>CM052887.1:74144334-74293955 GCA_028534135.1 Potos flavus | reverse complement strand
TCTTGGCCACTGATGTCATTAAGGAACTTTCTGTCTAAATAAGACTGTTATTATTTATCCTCTTTTCAAGACTAAAAAGAAATCTCCAAAAACCGTGGAGTACTTAATTTGTCCTACTTAACCTAGTTTTATTTATATTTATATATTTATAAAATATATATTTTTCAAGTGTCATAAACAATCACTGAGTGTCACTGAACGGGGCTGTCCTTCTCTTTGACCCAGACTTCCGTGGCACTTCCCCGGGCAGCCCAAGTCTTAGTAACTGACTTCCAGAGCCTGCTGAAGTGGATCCAAAGAGCTGGGCTGGAGCTGTAAATTTTTGCCACCATATTTCTATGAACTTTATCCCTTTTGTTTATTCAGGCAATCACCAATATCCAGGAAGTCAAAGAGCTGGGGAAGAAGGGCAGCGTGGTGGCATGTTATTGGCTAAATGGAGAGGTCCCTGGTGAGGTCACATTTACCAGGAGGCAGACTCGATGGGACAAACCAGAAAAGCGCCTTCGTCACAGCCTGAGGGCTGATCCTGTGTGAAATGCTGGTGCCTTTCTTGAGATAGAACATTCTAACTTACCACAATGTACTGCCCATGGGAGGGTCTCTGCTACAGCAAAGGACACTGATCTACCCCATGGGAGAGTAAAGGACAAAATGCGCCCCAAAGCAAATTTTAAAGTACCTCTCAGTCCTATCACAGCAAAATACTTTTCGAATAAGCAATTCAATTAGATAGCCATTATCATGGCATTCCCCACCCCCTGCCCCAGAAAACCCCAAGTCTCCTACTCGTGAAAGGAATCAGAGGCTCCTAGAATTTCACTAGGCCTCAATTGCCTATCAATAAAGAAAAACTCAAATCAAAGCTCAACCTCTTTCTGAAGGGTCTGCTGTCAGTCATGTCGTTAAGGTTTAAGTGGAAACAGGGAAGATATTCAATAAAATATTTATGCTCTCTTACCATTAGCATCTTGGACTCCAGTAAGTGCTCCGACAGCTGCTGCGGTTTCCCCAGACAAGACGATCTGTCCCCCCCCTTGCAAGGTGGCCTCGGCCAAGGTGGCGACAGCATGGGCAGCGGCTTCGCTGTGGGCACAGGAACAGCAGAGAGGGGGATGTGTAAGCTGAATAAAGGCATAGCACTGCAGCAAGACAAACCATCTTCCCAACCCTTCCTTGGATCTCTCTACTGACTCCGCGGGTATGAGCCCACCAGTGAATACAGGAGTCCAGTGCTGCTGGATAGAGCCAGAGGAATTTTTAAATGATAACAGTAAATAGCTAGAGCATCCCCAAGTCTTACAGATTTATAGAGCTAATGTGAGATTTTCTTTAAATCTAAGAAACGGGTGTTTGAGGACAGAAGGCACTCATTACCAGTCTCTTCTTTATCAATACTGGTTGAGTGCTCGCCAGCCAGAGCGGGATCTCTGATCCACACTAACAACACAAAAACCTTTCTGGTTGGCATTCGCAAGGTTTTCTTGTTCTCTCTTCTCTTTATGGTAACACTACGCAGATTATCTAAAACTGCCCTTTGGTGGCAGAGGATGGATGATAACATGAGGAGTCAACAACCTGGACTCGCTATTTAATGAATCTTAAATAATAACAATGTAGTTCATATCCATGACTTCAAATACAAAGTAATGGCTAACTAAGACCCTAATAGCCTGCAAAGTCTAGCTTTTCTCTTTACCTCAGGGTACACGTGGGCAGTGCTAAATTAAGGCTTGAAATTTTAAATGATCACATAAGCCCAAACTCCTAGCTTCTAGAAATACAATGAAACAAAAAAATCTCCCTTCACTGCAAAGCAAACACTTTGTAAAATAGAAAGATATTAGCCATCTGTTTATAGTGAGCACTACTCTAGCAATTTTTATCCTATTTTTCTTTTTTCCTTGCTCTATGCTTTTCCCAAATGCAAATACCCATTTTTACTGATTCTATGATGCTAGAAACTAGAAAATGCACCATTATTTTTGTGCCAGCAAGAAAGAAAAGAAAATGCCTGAAACTATAGGATTGGAGTATCCACATTTCAGAGATGTTAAAATTTGAAAGAAGCAGAAATTCAGCACCTCTCCTGGGAAAGTATCAGCTCCCACTTTGCACAGTTACTGAAGGAGTATCGAACATGGGCATGGACTAGAGGAGGTGGTGTCATGCAGTTTTGCAGAGGTGGGCAAAGTCCTGGGTTTGACACCAAAAAAGCCAGTTGGTCCAGCTTTGCCTTGAAGCTGCAGGCCCCAACACTGGCAGGCACACCTTATAGTCCCGAGCTGTAGGTGGGATTGCGGGGATGAGGGGCCTGGACTGGTTAGGGCAGACATGTCCTGACTGTGGAAAAAGCAACCCGTACCACACTCAGTAGTGTCACTTTCATTTAAGGTCAGCAGACAAGTAAAGCAACTGACATAATCACTTCCCTGGTGGAAGGTAAGGATTCTAGGAAGCAGTAAAAGAAACCCAGTGGACAGAAAAGTCCCAATAAGTAGAAAATTCTCTCTTTCTTACTAATTTGCTTTGCTTTTTAGTTTTTATGTCTCTGTGTTCAAAACTTACTTTTTTCTGATACTAAAATACACGTAGCTGACATATTAACGTTTGATTAAATATAAAAGAAGCTTTAAAAATATCATGCAGAGATAAGTTATCTCCTTCTAATCTTAAACACAACAGCTAAGGATCATACTGCAGTTTTATAGCCTGCTTTTTTTCACCTAACACTGTATTTCCTCATGTAAATACTCTTTATTCAAAATAATACATTTATTTGACATTTATTCAAACAATAAATTTATTTGACATTTATTCAAAATAATAAATGCAAAATTGCTGACCCCCCCCCCCCTTTTTCCCCTAGTTATTCATCTGTGGCAACTTTTAAGGTCTAGGCTTCCTTTGACTTATTTAAGGTCATAATTCTGTATTTCAAATTTGTTGGCTTCCTTCATAAACATTTGGGGGTATAATTCAAGCTGAGCAAAAAACTCAACAGTCCTAGAGTGCGCATGTGGCCCATGTGCGAGCTAAGATCATCCTCCATGCCGAGACACACTTCTCAGTGATCTGAGGCCCACAGCCAGTCACTGCATGGTATCTGTGACACGAATTTAGAACTAAAAAGGACCTTTGATCTGGAATTACTACTAAGGTTATTCTTCACATTTTACATGGTAGAGTTTAATTTTAAAGTCCTTCAAAAATCTTTATTAGAGATTGTAAAATTAGTGATTTCGTGTCTAGATCCTTAATCTTTTTTTTTTTTTAAGGATCTGATGTTTCGAAGAAAATTTTACACTACCCAGCTGTCACTGATTCATGACAAAAATATTTCACACTCTGGCCATGGGGAGCTGAAAAGCCCGTTCTTTCAGAAAAGCTGAGGCAGTGTGGTATTTTGGAGAAGGAAGCTGTAAATGAGAATTGTTTATATGGAAATACGATCTTTGTTTACAGGTTACCTCAGTGACTGCTCCATTCCCCACAGTTTTTATCACAATTGGTATAATCGCATTTCTGTGACCAAGAAAGGGGATGTCCTGCCAGTCTCGGAGCCGCACAAGGGCCTGCAGTGTGGAGTTTTAAGGGCGATGAAGGGAGGACAGCTCCGCGGACTGGAAGCTCGCCTGGTCCCAATCACACCTATTTTATTAGGTCTGAAGCTCCACGTATCTGAAGTCATTTTCTTTAACACCTTTCTAAAATATGTTTGGTAGAAGAAAGGATGGGAACCAGCCCAAGCCAGTGCAATCCGGGACCAGAGGTGTGAGGGGGATGATGAGTTCGCAGGCTGGTGAGGTTAGTTATTTCATCTCCGGTCAGGGGCCAGAGGCAAAGCAGCGATGGAGGGATCCTTCCTGTGGGGCAGGAAGAAAGCAGCGACTCCGGTGGCCAACAGGCCTTCGTTTCCAAATCGACTCTAACCACTACCACTAGACCTCATGGGAGTGAGCAAACTAGACTGCTAGGAAAAGATGTCCTTTACTTACAAGGTGAAGACGGATGAAAAAGTCTCTAAGCTACTCCTTCTCAGGTTTTTTACAAAACTAAGTTTCTAAACCAGAGTTACACATGCAAAGTTTTCATCAGCTTCTTATCTGCAAGTGTCCAGCCTACATCCCCAGGAGAAAGCAGCAGCTGTGGGGCCCCTGCCCTCCATTTCCAGAGAGGATTTCTAGTCTAGGTCGTCCACCCCACTGTACTAGACAAATAAGTACCAGTCCATACATGATGGCCATATTTTATTTTAATAATATCTCTAATTTTAAGTCAATAGTACTTTCATTAAAAAAAAAAAACCAGTGAATTTTTCTTTAAAGATATGCTTCACTTCTTTTTTTAAGCCGAGTGGCTTCACAGCAAAAGAACAGCAACTCTGAGTTCCCTGAGAAGCGGACTCAACGCAGGCCTTTGCTTCCCCACGGTGCCGAGTCGCAGCACAATACACAGTAGACACACAAGTAAAAATTGTCTCGGTGTCGACAACGCCGTGTAAATTCCTAGTAGGGCAAATGTAGACTCAGTCTATAAATACTTACCATGCATCTGTATATGAAAGGGCTGTGCTGACTTTAAAACAAAATTTTTTTTTAAAGCAGGCTCCATGCCCAGTGTGGGGACCCTGAAATTAAGAGTTGTGTGCTCTACTGACTGAGCCAGACAGGCACCCCAGCGCCATACTGACTTAAACGGATTTAAGAGGGAATATAATCTAGAACAGCTTAACCAACAAACTGAAACTTCAAGATTTTTGTATCGCAACACGCAAATGATGATTTCACTTCCTTTCCCTCTGGTTGCTCAGGTGAATACTTTTGGTTTTTTGAGCTGTAATGTTCCGCACCTCATTTGTTCATTTTGATGCTCTCCCCATCTCCTTCCTAAAAGTGCTGATTTATTATGTATTTTGAAAATAATTAAAATTAACTAGTTTCCAGATATTTCTTAATGACCATTTCTCCTTACCCTCTTTGGGTTATTTCTAACGCCAGGGTGGGCTGAAGGCTGTCTGAACTCAGGGCCCTTGTTCTGACTTGCTACACAAAACTCTTTTTAACAGCGTGGTTGAAAAACAGGTCTGTCCTGCATCTGTCCTGACCCCCCTTTCCCCTCCACCAGATGAAGGAGCCCCTCTGCCTTCTTATTCCCCACCTGCCGTACCACGCGGCTGGCCTCGCCCTCCTCACTCTGCGCCCACATCTGCTGTTTACGGCGCAGCACAGGGGCAGGTGATTATTAAAGAGCCATGCTTGTTCCATCTGCACCTGAAACAGGCTAGAAGGAAGCAGCGCTACGAAATCGCTTTGTTACCATGGGAACAAAGACCGGATTTCTCAGTGTAGTTTTCACTACGATGACTTCCAGCAACACAATCTGCAGAGAGGCTGGGAGTACTGTCTCATGCCACAAAGAAGCAAACACCATGGGGGTCTGCGTCTTCAGTCCAAACCTCCTGGCATTAGACAGTGGGTGACCTCGCCTGGAATCAGAAAGCCCCTAGTAGCTGGCGACAGTCTAGCCTTGGCCGCCGGGCTTGGTTTCTTCACCCCACGCACAGGCTGCAACACACCATCCCCCAACACTCATCGGGGCGCTCAACTCTCTGATTGCAAACAGATTTCAACATCTCTACTCCTCCTCCATGCCACAGTGAACCGCATTCTCCTTCCTTTGGAGTAAACACTACAGCCACCTCAGCTGCATCTGAGTTTGTTAACAAGCCCTCAGGGGAAGCCATTACTCTCCTTGCCTTTAGAAATAAGCCCCGGTCCTTACACTGAAAGGAGCCAGAATGTGCCTCATATTTTCCACTATGTATAGGGTTCCCAGGACACTCACACTTCACTGGAATATCCAAGGTGCTGGCTCAATGAAGTCAAGTCTTTAATGGTGGACCGTTAGGCTCCATGCCACAGTGAGGGGTTACCAGACCAGAGGGAGGTTCTCACTCCGGCCATGACTTTTCGGAAGTTTATCCGTGCATCCTCTCTCAAAATGGAGTGGGGTTGGGCCAAAGTGCAAGGGGTCAAATAAGACTTTTGTGTTACTGAAAAGCCACATGGTTCAATGCGCTAAGAAAAAAGTTTCAATCCCAGGTCACTTGGGGACTCAATGAGAACCCCTGGGAGGTGTGTGTGTTTCATACCTAATCAGGCACACTCTGGCCACACTCCCTTCAAACTCCATCACTTTATCTCCACTCTCACTACTTTAGTTTCCAAGCCTTTAAGAAGGCATGCCTGGCCTGCCTCTTCTTAACTGGCCTTCTATTTCTAATCTCTTCTCATCGTAAGTAATTCTGAATAGACAAAATTTAAAATGCAATTTAAATAACTCTAATTCTTTTCTTTTTTTTAGAAGGCAGGAGGAGAGGGAGAATCTTAAGCAGGCTCCATGCCCAATGCGGAGCTCAATCCCACAACTTTTGAGATCATGACCCGAGTGAAAATCAAGAGTCGGATGCCGAATGACCCACCCAGGTGCCCCGACAACTCTAATTCTTGAAGTGCTAACTATAGGCTGGACACTTCTATGAGAGTTTTATATATATCATCTCAGTGAATCTTTTTAAACTCTATATGATGAAAATTATCCTTATGATGAGGAAATCAAATCAAGATCAAATGGCTAAATTTCTCAAGATCAAATGGCTAGTAAGTGGCAGAGCTTAGAATTCAAACCTGAATCAACGTGACCTCAGAGCCTTCTCAGCCCCCATACTATACAGCCACATGGAAATCATTCCTACCTGAGCCTATCGAGGCTTTCTAGTTATCTATCACAACCAATCTAAACTTTGGCTGGTTTTTTATATTTTGGAGGAGATGATCCCGTTCCTCCGAATTTTTACAACGTTCATGAACTGTACTACACAATAGTGAATTATGCTGAGTCATAGTGTTTACTAAGTGTTTTACTTAAGTCAATTTCCCCGAAGATAATAGTATGACTTCTTTGAGGGCAGGCATTGTATCTTAGAGTCCTCCTTATTTACAAGCTTACCCAGTAGACTGCAGGCAGGTCAGAGAATTCAGGAACTAAATGTGAGGCTAACGGCTGCTGTACATAATGGGGACAGCACCCTTACCATATGCCAGGCACGGATCTAAGGATCTTGCGTGCACTGGCTTTCTCAGATCTTATAACACCCCTACCAGGGAGCTATTGTTATTACTCCCATTTTACAGAAGAGGAAAGCCTGGGCACTGACGTCAAGTAAATGATCCAAGGTCAAACAGCTAGTAGGTGACAGAGCTGCAGTGTAAACCCAGATGGTCTAGCTTCAAGACCCACACTCTTAACTATTAGGTAAAATGCCTGGGCCCACTGAAAATAGAATTATGTCAGCAGTGAAGAAGAAAAAGAATGACGGCGGATGATCTCTTCTATCAACAACCAACAGAAGGAGCCAAGCAGGGAATGATACAGTTTTGGAAACTCTCTCTCACTGGACTATCCCATTCTGCAGCACCTTTCTAAAACATACCTGAAGAAAGATATTTCAATTATTTTTCCTAATAATCTAAAACTCATCTCAAAGTCATCGATAAGCAAGGGAAACGAATTTCCTGAAAATTTCCTGAAAAGCCAGTAAAATCAACTCTCGACCAGCCAAAACATGGATTAATGCCTCTAACCAAAAGTAGTTTCTTTTGTAGGAGTGAAAGTACCACTAAAAGCACCACTAAAAGCAATTTGTTCTGTAGGGTAAATGGAAAATCAGTCCTGAAGCTTCTTGCTTTATTATATATCCTTTGGTTCCTTTAAAAACCCGAAGTACTCAAACCTTGCTGCTTTTGGTCTGATAAAGGGCACAAGATAGGATGAGGCAAAACGGATCAATGGCCCTCCACCAGCGGGCTTGAGCCCGGAAGTCGGAAGGCTGGACTAGTTGCTGCGGGGTTGGGGTGGGGCAGTAATGGCGTGCGTGATCGAGGCTGATTAGGAGCCAAATCATAATACCCTAGGGGCCAAGAGTGTTAAGCTCCGACCGCCATCTGTGACAGACTGAGGTACAACATCTCTCTTTACAACCGTAGGTGGGGACAGATTCACCGGCCTCATTTATTCCCCCAGCCCTGCCTCCACCTGTTGAGCGCCATGGTGACTGTAGCTCCCTGTTGCATCTCCTGAGAAGCTGCCACCGCGGCCTCTGCCAACGATGCCACCGCCTGGGTGGCCTCTGATGCTTGCGTCGTCTGGATGGTCATCTCACCTCCCTGTAACGTGGCCCAATTTTGTTCCACCTGAGGCAGAAAGGACATGATAGTAAAGAATCAAAGTCACAAAAGGATTATAATAAATTGCTATGTGCTCAGCCAAACACACGCACATTTTTAAATTAACATGACCTACGATGTACAGAACAGGGTTTTTAGTATGCTATCTTTTGTGTATTAAAAAAAGGGGATATTAGAATATATATTTGAATGTGCTTATATTTGCACAAAGAAATTCTGAAAGGACACAAAAGAAACCACTGAAAATATTTTCCTCTGTGTATGAGGGGGAGGGGAATTGTGGGAATAGTTTGGATAGGAGACAGAAAGCCAGATTTTCCAACGTATACTTTTAAATAATTTTTGAAATATCTGAGCCATATTCTTTTGAATTCTTTTGAATAGGTAGTATGTTAATATGGCTCAGATTAAAATAAGCAAATAAACCATAAAATTCAAAAGTTAGAATTTCTGAATAGACAATAAATATAATTCTAAAAAAATTCAAATGATACCAAAGGATATGCAATGCCGGTACTCTCGACCTTTTGCCCAGATGTGACTACTGTTACCTCTTTCTTATGTGTCTTGGCAGGGATATTCTCTCTATATGCAAGCATATTTACACACACACACTCCCTCCTATTTCCCTCTTTCTACTCCCTCGTAAAAAATAAAAATGGCAGCTTATTCTATGTTATCCTTTTGTGCCTTGCTTGTTTCACCAACAATACATCTCTGAAGTGATTCTATTCTGGAACATATAAAACTGCTTCATTCATTCATGACTCATAATGATGGCTGCACAGCCTTGTGGTATATAAGCACACCATGATTTATTTAACCAGCCATCTTTTAATGGGCATTTAAGACGTTTCTAGTCTTTTGCTATTACAAACAGGATTGTGATGAGTACCTTTACATATTACATTGTATATTTTATGGGAGTCTATTTATGGAGCAATTTCCTAGAGGTGGGATTGTATATTAAAGTTATTTTATATTTTAAGTTTTGATGGAAACTGTCAAATTCAGGAAACCTTTTTTTTTTTTTTTTTTAACGTAACAAAAACTGCTTTCCTTTTAGTGGAGAGGAATTACGAAGAAACAAAATAAAATATACAAAAAATTTTTTATCTGGTGAGAGAACAGACTAGAATTTAGTTCTGTGAGATCAAGGACAGGGGTTTTCTTGGCATTGGCATTATTAACATTTGAGGCCAGGTGAGTCTTTGCTGTGGGGGTGGGGGGGGGAGTGGGGTTGTCCTCTGCATTGTAAGATGTTTAGCAGCACCCCTGGCTTATATCCACTCACTAGATGATAACAGCACCCTCCCCAGTCATGACAATCAAACACATCTCCAGACATTATGAAATGTCCTGGGAGGGTACCCTAATTGAGAACCACTGTTTTTAGTATAATGCTTTGCATTTTGAGATTTCTCAGTCCTGGATACCTGTATCTAGCTACTCCAGTCCACTTTGCTCAGTAAGTGCAGTTGATTAATTATTCCCCCTCAAAAACAAAAAGCAGCAGGGGCAGTGAAAGCAATTTCTATTCGAAATCTGGGTAGGTGATAAATCGGTGCGCTCAGGTACAGTGTCTCTATGGACTGGGGTCTCAGGACGTTACCGTGCTCACTGGTGCTCCCAGGGCTCCTGATCACATGGCTCGGGCCCAGAGAGTGGGGAGCTTGTGCTTGCAGGTCAACCATGTCCCAAAGAAAAGTGTCCCAAGCTTAGGAGAGGCAGATATTTAAAATGCCTCCTGCTTTTCTATTACCATACTTAGATGATGACAGTGCTTCTCAGAATGCTTGTCAAAAGCCTCCCAGAAAATGGGAATTCCTTTGAACTACCCTTGTATTCGCCCTGAGTTCTCACAGGCAGTGGATGATGCCAGCACGCCTCCAGAGCCCATCACTAAGAGGCGGACAAGGCCCATTTCCTCCCCTCAGAGCTGCAAAGTTTCCCACTCAGGAACTCACAAAACTCTCGCTTCCCAAGAGTTAGTATCTCTTTCATTTCATTACTCCAGCAAGTGTCTCTGCAAATGATGCCACTTTAAATGGCAAGTTACACTGCCAATTTGTAGATGGTCTAAGATTCCGCTCAAAATACCAGCCAGAGCTGGCCAGGCCCTGTCACCTTCTGCCATTAAGCAGTCTTCCTCTTTCCAGATCTGCCCCTCTGTGTTTCTGCCCATCCCACTGCAGAGCTGGGCCTAGCACAGCTCTCCCAATACTCAGACTCCGATGGCAGCAATTTAATGTATACACATTTAGTTACAACTGTATTTGTAGCAAAAATGGTATTAGAAAGTTGCCATATACAGTGTACTTTAAGGAAGTTAAATTATATGGCATGAAAGATTAATGGATGGTGGCAAAGGGTAGAGAGGAAGTAGGAAGAAGAAGCAGACGAAGAGAATTCTATTCAGAATAATGGCAGGTGATAAATAAATCACTTGGGTGTTAACATTTCTTTGGAATTTCCTATTCTTCAGTCTCAGTGCTTTAGTTGTATTTGCTTGAGCTCTTGTTGCTCTCCCTTTCCATCTGTTGGGAGCCACTGTGTGGTTATCTATGCCGGATGTCACCATGTCCCAGAGAAAGGGCCCCAAGCCCTAGGAGGGAAAGATATTCAGAGGATGTACAGTTAGCATCAATGCTTTTCTGAGAGACCCACTCCAATGAGGCCCTTCAAACTGTGGTCACTCTTACCCCTCTAGCTACAGTGAACCACTGAGGCCCTTCCACATGCTCACAGAGCCACGCACCGCATGTGCTATTCCCTTTGATGGGAACGCAACTCCCACCCTTGCTTGTAGTCCGACCTCAGGGGAACCTGAAGGAGCCCAGACAACTCCCTCCACTCCCCTGTGGTCCGAGGCGCAGGACCCTCCTCTGTGTTCCGTAGCACCCTGGGCTTGCTTCCTCTAGATCCTTACCTCATTGCCTCTGCGCTTTGATGTGTTTTTCTCTACTACCTACCTGTGTGCTCCCTAAGAGCAAAAGCAGTCTTTATTTCCCTGTGTCTATCAAATCTATAGTAAATGGCACAGGGCTTAGAGAGTGTTTACTGAATGGCAGGATGGAGAACATATTCCTTTATTCATGTTTTCCTGCTTGTTCTTCAGCCTACTTATATTTCAGGTACACTGGTATTCATTAAAAAAACCATCTAGAATAAGTCATGCTACTATTACATATGGGATGGTCAGCTTAAAATTCATGTCTTCAATTCTTGTTTCTTCTTCTTCTAACAGAACCATATATACCATTATGATCAGATACCATTCTATTTCAAAATTTGACTTCTGACACTTAAATGCAATTAATATCACCACTACCAATTGGTGGTCTTATCACACGACAGGATAAATTCTCAAATCCATTTGCCTTTATAAGTACGCCATCAAAATTGAGATTATTTAAATATTTTGAAATCAACATAGTTTATTTCATATTATTTTGAAATTCTTTCCTTGTTCCTTTTTTCTTAAAGTAGGTTCCATGCCCAATGTGGGGCTTGAACTTATGACCCTGAGATCAAGAGTCCCATGCTCTTCTGACTGAGGCAGTCAGGTGCCCCAAAAGTCTCTCTTCTTTTAAAGTTTGTGTATTCATTTGAGAAATCTCTTCACCCAACATGGGGCCCGAATTCACAATGTGGGGCCCAAACTCACTGAGCCAGCCAGGCGCCCTATTTCCTTGTTCATTTCTAAATGTCTATGTAACTTATAGTGTCTATGTAACTTACAGTATCTTTAATTAGTTTTAAGCTGACTAAGGTTAGAGATTTTTTGTTTCTTTGTTGACTACTGGCAACGCTTGAACTACACAGGTTTGAACTATATGGATCCATTTATAAAGGGATTTTTTTTTTTTAAATAAATACAGTGTAGTACTGTAAACATGTTTTCTCTTCCTTACGATTTTTTAAATAACATTTTCTTTAGCTTGCTTTACTGTAAGATTACAGCATATAATACATATTACATACAAAATATATGTTAGTTGACTGCTTATGTTATCAGTAAGGCTTCTAATCAATACTAGGCTATGAGTAGTTAAGTTTTAGGGGGAGTCAAAAAGTTATATGTGAATTTGACTGCAATAGGGGGTCTGCGCCCCTAACTCTCACATTGTTCAAGGGTCAACTAAGATTATTGGGTATTCTCAGGACATAGAATACTCAAACAGATTTGGAAGACCATATTTTACCAGAAGAGATAGGCCCCCAATGGACCGTCTAATAAATGTAACTAAATGTAACTAACTGGATGTTGAAGGCAGTGTAGTCTATTGGTAGAAGCTCTCACTGGCAAGGTTAGGATAACAAAATGACCGCACAACTTCTAAAAGTACAGGTATCATTTATCTTTGTAAAGTACTTTCCCTTCCTTGTAAGAAAAGATGGTAAATACAAGGCAGTAGGATATTTTTACTGAGTCATCTGATACAGTGTTTCATTAACTTGATATGGTCTTATCTGCCCTAAGCAGTGAGATATTTTGAGTAATTCCACTTCTTAGGGCTCAAAACTGACATGCTAACAACCATGTCAACATCTAGGAGAAATGAGAAGGCAAATAAATCACACTACAAAATCTAAAACATTTTGTCACTTTCTGAGATAACTTGTGGTGCTTCTCTTCATACCATTTTTGTTTCATTGGAAGAGTGCAAAGAGTTACTTTTTTTTTTTTTTAATCTGACTGAATTTGGGTATTTACCAGCAGGCTATTTCTATGATTCATCCATTCCTACAATAGATGACTTTAAAAATGATGTGCTAAAAAAGCCGTAGATAAGTCACAGATTTTTTTTTAATTCTTCATATTTTTCCATGAACTTCTGAATATATTAATTACCACTATATATGTGAAGTTATTTAGTAAAATGGGCTTCAAAGAATTAGTCTCTAGAAAAGTGTTTAAGAAACACAGAGCTGCTTTCTTTAAATAGTATTAGAAAACATTCAGTAGGTAGATATGGTTGATAACTTTGATTAAGTCAGAGAGTAACAAATCTTGTGACTGCACCCACCACTGTCTTTCCTATCTCTTTCATACGTCCAAGTTCTGGTGTTGCCTAGTGTCCTCCAGTCCTAGTGTCTGGGGACTGACGGATTTTTCCCTCAGCTAATCCATACTCTTACATGATGTTTACATACTTATAGAAGTAAATATCCTGTTGACTGTTACTTTTCTATACTGTAAAAGCAACTGCTGCTCCTGCCCCCAAACCTCCCAGACTCCCTAGCTGGAAACGTTCTCTCCTGAAGGCACAGACCACTCTGCAGCATCTCCTACAGCACGGACCAGCGTTCACCTATGGAGACATTTGTCTCCCCCAGCAGACAGGAGGAGGTCTGGAGAGCAGGTTCCTGTGTAAGCCACTCCACACACCTAACGCACCAGCGCAGCACGGCAGGGCCTCGCTTCCTGCTGGCCGACAGGAGCCTGGCTGTGTCTCTCTTCATCTCACTAGCCGGGAGACCTTTCTCAGTTCTCTCCCTTTCCTGAGCTGTGCACATGAAAATGACTTTGTGGTGTTCTGAGTGGAAATGCCCCATGGTTGTGAACAAGGGTGAGTAATACTTTTAGCTTTATTCCTAATACTGCTCTTTGACATTTGTTAGCTCTTTTTCAAGCTTCAGGGCTACACCACACTGGTACCTTTAGGGGAAAAGCCCACAGTGCTTTAATGAACTCTTTGTTGAACTTCACAAATGGCTCAGAGCCTGGACAACATTTTTCTAAATTCACTACTCAGCTTCAACTGAACTTCGTGACTTTGGGCAAGTCACCTAACCTCCACATGTTTCAGTTTTCTCATCTATCAAGTGAAGGTAACAGAATCTATTCTTAATAGGGTTGAGCACTTAGCTTACCAAGTACTCAATTAAGGTTAGCTACCTTTAGGCTAATATCCCATAATTACCTTGATTTTGGTAGAGAAGGATTTTCTCATAAAGTCTTTTCAAAGGCATATTTAAAATGTAATAAATCATGGCCACTGACTTACAAATATTTTTATCCCTCCTAAGAATGCTTTAGTAGCTCCAGTCTTAATGATCGAATTTTTTTTTAATAGAGCCCAATGATTAAATCTTTGGGATTCACAGTATAAAAGTATCACATGGATAATCTCTTTTTATTATGTATTATACAAAATGCTATACTGCAAATGTAAAATTATAAGTTTCTGACAGGTCTGAATCATGAAGATCTATGAATTTCAATTATTACAATTAATATACACAGCATAAGGTACTTTGTGAAACTGTCATGGCCTGATGTTTTAAAAGGCTTAAATAAAATAATGCTACAGACGTGTTCGCTACCCGGTCTTTTTATCTTCCGGATCCTAACTACTCCATCACCTATACATTTAAGTATTGAAGTCGATGCAGACCAAATCCTCTTTCTTACCTCTCCATCAGCCACTGCAGAATAATTCACTTGGGCAACAGTGACTGTGGTTGGCAATTCGGAAGCATCAGCCAATGTGGCTACTGTTGCCCCTGTACCAACCTAAAGAAAAACACGGGAGAGTGGTTAAGTGTCAACGGATGGATCCTTCTACTCTCTTTTACTCAGAAGACTCATGTAATTCCAAATTCAGCACAGGTAATGACTAATATGCTTTGTAATATGAAATGAGTTACTAAAATCATATCTCAGACACTTACATGAGTTTCAGAATTTTATTTCAACCAAATAAATCAGTATCAGAAGCTATCACATTTTACCATCGGTAACTAGTATCAGTCAATCAACTTTCTACTTTCACCCCAATCTGAATTTTAGAGGTTCCCCATCTACTAACAAGTTAAGTTTTACCTCAGAAGAGGTAATTCAGAAGGAATAGCTCCTGGTCCCTGATAAAATGAAACAGTACAAAAGAAGCCATTTTTACAGTGCTTTGTTTTGGAAATGTCTGGAAAAAGCTATCGATAGCTCTGTATTTAACAAATTGCAGACAATTTAAAATATTATTAAAAAATCAATTTCAGATAGAAAGACTTTGGGGAGCTATAAAAAGTTAATTAAGAGTTTGCACGACAAAAACTTTCTCCAGTCTGAGGCGAGGTGCCCACTGATCTACCTCACAAACCACAATCTGATAACCATAGGTTTACTCACCTGGATAAGTGAGACAGTGCCATCAGGGTTACTAAAGGTCTGGACTACGGTCTGTGATGGTACGAGATGGGCTATACTGTGTGTGGTTGTGGCCTGTGTTTGTGTTTGCTGATCTTCGAAAGCATACAAAAGGTCCTCCCGCCCATGCTGTTTATAACAGTTTTTAACTATGGTCCGTAGTGCCTGGGTCCATGAAACCTGTCACCAAAAGACCAGACAAGCACATTAAAGTCACAAAGAATGTTGGTTATTCAGCCCCACTGTGGAATAAGCAGGTGCTTATTTATCAAACCAAACCAAACCAGTACAGAATAAGCTCCCTTAGGGTTATTTCTCTTAGACCAATTGTGACACAAAGAAACTCAGCATCAAGCATCAAAGATTTCCCACTAGATTCCTTCCTCATCAAAGTCTGGTTGAGCTTTTGGGTTTTATACTCTTCTACCCTGAGGCCAACTCTTAAACTGCTCACAAAAGAAAGTTGGTTACTCTTTTGTCAAGAATTTTATACTAAGATTCTCAATAAACTTCCAGGCTAACTAAAAAAACAAATATGCAGAAAGAGCAAGGGATGACATCTAGTTGAGTCCACCTTTTTAAAAAAAGAAGTATCATTATCAGCAGCTTTAGCCAACTTCTCATCTCTTTAATTCTATATTTATATTTTTCAACAGTGGTTCCTGCTAACCAGAAATAAGGACATTTCTAAGTCTTCAAAGTGATTAATACTTTTTCTTAACATTTCTTCAGTTTTTCCAAGCACCTCATAATATTAAAACTGCTCCAAAAGGCAAGTAGGCAGTGTAAACTCATGGACCCGCCCCGAGTCTTTATAGAGATGAAGCAATGGAATGAGAAAGGCTATAAATCAGACAACAGCAAACCTCTTTGGGAGACAGGTTCGACTTTCACACATATGTTTTTAGACTTCTTAGCATAAGAAGCGGAACCCCCAAAATTGAGGTCGTTGATTCAGAGTGGAAAAGCAACAGGCTACTCAGGTCTGAGAAACCCTCACCCTCTGCTTTTGCTCTTCTGTGCGGACGTCGCTCCGGACATTCGCCCATGGGATATCTTCAGGCCACCAGATGGGCTTGCAGCTTTCTTTGCCCCAGCCCGGTTTTCCCCGACCTGTGGAGTACTTGAGCATCTCTGGAATAAATGCCCGCAACTGGGCCTAGAAGACAAGAGTGTGGTCATCAGCAGTCATGAAAAACATTTGGGATGTGCCTGTGTCTTCCACCGAATTCTAAAATAATAAAATAGAGAGCCTTCCTGGAGGGTCCCAGAGAATTCCAAGATGTGACTGATGAGAACCCATTGTTTTCCACAGGTTACCATAGCTCCATGGGTGGCTGCGAATTATACATATGTTGGTAAAGTATACCTTAAGCTGTATTTCATTGACTTGACCTAGAAGATCAAGAATATCAGCTACCAAGTTTGAGTTCTGCCTAAGATACTACGGATGCTATTTCCCTCATTTCCCTTCTACAGCTTTCCACACATTTAAGGTGTCAAAGCCGATGTGTTTTCAACATCGTTCCGGAGGTAGTAACCAGGGCAGAGAAATAAGAGGTGAGGAGCAGGTAGAATCATCACTATTTGTAGAGGATACGACCATGCATCTGGAAAACCCCGGAGAATCATATGAAAAACTACTACAAACAGTGAGAGCATTCAGGAAGGTGGTTGGTTAGAAATGCGAAGTAGGCTCTACTTAATAAAAAGCGAAAATAACCCTAAAGCTTTTCCAGAAAGTTTCTGGTATGCTAGGCCAATGTCTGTGAGTCTGACATACATACAGAGTGATCTTAAACACACCGTGGACTGCTTTCAGATTTATTTCACAAATCCAGACCAGGCAGGTGTTAAACCAGAGACAACTGCCATTCTTTATCTCCTGGCACAGTAACCACACTGAGCATGTACTATGGAGGAGAAGGGGAGCTTATTTTGTGAATACTCTTAATTGCTGGCAATGATTTTTGGCAAGAGAAGCAGTTTATCAACTTATAACGTTCCTCCCCGGACCTACTGCTTTCCCTTTAACCTCTGCAACGCTCCAGAGAGAAGCAGCATCCTCCAACTAAGGACACATCCGCACTGCTCTTACAGCTCAAGACCAAAAGGAGAAGACGGTTTTAGCAATGAGTCACACCCAAGGACATGGGCTTGTAGTAATAAAAGAGAAAAAGAAACCAGAAATGGTAATGGTTAAGTATTAATGGGAGAATGAACGCAATACCACTTTTATATTCAAGGGCCTACTGAGATATGAGGTGTTCTTATTTGAATATTATTTCACCAGAAGTTGATACCAATTATTATACAATAGGGAATCATGAACCCAAATCAGTAATGCTTCCCCTAACAAGGAGAGCTCTGGTTGACTGTGTTTATATCGGCAATCCTTTCACCTCCCCAAGTCCGCCTTTCCCAGACAGTCTCCTGCCTACAGGATATGATATAATACACTCCGTATATATTTGGCTCTGCGGCATCGAGCAGCAGGCTAATAGACAGTATCCATTTGCAAACCCAGGCTATCAGCTGGCTCATGAGGTCACTCCTTCAGTTATTTTAAGAAAGTGCATCTCAAAGTCATTTTCCCCTTTATCCTGCTTTCCTGGGAGTCTGTCTTTTTTTTTTTTTTTTTTTTTTCCTCAGATACAGGGAGAAGGAAAAGGCTTAATTCTCACACACAATATTTGTGTTTCTTCAAGGGAAGAAAAAACAACAGCTTTCTCAGATGCAAAATAAACTGATACCATACACTTTCACAAGTCTCTTTTAATCCCATTAGCACTCTCCAAAAGGAGAGTTCTGTGTCTCCATACCTGGCAGAGTCTGGAGATAACGATGTAAGGCTCAACGGCTCTAATTTACTCTAATTTAACGTAAGACCTCAGTGTTCAGAAAGAATTCACCCTCAAAAACACTTGGCTGACGGAGTCTGCTCCAATCCCACTTGGAACTCCATACATTCTCTGATTCTGACGACTTCATGCTTTTGATCCCGCATCCATCCCATCATAGTTTCCCACACTCCTCAGCTCTCGGTCACCCTGGCACCTGCTGACAGCCACCTTCCATCCCGTCTTGCTTTCTGGCTCTCTCACATCAGGCTTTCACGGAGTTGCAAGGACTCACAGGTTATAGGAAGTGCGCGCAGAGCACTGACCTATGCACTTAAAACCCTCCTCTGCCTTCTCTCCAACCACCTGTCTTCTCAGTCTTCGTCTTTGCTAGTAGAACCCTACTTTCATTCCGTGTCCTGAGGAAGCAAGCTGTTCCCAACATGCCACAATGCACAGATGGCTCAGGTGATTTGTTCTGTGGGATCTTGGAGCATTTTTTAAAAAAAAAAGTGTACAGGCAGATTATGAATGGAAGTCATGAGAAAAATGGGACTCAAGTGTAACCATAATTAGAAGAGAGAACTAGAACTAGAACCAGCCAACCTGTCAGAGATGTTCCATGTGCTAGAAATCTCTGGATGGGAAATGTCTCAAAGTCTTGGGAAGAAGAGAGTAGGAGAAACAAGCAACACACGGGGAAGGTTGCGTCCACAGGCAAAACTCCACCAGAAATTAAAACATGGGACCTGGGGTGCTTGGGTGGCTCAGTGGGTTAAAGCCTCTGCCTTCGGCTCAGGTCATGATCTCAGGGTCCTGGGATCGAGGCCCGCATCAGACTCTCTGCTCGGCAGGGAGCCTGCTTCCCCCTCTTTCTCTGCCTGTCTCTCTGCCTACTTGTGATCTCTCTCTGTCAAATAAATAAAATCTTTAAATAAATAAATAAATAAATAAATAAAACATGGGACCTGAGTGAAATTTAGTTGCTGGTATACAAGTTCTAATTCAGAAGTAGATTTTAACTTTTTACTAATTATCAACTGTATAAATTTGCCCCCATATCAAAACAAGAGGTAAAAAGTTCTTTCTACTATAAAAGTTCACTTTTCAACTCTGTACATTTGGGGGATGAAAACCATTTTTTGCTTTTAAATGCAGAGAAATGATGTGACTTCACTGAAAAAGATGATTTTCCACCAGACTATTATTTTATACCATCCCAAATAAACAGTGCTAAGGCTAAAAGGACTACCAATAAGGGAAAATGAACTATTCTGTATAGAAAGAGTTAAATGATTTCTTTTCAGAATTCAGCACTGTCCTCTCATTACCAGTTGGATTAATTACTGGTCCTGGAGAGTTCTGGAAACCCAAGCTACTCAATGTGCTTGTTAAGGAAGGTTTGTCTTTAATCCCCAGAGGAGACAATCAACAGGATCAGCAAAGGTAAAGCCTACCCTCTCAGGCTGTACTTTAATTGGGCCGCAACAAGCTTTCCCAGCCTCTCATTCTGATTTAGGGTTCTCTATGGGCTTAAAGCGCCCTGCTTGGCCAGTAAACCCACCCCAAACCAGCAAAGAGTAGAAAGCACCACTTCTTCCGGGGCACATTCAGCAAAGAAAAATGATATCAAATTCCTGCCAGTGGCAGTCGAAAGTCAAGATTAGGCGGAAACCATAGATGTTTTTAAAAAAGATTTTCTGAAATTCTAAAAAGTTTAATCCAGCCAAAATGAGATAATTCTCACTATGTTAGAAATTTTCCACTTATAAATTCAGTAAATTCTTTGCTGTCCACTAACGCATTACCCTTATGTATTCCCAAATGCCCATCTTCTCTCCTTCTATCTTTGCTCTGCTTGTACCTGAGTCTAGGATTTTTGAGGCCCCTGGTGTCTATTTGGATTCAGTTACCAAGAAAAGGCTTCTCAAAACATTTGCCAACTCCCCCTCTACTAAAAAGATAAGAGTATACATAAAAAATTTCAAGAGAAGGCTGCTGAAATAAAATTGGGTTGGCAGGTGATGTTTTCGACAGATTACAGGGAAATAGGAATGTGGCAGAGAAGGAAGACTGGAGGATTTTCTGACTGTGCCTTCATTATTTTAATTTAAAATCATGATCTTCCAGGTCAACAGACTTAATTACATTCAAATTGATATTTAAAGGGTATTAGAAAGCAAAAGCAAAATTATTTTTTTGTTTCTACTACTGACCTCTGTTCATAGAGATAATGAAAGAGACTTTCCTTATTAGAAACGCCCATCCTATATCCCCCATTCCCTGGTAGCACCAGCAGAAACACTGGCTTCTTTTAATCTCATTTCCCCATAAAACACATTCCCATAGAAACATGGGAAGAACAAGTTTGGAAGGAAAGATAAATTCAGAGAATAGGAGGGACAGTCAATGAAGACACTCATTTCGAGACTCTTCTCTCAAGCCAACCTTTCTGCTGTCTGTCTTCACACCCCATCAACCTACCAAACTGTCTCCCTCATGTTCATCAAATTACTCTTAAAATTCTACCTTCCCGGGGCACCTGGGTGGCTCAGGGGGTTAAGCCTCTGCCTTCGGCTCAGGTCATGATCTCGGGGTCCTGAGATCAAGTCCCACATCGGGCTCTCTGTTCAGCAAGGAGCCTGCTTCCTCCCCTCTCTCTGCCTGCCTGTCCACCTACTGGTGATCTCTCTCTATGTCAAATAAATAAATAAAATCTTAAAAAAAAAAAAAAATTCTACCTTCTCTTTGAGGGGGCTCAGATTGGTCCGTTTCTGCTACCTCATCCCAGCTGTACTCTTCTGTACAAAAATCTAAATAAACAAAGTCCTCTTTCCTATCTACCTTTCCCAATGCAGTCACCTGTCAGCAGCAGAATATCCTTCCTTATATGCCAAATTCTATGCGTTTACATGAATATATGATGGAAAGCACAGTTTTATTTTTTTAATTTTTAAAAAAGATTTTATTTATTTGACACAGAGAGAGAGCACAAGCAGGGGGAGCAGTAGGCAGAAGGAGAGGGAGAAGCAGGCTCCCTGCTGAGTGGGGAGCCCAATGTGGGGCTCGATCCCAGGACCCAGGGATCATGACCTGAGCCGAAGGCAGACCCTTAACTGACTGAGCCACCCAGGCACCCCTGAAAAGCAGTTTTATGTGATGAAAGAAAACACAAATAGTACCATATTGTACATATTTTACTACAACTCACTGTTTCCACCAACATAGTATCACAGAGATCTCATGGTAGTACAACTAGAAAAACCTCATTTTTAAAAAGTAGTTCCCTAGTATCCACGATACAGATTTTTCTATTTTATTTAGCCATTCTCCTACTGATAAGCATTTAGGTTATTTACAGTGCTTGTAAAAATGTTTCTTTGTGCACAGGTGTGGGTATCTAGTAGCAAAGTGAAATTGCTGGGGTTTTTTTGTTTTTTTTTTTTAAGTAGGCTCCATGCCTAGCGTGGAGCCCAACTCAGAGCTTGAACTCACAACCCTGAGATCAAGACCTGAGCTGAGATCAAGAGTTGGGTGCTTAACCTACTGAACCACAAAGATGCCCTTGCATTTAACATTTTAATAGACACTGCCAAATTGTCCTCCAAAAAGTACCAATACCACTCCCATCAACAATATACACAATACCCATTATTTTCATACCCTCCCTCAAATTTTACTACCTAGCTTTCTTATTTTGATTCATTGAATGTGGGGGAAATGGTAATTATTTTAATTTTCATTACGTGAAACTGAGAATCTTTTTATACATTTACTGATTTTTTTTCTTTTTGTGAACTGTTCAGAATGCTTTGCTTATTTTTCTAATTATCTTTCTTATTATTCTGAAGGAAATATTAATCTGTTCTGGATATTACTACTTTGCCATATAATCTGCAAATATTTTCCTCTAGTCTAGTTGTATTCTGCATATGGAATTTATATGCCTATTCCCTTCTATTAGTATTCTGAAATATATCATTATTCTTTTACTCTACTCAAAATATGCTATGCTCTACTTAAGAATTCAATATTTTTGTTACCAATAATTTTGTTAGCTCTTAATCTCATCCTGCCTACCTAATATTTACAAAATGGCATCATATACATAAACATTTTTTGATAATTTTAGATGGTAGGAAAAGCCTACTTTGCATGTAGGTTTTGAGATTACAGTAGGGAGAAGCAGTTTGCAACTATTATCTCCAACAGTAGTTCTCAAAGTTGGCTGCACACTGGAATCACCTGGGGAGTTTAAATACTATACATGCCTCGATCTCAGCCCCAAAGATTCTGATTTAATTGGTCTGGAGTATGGCCTGGGCACTAGAATTTTAAGTTCTCCAGGTGATTTTACTATACGGTCAAGTTTGAAGACCACTCTAATTTTTTTTTTGTCATCAAATATGCATAGCATAAAATTGATCACTTTAATATGTACAATTCAGTGGCATTAAGTACATTCACAATGCTGTACAACTATCGCTCCAGCTTCCAGAATTTATGCATCATCATCCCAAACAGAAACTCCGTATGCATTAAGCAGTAACTCCCCTTTTCCACTCTTCCCTTGGCCGTGGTAAACTCTACTTTCTGTCTCTATGAATTTGCCCATTCTAGATATGTCATATAAGTGGAATCACACACAATATTTGTCTTTTCTGTTTGGCTTATTTCATGTAGCATAATGTTTCGAATATACTCTTTGGGTAGAAGAGGCCAGACCTATGCTTTTTTAAAACAATACTCAAAAAACCTAAATTGACAGCTGATGAATATTTTCTAAGTAAAACATGTCAAGCCCCGTGGATAACTTCTCCCTAATGAAGCGATCACTGTGCTCAGTGTTTCTGAAGGTTTTTCCTGAACACTGGTGAGGAATTACTATCCTATTGCATCATCACCCCAAGGGAATATTAAAGCAACAAAGACTGCCCCGGTGAGAGTAAGAGGAGGACAGAAGTTCAGGTGAGGAAAGGGAAGAAGAGACAAGGAAAAGTAGCAGATTTTTTAAAAGTATAATAACTATAGAATATTTATATTAGTTTTAGGTATACAACATACTGGTTTGACAATTCTATGTATTCCTCAGTGCTCACCAAAATAAGTGTAGTCACCATCTGTCACCATACAAAGGTATTACATTATTGACTATATTCCCTACTCTTTTTTTTTTTTAAGATTTTATTTATTTATTTGACAGAGAGAGATAGAGCACAAGCACAAGCAAGGGGAGTGGCAGGCAGAGGGAGAGGGAGAAGCAGGCTCCCCATGCAGGGCTCGATCCCAGGACCCTGGGATCATGACCCCAGCAGAAGGCAGACGCTTAACCACTGAGCCACCCAGGCGCCCTTATGTTCCCTATTGTTTCACCTCCGTGACTTTGACTTATTTTATAAGTTTGTACCTCTTAATCCCCTTTATCTATTTTGCCCTCCCCCCACTGTGGCAACAGTGGCAACAACCACTCTGTGGCAACAACCAATTTGTTCTCTGTATTTAAGAGTCTGTTCTGTTTTTTAGATTCCACATAAAAGTGAAATCATCAAATCTGTCTTTCTCAGGCTGACTTATTTCATTAGCATAACACCCTATAGGTGCATCCATGTTGTCACAAAAGGCAAGCTCTCATCCTTTTTAATGGCTGAGTAATATTCCATTGTATATACACCACCTCTTCCTTATCCATTCATCTGTGGATGGATACTTAGGTTGCTTCCATATCCTGGCTATTTTAAATAATGCTGCAATAAACACAGGGGTGCGTATACCTTTTTGAATTAGTGTTTTTGTTTCCTTTGGGTAAATGCCCAGTAGTGGAATTACTGGATTGCATGGTATTTCTATTTTTAAATTTTTTTTTATTTTTTAAAAAACCTTTAAGTTTTTTATTTAAGTGATCTCTACACCCCATGTGGGGCTTGAACTCATGACCCAGAGATCAAGGGTCGCATGCTCTTCCGCCAGGCGCCCACTATTTTTTTTTTTTTAAGAGAGAGAGAGAGTGCAAGCGGTGTGGGGAGGGGCAGAGGAAGAGGGAGAGAGAGAATCTTAAGCAGGCTCCACACGCAGCATAGAACCCAATCTCGCGACCCTGAGATCATGACCTGAACTGAAACCAAGAGTTGGTTGTGTAACCAACTGCACTGCCCAAGTGCCCCAGAGCCCCAGTATTTTTAATTTTTTGAGAAACCGCCATTGTTTTCCACAGTGGCTGCATCAATGTACATTTCCATCAACAGTGCACAAGTGTTCCATTTTCTCTGTATCACCACCAAACTTATTTCCTGTCTTTTCGATACTAGCCATTCTGATAGGTGTGAGGTGATATCTTATTGTGGTTTTGATTTGTATTTCCCTGATAATGAGTGGTGTTGAGCGTCTCTTCATGTGTCTGTTGGCCATCTGTATGTCTTCTTTGGAAAAATGTCTATTTATGTTTTCTGCCCATTTTTTTAAGGATTGTTTGGTTTTTTTGGTATTGATTTGTAGAACTTCTTCATATATTTTGGATATGAACCCCTTAACACATATATCATTTGTAAATATTTTCTCATTCAGTAGGCTGCCTTTTGGTTTTGTTGACCGTTTCCTTTGCTGTGCAAAATATATTTATTCTGGCATAGTCCTAGTAGTTTTTTTTTGCTTTGTTTTCCTTGCCTGAAAAGACATAACTATAAATAAGTTGCAAAGGCAATATAAAAGAGATCACTGCCTATGTTTTCTTTTAATACTTTTATGGTTTCAGGTCTCACATTTAGGTTTTTAACCCATTTTGAGTTTTATTTTTATGGATGGTGAGAGTAAGTGGTCAAGTTTCATTCTTTTGCATGTAGTTGTCCAGTTTTCCCAATACAAAGTGTCTTTTCCCCATTGAATATTCTTGCTTCTGTGGTCACAGATTAATTGACCATAAAATGGGTTTATTTCTGGGCTCTTTATTCTGTTCTATTGATCTTTGTGTCTATTTTTGTGCCAGTACCATACTGTTTTCATTACTATAGCTTTATAGTATATTTTGAAAGCTGGAATTGTGATACTTCCAGCTTTGTTCTTCTCTCTGAAGATTGCTTTGGCTATTTGGGGTCTTTTGTGATTCCATACAAGTTTTAGGATTATTCTAATGCTGTCAAAAATGCTATTGGAATTTTGATAGGGGTTGCACTGATCTGTAGATTGCTTTGGGTAGTATGGACATTTTAATGATATTAATTAATTATTTAATTAATTTCTAAATTTTAAGTAGGCCCCACATCCAACGTGGGGCTTGAACTTATGATCCTGTGATTAAGAGTTGCATGCTCTACCAACTGAGCCAGCCAGGCACCCCTTAATGATATTAATTCTTCCAATCCATGAGCATAGAATGTCTTTACATTTGTTTGTGTTGTCTTCAATTTCTTTCCTCAATGTCTTATAGTTTTCAGAATATAGGTCTTTCACCTCCTTGGTTAAGTTTATTCCGAAGTATTTTATTTTTTTTTGGTGCAATTGTAAATGGAACTGTTTTCTTCATTTCTCTTTCTTCTACTTTGCTATTAGTGTATAGAAAGCAACAAATTTCTGTATATTAATTTTGTGTCCTGCAACTTTACTGAATTTATTTATCAGTTCTAATAGTTTTTCAGTGGCGTATTTAGGGTTTCTATATATAGTACCATGTCATAGTGACAGTTTTACTTCTTCCTTACCAACTGGATGCCTTTTATTTCTTTTTCTTGTCTGATTACTGTGGCTAAGACTTCCAGTACTAAGCTGAATAAAAGTGGTGAGAGTGGACATCCTTGTCTTGTTCTCGATCTTAGAGGAAAAGCTTTTTCACCACCGAGTGTATGATGTTAGCTGTGGAATTTTCATATACGGCTTTTATTATGTTGAGGTATGTTCCCTCTAAAAGCAATCTATTGAAAGTTTTTTTTATCATGAACAGATGTTGTATTAGGCCAAATACTTTTTCTGCATCTCATGAGATAATCATATGGTTTTTAACCTTCCTCTTGTTAATGTGATGTATCACATTGATTTATTTGTGAATATTGAACCACTCTTGCATTCCTGGAATAAATTTCATTTGATCATGGTGAAAGAGTTTTTTCTTAAATGTATTGTTGAATTCAGTTTGCTAATATTTTGTTGGGGACTTTTACACCTTTGTGCATCAGAGATATTGGCCTGTAGTTTTCTTTTTTGTAGGGTCTTTTTCTGGTTTTGATATCATGGTAATGCTGGCCTCACAGAATGAATTTGAAAATTTCTCTTCCTCCTTTATTTTTTGGAATAATTTGAGAACAAATTTTTAAAGTTTAAAGTACTCTTCTTTAAATGTTTGGCAGAATTCACCTATGAAACCATCTGGTCCTAGACTTTTGTTTGTTGGGAGTTTTTTTGTTTGTTGGTTTTTTTTTATTTGTTACTTATTTTTATTTTTTAAAGATTTTATTTATTTGACAGAGAGAGCACAAGCAGGGGAGCAGCAGAGAGAGAGAGAGAAGCAGAGAGCAGGGAGCCTGATTCAGGACTTGATCCCAGGACCCTGGGACCATGACCCAAGCCAAAAACAGACACTTAACCAACCTAGCCACCCAGGTGCCCCTGTTAATTATTTTTAAAAATATATATATGTATGTACATATGCATTTATTTATTTATTTAAGCAATCTCCATACCCAATGTGGGGCTCAAACTCAGGACCCCAAGGGTAAGAGTCACATACTCTTCTGACTGAGCCAGCCAAGCCAGGTGCCCTGGAAGAATTTTTTTTTTAAACAATTCAGTTTCATTACTAGTAACAGGAATGTTCCGATTTTCTATTTCTTGCTGATTTAGTTTTGGAAGAGTGTATGTTTCTAGGAATTTACCCATTTTTTCTAGGTTGTCCAATTTACTGGCATATAGTTTTTCATAATACTTTATATTTCTATGGTGTCAGTTGTTACTTCTCTTAATTTCTGATTTTATCCCTTTATCATCATGTAGTGCCTTTCTTTGTCTCAAAAAGGACTGCATTTTAAGCAGTAATCCTAGATTGGTCTTTCCAGAGATGTTTCTTCTACAATTATAATCTTTGCCTGGATCTCTTCTAAGACAAATTCCAAGAAGATTTACAACTTCCCAAGAACAAGAGAATCCTACTGGACTCAAGTGTGGTAAAGAGCAGAACTGATTTCCCACTAGCAAAATCATAATCGTTGCTTAAAGACTTCAAGCAAAGATGTAATTCCTAAATTCAAAGTGCAGTCTGGGCATTAGCAGCATCACTGGCGTCATCTCGGAGCTTGCTAGAAGGCAGAATCTCAGGTCCCACTCAAGACAAACTGATTCACAGTCTGAATTTATTTATTTATTTATTTTTCACAGTCTGAATTTAAATGACAAGACTCTCAGGTAATTTTTATGCACACTGAAGTTTGAGAAGCACAAGTCAGCCCACTTTCTGGTTTCTGGTCTGAAGTATCCTATAAAATTTTGCTAACCTGGCTTTCAAAATCCCTAAAAAGATGGCGTCATTATTTCATTGCAAATGAATCCTGGGGTTGCAGAATCCATACCAAATTAATGATTTCTTCCGCTAAGCTTTATCTTAACCTCCTTCAACTCTTATGCCAGGAGACAGGCAGATATGGGATAAGTTCTAGCCACTACTCTTAAAGGTGCCTAGAAATGCAAGTTTTCCTTTTAGCACTAAAAATATTACAGAGCCATGTATTTTTTTTTACCATACACACACACACACACATACAACTTCATCAGGATCAAGATATATTTATAATAGTTTCTGTTTCTAAGTAAATGTTTATGTAAACATTCTATTACTAACATAGTATATGTGTACCAAAACCAAAAGTTAATAAGAAACAACAAAAACCAAAACTACAGAGCTGCTTCCTAAAAGAACAAGAGCATTTAGTTCACACAGAACTTAAGATATTCTATCATATGTAATTTCAATTTGTGTAAGTGACAATTGTGATAGTTGTTAGAGCAAGTCAAGAAATTCCTTTAAGGTATGCCCGTGTGGCTCAGTGGTTAAGCGGCTGCCTTTGGCTCAGGTTATGATCCCAGAGTCCTGGGATAGAGCCCCACATCGGGCTCCCTGCTCAGCAGAGCCTGCTTCTCCCTCTCCCACTGCCCCTGCTGTCTCTCTCTCTGTCAAATAAATAAATAAAATCTTAAAAAAAAAAAAAAAAGAAATTCCTTTAAAACAGTAAATGTTTAGTGTAGATTAGCTGAAATACTCAATCTGAGTGATGATCACAATACAGTTTTACAGGAGGGGCGCCTGGGTGGCTCAGTGGATTAAAGCCTCTGCCTTCGGCTCGGGTCATGATCTCAGGGTCCTGGGATCAAGCCCCGCATCAGGCTCTCTGCTCAACGGGGAGCCTGCTTTCCCCTCTCTCTGCCTGCCTCTCTGCCTACTTGTGATCTTTCTCTCTCTCTGTCAAATAAATAAATAAAATCTTAAAACAAAACAAAACAAAAATATAGTTTTAAAGGAAGAAAGACAGAAACAGAGACAGAGAGAAAGCACTGGCAGTAAGGACTCTACCCTTTAATTCCATTTCTGTTTGTCACTAACTTGCTTCATGAATTGCTTCCTCTCTTTATGCCTCAATTTTTCAATATATTGTCACCTGTATTGTCCCACTTCATTGCTGAGCCAAATAAAAATTCCAAGTTCACTAACTTTCTGTAAGTGAAAAATGGGTGAGAAATGATATGTTCAGGTCACTCAAAAGTTAACATAGGTAATATAAACAGTTGGTATTAAAAACTGGCAATACTATCTTTGTGTGATGCCTTCATTTTCAAAGCACTTTCCCATATAATACCTCATTTTTTCTTCCTCTGATTCCATAAAGTAGGAGGGCAAATAGTATTCTCATTTTCAGAAGATAAAACGGGGAGCCGGGCCTGTATGTGATAGGATTGGGACTAGAGGCTAGACCTGCCAACTCTAAAAAACCAGGCTAGTTCTCAAATTTGTAAAGAATTAAAATAATGGAACACATAACATTAGAACAATATCGAATACAATTTACTCTTTGGATGACTGAGAACTCATCTTAGGATTGCATACAGAATTATGTTTGTGAGTTAGGATCATCGATATAAACATTAGTCATCTCCACTGCATTCAGTGCAGATAAGATGATCAATAGAGCTGTCTGGTTAACCGAAGTCCAACTCTGTTATGGTGCAGTTTGATAATTCTGGAATTTTATCACTTCAAATCATGAATCACCCATGTGGTCCGAATTCTAGAATTGGTGCCCAATTATATTTACTTAATCCTTCATGGCTACTGACCATATGTGAGTTCTGCTTCCTTGACTATGAAAGAGGAATTATATATATACTCTGGAGAGCACGGATTAAATGAGATACCCCTGTAAATAACTTAGTAGTGTGCCTTCCAAAACATCGTAGCTATAGAAGAGAAAAATAAGAGGAAGAAAAAGAGTTGTTGACATCTTTACCTAAACATAAAGTTCAACACACTTGTACTTAAAAAAATTCAAGTTTAATATAAATAATGAAAATATTTTTTGTTTCTATGGTTATAAAAGTAATTAATGCTTATTAGACAAAAAAATGAAAATCACCCATAATGCCACCATGCATAGATAATCACTGTAAATATTTTGGTTTTAGAGTACATAGACTTACATTGCTCTAAAGTTTTACACACATGCAACACACAGACACAAGTTTTGTGTGCATGTTTTAAACAAATGAAATTGACTAACTCAATTATGTATTCCCCCCCAAAAAATCTAGCCCTCTCCCAAAGAAACAAAATGTAAAGTACCAAAGTACTAAATAAAGTACTCGAATTAGAGTACATAAGAAATGTTATTTTACAAGCAGTAAAAAACTACCGGAACTCTATCCCATTGCAATAGAGAACAAGTCAGCATTTTTGGTGTCCAATATTTCACTGAATAGTAAATTTCTGGTTTCTTTTGGGAGCTGCTCATCTTCTCATGTAAATTCTAAACATCACCACTATAATTTATTCAAGCACTTTGTTCCCAGATTTTCCTACTGTAAACAATGCCATGGACATACATCCTTGCTCACCTGGAGGGCATGACATACACAGGTTAAATTTTGATATGCACTGCCACTCTGCTTTCTGGAAAGATCATACCACTGCATATTTCTATTGACAGGGTGTTAAAATGCTTATATTCCTATTCCCTCTCCTACCTAGGTTTAGTTTGAAATAACACCCTGCTTTTATTATCATTAATAATGAAAGGTTTGGGGATTAATTAGAAAAAAAAGGTAACTGGTTCACATTAATAACAAGTATCTGAGGAAAACGATTAAAAAAAAAAAAAAAAAAAAAAAGATCCGGGGTAGAAAACCCAGGATCCAAATACTCAGAAATTCCCATTCAGTTAGGAGCTGGGTTTTTCATCACACTGCTCACTCTTCCTCACCATCTGCCTGTTTTATTTATTATGTATTACTTTTTAGTCATGATCTGTGGGAGAAGGGGAAGGACGGAATGTAGGATGATAAAGAAAATGCATTCCCCAACAAAGTGCCTCTGAGTCTGATCCCTGACTTGAGGACCAGCTTCCCTTGGATCCGTCGCTACAAAAAGCTCTCCCAAGTATATATTTCACAAGAATGGAAAGCAGCACAGTTGCAAATGTTTTACCTCCAACATGAAAATTAAACTGTTTGCTGTAACTTCTGAGGCATGATGATTTAATATAATCAAAACCTCAGATTATTTCAACCTAACACACCAAATATGAGAAAGAAGGAAAAAAGGCCCATCAGGAGAGGGCATAATGCCTCACATGCCTAACAGAGTATTCTTAATCAGAAGCTTAGTTAACCTTATATATATCTTATATCTGAGGTACCGAGTAGATTCTTTACATCAATCAGGTAAGAAAAAAAAAATTCACCTTGCGTTTTCTTTAATTAGTCAGAATGGTCTTAAGGACAGAATAATAGGTATAAAGTGAAAGGAAGAAAGTTGAGCTAATGCTTTCCTTTCTGAACCACTATTTAGATACTCTTCAGGTGTTCACAGAAAGATCCATGAATCCAATAAACAAAAGATCCCAATGTAGCTTTACAAACTACCGTATCGCTTTAGACCAAGCAGCGGGTTCAGACTCAGCAGGAAGAAAGTGCCACCTCCTGAGTAGCAGCGTCCATGTCTGCAGCCACGGGACACGCACTCGAGAGACTTCCAATCCGGGCACCCACCATGCTGGATGAGTTTTACTCTGACTCTTAGGTCATCTACTGGATGGATACTGTTATTTAGAATTGAGAGGCTCTTTAGGTGCCGGGAGCTGCAGCAGACGGTAGTTAAGAACAGAAACTAAAGCCCTGCTCTCAAATTCTAGCTGGAGAGACTGCAACTAAGTATACATGTTAATGAATAAGATGATTTCAGGTAGTAATCGGTGTTTCCAAGACAATAAAATAGGGGATGTGCTGGGCAGTGACTTAGTAGCAAGGAGAAGCTCCATTAGATGGGATAATCGAGAAAGGCTTGTCTCAGGAGGTGATGTCTGAGCCAGACTTTGAACAGGATAAGGTTAAGCATGTAATGATCTGGGAGAACAACATTTCAGGCAGAAGAAACAGCCAATGGTGAAAGAATGGGCTTGGAGTGTTTGACAAAAAGAGGGCCAGGGTGGCCAGAGCACAGGGACTGTGGGGGAGACTGAAGAAGGGAGCTGGAAGAGGCTGGATTCTCAGGTTATGCAGGACCTCAGAGGCCACGGCAGAGTCTGAATTTGACTCTAGGAAGAGTGGAAAGCCATTAAAGGGCTTAAATAAGGCAGTGATATGAGCTGGTCTAAGTTTTGGGAAAAACCTCTAGTGGTTCCATGAAGCACGGACTGCAGCGGGGCAAGTCTCTCCGTGAGAGATACTTGGCTTGGGCGAGGGCGGTGATGGGAAATGAGGAGAACGGTCAGATTCAGGGCCCATCTCAGAGCTGAACTGACATGACGGGCTAATGACTCATGTGGGGAGTGAGGGCAAAACAGGGAAATGAAGCGTTGCTCCTATGCCAGCACTTGAGCGACCAGGCAGACGTGCTGGTCACTGATATGGGGGGTCGTGGGAGTGGAGAACAGGGCAGTCAAAGGTTCTGTGTCTGGGGCATGCTGGGCACTGGATGTCTAGAGTGGGCTGTAAACAGGACAGAGAGGGGACGTAAAGCCCACAGGACAGACGAGACCACTTGGGAAGAAACAGACATGCCAATGCCAATCCTGATCACTGAGAACAGGAGGAGGAGCCATCGGAAGAGCTGAGAGGGAGCACCGTGAGGTGGGAGGACATTCAGGAGAGTGGGGTCAGAAAGGGAGAGCAGCAAGTGTTTTAAAGGGAGGAAAAATCAACTATGTTAAGCGCTGCTGGAAGACTGACTCAGATAAGGAAAGAAAACCCACAAACAAGAGAGGTTTAGTGAGAGAGGAATACATTAATAAAGAAATAAGGTAGGAAAACATAAAAAGGGCATTTGATCTCAACTAAGCTATCACTTTCAAAGCTGAGATACTTAAAATGGATGATCTCCGCAAAATTCCTGAGCAATGCTGATTTATCAGGCTAAGTACATCTTGACTCCCCTCGTCAAAGCAAGAGGAGAGAAGCAGTGTGGTGGTATTCAGAATTTGGAAAGAGGAGCAAATTAGCCCGAAAGACTAACAGTTTACTCGCTCTGCTTGGTGGTGGTTCATCCAAGTCCCGACAGTCACCTGTCCAAGCAAACCAATTCCGAGCTACCAGTTTCTTTATCGAACCCAAGGGCCCAAGTGAAAGGAAAGACCTGACAACCAAGGAGGAGAGCATTCCTCTGATGCTACATTCTCTTCCGCAAGGCTGCTACCCTGCCAGACGCCGCCAGACCCCAGCCTGCGTCTCTCTCTGCTGGTATCACTAAGCAGAAACGGAGACGTGTGGTCTCAGGCCCGCCCACACCCGGGCCACTCGTCTGTCTCCTCCTCACTTCCCGCCCCTTACCTGGGTCATTTTGTCCACAGAGACTGGAATTCCATCGATGGTGAGAGGTGGCAGCTCGGAGTTAACCTCCTGTGGCGCGGGGGCGTGTTCTGCCAGGGCGGACTCCAGGTCTTCCAGAATCATGCTCTTGTACTTACGCACCTGCAGGGAATTAAGGGCAGCAGTAAACAAGATGCCCAACGACCAGGGAGGGTTGGTGCCAGGCAACCGGAGAGAGGGTGGGGCTGCCTCCCTCAGCCACAGCAGAGCCCTGAGAGCAAACACTTCTACAGCTAGCACATAAAAATACCCGCTGGCCCCAAAGACATCACACTGCACAGAATTAAAGTGAAAAGATGATGAAACTGCAGGTAATAACAGTAGAAAGGAGCTGGGTGGAAAAGTTTTACAGAAACACTGCTTTTTGGTTAAAATCACATTTTCTCATTCAACGCTGACCCCAATACCTGTTGCAGATCTCATACGAATGGCGTTCTTTATTCTGCATTTCCTGGGCCATTGGATAAAACCTAGCTGTGGCAGTTCCCTACCAAAATCACTTCCAAGATCACCAAGGACTTGTGTCTCTAAAACTCTAAGCAACCCATCTGAAACTGCCACTACTTTCCTGCAAGGTCAGATCACCCAACGGGTGATTCAAGTGCTCGAGAGGCTGGGCTGAAAGGCATCGGAGGGAAAAGGAAGCAGTCTATACTGTAGCTGTGTGTCAAAGGTACCACTATCAGCAAGGCCCAGGGCCAGAGAGAGCCCCGTGGGTCAAGCCCTCCTCCTTTCTGGTCTTCCCTGGTGACAGAGGTAGCCTTCGAATCCATGATGTCTCTGTAGCTCTGACATGCCCAGGTCTGAACCAGGTATCACTGTTCTGACTCTGTTCCCTCCACTACCGGTGAAAGGTCTACTCCAAAGACAGAGAACTTAACAGCAGCACATTCATACATGCACACATTCCTCCACGATAAGCAGAAATGGTAGGCAGACGCGGGATCCTACCACCACCAATAACGGGCTCCTTCACTTATAAGAATACACAGGGGGATAAAGACACCTTAGAGGATAACAAAGCAGCCACGGAATTATGGAAATATAATAAGATGGGATAGGAAATTAACCTGCTTTCAGGGCTCAAGCCATTACCCTAGAAAAAAAGGAAAGAGAAAATGAGGTATCCAAAAATTACGACAATGTTCAGTCCTGGGGTTTCTGCTCCAGACTGGACTCTCAATCAGGACAAACTTTCTTAGAAGTATCTCATCATGAGGATTAAAAAGGAAAGATTCCCGTAAACCATCTCAAGTGCGTAGAAAAGTAAAAATTACTGTTGGCTACAAAGCACAACTTTTGCCTTTACAGAACCTTCCGAATATGTCAACAATGAAGGGGATGAAAGAAAAAAAGTACAAACATGTTTAATCATTATCATCCTAGAGATTTAGTTTTGGTTTGGTTTCTAACACAAAAAAACAAGGTTTCAAAAATCATTGCCAATATATTTACTGTAACATAAGCAGCTGGTGTTGCCATGCCAACTTTAAGAATTTATATTTTCTGCTTTCTAGGTTTCTGTATCCTATGTAGAGTTTTTATGCTACGAGCCCAGATGTGGTCTTTGAACTTTAATGTATCAGGTTAAATCATTATATCAGTATGTAGGCCCGTAGTAAGAGTGTATGATAATAGTATAAAAATAAATTTCACCATGCTGGAAATACCTGGCATTCAAAGACAGGAAATCATTAGATTATTACTATTACGCTAGCCAGTTTCAAAAAACTTTGGGCATTTTTATGGATCAGTAAAATTCTAGGAATTCATATCCAGGCATTTTGCTAAACTTACTGGTGCTATGTAATTTCTTAAAAATATATATGAGTTTCAAAAAAAAAATTGTTAGTAGAGCATTCCTCTGAGTAATTTACAACAAAATAACTTAAGCTGTGACCACAGTGTTTTTAAGGTTGCTCAGTAAAGTTCCCCAGAATAATCAAGCTGGTGTTTCCATTCATTCTGACTTAACAATTCTGAGATGCACATTCTTTCACATTTCTCAGTCCTCTGAAATTGGGATACATCTTGAAATCGCTGTGGATGAGGCAACCTGAGGCCCAGCTGTCCCCGGCCGCACACCTGTGAGCATGGCTGTTCTCTCTGGGAGCATGACTGCAATCCCTTGCCTTTTCAATCAACAAATCATTTGAGAAAGAAATGTGAGTCTTGGTTGCAGTTAGATAATCTTCCCAGTGATCTTTCTGGTATCATCAAGAAGCACCAGCATCAAACTTGTCGCAGCTTGGAAAAAAGTCAAGAGACCATAGTGGAGTACACTTTAAAGCCATGCAGCACCGCTCATGCTCTTGATGGCACAGAGGACAATATTACATGAAGTGTCACAGGCAATGATGACTTTGCAACAAGGAGTTATTTAGAAGCATTGGGCTGTGAAAGTGAGGAAGTTTTAGGAATATCAATTTATTTCACTTTCACTTTCCTTTTCTGATACTATATAAAATGCAATACAATTAAAATCTATGTCTAAATAAGCTTGAAAGAGCTCTTTCAATAAGCATAAAACAAAAATTCTAAGTGATCAGCGGTGTGCTAGAGTCTGTCAATGTTTTTTCAGTCTTCATAGTACATAAATAATGGTGCACCTTATAAGTGATAATGCCACAGACCTGATGACATAGAGGTTTGTTTTGCCAACTTCTATCTTCTGTTCCAAAACCATAGCTTAAGCCTTTGTTACTTCATACCAAAGTCAGTGTCAACTAACTGGTTTTACGAAGTTAAAAGTCACTTAAAAACAAAATCAGCTGGTCTGCCTACCAATCTCTCTTCCCCCATTTCACCCTATATACCACTGCCATTTATAAAATATCTGAGCCCCAAGTGCCTGACTGGCTCAGTCGGTAGAGCGTGTGACTCTTGATCTCAGGGTCGTGAGTTCAAGCCCTACGTTGGGTGTAGAGATTACTTTAAAAAAAAAAAGTATATAAAAAAATATCCAAGCCCCTTTGGGGGCTGTATGAAAATAAATAAATAAATAAATTTCTGAAACAGTGACTTAGGACAATCAAACACAATTTCCTGAGCACTTACTATGTGTCAAGCACTGCATATATTATCTCAATTAATCCTCACATAATTCTTTAAGGAAAATACTAGTATACCCATTGTGCAGCTAAGAAAAGCAAGGCTTAATAAACTTAAGTGACTTCCCCAAATCATATAGCTAGTACACAATAATATGGCTACAAGTCAAACTAATTTTTAGCTCCAAAGCCGGTACGTTCAGCTACTTCGCTATCATTTATCTTTTTTCTCAAAACTACTTCTACAGGTCTCCACTTCTCATAGGATGAAGTCCAAACTTCTCGGTCTGGCATTTCCACCTTTCTAATCTTTCTCCACTTTGCCAGTACTCCTCTGACAGGGCCACCAGATACAGCTGTGCCTGCCCAACCCTGGAGACGATGCGAATGGCACTCTCCTAGCTGGTTGGTTTCCTCACTAACTTTTGCAGCTAGCAAGTTCTCTTCTACCTCTGAGACTTTAATTCTGCTTCCTATCAAAAGATTATTCATCTTTCAAGGCCCACTCAATTTCCACTCCCTAGAAGAAAAATTCCTGTTTTCTTGCCATAATTCCCTTACTCCTTTAAATTTCTACAAAATCAAATAAATGATCACTTACATTCTTATATAAGAATATAAGATGTCACTAGTGTGTGACATCACTATCATTACTTAACATATTGTTATGAAATAGTTCACATACTCAGACACGTGCAGAGGATATATTAACATTCTCATAATTGCCAGAGGTGGAGAATGTTTAGGGTGTTTAGAGTTCTGGGCACAGAATGGGCTTGCTAAGGATTTTGGAATTGGCTGCTACCACTATAATATCAATGGGCCCTTAGGTTGCAAAAACAGTCTCAGACAAGATACCATAACTCTTTCATGTGTCTGAAGCTTTTCTGGAGAAAGGAGTCGTCTTTGGAAAAGTCCCATGAAAGATCAAAAATTTTTTTCTTACCTATGTGCTTCTCTGAGATTAAAAATATGTTATCATCTCGGATAAGTAGCAAAAAGATGCCCCAATGCAGAGCTGCCCTCAGACCCACGATCCTGAAGGACACCTGGCACTGAGCCAAGCCACAGGCTGTGGCCCATGAAGTTCTGTTGGCTTTCACTCTGTTCTCTCTCCAGCCCCAGTGTCAGCCTCTTTCCTCCCCTGCCTCAGTCCAGATCTCTAATTTTCCTCTCACCCTCTGGATCCCTAGTTCTGGACCTTGAAACCTCACAGGACTTAGATGGATTCCTTATCTCATATTTTGTATCTAATAGTGTTAGTTATTTGTTGAGTATGTAAATAAATGAAAATTTTTTATTTCACTATTTTTTAAAATTTTAATTCCAGTTTAGTTAACATACAGTGTTCTATTAGTTTCAGGTGTACAACATAGTGATTCAGCAATTCTATACTTTACTCAGGGCTCATCATGATAAATATTCTCTTTAATCCCCATCACCTATTTCACTTATTCCCTACCCATCCCCCCACTGGTGACCACCAGTTTGTTCTCTATAGTTAAGAGTCTGTTTTTTGGTTTGTCTCTTTTTTTCTTTGTTCATTTGTTTTCTTTCTTAAGTTCCATATAGGAGGAAATCACATGGTATTTTTTACTTTACTGTTTTTTAAAATATGATTCCACATTTTCGGTAACTTGAAGACATTTTAGAAAACCTATATAAAAAACTGAATGACTTAGAACAAGAAATCACAATGAACTTCAGAGTCTACTCATCTACTGGAAAAGTAGAATAAAAGACTGAAGCATGATTTCAAAGAAGCTGGTGACAATCCAGCTATGTCTTGCCTCTGTGCCTGTGACTAATTTCTGTACCTGCAGAACTGGTTAGTCATAGCCAGTGTATCCCCATCTAAATGCTACGGATTATTGACTAAGAGGAAAGAGCTCCACCTCCAGAAACTCCTGAAGTTCTTTTGGAAAAGGGTAGAAATTCTCTCTCTGTTCCTCAACAAAATATTTCTACGCCTATTCCTACCAAGTCTATAGAAGAGGGCTATGGCAGTAAGCCAAGAGCATGCCCTCGGGGCACAGCAACTTAAAAAATCTACCATTTGCCAATGCTTCTCATGCCAGCTCTCTATAAACATATTCAGGGGATGATAATCAACTTTAATTAATTTCTACTGCTCCCTAGTGAGGTGGGTATTATCCTTATTTTGCACATGAGGACATAGAGCCACATATAGGAAAAATCAATGTGGGGAACTACTCAAAAAATCAAAACTTAAAAACAGTTTTCACAAATGTGGAGTTTTTAATTATATATGCCCACTCTAGTTAATACCAACCCATGGGCAAAACTGAATTAGCTTGTCTAAATGTTAGCAATGCCACCTTTTAGGTGGGAGCCACACCTTCACGAAAGACGTTCAAAAGGGCCAAAACACCCAATGGAGTTGTTCCGGAGGTCCTTTTAACTTTTTGTTTTGTTTTATTTTGCTTTAAAAAGCTGAAGCTTAAGAAAACAGAGGTTTTAAACTGCAGAGAGAGATGCCTGGGTGGCTCCTTCAGTTAAGCAGCTGCCTTCGGCTCAGGTCATGGTCCCAGGGTCCTGGGATCGAGGCCCCCGTTGGGCTCCTTGCTCAGTGGGGAGTCTGCTTCTCCCTCTGCCTGCAGCTCCCCCTGCTTGTGCTTTCTCTCTCTCTCTCTGACAAATAAATAAAATCTTTAAAAAGCAAACAAACAAAAAAAACTTGAGAGAATATTAGATCTGAGAGGCTAGATCCCAAGCAACTTAAAGAAACCTTGAGTTTCTAAATAAGGGAATCTCATTATACATTCAAGTCAAAGGCCCTTTCTGAGAGTTCAGCTAGTTTTAAGTTACTTCGCTACCTTGCATTACAAATACAGACATGGCATATGTGATCTCTGAACCCAGTAGTTCCTCCAGCCAGCCAGCCAGCCATCAAACAAATACTATTCATCTCCTATATGCTAGCCACTGTGCTAAGAAAGAGCTGGGGACAAAATGGAAAGCAAATTTATCCATCACAGTGTCCCATTATTGTGCATATTTCAATCTAGCAGAGAAGACAAACACGAAAATCATCATAAAAATAAAAGTATAATTACAAACTGGGACAAGCACTATAAAGAATGACACAAGCTAACTTTACAGTTCTTTACTCTCAAGGTCTCAATTGAGATCCAATGTAGGATCAGAATTTAGAAGCCAAATCTGCATTGCTGAGTGCTGCCAAATGTTTAAGATGCTTTATTCATTCAACGAATGTTACTGAGCAACTAACTACTCATGGCAGAGGCAATGTGTGGTACTGGGAGCGTGATGGAGAACAAAGTAGATCCAGTCCCTCTCGTCTTAGAGCTCACAATCTAGCTGGGGATAGATGTTAATCAAATAATCATACAAATGAAAGTATATCTGTAGTAAGTACGCAGAGTACTGTGGAGAACCGGAAGGTAGCTCCATTTGTTCTCTTTTAGAAGAGAAGGCAAGGACTAAGAAAATGAAATTAAATTTGAAACCCCATATTTAATACCCTGGACAAACCTATGGGAGATGTAATATTCCATCACCTTGAACCCAAATCTCGACAGTGGCTCTACTATTCAGAAGTTAGGGAATCTCAAGCAAATCACTTAACCTCTCTGAGTGAGTATTCTCTTGCAAAATGCAAATAATAATAATATGCCTGCATCTCAAGGTTTTTGCCAGAATTATTGAGAATATGTTTATTTCAAAGTTTTATAAATCTGCTTTATTACACAAATGTTAGTTACAACAATCCTCTGCATCTAACAATTCCATAAACATGTATAAAACGCAGATTTACTTTTAAAGTAGGACCAAACTATGTATGGTTCTATAAGTTGCTTTGTTCACTTAATACATCATCTCCATCTGAAAATGTTAATAGAAAGATTTATGTCATAATATTTAAAGGCAGTATAGCAGTCCTATCTCTGGACAAGTCATCAATTTAACTAATCCCTTATCTTTGAATATTTAGGTTATTCTCAATTTTTAAAAAATATTGTAAAGAATACAGTGACTGATATACTTATACATACATCTTTGCTCATTTGACCGATTATTTCCTTAGGATAACACTTCAAAAGGAAGAAGGAAGCGGAGTTAAAAAGTATACATTTGGGGCACATTTTATACCAGTTGACAATCTGCCCTCTAGAAAATTACATCAATTTAAACAGCCTGTTTCACATGCCAACACTGCGAGTTGTACATCTTTTTCATGTTTGCCAACCCAAACAGTGTAAAGTGGCTTTCTGTTTTAATTGCCATTTCTCTGAAAATTTTGTTTGACATTTGTACTTCCTCCTTCTATTTATGTCTTCGCTTTTGTCTTTGGGTGTTTGAAAATTATGAATTTAAATGAAAAAACTTAAATATACAGAAAGATGTCAAGAACAGTAAAATAAATGCTTTTATCCTCACCACCCAGATTCAATAATTGTCAACATTTTGGCATAATTACTTTATCTGCCATCTGTACACACACACACACACACACACACACACATACACACACGATATTTTTGGGCTAACCACTTAAAGTATATTTTATTTTATTATTATTTTAAAAATATTTTATTTATTTGAGAGAGAGAGAAAGAGCGTGCACGAGCTGGGGGTGGGGGGATGCGTACAGAGGGAGAGGGAGATGGGGCTCCCCGCGGAGCAGGGAGCCTGACCCCAGGCTTCATCCCAGGATCCTGTGACTGGAGGCAGATGCTTTACTGACTGAGCCATCCAGGCAACCCCATTTAAAGTATATTTCAGACACTGCAACAATTCTCAGTACTTCAGCATGCATCTTGGAAAAATAAGGGCATTCTCATACAAAACTATAGTACAATGATCACATCCTACAAAAATATCAGAATTCTTCAAAATCACCTAATATCTAATCCATATTCAAACATATCTTTGGGTCTTTGTTATTCATCTGTTCATTTTTTTTAAAGATTTTATTTATTTATTTGAGAGAGAGAAAGAGAGAGAGAGAGCATGAGAGGGGAGAGGTCAGAGGGAGAAGCAGACTCCCTGCCGAGCAGGGAGCCCGATGTGGGACTCAATCCCAGGACTCCAGGATCATGACCTGAGCCGAAGGCAGTTGCTTAACCAACTGAGCCACTCAGGATCCCCTCACCTGTTCATATTTTTATTGATTTTTGACAGCTCTTTATATATTAAGAATATTAATCATTAGTTTGCTACTTACTGTATGATCTTGAACAAAACTACTTACGCTCTCAACCCTCAAATTCCTACAACTGTAAAGCACAAATAATAACATATATATCATAGGGTTATTTTGATGGTTAAATAAAAATCATAAATAAAAAGTGCTTTGCAGAAAACAGGTACATTAAAAATACTCAATAAATTATAATTGCTGTTATTAATTTAAAAAGATTTTCCCCATTTGTTGTGAGCCATTTAGTTTTGTTTACAGTGCCTTGCTATACACTCCAACTGTCAACGAGAAAGCAATATGGGCAAAACACAGTATGGAAAAATAAATGGAATCCTAAAAAATATAAAAAAATTCAACATTAACTATTAAAAGGCCTACTAATGTTTTTAATCCTCTTTCAACAAACTCTTAAAATAACAATCTTGAATCTGAAATCCATTATTTCAAAGATGAACAGCCCTACTGAATTTTAATTTTTCTAGAGTTTCTCAGCAGCTTATAGCTAGAAAAGTGAAAAGGAAGATTAATGACAGCTTCAGGCAGGAGGACAAAATGCAAGTATCAGTTTTAAAATTATTAAATGAGATTATACAAAGTGCTTATAACTATACCAAGAACATAGTAAGCACTCAGTAAATGTCAGCCATCTAAATCATCTTGTTAACTGTTATTAACAAGAGATTATATGCAATACATTGCATACTGATTATGATAAACAATGGGCTCTAATTACTTAATACCAGTCTGAATATTAGTATATATTAAGATTATATTCTGTATCTTGAAGGTTAACAGGAGTCACCCAAAGTATCAGAGCAGTGTGCCCTTTGAGGGATATACTTTTTCAGTTTTGAACATGTTTATTGTTCTACTGAGGTTTAGATATGCTTCAGTTATTTCAGTTATTTTGGGGAGAGAGAGAGTGCACACACAAGTGAGGGGAGGAACAGAGGGGGAGTGTGGGAGAGGGAAAAATCTCAAGCAGACTCCACTGAGTACAGAGCCCAAAGTGGGGCTTGATTTCACAATCCTGAGATCATGCATGATCTGAGCTGAAACCAAGAGTCGGATGCTTAACCAACTGAGCCACCCAGGTGCCCCTCTTGTCTTTTTGATATTAGGCATTAGGTAAGAGGTGATATTTCATTGTGGTTTTGATTTGCCTTTCCCCGATGATGCGTGAGGTTGAGCATCTTCTCATATGTCTGTTGGCAATCTGTAGGTTTTTGGGAAAATGTCTATTAAGGTCCTCTGCCCATTTTTTATTTTTTATTTTATTTTTTTTAAAGATTTTATTTATTTATTTATTTGACAGAGAGAGAGATCACAAGTAGGCAGAGAGAGAGGAGGAAGCAGGCTCCCTGCTGAGCAGAGAGCCCGATGTGGGGCTCGATCCCAGGACCCTGAGATCATGACCTGAGCTGAAGGCAGAGGCTTTAACCCACTGAGCCACCCAGGCGCCTCCTCTGCCCATTTTTTAATTGGATTGTTTGGGTTTTTTGGTGTTGAGCTATGTAACTTCTTTATGTATTTTGGATATTAACCCCTTAATAGATATGTCATTTGCAAATATCTTCTCACATTCAGTAGATTGCCTTTTTATTATGTTGGTGGCTTCCTTTGCTGTCTAAAAAGCTTTTTATTTTGGTGTAGTCCTAATAATTTATTCTTGCTTTTGTTTCCCTTGCCTGAGGAGACACATCCATAAATATCTTGCTGAGGCCAATGTATAAGAGATTACTGCCTATATTTTCTTCTAAGGGTTTTATGGTTTCAGGTCTCACATTTAGGTTTAATCCATTTTTAATTTATTTTTGTGTATGGCATAAGAAAGTGGTCCAGTTTTCCCAACATCATTTTTTGAAGAGACTATCTTTCCCCCATTGTATATTCTTGCCTCCATAGTCATTGATTAATTGACCAAATAATGGTGGGTTTATTTTTGGCCTTTCTATTATGTTTTATTGATCTATGTGCCTATTTTTGTGTCAGTACTATACCGTTTTGATTATTAAAACTATGTAAATCTGGGATTGTGATACCTCCAGTTGTTTTCTTCTTTCTCAAGACTGCTTTGGGTATTTGAGGTCATGTTTGTGAACCTCATGACACTAAGGACAGCTTGTCAGTCACCATTTTGAACTAGAAATCTTCTACCATATTCTCCTAAGGAAAGGTCCTAATATGCACTCTAATTCTAGAGCCTCAGGAATTTTTGGCAAAACTCAAAAAAACCCTCAAAAAATGTTGAAAAAGAACCACATTTGCATGTGGAAAAAAAACAACCAATAAAACCAACAAAATTTCAATTGCCTACTAATCAGTTCTAAACTCCTCAAATGTCTACATTCGATATGGGAGAAATCCAACAAATGTCCCTTCAGCTAATAAACATCATCCCAATAAAAACAAAACGTAATTTAAATCTGGACAGACCTTTACTCTACTAACAATTCAAAGTTATTTCAGCCAGAGAAAAAGTAGTTCACTTAGTATAAGTGTGCCAAGGTAAAATACTATCTTTAGAAACTTAACTACAGATGGTTAGGCGATCAAAATATTCAACTATATTTCAAAATTGAAGCAGAGTGTCAAATAAATTCTTCAAAGAAATGCAAGAGATTTTAAATAAGCAACTCAAATACCAGAAATCAGTAAAATGCTTCCCGAGGTTTGCCTCACGAAGTTTTTATCTTAGAATTATCTCCGATTTTATTTCTGACATAAATCAGTAATTTTCTTACAAAACCCCTGGGGCACCTGGGTGGCTCAGTGGGTGAAGCGTCTGCCTTTGGCTCAGGTCATGATCCCGGAGTCCTGGGACCAAGCCCCACATCGGGCTCTCTGCTGAGCAGGAGGTCTGCTTCTCTCTCTGCCCCTCCCCCTGCTTGTGTTCTCTTTCTCTCTGTGTCTCTCTAAATAAATAAATAAATAACTTTACATCAAAAAACAAAAAACACCACAAAATCCTGTGGTCGTTTCTTAACAAAATAACACCATCTTTCCCCCCTTGCATCTGATAGATGCAAGGTATCTATCAGATGGCATATCTGATAGCGTAGACTATCTTGTTATAGTAAGTACAAACAGAAATAATCGTTTTTATTTTGACCTACATAAAGCGGTTTGAAAACCAGTCCCACTCCCATCCCCAGATGAGGGGAGGACAGAAGTAATAACTATTGTACTAGACAGAGGATCGAAAGAACACACAACAACCCGGAAAGCAAGAGTGAGTATGTGAGAACACAGCTAAGTTTTCTTACCACATTCTCCAAAGGTGCTGCACCAAACACTTTAAAGACAGGGTTGGGTTTAGAGGGGGAGATACAGAGGACAATAGCTTGCTGTCCCACTCGAGTAGTATATTCATCTAATGTGGCTCGAAGTTTCCTGAATTAGAGAATGAAAAGAGAATAAAAACAGTTAAAGAAGAGAGAAATTACAGGGACACAGAAACAAAATTTACTTTGACTTGAGACAATTTATTCTGATTAGATACGTTGTTGTTATTTTACCCACAATGTGAAAAGGGGAATGTGAGTTTGAATATCCTGTTCAGCAGAAATATGTGCATATCTTTGTCCTAAAGACCAATGACTAGCCCACTGATATAAGGGTCGGCTGCAAGTTGGCATCAGGACACAGCCACAACACAATGTTGAACAGGGAGAGTATAATTCTTCCTGATCCTAGCAAAACTAAAGGGGTTTTCTCTTACTGCAACTTACAATAACAATAAAGATTACTGCTGAGACATTTTCTTGTAGACATTATCATATCATCTCCATGCTTAATGAAGGGGGGCCTAAATGACCTGCTTCTAATTTCTTTGACGGATGTAGTCATTGTTTATGTCTCTCTGACAGATTTATCCAGAAATACAACTTTAAAAATGTTGTCATTTCTAGATTTTCATTGCATATAGACAATAATTCTTGGTCCTGTAATATTTTACAAATGAGGAAGAAGTAAAAGAGCTTTTTAAAATATATCAACACTGGATGAAACAGAAACACTGGGCTTTTCCTCTGAAATCATGGGAGATTATTTTAAAGTTCTACATTCCATAAATCCTTCCGGCAACATAGTCTACTCTTTCCAGAGACTGGTGAGTAATTAATTGAAATGAAACAAAGTGAACATATCTAGTTTTCCATCTTTCTCCAAAAGTATGTACTGTCATGCCTACACCCCTTATAGCAAAGACATATCTATATATAACACATTCTAATTACTCCACCTATCCCATCATTAAAGGAAATGAGAAGAACTGTCTATCTGCTGGTATATAAACTCTTCGCTGAAAGCTTCCAATCAGTACTTTTTGGGTTTTTTCTTCAGTTTCTTATAATCTTCCTCTTCTGTTCTTAGTATAAACTGTACTTTCTAGCTTTTGTCACATATCATTTACATGGGCTGGCACTCCATTTGGATTCAACATTCCAATAAACACCTAGAAATTTTGGATATACACTACAAGAAAAAACCTTCTAGAACATTTTATAGACAAAATTTCTTATCCTATATGAATGCACGTTTTGCGACCATCAAATATTAATTCCCCATGTACTATACCTGCATGATAATCTTTCTGTGCAACCTACAAACTCTTCAGAAAACTCTTCAGCAAAGGACCATATGCAAAACAAGAAATTTGGCAGCATTCTTTGAAGGAATGGTCTATATTCACACTCTCCAATTCTTCTTTTCCCATTTTCTCTTAAAGATACCCCAATCCTTTCATCCTTACCACTCCATTGGAAATGCTCTTGCCAAGTTCAATCATGACCTCCATGTTGCTAAATCTAATGGTCAATCTGCACTTATTTAACCTGCCAGCAGCATTTGACAGAGCTGATCACATACCCGCCTTCTTAAAACACTTCTTGCACTTGGTGTCTAGTATATTGCACTCTTGATTTTCCTCCTGATTCACTGGTAGCTTCTTGGATTCCTTTGCTCATTCCTTTCATCTCTCCAATCTCTAAAAGTTAGAGTGCTTCAGGCCTCAGTTTGCATTCACTCCCTTGGTGACCTCTTCTAGTCTCACAGTCTTAGACAAGATCTAAAACATGGACATTTTCAGCAAGATCTCTCCTTTGAATTTTAGACTCATATATCGACTGCTTATTGTTTCTCCACTTAATAGTTAAGAGGTACCACAAACCTATCTGCCTTACCCTCACTCACTCCTATACCTGTCCTCTCTTCCAGTGTCATCTCAACCCTTCCAGTAATCAGACCAAAAATCTTGAGGTCCCCTTCACTCCTGTTTTTGCTCTCACACCCCACATCCAATCCATCATGTTGGAGTTGACTTTTGAAATACATCCAGGATAACCACACCACCTCTTACTACCTTTGCTACTGCAGTAATGGTTTTAAGACCCTATGATTTCTGGCCGGGATTACTACAATAACCTCCTAATTTTCTCCCTGCTTCCATTCTGGTATACTCAAACTCTATTCTCAACATGGTAGCCTGATGGTTTCTTTGAAAACATAAATCAGACCATATCACTGCTTTGGTCAAAAGCCTTCACTGACTTCCCATCTCACTCAGAACAAGAGTCAAAGCCCTTCTACTAGACCAACGACCCCATGATGTGGCTCTCTACTACTGCCCTGACTCTATCTCCTGTTAATCTTTCCCTGGCTATTCCTCAAACATGACTATCACGTTCCATCCCACTTCAGAAACTTTCCTCTTGCTCTTCTCTCTGCCTGAAAAGCTCTTCCTTTAGACATCGGTAATGCCCCATTCAGAGGCTGCCTGTCAAAGAGGATTTCCCAGATCATCCCTATAAAAAAAAGAGAAACTACTATATCCCCCCAAACCTTTCTTTTTTTTTTCCTTACTCCACTTTCTTTTTTTTCATCGTACTTATCATCATTTGACATATTACATGTGTTTATTTTATTTTTTCCTCCACTAGAATATAAGCTCTTTAAGGGAATTTGTTTTGTTCACTGTTGTATTCCCAAGGCCTAGAACAATGTCTGGCACAGTGTAGGCGTAAACATTTTCTCGGAATGAAATGATGTGATATTCTACATCTGTTCATCATTTCTAGTTTCATTTATTTGATTCTATAGGAGTACTTTCAAGTCTAATTCTGCCATCAAGGACTCTAACTTGGTTTCCTCAGTGCACCTAGTAACACATGTTCCAATTCTGTCATCCACAGCATGAAGCACTGGAGGAACAGCAACAATATGGAGGAGGGAGTCCTCACCGAAGCAGGCGTGTTTGCTGTCTCTTCCGGATAGATGGATTAGACTCAAACACATGAGGCCGTTTCCGCTTCTTTCCTGTCGCCACAGCAGCGGCAGCAGCCATTCCCACGGGACCTGAAATAATAACGCATGTGCTGAGAGCAGGCAAAGCCTGTTAGTGCTACGAGACCGAAAACAGTTAAAGGTACAAAAAAGGTAGCCTTTATTTCCTAATATGTTCTCAGTAAATATAGAATGTTCCTGATATCAGCATACTTCGCTATTGTTCAAAACAAACCATATTTTCATTTACCAGTAAAACTTGCAATGAATCTAAAAAAGTGATTGACCTAATCACCTCCCCACTATACACTAGCTAAATTTTATATAATGTTGTGTTTTGTTTTGTTTTGCCAGCAGGCCCATACTGCAAAGGTGGTATTCTCAGAGGTGCTAGATGAAATCGCAGCATTGAGAGGAAGAGCTTGCCAAAAGAAAATAATCACAGATTTCAAATTTCATTTCTATCCCTGTGCCCCTCTTTCCATTACCCCCCAAACACTGCCAAGTTAAGGAAGTCAGAGATAATCACTCATGCTTGGAACTCAAATAGTAACAACGACGTACCCAAAAGAGGAATAGCTGGAAGAATATTATCTTAATTGGAAATTTTTTTTCTTATATATCTGAGAATTGTGCCTAAAATGGAGTTGTTGATCACAAAGTTAAACTGATGAAAGTTTGCTGGCCGGAAAGAGATGAAAACTATCCCACTCTAAAGAAAAAATGTTAATAAAAGTTGGTCTGGCTTGCCCTGAAACTAATGATTAAAATAAAGGGTAGACCCTAAGGAATTATTGGAGTCTCTGACTCATGGAATCTCAACATATCAAGGACATTCCTTTTTTTTTTTTTTTAAGCAGATGATCCACTTTTATCTTTATCTGTAAACCCTATGAAAGGCTTACATGAAAATTAAGTTTACATATACACTAGCATATATATTATATATGGTCTAAAGAGCTCAATTAAAATAAGCCTCCCTGAAAATCTAGACAAATCTCTCTACATGTCATTTAGTAGTATAATCAGTCTGACTTAAATAAACTCCTCTAAAAAGCCCCAGAGCAAGTCAAAAAATAAATGAATGCTTTTAACCTTCCTTTCCATCATAAACAGCTGGTAGATGAAAAAATCCTATTGACAGACTTTTTCCAGTATTTTATTTTTTTAACTGTGATAAGAACACTTAATATGAGATCTACCATATTAATTTTTTAAGTGTACAAACAGTTAAAGATAGGCACAATGTTGTATGCCAGATCTCTAGAACTTATTCATCTTGCATAACTGAAACTTTACACCTGTTGAAGAGCAACTCTCATGTCCACACCCCAGTCGCTGGCAACCACCCTTCTACCCCTGTTTCTGAGTTTGACTAGATACCTCATATAAGTAGAATCATTCAGTATCTGTCCTTCTCTGTAATTGGCTTATGTCACTTAACATAATACCGTCATCCATAATAGATTCATCCATGTTGTTGCATATGGCAGGATTTCCTTCTTTTTAAAGACTGGATAATATTCCATTCTATATATACACCACATTTTCTTTATCCATTCATCTGTCAATGGACACTTGAATTGCTTCCACATCTTGGCTATTGTGAATAATGAACATGGGAATGTGAATACTCTATGAGATCCTGATTTCAATTCTTTTAAATAGGTATCCAGAGGTGGAATTGCATATGGTACTTCTACTTTTATTTTTTAAGGAACCTTTATGCTGTTTTCCATAGAGGCTGCACCATTTTATATTCCCACCAACAGCATCCAAGTGTTCCAATTTCTCCACATCCTTGCTAATATTTATCATTTGTTGTTGTTGTTGTTTGGTAAGAGCCATCCTAACAGATGTCAGGTAGCACCTCACTGTGATTTTGATTTGCATCTCCCTGACAATTAGTAATGTGAACATCTTTTTCATGGGCTTCTTGGTCATTTGTTTTCTTTAGGGAGATGTCTACTCGAGTCCTTTGTCCATTTTTTAATTAGCCTATTTGTTTTTATTCTATTGATTTGTAGGAGTCCAACATCTTATTACTAAAACTTTCAAATATAGAGCAAAGCTGAAAGAATTTCTTAGTGAACATTTACATATCTACCATTCTACCATAACATTTTACCACATGCATCTATCCATCTTTCTTTTATTTAAGATTTTTTAAAAATTTTAAATAATCTCTACACTTAACATGGGGCTTGAACTCACAACCCCAAGATCAAGAGTCGCATGCTCTAGTGAGCCAGCCACGCACCCCATCCATCTTTCTATCCACTCACCAATCCATATCATTTTTTATTCTGATGCACATAAACTGCAGTACGATTCCCCTAAATATTCAGTAGGAATATCATTAGCTAGAGTTCAATATTTCTTCATAATTTTTTCTTTTGAGGTAAAATTTACATGTAATGCAATGTACAAATCTTAAGTGTACATTCAATTTTGTGTAAGCATACCATAAATTTTGAAAATGTAGACACTTATGATATCCAATCTCCTATCAAGATATATAGCAATACCACCACTATAGAAAGTTCTCTCATGTCTCCTCCCAGTCAGTTCTTGCCCAATCTCTCAAAAGTACCCATGACTCTGATTTTTTCACCCTATTTTAGCCTTGTCTATTCTAGAACTTCAAATAAATGGAATCATACAGTATATATATATTTTTTGTGAGGTTTCTTTCACTTAGAATAATGTTTTTGAGATGCATCCACACTGTTATATGTATTAGTAGTTTGTTCCTTTTTATTGATGAGTAATATTCCAGAATATAAATAAATCACAGTTTATCCATTATCCGATTGATAGACATTTGGGTAATTTCCAGTTTTAGGCTGTTATGAATAGAGGTGCTTAATTAATTTATAAATCCAATACAACTCAAATAAAAGTCCCAATATGGGTTTTTCTGGAACTTGATAAGCTGATCCTAAAACTTAATCAGATGTGCAAAATGTCAAGAATCGCTAGAATAGCTGCAAAGAATTTTAAGAATTTTAAAAGGTGCACTCATCCTACCAAATATCAGTAGTTACGGTAAAGCTATAGTCATTAAGACAGTATGGAACTGGCTGAAGGCTAGACAAACAAACCAATGCAACTGAATTAAGAATTCACAAACACCTTCCTGTGTCAGAAGACAGAGGTGGGAAAAGGAAGAACTATTAAAAATATGGTACTGGGACAAATGATTGTATGGAAAAATAATGAAACTAGATCCCTATATCATATACACAAAAATATTATTCCAGGTGAATTAAAGAGCTAAATTAAAACAACAACAAAGAACTCTGTAACTTCTACAATAAACTATTGTAGAGTACTTATGAACTCAGGGGTAAGGATTCTTTAAATAACTCTCCAAAAGGATAAACAGTAAGGTAAAAGACTGATAAATTTCACAGTAATATAAATGCACACCTTTATGGACAAAAAGAAGTAATAAAAAATTGAGGGAAGGAGTAGTCAACAAATTAGGTCAAGATACTAAAAAATGCAATGCATATTATCAAGAAAAGAACAGTATTAAAAAATATATAAATAACTCTTACAATAAGAAAAAATGACAAACAACCTGATTGGACAAAGGCATAAAGAGGAAATATGCAAAAGAAGAAAAGCAATAGTCAATAAAAAGTCATTTCAATAGTCTGAAATGACACTCTATCTTGCTTTCCTGCACTGGCCGGAGCCTCTAGCTCAGAGATGAGCAAATTAAACGGACAATGAGATACTATTTCATCAGACTAGCAAAAACAAAAAACAATTGACAATGCCAAATATGGTGAGGACTGGAAGCAACAGGCACTTTAGCATGCTGTTTGTGGGGATGTAAATTAATAAAGTGACTTGGAAAGACATTTGGAATATTTAGTAAAGTTGAAAATGTGCCCATCTTTGCCCTTTCATTCTCCTCCTGGGTATACCCTTGAGCAGTGTTTTCAAACTGCAGGTTTCTGTTCTTTGGTGGTTCATGAGTAGTTTTTGTTTTTTAATAAAATGGAATAAAGTGAAAGATACTAGAACATATCAGAGGGTGTGTCATAGCAGAGGGGTAAGTATTACTCCATGAGAAATTGTTATTCCAGGTATATGTGCATTCATTTATCCCAGATCACAGTGTAAAATGTATCACTATGGGAACTGTCAAGAGCTTGAAAGCCAAAAGAAACTCCCACAATTGCACAAGAAAAGATAGAATAATTTTCATTTGCAGTTATTGTAATAGCAAAAACTTATAAACAGCCTAAGTGCTATACCAATATATGTCATGTTCAGATAATGAATGGAATACCAAATAACACTTAAAATAAAAACCAGAGTATTCAGTGCTTTTTGAAATTATTTTACTTTATTATTCGTACCTTTCTCCCACCACTGGTCTGTAAGCTACATTAGGAGCAAACTCTTGCCTGTCTTGTTTGTAGTATATATATATACACAGTGAGACAGAGCATACAGTAATTCCTCAATAATTGTTGAGTGATTAAATGGTCAATCATTTCTACCAGATGGGCCTCAGTTTCCACATCTGCCACATGAAAATGTTAGATTAAAGTCCTTTCCTAATTTTCACACTATGACAATGCAGTACAGTAATATAGCAAAACTGTGTCTCAAAAGCATCTTCCTTCCTAAGAGGTTGACCTGCATTCATTATGTTAGGATGCCCTCTTCTGGGAAGCATAAATATTTCAAAAATCTATTTTACAAACATCTCATATGTGTTCTACCACTAAGTCTTATTTTTAAATTCACAATTCCAGAAAGACACAGTGGATAATAACTGAGAGTAATAAGATTGCTTTTCATCGCATTTTTCTTCTTCTCCTTAAATACAGTATATACTAAAAAAAAAAAAAAAAAAAGAAGAAGTATTTGGCCATTTTGATAATTGATTTACTGTCCAGTGTTCCCTAAATATCTTCTAGATCAATGTTCCTTATACAATATTAACCCCATCCAGGCATGGTTTACATGGAGTCTTCCACATAGTGCTAGGCATACAATGTAAATGACAAAGAGAATGGTACAAAATATAGCCGAGCTTTAAGTCATTTAGTGGCCCAGAAAATCTCAAACCTTAAATTGGATTAAGATAATCCAGGATTGCTAGTGTCCTCAGGCATCTGGCAGAAGCAAACAAAAATCCTCTCTAGAGGACAATAATATTATTCTAGACCCCAAAAGATTTCTAAAAATAAATTTCCAAGCACACCATCCAGCATTCATTTAAATATAATCAATACATGAAGAGAAAAACCAACATAAACAAGAAACAGCACTAACAACATATAACAGAAAAAGACCCACTGGCACTTCAGAGAGTAGAATTACCAAATTTATTGTAAAATCACGATGCTTACTTCACTCACAGAGATTTAAAAAACTTTTTTTTTTTTACTACAACTGGAAACAATAATAGTACAGATTTGGGAGGAAAAAAAATACTAGAAATTCTAAAACAAAAAAATCAAACTATTAACTATTACTAAAATTAGTACCTCAGTAGACAGATTTAAATCACCTCAGACACAGCTGTAAACTGGAAGACAGTTTGAAGAAACTACATAGAGCGAAGCATAAAGAGACAAAATGATGGTAATACAGAATAGAGGATAAGAGACATAAAGGATTCAATGAGGAAAACTAACATATTTAATTGGAGTCACAGAAGAAAAAGATGGAATGGAGCAGAAGCAAAACCAAAGAAAAATCTAGTAACTAAGGGGCACCTGGGTGGCTTAGGGGTTAAGTGTCTGCCTTCAGCTCAAGTCATGATGCCAGGGTCCTGGGATCAAGCCCCACACTGGACCTCCGCACTGCGGGGAGCGTGCTTCTCCTTCTCCCTCTGCCCTTCTCACCCTGCTTGTACTCGCTCTCGCTCTCTCAAATAAATAAATAAAACCTCTTAAAAAAAAAATCTAGTGACTAAGATGTTCCAGAATTGATGAAAGACATCAATCCACAGATTCATGATGTTTAAAGAATCCTAAAAAGAATAAATTAGAAGTCCAAACCCAGATATATCACAAAACCGGAACACAGAAAAACAAACAAAAAGCTGAAGACAGAGAAAATCTTAAGAACAGCTATAAGAGGGACCTATGTGGGAGATAACCTTCAAAGAAGCAGCTGTTAGAACTAAACAGCTGAATTCTGAAAAGAAAGGATGGAAACCAGAGGACAGTGGAACAGTATCTTCAATATGAGGGAGAAAAAATAAATGCCAATCTAAAATTCTATATCCAGTAAGAACATCCTTTGAGATTGAAGGTTAAATAAAAACATTCTCTGACAATGAAAAACTGAGAGACTTCCATGCTGAAGGAAATACTAAATGTTCTCTTTAGACAGAAGAAAAATTCTCAGAAGGCAAGTTGAACACTAAGTATAAAACAAAAATAATGTCTTGTATGGCTTGAAATATACAAAAAAATACATAGAATAACAACAACATATAGGTCAGAAGCAGGAGAATAAAATTCAAGTATCTAAGAAACTTGCATTATCCCTTAAAAGGACAAAAGTACCAATTACAGAAAACTTTGAAATAAGTTAAGGATGTACTATAATTCTAGCGGTATGATTAATAGTAAAAGTGTGTGTATCTTCCAAACTAACAAGAAAAAAAAATTTAAAACTTTTCAGACCCTCCAAAATACAAATGAAAAGTAATCACAGAGTAAGTGGGATGAAGAGAAAGCATATAGTAAACATGATAAACTTAAACCTAAATATACCAGTGGTTACATTTAATGTAAATGGACTAAATGTTTTAGTAAGAAGTCAAAAGACTGTTGGAATGGATGGAAAAACAAAACCAAAGTCCTATCATTAATAGTATGTCATTCTAGATCTTAAGTCTCAGTAGAATACAGGCATGAGCTGTAAATGCAAGGCTTAAAAAATCATGAAAATGTGATATGAAGATATATATGAGAATGCCTGCATCCTAGGCCCTTGCAGATATGCACGATACAAGAGGTTAAGCAAAAAAATGAAGAGCTTCCCACCCAAACAGCCTTACCTGCAGCAGCTAGATGGGCTGTCACCTCGTCAGCCGCTGTGGAGTTGAGTATGTCTGAATCATCGTAAGAGGTGTCCTCGGGAGAAGAAGGCGAGTCTTCATCAGCGCTCAGCATACTGTGCTCAGTGTAGGTGGCCACGTGGACCTGCTGTACCTGTTGGGCGACTGCATGGGCTTCTATGGTAGCCATGTGTTCGGTTTGGGTCACTCCGTGCTCCTCCATGAAGATCTACTGTCAGAAGAAAAGGCAAAGAACAGAATTCAGTGTGCAGTGCAACACAGTGCTTAAACTAAGCAGTATTTTCCTCAAGAGCAGAGGAAGCCTACCATTTCCCCACATACCTCACCACACCAAGTCACAGGAAATGGAAAGCACCGTTCAAGTATGATCCAAAAATGGTAGAACATTTTCCTTATGTAAAACCATTCTGATAGAAAGTCACTGTGCTAATTTTATGTCAGGCCACGAGACAGTACATATATCCTTCATATTATGCATAACAATAAAAAGATACTTTAAAGATCCCAGTGCTGTGCATTGTAGACATAAAAACACATGGTAAGTAAACAAAACACATAACATTTTCCTTGTATTCATAGACGAACGGAAGTCAAGCTTTATTCTTTCCAAAAATACAATCACTTAAATTGGTTTTTCTGCTTATAAAACTGTGCCTCTTACAACCCTGATATGATGCAGTAACTTGTAACATAGTAAGATAAAGGTCTGCTCTTCTACTGTACTTATAACCTATCCCCTCATCCCCCTCAGCCTACAGAAGTGTGTTATCCTTAAAATTTTTTTTGAAGCATATATACATACATACATACATATATACATATGATTTTAAATAAAAACAGGTTCATATACAGGGCACCTGGGTGGCTCAGTTGGTTGAGCATCTGCCTTCGGCTTGGGTCACGATCTCAGGGTCCTGGGACCGAGCCCCACATCAGGCTCCTAGCTCAGTGGGGAATCTGCTTCTCCCTTTCCTTCTGCCCCTCACCCTTCCCATTCTCCCTCTCTCTCTCTCTCATAAATAAATAAAATCTTTTTTTAAAAGGTTCATATTACACATATTATTTTATAATTTGCTTTTTTCATATTTTAATCTTATCTATAGACATTTTGACCTGTCAAAACACACAGACCTTTCTAAACAGCTGCAGTATACCTCATTGTATGGATGTGCTGTAATTATGTAACCAATCACCTACTGATACATAGCAAGGCTCCTTCCAAATTTTCACTATTATAAACATCAGTGCAATGAATATCCTTTATATAAAATTTTGTATGTAATATTCAGTAAACTCAATAAAATGAAAATATTACCATATAATCCAGCAACTATACCTAGAAAAACTGAAAGCAGGGTCTCAAAGGGCTACTTGTACACCCATGTTCATAGCAGAATTATTCACAATAGCCAGAAAGGTGGAAGCAACCCAACTACCCACTAATGGATTAATGGGTAAACAAAATGTGGATACATATACAACAAAATAGTATTCAGCCTCTAAAAAGAAGGAATACAGAGGTACCTGGGTGGCTCAGTCAGTTAAGGGTCTGCCACAGGTCATGATCCCAGGGTCCTGGGATCAAGCTCCACATTTAGCAGGGAGCCTGCTTCTCCCTCTGCCTTGGCTTGTGCTTTCTCTTTCTAACAAATGAATAAAATCTTCAAAAAAAAAAAAAAAAAAAAAGGAATACAAACTTAGAAGAGAAGAACTTCCTTGCCTCAATTTTTAAAAATCTATAAAAAATTGGAGCACCTGGGTGGCTCAGTCAGTTAAGCATCTGACTCTTCATTTCGGCTCAGGTCGTGATCTCAGGGTCATGAGATCAAGCCCTGTGGCAGGCTCCACGTTCAGCGGGGAGTCTGCTTGAGATTTTGTCCCTCTGCCCCTCCCCTGCTCATGTTCCATCTCTCTTTCTCTCTAAAAAAGAACAAAAAAACAAACAAAAAACTATTAAAAAAAATCTACATCTAGCATCATATTTAATGTCAAGAAACTAGAAGCTTTCCTGCTAAGTCAGGACTAAGGCAAGGATGGTCCCCCTCACCACTCCTTTCCACACTGTACTGGAAGTCCTAGAGTCCAGTAAGGTAAGAAAAGGAAGCAAAAGGTACACTGATTGGGAAGGGAAAAAAAACAAACAAACCCTGTGTTTGTTCAAGATGACATGATTACATATACAGGAAATCCAAAAGAATCAAAACATCTCCTGAAACTAATAAGTGAGTTAGAGCAATGTTGCAGGATACAAAGTTCATATACAAAAGTCAATCGCTTTATACCAGCAAATAGAATTTGAATCTAAAACACAATGCCATTTCCACTAGCAAGCAAAAAACCAGAATACTTAGGTATAAATCTGAGAAAATATGGACAAGATCTATATAAGGAAAACTACAAAACTGATGAAGGAAATCAAGAAGAGCTAAATGATAGAAACAGATTCCATGTTCATGGATAGGAAGACTCAATATTGTCAGATGTCCTAATTTGATCCATAGATTCAATGTAATCCTAACTGAAATCCCAGCAAGTTATTTTATAGACACCAATAAACAGATTTAAAGTTTATATGGTCGGGCGCCTGGGTGGCTCAGTCGGTTAAGTGTCTTTCTTCAGCTCAGGTCATGATCCCAGCATCCTGGGATAGAATCCCACATTGGGCTCTCTGCTCAGTGGGGAGCCTGCTTCTCCCTCTCCCACTCCCCTTGCTTATGTTCTCTGTCAAATAAACTAAAAAAATAAATAAATAAAAATAAAGTTTATATGGAGAGGCAAAAGACCCAGAATAGTAAACACAATAGTAAACACACTCCCTCTCCCTCTGCCTCTCCCCCCTACTCATGGTCTCTCTCTCTCAAATAAATAAAATCTTTAAAAAAAAAATTGGACACCCAACTGACTGAGCCATCCAGGCGCCCCTTAATCATTTCTAAGTTTATAGTTCAGTAGTGTTAAGTCCATTCATATTGTTGTATAATTTCCAGAACTCTTTTCATCTTGCAAAACTGAAGCGCTGTACCTGTGAGGCAATCTCTCAGTTTCCCTTCCCCTCCCAGCCCCCTGCAACCACACTTCTACTGTCTGTCTCTATGAATCTGACTACCATAGAGACCTCATATAACTGGAATTACATAGTATTTGTCCTTACTGACTTATTGCCCTTAGTAGAGTATCCTCAATGTTCATCCATGTTGTACCATGTGTGAGAATTTCTTTTTTTTTTTTTAAGTCTTTACTGAGATATAATTGACAAATTGAGGGGAAGGTATAGTTTTCCCATATACCTCCCTCACCCCTGGCATGCCCTCCCCCAGTATCAACATCCCCCATATGAGAGTGGTGCATTTTTTCCAATGGGTGAGCTTACATTGCCATACCATTATCATCCCATAATTCACATTATGGTTCACTCTTTGTGTTTTACATTCTATGGGTTTAGACAAACGTATAATGAGATTTTCCACCATTACGGTATCACACACAGTAGTTTCACTGCCCTACAAAATTTGTGCTCCACCTATCGATTCTTCCTCCCCCTAATCCCTGGCAACCACTGATTCTTTTACTATCTCCATAGTTTTGCCTTTTCTAGAACTTCATGTAGCTGCCATCAAACAATATGTAGCATTTTCAGGTTGACTTCTTTCACTTAGCTAGGCATTTAAGGTTTGTCCATGTCTTTTCATGTTTGATAGCTCATTTCTTTGTAGTGCTGAATAATATTCCATTATCTGGATGTTCCATAGTTTATTTATCCATTCACCTATTGAAGGATATTTTGGTTACTTACAAGTTTTAGCAATTATGAATGTGCCGTAAACATGTGTGCAGATTTTTCGGTGGACATAAATTTTTAACTTCTTTGGTAAATGCTAAGGAGCACAACTGCTAGATTGTGTAGTAAGAATATATTTAGTTTTTTGGTTTTTTTTTAAAGGTTTTTATTTATTTATTTGACAGAGACACAGTGAGGGAGGGAACACAAGCAGGGGGAGTAGGAGAGGGAGAAGTAGGCTTCCTGCCAAACAGTGAGCCCAACATGGGGCCTGATCCCAGGACCCCAGGATCATGACCTGAGCCGAAGGCAGATGCCTAATGACTGAGCCACCTAGGTGCCCCAAGAATATATTTAATTTTGTAATAAATTTCCAAACTGTCTTCCAAAGTGGCTATACCATTTTGCATTCCCACCATTAATAAATGAGGATTCCTGTTGCTCCACATCCTTACCAGCATTTGGTGGTGTTGGTGTTTTGGATTTTAGCTATTCTAATAGATGTGTAGTATTATCTCATTGTTTTAGTTTGCAATTCCCTAATGATATGATTGAATATCTTTTCACATGCTTATATGCGACCTATATAACTTTCCAGTAAGGTGTCTGTTCAGGTCTTTTGCCATTTTTTAATCAGGTTGTTCATTTTCTTATTGTTTAGTGTTAAAGGTTCTTTGCGTATTGTGGAAAACAGTCCTTTATCAGCTGACTTTTACAAATATTTTCTCCCAATCTGGCCTGTCTTCTCATTATCTTCATAGAGAGAGAGAGAGAGAGAGAGAGAGAGAGAGAGAGAATCTTTTTTTTTAAAGAGGAAATTTTTTTTAAGATTTTATTTATTTATGAGAGAGAGAGAGGGCATGAGTGGGGGGAGGAGCAGAGGGAGAGAGATAAGTCAACTCCCTGCTGAGCATGAAGCCCCACTCTGGGCTCAATCCCAGGACCCTGAGATCATGACCTGAGCCAAAGTCAAACACTTAACCGACTGAGCCACCCAGGGGCCCCAGGCGTCCAACTCTTGATTTTGGCTCAGGTCATGATCAGGGCCGTGGGATCAAACTGCACGTCAGGCTCCACGCTCAGCAGGGATTCTGCTTCTTTCCCTCTCCCTGCCCTTCCACCTACTCACACATACATGTGCTCTCTCTCCAATAAATAAATAAATAAATAAATAAATAAATAAATAAATAAATAAATAAATATTTTTAAACAATCGCTAAGATGGTAAATTTTATGTTATGTATATTTTCCCACAATTAAAAAAAATCTACCTTGACACCAGTGGCAACTATTGTGCAAAGAATAAGTCACTATCATAGAGCAGAATCATAAAACTAGCCCTTATTATCTTTTAAAAAAACTTTGCATATTATTTGATTTTAAAAAAATAGAGTATAATACTCTGTGAAATAAGTCAGTCAGAGAAAGACACGCATCATATGATTTCACTCACATGTGGAATTTAAGAAACAAAACAAACGAACAAATTAAAAAAAATAGACAAACCAAGAAACAGACTCTTAACTATAGAGAACAAACAGATGGTTGGAGGAGGTGTTGGGGGAATACACGAAAGGGATTAAGAGTCACTGAGTAATGTATAGAATTGTTGTATCACTATATTGTAAACCCAAAACTAATATAACACTGCATGTTAACTATACTGGAATTAAAATTTTAAAAATGTTTTAATTTAAAAAACTAAATTCTTAAAGGTAAAATTTCTGTCAAGAGTATACGTATTTTAAATTTTGACGCACAGTGACAAGCTGAGTGTTTAAGTTGTGCACTAACAATCTCAACTGTGTAACCCACCCCTCATGCCCAGTTTGGAATTCAATCAGCATGCAACAGAATACAGCTTTGCATATCTAGAGTTAACCAATTAAAAAAAAAAGGCAGCCATATAGATATAACCCTTATGGGTACAAGTAAAAAGAACATAATGATCTATTCATGCATAATTCTTCTCACATTTTTATTCTCCTCTATTGTAAAACTCTCCCTTTCCTTCTTTGAAAACTTCTAAAATCCTTGGTTTCTCTGAGTGATTCCTTTCTTTCTTTTTTCCCCCCTGGATCCCTACCCCCATCCCTCAACCACCCCAGAGTTCGACTACTTTAAGCCCCATCTTGCGGTCTTTGTTCTTCAGGCAAACTGGTTCTTTGTAAATGACCAAATTTTCACCTTTTGGAGGCTCCTGATTTCTGTTTTATATTCTTGTGCTGTTTCCAATTTTTTTTTTCCTCTAACTTAATTTAGTTATCTCTTGTCATTCTCACACCACTATACATATCACAACTCATCCTTCTAACTCTGATTCTTAACTTTGGCACTATTCAGTTACCTCAGGGAGTTTTCTGTATTTCAAAATAAAATTCACTCTAATTACAAAATAAAAAACTGCATGATGCCTCAAATTCAAAAAGATTAGGAATCACTCGGCATCATTTGACTCCCCCACCCCTCTTCCACACTTTCTCTTCTGCTTGAGGTCATCTCCTCAGCCCTGTATCTCTGTGTGGCGTAATACTTTCATGACGATTTCTTCCAATGGAGCTTTGGAAGACGTACCTGGTAAAAAAAGTATTTAAAAGAGAAAAAAAATAAAGAAAACACAGTAAAATGTTAATATTTGGGAAATGTGGGTAATGAGAGTTCTTTACACTACTTTTGTAACTTTTTTAAAAGTCTAAAATTATATCAAAATAAATTTTTTCTTTCTTTTTTTTTTTTTTAAAGAAAGGTATCTGGCAAGGTTTCTTCCATATTCTATGTTTGGTGTGTTTCAGAATATTCAAGGGACTATATCCTACCCCCCAGATTTGTACATATCTAAAATGCAATTTTAACACACTATTTAAGTTGCACAATTAAACATAATATATGAGAGGAAAACACCATGAAAATACTGTTTTTCTATCCACTTCACTATTCTTCTAGTGTAAGAGACAAACTACTTAGGGCATTTTAAAATTCTGGGTACCTCACAATTGTTTTTAAATGATTTGGGATTAGATGGCATCTAACTGCTTTTCAAAGGGATTTGTCTGCTATGCACTTGGTATAATAGATTTCCATTCTTTCCTGCAGAATGAGGTTCACGGCAGAAATCAATAGGGCTATTTCACAGGCCTTGTCATTTGTGCCCAGTGCCTCATCTCTTCCTACCTCTCTTCCCATCCCACCATTCAGCCTCTCTAGCTACTTTTATTCAACACTCTGTACAAAGCAAAGGCAAAGGTATTTCAGACTTCTTTGAACCAGAGTGGGATACTTATAAATGACGCTTTCAATGTTTTCGTAAAATAATACATAAGATAGATTGTTATAGCCAAATATGACTGGCATACACATATTGCTGGAGATCTTCATAACCACCCGCCCACTCATTTCTAGTAAAGCATTTTAGCTTTTGTCCATGAGCAGTCAGATTCTGTGGACAGCAAAACTGATAGGAACTAATAACTGAAAACATATTAAACAGTAACAATTTTTAAAAACAGCACAGACTATTATCAGATATCCAGGATGCCTGGGACAAGTTACGTAACCTCTAAGTCTCAATTTCAACATCTGTCTTTAAATGAAAAGAAAATGATAGTACCTGTATGCAAAGGATACGAGAATTAAATGAGATCATCCAGATAAAGCGAGAAACACAGTGCCTGGCACATAAACGCTCAATATTAATTATGATGATGCTGATGCCAGAATTCCTAGGTCTTTATGGTCCTATCCTTCTTGATTCATTATCTTGCAATGACTGGGTCTCAATTTCTTCATCTTTAAATCAGGCAACCAGCTCTAAGAATATGGTTTTCTTAATTGTGTGCAAAAGGTTTTGAGCCAGGCATCTAAAAAGCCGTTCCTTTATTATATTAACTCCGACAACTGAGACTCTGTTCTCCTGGATATAAAATAAGGAGACTATAGAACACCCACAACTCTAGCATAATTTCATGACAGTGCACAAATGGAGAGCCAGCAGATGGACCCAATAGTGATTCCTCCAAATAGATGTGAGAAGCAAGGTGAAAGCACCCTGTCACTCTAAATACCGCATCCAAATGAAAAGGCTGGAGCAAGTGATGTTCAGCAGATTAGTCAACACTCCATTCAGGAAATTCATTACCCAAAACAATAACATAGCATTTAATAAGTTCTTAGCCTGGATCATAATGGCTGGGGGTGGGGGGAGGCACAACATGCGTTTTATCTATAGATTTGTCTTTATTATATAAACTATCATGGGTTGGGGAGGGGCGGTTTGGTACAGAGGAGTTTCTGCTCTTACCATTCTGGGCCAGTATGCGCCCTTACTGGGGGGTAATATTACCTTTATTACCTTTATTACTGAAAGGTAATAATGAAAAGGGCACAAAACGTGGATTTGCCTTTCTCCCAGCACCCTGGTAGGTGTAGTCAATAATTCCTAGGAAGCTACTGGAATTTGGATGACATGTCCAACAGAGTTCAATTTAATCTAATCCACACATAATGGACAAGATTAAGTGTAGAGTATTTTAAAAATCAAAGTAGGAAGAGCAGGCCGGGAAATCTAATCAAGGTATAACTAAATGTAAAGGCAAGCACTAGACTAATCAATAGCATTATCATATCAAAAGAAAAACTGCAAGAACTGCTTAAGGGAAAATCTCAGAGCAAGACTGTCTCTACAGTCCAAACAAGGGACAGGAAAACCAAGAGGCTCAACTATACTCCCGGACACGTCCAGAACCTAAACTTCATAACTAGGATAGAAATTTCACTCAATGGGGCGCCTGGGTTTCTCAGTGGGTTGGGCCTCTGCCTTCAGCTCTGGTCACGGTCTCACGGTCCTGGGATGGAGCCCCGCATTGGGCTCTCTGCTCGATGGGGAGCCTGCTTCCCTCTCTCCGCCTGCCTCTCTGCCTACTTGTGATCTCTCTCTCTGTCAAATAAATAAAATAAAATCTTTAAAAAAAAAAAAAAAAGAAAGAAAAGAAATTTCACTTAACAGAAGAGCCTTTCTCAAAAAAGCCTAAATTTAAGGACAGGATTTGATTCTTGAGAGAATGCAGAGTAATGGATCAAAATCTCAACACAGCAGGAAGAAAAAAACTGCACAAGAAAGTCAAGGTGAAAATAGAAGCAAGGGTAAAATGTAGCTTAATTCTGAGTAATAAATGGAACTGAAGACAAGAAGAATCCATTTGACCTTCCTAGGAATATTCTCTTTCAAATAGTCCACGAGTGATACTGGACTTGAAAAAAAAATACCCTCCCACACCACTGGGCTCTCCAAAGGGGGGGGGGGGGAATAAAGCCACGGTCAGGTAAGCAGTTTATTGTTTTCCATAAAACAGAAAATTAAATATAGCTAAAAATACAGAAAAGTAAATACAGTATAAAATAGAATGTAAAGGTTATGAACCTCGACAAGGTGAAAGCAGGGATAAAGCAGAGAGACATGAGGTGGGAGAAGGGGTGGGGAAGTGGAGGACTGGCTAGGAGCACTGACATCCTATCTTCAATGAAGTGAGGGAATCGGGAGACACTATCAAGAGCTGATGGAAGAACTCAGTAGGACAATGTAACCAAAAATAGAGGGGAATGGGGGCACCTGGGTGGCTCAGTGGGTTAAAGCCTCTGCCTTCGGCTCAGGTCATGGTCTCGGCGTCCTGGGATCGAGCCCCACATTGGGCTCTCTGCTCAGCGGGGAGCCTGCTTCCCCCCTCCCCCACCTGCCTCTCTGCCTTCTTGTGATCTCTCTTTCTGTCAAATAAATAAGTAAAATCTTTAAAAAAAAAGAAAAGAAAAAAATAGAGGTGAATGGAGAAAATGCTGTGAGGTAATCCTTACACAGAAGAAAGTAAAAAAGGCCCACGTTTGATAAATTATTATTCAGAGTTATGGAGGAACTATTGCTTGATAATACCATAAACAAAATAGTTAAACTATAAACAAAAACAGTTAACTGTCTCTGAAGAGTAGGACTAGGGATAGGGAAGAGTGTGGAAAAGGCCACTGATTTTTATTATAAATGCTTCTACTTGATTTTTTATCATATGAGTGTATACTTTGACTTCTACGAAAAAAGACTTTAAAAACAAAGAACGACAATATTCCCTTCTAAAATGAGCCTTTGATATATTTAAGTGACATACTAGAGCAAACTGTCACTAGAAAAATCAAATTCCTATTTTATGCTAAGAATCAAGAGAACCGCACAGCTCAAGTTTAGAAATCATCTTGCCTTGTGTAAGACTAATCTCCTAATTTGGAGCATCTGAAAATAACAAAATTTTTTATGATTGCACGTATGTATTGCATGTGTTTTTGTATGTATCTGTATATTTCATTCTGATATGTTGATAAAATTTGTAAATATTCATTAATATTAACAACAGCCCAAGAATCCAGTTAATAATAGAACTTTTATAGAATATGTGAGAAAAACAAGCTTTACCACACAACGTCACAATGACTTAAGGATGAGTATCCACAGGCTGTGAAAACAATGCTGTAAGCTCATTGAAGGCAGGGCTTGGTTCTGTCAAGTCTCTATGAATAGTAGCTATTATAATTTGCTCTTTAATAAATGTTTGGGGGTAATTGGTTTGCATATTTTAATTACTAAAGCTAAATCCAGGCATTATAGTTTCTGTAATTTCCCTGTAAGGTTGTCCTGGCTATTCATCTCTTGTCTCTCACTTCCAAGCCCTCTCTTCTATACTTGTTCTTAAGTGCTCTCTACCCAGCTCTGGGCTGGGTCAGTCAACCTTTACCAGATTTGCCTGCCAGTTTCCTGTTAGGTTTTACCGAGGGGAGGCAAGAGCATAAATTATCCTTTAAGTAAGATACTTAATAAGCCTAACATTCCAGAAACCTCAGAATCAACATCACAGGAATACAATAAATGTCTTTTTATAGAAATAATAGTGACAGTCACAAAAAGATTTGTCATATTATTCAATTAATAGACTAGTTCAGGTATTTGGACCAATCAAAGAAAACGTGGTAGCCAAAAAAAAAGAAAAGAAAAAAGAAAATGTGGTAGCCATGGCAGTTTTGACCTTCATCTACCACTCTAAGTTTTTGACAGACTACATAGATCTATGCATATCTATGGAAAATCAACAGTGGGTACTCATTATAATTTCCAGAGTGGCTTGCAGCTATTTAGAGTTACTATCTTTTCTTTAGAAAAGTAGGCTCCATGCCCAATGTGGGTCTTGAACTCATGACCCCAAGATCAAGAGTCACAGGCTCTACTGACTGAGCCAGCAAGGCACCTCTATTTTTTATTATATAACTGGACACAAAGTATACAAGGTTATGCAGTCTCCTCTCTATTCCACTTCATACCTGCTTTAAGGCTTAACCTCACTTCTACAGCAAGGTGGTTAAGAGTGCAGAGTCTGAAGCTGAAGTATTTTTGGATTTGTGTCTTTGCCCTGCCATTCACTGGCACCTTAGAGAAGTTTCACTTGACTTCTATGCCTTAGTTTCATCATCTCTCAAATGGGGAAAATAACAGAACCTACTTAATAGAATTACTGAGGACCAAATGAGTAAATATGTACAAGTGCTTAAAATGGGACACGGGATATAATAAGTACTACATAACTGTTACCTATTATTATCATTATTTTTTTTTTTAAGATTTTATTTATTTATTTGTCAGAGAGAGAGAGAGAGAGCGAGTACAAGCAGGGGGAGCGGCAGGCAGAGCAGGCAGAGGGAGAAGCAGGCTCCCTGCCGAGCAAGGAGCCCGATGTGGGACTCGATCCCAGGACCCTGGGATCATGACCCGAGCCAAAGGCAGCTGCTTAACCAACTGAGTCACCCAGGCGTCCCTATTATTATCATTATTAATTCCACATAGAAATAAAGGCAAAGCATAGAAATGTCAAAAGGAAAGTTACAGGATTTATTTTATTAATATTTTTTGTTGAGTTTTGTTTGATTTTTTTTTTGGTTTTTGTTTTTTTAGGGAGGGCTCCACACTGTGCTTCGACTTTGTGGGTTTTCTTTTTTATTATTATTTTTTTTAAATTAACACATAATGTATTACTTGCCCCAGGGTACATGTCTATGAATCATCAGGCTTACACATTTCACAGCACTTACCATAGCACATCCCCTCCCCAATGTCCATAACCCCGACTTTGTGTTTTTTAGGTAGGGCTCCAATGCGGGGCTTCAACTCATGACCCTGAGATCAAGATCTGAGCAGAGATCAAGAGTCAGATGCTTAACTGACTGAGCCAACCAGTGGTTCCCATGATTTATTTTTATATTGGGAAAAAAATGCTCATAGATCACAAACGAAAAGGTTCTAGCCAAGTGCACCTGGCTGGCTCAATTGGTGGAACACGGTCAATCTTGATCTTGGCGCTGTGGGTTTGAGCCCTACACTAGATATAGAGATCACTTACAAAATCTTAAAAAATAAAGTTTGGCCATATAAAGAAAGACCTCTATCCGAGACTAGTTCTTGATCTTTTTGGGATTATGGATCTTTTTGAGCATGTGTGAAAACTACACACCTCCTCCCTAGAAAAATGCATATATACACAAAATTTTTCAAAATATTTCAATGTTCTTGGACTCAAATCACAAATAGATTATTTCATGATAATACAGCTAGACCAAAACTGAAACACTAGAGGGTGCCACAACCAAAGAAAAATGTAAAGAAAGCACAGGGAATTTCAGGTTGCTTAAAATTCTTCAACTGGAACATCCTTTCATAGAAAAGAAGAATTAGGTGAATCTACTTCACCAAATGCTTTAAAATACATGAACCCTTCTATGGGTTCTAGACGAGCACAGTCCAATAGAAATTTCTGCAATGGAAATGTTCTAAATTTGCACTGTCCAAAACAGTAGCTGCTAACCACGTGTGGCTATCGACCACATGAAATGTCCTAAGGCATTAAAATTTAAATTTTATTTAGTTTTAATTGATTTTAACTTAACCACATGTGGCTGTGGCTACCACACTGAATGGTGCAGCTCTACATTCTTTTTTTTTTTACTATAAGTACAAATTAATAAAGTTAAGTAAGAAGCCACATGCCTTTTAAAAAAGTAAAAATCACATTCTAGTAAAAAGCACCAGTGGGCTAAGGAAGCACAGAGAAGACAAGGTGGCAAAGACATCAAGTGGATATCATGAAGATGAGTCTTTAGCCAGGAGTTCGTCAGGTGCCAGAATGAAAGAAGGGCACTGCAGGCAGAGGCAACAGCTTGTGAAATCACTTGGTGTAATGAGGGGGCATCAGTGAACATCCAGAGAGCAGACTCAGGAAAAGTCTGCGGACTAAAGGAACACCGCTCTCAGCTGCCTTCACTCCAGATTCTTTCTTTACACTGCAATTTAATCTGCTAACAATAAAGCTAATGCTGACCCACCGGTCAGAGGAAAGTAGTCTATCCACATTATAAAACACCTTACAGCTGAGTGGAGGGTTGATGACAATGATAAAAAGGATTAGAAAATGCATTTGCAAATATTCAGATGCTTATTAACAGCCACAAATACCTATAAAAAGCAGGTGAATTGCTGAAGCTATCCTTGGATTAGAACATGGTAGAGAGGGAGGTTAGTATGCCCAGGCATTTGCTAGCGGGTCAGAAAACAGCTGACTCTTTTTGCAGAGAAATCGTTTGTCCACAGCTGCTCCCCAAATTACCAAAAATCAAATAAGTACTTGTCATGTGACAGCAGGAGCAGCGGCAGTCTCAATTTCCATTAAGGGGAAATAAATTGCTTAAGTTCCACCCCTCCATCTCAGACAAGCACAAAGGACACTTTTATTTCAGATCCTGCTTACTGTGAAATATAGCATTGTTGCCTGGCGGCTTCTGTGGTGGGCCTCAGTCCTGCTGGATCTGTCATTACACAGCCAACATTCAGTTAGTTAAAGCTGTTTCTTAGACCCCGGCGGACAGTTCAATGCATCATTTTCCTTTTTTTTTAATAGATTTTATTTATTTATTTGGCAGAGAGAGATCACAAGTAGGTAGAGAGTCAGGCAGAGAGAGAGAGGGAAGCAGGCTCCTTGCTGAGCAGACAGCCTGATGTGGGGCTCAACCCCAGGACCCTGAGATCATGACCTGAGCCCAAGGCAGATGCTTAACCCACTGAGCCACCCAGGCGCCCTGCATCATTTTTCTTCAGAGATAACTGAACTAGCACTTGTCCCTGAATAAAATTATGAAGGCAAAAGTGTCAATACTACAGATCTAGGAATCTGCAGTTCAATCATTCCGTGATTCATTTTACAAATATTTACTGAATTCTTATCAGATACTTCCAGATTATTTTAGTATTAGTGTTCCAAGAAAAATTATGATTGGTGATTCTTAATTTTTTATTTTTAGTTAAAAAAAGTATTATTAAAGAAGCAACAAGTTCTTTGGGGGTAACTGAGAAAATACAGGTGAGAAAAACAAAAAAGAAACAGAAATCACTACAACCTGAGATGGCCACACGACCAAGTTAACAATTTGGTATATATGTTTCTAGCATCCCTCTTCTCCTGCCAAGTTTCTTATATGGTTGGTTTTATTTTGTTCACTTTAAAAACAAAAGTGAGGCTATAGTGTATATAGTATTCTTTTTTAAGATTTTATTTTTATGTAATCTCTACACTCAACATGGGACTCAAACTCACAATTCTGAGATCAAGAGTCGCATGCTCTACCAACTGTACCAAGTGTACATACTATTTTATAAATATTTTGAAATTTAATACAGAATAAAATTGTTCATATTATTAACACTTTCACATCATTTTCTAATGTTTGCAGAGCATTCCCTGGAAATACGTGCAGTAGTGATTTTACTCATTCCCTAAAGTCAATCATTTAGATCGTTTTGCAAATTTTCACTATTTTAAGTAGCACTGTGATGACAATTCTGATATTCAATAAATATCTGTTGAATAAATGAGTAAACGAATTACTTACTAAGGTAAAGTCTTTCACATATACCTGATTATTTCCTTAGTTTCTAACGGACATCAAAACATAGTTTTGATTCTGGACTTGCTATTACAGCAGGCATGGAAAGGTAATGCAGTAAAAACAGCAATCTAAACATAAAAGTAAGCACAAAGTACTTGGTAGTGGATGGAGGACAGAAAGAATATATTTACCTTGACAATGAAAAAGGGAAGTATAGCTCCCAAAAGGTAGAATATACGAAGAGGGAAGTAAGTGCAGGGGTACTTAACACCATTTTACAAAATGGCAGATTAAGACTTTATTGAAAATTGATGGAACAAAAAAATAAAAGTTTATCACTTAAAATTATAAAGATAATAAGAGTCTATAAATAATGTAAATATCAACTAATGGGAGATGGAGAGAGGAAGAGGCAGAAAAAGTGAGTTGATTCTTACTTTTTATATAAAAAAACTACAAGCTATTTTCTAAAGTGGATGAATAAGGAACAGAAGTTTATACATATTAATAAGTCTTATGAAAACGACTTCAGGAGAAGCTAAAAACAAAAACAGTGAAATAGTTTTTAAACACTGTCTCTGGACAGTAAGGCTGGGGAATGTGATGAGGCAGGAGCCGTGTTTTTTTTCAGAACAAGCTTTTTCCTGCTACTTGATTTTTTAGGAAGTGCAAATACCCAGATGAAGGTTGATTAAAAAATCTCTAACTATTCACTTTGACTCCTATTAACTATATCTTTCTTTTTTTTTTTTTTTAAGATTTTATTTATTTATTTGATGGAGAATGAGAGAGAGCACAAGCAAGGGGAGCAGCAGGCAGAGGGAGAGGGAGAAGCAGGCTCCCTGCTGAGCAGAGAGCCTGATGCGGGGCTCGATCCCAGGACCCTGAGATCCTGACCTGAGCCGAAGGCAGAGGCTTTAACCCACTGAGCCACTCAGGCACCCCTAAAAACTATTTTTAATTGCTTTTTAACATTTATTTTTGCTCCTTTTTTGAAGAATATAATTAAGAACTAATATTCTTAGAAAGGTTGAGGATAATATTTATTATCTGGATTCATTAATTTCTCAACAAATAAATTATAGTGCCACTACAGCGCCACAAAAAGTGCCCCTATTATCTTTTGAGGTAATTATGTAACACTAGGTTGCAATTACCTATCACATCTCAGTTTAGAGATTTCTGTCAATTTTCTTTACAGATGTCAAACGTCTATAAAAACAAGTAACTACATAAATAAGTTAAAGTAGCCACTGGAGAGATTCGAGCATGTGCTCTATAAATTACTATATAAATATTCTTTCTTTTTTTTCCTAAGAGCAACTGTAGTGTAAGCAGAAAGAAGCCAGAACCTGGAGTCAGAAGTGCCTGCTTTTGATTTCTAGTTGTATAACCTTCGGGGAAAAAAATCCTAAAATTTCTATGAACATCCATTTTACTGTCTGCAAAACTGAGAATAATGCCTGCCTCATAGGGTAGTAATAGCTAACATTTATTGAGCCCTTATAACTATGTGCAGGATGCTTTTCTAAGACTTTTACACATATAATCTCATGTAATCCTCACAACTCTATCAGGTATTGTTAATTATTATCCTCATTGACAGAAGATGAAATGAGGCACAGTAAGGTTAAGTAAGTGTTCTAGAGCAAACAGGGAGTGGCAGAAACAAAATTTAAATCTTGACATATGCATACTGCTTTAGTTTACAAAACATGTTCACATTTTATTTTTAAAAGTCGGTGTAGTACGGTATTAGAACAAATTGAAATCACTTTTTCTAGGTCCAAAATAGTCAAATCAATTTTCTATGGTTCAACCTTAACTATTATGCTATAGCCACTTAAAAAAATGAAATGTGAAAAAGTTTTTTAACTGTAAGCCACTATGGAAGTATAATTTTAAGCAACAACAAATAGAACCACACTAAGAATTATTAACACAACTGTGACATTGAAAGTGGTATGAAAGGGAGCAGACATCATATATAGGAATCCACTCAAACTGCACATCAATCAATAATCAATAGTCAATAAAAAGTCCATGATATATAACCCATGCTTCTATTTGCAGCCGTGGCATTTTGAGGATTAATCTTCTGAACAGTATGGAGACAATCTCAAGCTGACATCATTTTCCCTGTGGCTCTCATCACCATCTGATGCAATATTTATTAGTTCTTCTTTTTTTCTCAACCCATTAGAAAGTAAGCTCATGAGTTTTCTGTTTTATTCAGTGCTTTACCTCAACTTTACCCTAGAACTGTTCAAGGCTCACAATAATCACTCAAATTTATATGCTGAAAAACTGAGATATTAGAACTTACTATAAATTAATTGGACTAAAAATACATGAAATACATTTTTTAAAAAAGATTATATTTATTTATTTGACAGAGGGAGATGGCGAAGGAGGGAATACAAGCAGGGGGAGTGGGAGAGGGAGAAGCAGGCTTCCCGCTGAGCAGGGAGCCCAATGCAGGCCTGGATCCTAGGACCCTGAGATCATGACCGGAGCCGAAGGCAGACGCTTAATGACTAAGCCACCCAGGCGCCCCCATGAAATACATTTTAAGACAAAGATAAACAGTACCCAGAGATTTTGTAATGTAAACAATAACAAATAAAACAAACCTTTCTAAATGACATAAGATAATAACAGTTTCTACCCATGAATACTTCAAAAAGTGTCAGACTTTTGAATTTTTAATAGTACCCTTTCAGAAATAAAAATCCCCACATTCACTGTAATCCATTAAAATAAACTGTATCTTGAATTACTTACAAAATTAAATTTAGGATAGCATTTAATCAAAGTTACAAACAGTAGTAAGAAGGAAAAAAATCATCTTAGAATCCTAGATTAGAAAAGGAAATCAGAGAAAAGTAAAAAAGCACATATGTTTCAAGACTGAAATAAGTGAAATTTAGAAAGTGGCTGAATATAAAATTGAAATGATTTCTTAAAACTAAGAATAACATTTCCATTTTAGAATTTGTTTAACCTGTACAAGATATCCCTAAACGAAAGGGGGAGAGGAATGCTACCTTAAGTTTCTAAAGGATAAAAGCTCCCTAAATAACATTTACACTGCATTTCCTGTTCAAAAAACAATAACAAAACTTTTCCATGACTATCAAATGTTGCATCCGTTTAGAATATCCGAAGAATTACAGAGCACTATACAAAGAATAATCATTCTATAACAATAAAAAAAATTTTTTTTCACTACCAGTTTCTCCATGAGATCTTTTATAAAATGTTAAAAAAACAGAAGGGGAAAAGGGACCATCAGATGTACTTTACCATACACATGTATAAGCAGCCGCTTGGTCCCGGCCACAATAGACATCCTGCAGCTGGCTGTCAAACCACTAAAAGCTGCTTGTCACCCACCTTCCTCGTCTCTTAGAACTGAGCTCACTTGGGTCAAAACAAGTCAACTGCCTTTCTCACCAGCAGTAATACACTGGAATAAAAGTGTCAAGTATAATTCTGGCTGCCAAGATTTTGTTCTTAAGAACAGACTTGTAACTATTAAAGGGGACATTAAATTAGAGCTATTGCCTAGAAGAGGGCTATCTGCATCTGTAGCTTAATTGGGATAATATTTCTGAAGTCTTGATCTGTAATCAGACCAGAGGAAAGAGAAGTGACTGGGGGGGGGGGGGGAGAAGGGGGAGGGAAGCAACAAATATCACTACTCCAAAAGAGGGGAATAAAGAGTAAACTATTTCTAAAAAATGACTACATCAGGCACGCCTGGGTGGCTCAGTTAAGTGTCTGCCTTCACTCAGGTCATGATCCCAGGGTCCTGGGATGAAGCCTTGCATCGGGCTCCTTGCTCAGTGGGGAGCCTGCTTCTCCCTCTGCCTGCTGCTCCCCTTGCTTGTGCTCTCTCACTCTCTCTGACAAATAAATAAAATCTTTTTTAAAAAATAAAAAATAAATGACTGTGCCAGTAGCAGTATGTAAATAAACCTAGGGTTATACTTTAAAACAGATTCCATGTGTTATGAAATAAGGAATATTCACTCTGACTTAGTATAATTATAAATCATTAGTACCGAGAAATACTACGGAAATATTAAAGCATGAAGTAGACAGACGTGTACTGACACAGAAAATGTCCACAATGTATGCTGTTGGAAATTGGGAAAAACAAAACAAAACAAAACAAGTTATAAAATCTGCTAGAATGAATGTGGTCTCATTCAGAAAAAAAAAAAAAAATTATGGATATAGTTATGACCAAACAAAATAATCTCTAGAAAGATATACTGAAACTATTAAAAATACTCTTCTGCGAAGAATTATGAAGACTTTCTTTTATATAATTTTTTCTCCCTTTAAAATAGTAAGTACTAATTACTTTTATAATGGGGGTGGTGGTCTAGGAAAGAAAAGACAAATACCATAATAAGCCCTTCTCTCCCCCTTTACCAAATGAAAAATCTGAGGATGGCCTCCAAGCTCATGGAATCACAGAGACACATATATAGACTGTCAAAGCTACAAGATGTTCTGTGGGAGTTCTTTCTTTAAGCAGAATTATTTCTTTTTTAAAAATTTTTAAACATTTATTTATTTGTCTCAGAGAGAGCGCGAGCGCACAAGCAGGGGGAGCAGCAGGCAGAGGGAGAAGCAGGCTCCTCGCTGAGCAAGGACCCTGATGCAGGACTCGATTCCAGGATCCTGAGACCACGACCTGAGCCAAAGGCAGACGCTTCTTAACCGACTAAGCCACCCAGGTGTCCCATCTTTAAGCAGAATTCTATGTGGAACCTGAAAACTAAGATAAAAGTGGAACTTCTCCTATTGAAGGAGATGGGAAACATAGACAGCTCTGCACATTCATCCTCCTCATCTCCTGCAAGCCCTCTGAGGCGTCTGACGACTCCACAGAGCACAAGCAGAAACTCCCTGATTAATGCAAGTCTTCCATCGTACTGTTGGGAAATTGAGGCCCCGAGGATTAGTCTCCTGTTAAGGCCTCTGCCTTACAGACTGGCCCCAGGGTCACTTTATCTTCTAGGCAGGAGAGACATAGTCCCTGAGCCGTGTCTTTTCAAATACCTCCAACAAAGTGTACAGAAAGCAGAAAAGACAGATGAATTGGCTCCAAAATAGAAAAACAAAACAAAACAAAAAAACACTGCATAATAAAAATTAATGTAAAATAAATGTCCCAAAAGGGAAAAGAAACATAAAGGTTCCTGATATTCAACATGATTCAAGCGCACTCCTTAGTGGCTTTGCAAATGTATGTTTTTCTGTTGTCTGAGGGTCATGTTCAGCTATACATATCCATCAAAGTAATAGAAACTGGAATCTGCCACTAAGAAAAACAAGTGGGGAAAAAGGCAGCAACAGATGGATGGTTTTGGAGACTGCAAAGTCAAAAAAGATTTGTTGGTCAAGTAGAAAGATACCTAGAGATGCTGGAGATAGTGAAGTGCACCCGTGGAGGGTAAAATCAAAGTCCCTGAGGACTCCAAACAGCCTAAAAATAATAAAATCTCATAGGACAAATTCCACACTAAACTTACTATGGAAATGAGCATATGACATGCAACACATATAAATGTGGATAATGAAAGGTGATTTCTGCACCAGCCTTACCACACCTGCATTTAGTGCTGCGCACTTTACTTTTTTAAGCACTGGGACTGTGCAAAGGCCCAATATTATAAGAAACAGCTGGAAAACATGGAGATGTCTAAGCCTAGAGAAGAAAGGACTTTTTAGGAAAATGACCTCTCAAATATTAAAGGGCTATCATGGGGAAAACGAATCATAAATAGTATGTGGCCCCAATAAGAAAAAGTAGGTAAGAAGTTAGGGTAGGTAGGGCAGAATCTGGTTAACAGATCATTTTTTTTTCTAACAGGGGTGTGAAGACAGAATGAGTTGTCAGAAAGCAGGGAGTTAGTTCTCCCTTCACTAGACACCTTCATACAAAGCACACGTAACCACTTGGGGGCACTGGAGAAGTGGGCTTGTGCACATCCTCACTCTAACACACAGAAAGTAAGGGAGCACAAAACTCAAATTCTGTACCGTGGGGTCCAAAGGTGTATATTAGGGAGGCTGTCTCAGGTGAAATGGATACATACTGCAGGTAAAATCTGATTCAATCCTTGCCCTTCACTTACTGGAAGAACAGAATTTTTTTATATATAATTTTGCTGCATTTGGGGGTGTGTACAAATGTACACACAGAATTACACAGATGGTATAAAACTAGCTTTAACCAAAGGTTTAGTCTCTTTGAGAACTGTAACAGAAGCCGAAAGCTTTTCCGAGAGAAATGTAAGAAAAAAAAAAACAAAATTCTTCTGCTATCATAGTCTTAAAACATTTTATACACTTTCCTGGGACGCCTGGCTGGCTCAGTTGGTCAAGCATCTGCCTTCGGCTCAGGACATGATCTCGGGGTCCTGGGATCGTCCCGCATCCGGCTCCTTGCTCAGTAGACAGCCTGCTTCACCCTCTGCCTGCCGCTCGCTCTGTTTGTGCTCTCTCTCCGCTCTGACAAATAAATCTTAAAAAAAAAACTTTATATACTTTCCTTATTATTAACAAATTGCAAAGGAAAGTAGGTTTTATTAATGTACTGCTTCATCTCTGAAGATTATGTATAGTGAAACTGATAACGCAACAACACCTTTACTGAATGCTGCAATCTCATTCACTTGTAATACAGTCAAGAGACCCTGGGAAAGGATTTAATTTTGTCTTACTTTGCCTCTTAAATTTGTATGCTATTCTAACAAGTGTAGTTCTGGTTCCCTAGGCTAACACAGGAGATGTGGTAGAGCAGGGTAAAGAGAGTAAGAACAATAGGGAGAAATCAATCAATCAATCAATCAAAGAAAGAAAGAAAAGAAAAAGCAGACAAGAACAAGGAGCTGTTATTATGGAGAGACAGCCAGCCCTACAGATCTCAACCGCTTGTAAGGGCATTATCCTATTACGGGACAAGCATTCCTCTATATATCGGAGTAATGTTTTTCATGAAGCATGAGCAATCTAAAAATACATATGGCAGTCACTCTGTAAGACAGTTTGGCAGTTTATTACAAAACTAAACATACTCTTACTATATGATCTAACAATTACACTCAGTATTTATCCAAATAAATTGAAAACGTATTTTACATGCAAAAACCTGCACATAAATGTTTATAGCAGCTTTACTCATAATTGCCAAACTGGGAAGCAACCAAGATGTCCTTCAACAGGTGAATGAATAAACAAATTGTAGTACATTCAGACAATGGAATGTTATTCAGCAGTAAAAAGAAATAAACTATCAAGACACAAAAAGACATGGAGGAATCTTAAGTGCCCATTGCTACGTGAAAGAAGCCAATCTGAAAAGGCTACATACTGTAATAATTTCAACTATATGACATTCTGTAAAAACTATGGAAACAGTGAAAAGATCGGGGTTTGGAAGAAGGGAGGGAAGGAGCACAGGGGATTTGGGAGCACTGAAACCATTCTGTATAATACCATACCAGATGATACATCATAATATACTTGCCCAGGGATGCCTGGGTGGTTCAGTCAGTTAAGCATCTGCCTTCGGCTCAGGTCGTAATCCCAGGGTCCTGGAATTGAGTCCCACATCAGGGTCCTTGCTCAGCAGGGAGCCTGCTTCTCCATCTGTCTGCTGCTCCCACTGCTTGTGCTGACAAATAAACAAAATCTTAAAAAAAAAAATGCACTTAGGGCACCTGGGTGGCTCAGTGGGTTAAGCCTCTGCCTTCGGCTCAGGTCATGATCTCAGAGTCCTGGGATCGAGCCCCGCATCAGGCTCTCTGCTCAGCGGGGAGACTGCTTCCTCCTCTCCCTCTGCCTGCCTCTCTGCCTACTTATGATCTCTTTCTCTCTGTCAAATAAATAAATAAAATCTTTAAAAAAAAATACACTTGTCAAAACCCACGGACTATACAATATACTGAATCCTACTGTAAACTATGGCCTTAGTTAATATTGGTTCATCAACTGTGAGAAATTTACCACACTAAAGCAAGATGTTGCTAGAAGAAAGGGATGGCAGGGGGTATACGGGAACTTACTATAGTTTCTGTTCAGTTTTTCTACTAAACTGCTCTAAAAAATAAAATATGTTAATTTTAAAAATATATGTCAAAAATCAATGTTCCCATTAGAAATCATGGTAAAGGTGGGGCATAGGGATTTTCAGGCATAGCCAGGAGCTCCTCTACTCTCAATCATAGCCTATAGCCTTTAGTTAGATAATGCTGAATAGCTATATATTATTTATATGTGATACTTATTATTATAGCTTACATAATATATATTTATTCTTAAAATATGGTTTATATGTAAAATGTGCATAGCTTATAGTTAAGTTATATAAAGCTAAATACATTTGAATGTATAGGAGCCATGGTGATGGGAAAGACTGAAGAAATCGGGGGGTGGGACAGTTTCATCTAATGAAAAGATGATATTGCTGTCAGAGCTTTCCCAACACCACTAATAACGTTCTAACTAAAAAGTGCACAAGAGTTCAGAGGCACTGAGGCCAAAAGAAGTTCCAACACAGTTCAGTAATCAGTGCTTTCCACAGTGATATCAAGTTGCCAAGAAAAAATTATAAAAAGTACATAGTATTCTGGTTTAAACTGTACAGAAATACACATTGTAGGCTTTTCTTTTTTTAAGACTTAAAAAAAAAAAAAAGACTTTTTTGGGGGGCACCTGGCTGGCTCAGTCAGGAGAGCATGTGACTTATAATCTCAGGGTCATGAGTTCAAGCCCCATGTTGGGTGTGGAGCCTAGTTAAGACAAAACAAAACAGAACAAAAACCCACTTTCTCATATAATTAGAATCATACAGCATGTAGTCTTTTCAGATTGGTTTCTTTCACTTAGTAATGCACATTTAAGGTTCTTCTATAGCTTTTCATGGCTTGATAGCTCCTTTCTTTTTAGTGCTGAAATATCCATTGTCTGATGTACCCATTACCAATTCTTTTCTTTCACAGATCTTGCCTTTGGTGTTGTCCCTAAAAAGGCATCACCATACCCAGGGTCACCTAGATTCTCTATGTTACCTTCTAGGAGCTTTATAGTTTTACATTTTACATTCAGGACTCTGATCCACTCTAATTTTGGGGAAGGGTGTAAAGTCTGCTTAGATTCATTTTTTGGCATGTGGATATCCAATTGTTCTAGCACCATTTGTTGGAAGAGATTCTCTTTGCTCCATTGTATTGCCTTTGCTTCTCTGTCAAAGATCAGTTGACTATATTTATGGGGATCTATTCCTGGGCTCTCCATTCTGTTCCACTGATTTGATTGTCTATTCCTTCAATACCACACTGCCTTGATTACAATAGCTTTATAGTCAGTCTTGAAGTATTATCAGTCTTCCGACTTTGTTTTCCTCCTTCAATGCTGTGTTACCTATTCTGGGTCTTTGCCTCTCCATATAAACTTTAGAATCAGTTTGTCCATATCCATAAAATAACTTGCTAGGACTTTGACTGGGGTTGCACTGAATCTATAGATGAAGCTATGACTTTTGTGTGCATGCATGTGTATGTTTGTGTGTGCAAAAAGGTGTTTCTATTAAAGCACAGGGACAGGACAGGCTCAAGCTATGACATCTTGACACTATTGAGTCTTCCTATCCACGAACATGGAATCTATCTCTATTTAGTTCTTATTTGATTTCTTTCATCAGAGTTTTGTAATTTTCCTCATACAGACTTCGTCCATATTTTGTTACCTATTTCATCTTTTTCATTTTTTAAAATAAAAAATGGCAAAAACCAAAACAGTACTTTAAACATCACTTATCTGATAAATTTGTTTACTATAAAAATCTCTCATGTCAGTTTAAAAACATCCTTAACAATACTACCTCTTTCTAGATGCCATTTACAGTATTTCTATACTAAGAAATTCGCCACAATATTTCGTATAAATAGTAAATTTACCAGGTATATGTCTAGTATGTAATGCTGACTCATTTTCTATTTCTAACAAAGAATCAAACTAAAATGGTTCTACAGCCTTTATGTGGCTACTTTGCAATTTTGTGTAATCTATAAAACTGTATTCCTTATATATTAAAAGGTACCAAAAATACATAGACTTAAGTAGGGAAAAGAAAAGCAAAAAACACACCCAAATATTACCTGTGGCATCTCTGGATGGCAGGGTTATAAATACTTTCATTTTCATACTTTATTTTTTATAGTTCTCTACAAAGATCATATATTACTTTCACACTCCATTAAATCAAATATTTACAGCATGTTAAATGAGTAAACTATAACTACAAGGATCAATAAAGATTAATCTCTTGTGTAATATTTAAAAACAATAAATATTGCGTCTTCTCCATGCATACAACATACAAAGAGAAAGTATTTTTAAAATGCAGGAGTATGATAAACACCAAATTCAGAATAATAATCAAAGCTGAGAAGGAAGGGGACTAGGATAAGGAAGGAGTGTCCAGGAAGCTTCAATAATATCTGCGATACTTTATTTCTTAAGCTGAGTAGTGGTAGGTACATAGAATTCATTAAATTGTTCTATATTCCTCTTTATGCCTAAAGTATTTCAAAATTCTGTTAAAGTAGCAGCTACAGAAGTCATGCCGAAGCAGTAGTACTTAACCCCAAACTCTTCAAACTACTTTAATGGAATATGGTACTAGAGGATAATAGAGATAAATGTATCATTTACATGAGAAAATTCTTTGGAAATTTTAAAGCAAGGGTTCTGAAGGTGGGTTTTCATGTGTATATTTACAAGCAAATAATCTAAAATCTGTATTTCATAAAATATTTGTAGCAAACATTCTAATCTGTACCTTGCACATGGCTCAAAATTAAATCTGTCCAATGTAATACATAAATTATTTTGAATATGACCTCATTTTACATTTCCACCTACAATCCTATTTGAAAGCAGACTTTTTACTTTAGTCAGTTTAAAAACAATACTTAGGCTTTTAAAGATGTTGTAAAAATAAGATTAACTTCTGACTGGTATTTTTCATCTTGGTGATTTAAAATGAATTCTAGCCAGCACATAACACCTACCACAAAAGCACTACAGAAGTGGCTCACATATTAACACAACCCCTGTACTAGTTACACCCCCTCACATTGTTACATAGCTATGATAATGACCGAAGTTTAGGTAATGGCTATCCCACCCAAGCTTTCCATAGTATCCACTGTAATTTGAAGCAATGACCTTCAAGGACAAAAGGTAAATTGACAAGATGTTTGAGGCTACTCTTTAAAGTAGATCCAGTAACTTTTATTAATTTGAAACAACGACAACAAAAAACTGTATGGTTTTGATTGTTAGAAATGCCTTAGCTTATCTCTTACAATCTCTACTTGTGATAGGAGTGAAAGGTTTTAAAAAGTAAGGATGGGGGTGGAGGTAGGGAAAGACCTACATGGTTTAGAACTAGTGCTGTTCCTCCCCATTTCCACCTTCAATTTTACTGCCCATTCCTACAACCTAGCCCTAAGCCAGAAATCGACTGTAACAAACAAATCACCAGAAAACAAAAGGAGTACCACTTAGCAAACTCTGAAATTATCAAAATGTAGCTAGAGGGACTGAGGTTTCCACACTAAAAGAAAAGGATATGTCATGCCATTTTACCACCCAATCCCTTGCCCAAAAAAAGGGTGGGGAGAAAACGATAGTCTATAATCACACTAAGGTGTTCATCAGACATGCCCCCTCAAAGGGTAAAATGACTCAAAACTATCTACCTGGATCTGGAGTTTATATGAATTCACACAGGATTTTTATTTACCATTCTACATAAAATGTGATTTGGTTTTAACATTCAGCTTCTGTAACCCTTTTAGAAAAGACTTTACAAGATCAAGCAATGACCTATTGAAATTTAAATGAGATGTTTGTTTTTCAGATCAAATCCGTCTGACTTGAGGATCCTCTCTTAGACCACTACAAATTTAAGGACCCAAAACTATAGGAGTCATTAATAGAAGCCTACCAAAGCTGGAATTGTCGGCTCCGTGGATACTTGCACACGTATGTTCTTTTCCTGTGCATTTCTGAAACCAGTTAATTCTCATTTTAATATCACCGTATATTTAGTTATTTCATAATTTGTATTTACGAAATATATTATCATCTATACTTCATTGGACCAACCTATTCTCAATAACTTGTCTGTGGAAAGCTGCCTAATCAGGACTGCCTACATTATTTTACTCAAGAAGTTCTGTCCTGTTTAAGTGTCATCATACCACAGTCACTAAATAAATATTCTTTAAGCACCTTTTCTGTGTGAAATCCTGGAAGAGGGAAGCTGAAAAGGGTCATCCCAATGATTAGTGTAACCCTCACATCGCTTATAGCAGCAGTTCTCAAAGTGAACAGTGGAACCTTGGGATCCTGAGACTTTTTCAAGGGATCCATGAGATCAAATCTATTTTCATAGCAAGTGTGATACTGTGATTTATAAGAAATATATATTTGGTCATCTGGATGTACTTTTTAAGTTTTTTTAGTTTCAGGTATACAATATGGTGATTCAACAATTCCATAGATCACTCAGTACTCATGAAAAGTGTACTCTTGAATCCCCGTAACCTACTTCACCCATCCCCCCCACCCACTGCCCCTCTGGTAACCATCAGTTTATTCGTCATAGTTAAGAGTCTGTTCCTTGGTTTGTCTTTTTTGTTGTTCATTTGTTTTGTTTCTTAAGTTCTACATGAGTGAAATCATATGGTATTTGTCTTTCTCTGACTTATTTCACTTAGCATCATCCTCTCTAGATGATCCATGTTGCAAATGCAAGATTTCGTTCCTTCTAGGCTGAATAATATTCCATTGTATATATACACCACATCTTCTTTATCCATTCATCTATGGATGGATACTTGGGCTGCTTCCCTATCTTGACTATTGTAAATAATGCAATAAAAAGAGGGGTGCATGTTTCTCCTTGAATTAGTGTTTCTGTATTTTTTGAGTAAATGCCCACCGTGTGATTACTGGATAATAGGATAGTTCTAATTTTTTGAGGAACCACATGTACTTTGATGTGGCTTACAGCTCCTAAAACGCTTGGAATTTCTGGTGATAAGGTCAACTGAAGTTGTCTTTTGTTATGTTAATGAAGGTGGCTTTGGGACTCAGCAAAAGGAAAGGGACTGGTGGCCTGGAGGACCAACCATGTGTTTAGAAGGTTGGAACTTTCAGCCCCACCCCCACCTCCAGAGTGTGAGAGGGCTGAAGGTTGAATCAACCAATGGCCAATGACTTAGTCAATCATGACTACATGTTGAAGCCTCCATAAAACCCAAAGGTCTGGGTCCAGGGAGTTTCTAGGTTGGTGAACATATGGAAATACTGGGAGAGTGGTGCACCTTTAGAAGGCGCAGAAGCCCCACGCCCTTTCCGCATACCTTGCCCAATGTATCTCTTCACCTGGCTGTTCATTTCCTTTATCATATCCTTTAATAAACTGGTAAAATTAAGTGTTTGCTTCAGTTCTGCAAGCCACTCTAGCAAATTAATCGAATCTGAGAAGGAAGTCATGGGAACCTCTGATTTACAGTCAGAAGTACAGGTAATAACCTGGACTTGCGATTAGCATTCTGAGTTGGAGGAAGTCCTTGTCAGAACTGAGTTGAGTTCTCACACATCCTGCTGGGGCCCAAGAATTGGTTGGCTGTATGTGTGGGAAACCATCCCCATCCCCACCACACACATTCAAATTGGTCTCAGAACAACTTAGTAACCAAGACATTTGCCCTTTTCACTGTGCTTATATTTGCATGTATGTGCAAAAAATGGTAGGGTAAAACTACTGGCACTTTAGCGCAATACAGTCTTCATCTTCATATGCACACAGTAAAAGAGACAATTTTATTGAAGAATGTGTTGATGAAAGTAAAAGTTATGTATTTTATTAAACCTTCACACTTAAGTTCTTGTCTTTTTACTATTTTGTATAACCAAATGGAAAGTATTCATAAAGCACTTCTGAATTCAGAAGCATGCTCTTCAAAAAGCTTGTGTATCATGCTTTGAGTTGTAAACTCAATTAGCTACTCCACGCCACCCGCCCCCCCAACCCTGGGACAAAGAACACCATTTTTACTTCAAAGAGTGGCTAACAGATAAACTATACGGTTATTCAGACCTGGGTATATGACAGGTATTTTTCCAAAAATCAACAAAATGAACCTGTTACTCCAAGGAAAGTAACTGACTGTATTTGTTACCAAAGATAAAATCTGATTATTTCAAGTGATAATTAGAATTCTGGAAAACTTGTTATCTGCCACAGTGAGCTTGATAGCTTTCCATTACTTAAAAGCCTTTTCAGATGAGAGCAATGGTAGTGTTAAAGAATGTGATTTTTATATCAACATTTGGAAAAGCTGCCTAACTCAGTAAATTGATAATCTTCCAAATGACCAATGTATATTACAAAATCATGGATGGGTTAAAATAGTCATTCAAAGTTTATGATAAGCCAGATTTCAGTGAAACAAAGTACAATTATGGTTTCAGAACCTACACTGCAAATCACCTTTAAGAAATTAATACTGCTGAGTTTTGGTGTAATATAAAAGAATATCCACAATTATCTGAAAAGGCTCTTTAAAATGCTCTTCCCTTTCCCACCTACATATTTGGTATAAAATCATATCTTTTCCATATACTTTAACCAAAGCAACATACTCAGCAGACGGAGTGCAAAAACAGAATTCAACTGTCTTCTATCAAGCCGGACATTAGAAGGATTTGCAAAAACTGTAAAACAATACCCCTCACTATACTGGGTTGTTTTTTTTTTTTTTTTTTGAAAATATAGTTATTTTTTATAAACATATTTCACCTATTTTAACATGTAGTAGGTGTACTATTGCTATTTTTAAATTAATAAACATTTTTTAAATCTGTTTTAATTTCTAATACAGTAAATATCAAAACTTATAACCTACATAAATAAAAGCTCTTGAGTCCTCAGTAATTTTTTTTTTAAGATTTTATTTATTTATTTGACAGAGAGATACAGAAAGAGCACAAGAAGGCTGAGTGCCAGGCAGAGGGAGAGGGAGAAGGCTGCCTGCTCAGCAGGGAGCCAGATATGGGGCTGGATCCCAGGACTCCGGGATCATGACCTGAGCCGAAGGCAGCCACTTAACTGACTAAGCCACCCAGGTGCCCCGAGTCCTTAGTAATTTTAAAGGTATAAAAGGGTCCTAAAACCAAAGATTAAGAATCACTGGCTTATAGTACAATAACAGAAAAAAAGAAAACACAAATAATAACCCAAGGTAGAATATGTGTCAAAGTCCTTCAATTCTTGGACATTCCAGCTTTTCTTAAACCAGACCTATGCTACCTACCAGGCTCTTGAAATAATTTATTTGGCCCTGCTGTCAATATAATCAAAATGAGTGAGTCTTTAAGCAGGCATAAAAAGGGCTTGAGCAATACCAAGATTATATATTAAACTAATTTTAATTGATAGGTTTTTCTTTACTAGTTTTCTAAATAAATGGTCTGAATTAAATTGGTTTTATTTCCCTGGTATAAACTTAGCCTATAAAAAGTTTTTCACAAAGGACTATATAATATATAACTCTCTTGGAAAAGCATCCCATACAATCAAATTAGTAATGGAAAACCATGGAACTTGGTTCCCTGCCTCTCAATAATAGGGCAAAAAACCTAGAAATCTTACACTGGTGCTGAGATTCAGGACACAAAAGATGTCATTCCAAAAAGGGGGCAGCGGGAGGAAGCACGTTCTGGAGGACTATATGCACATAAGCAATCATTGGTGTTTTTAAACAGGAACATACAGGGGCGCCTGGGTGGCTCAGTCAGTTGGGCATGTGCCTTCAGCTCAGGTCATAATCCTGGGGTCCTGGGATTGAGCCCAGCATAGAGCTCCCTGCTCAGTGGGGAACCTGCTTCTCCCTCTCCCTCTGCTGCTCCACCTGCTCGTGCTGTCAAATCAATAAAAGATCTTTTAAAAAAATAATAAAAATAAATAAATAAAAAGGGAGTTACACACTTTTTGCTTAGCCTACCTTGAAGGATACACAAGAAACTAGGAGAGGTGATTTCTGGAGAGGGAGACTGGGAGAGAAACTCACTTTTCACTGTATTCCTTTGATAATTGTTTGATCTTTTAACCATGTGCATATACATATTTATGCAAAAATAAATATTTTTAAAACACCGTATCTACATCACCCATTTCTCTAGGCTTTTATCTCAAATGCAAATTCCAAATAATACTAGTAGATATATAGATCATTCAATGCATATCTGTTAAATAAAGAGTGGACACACATTTCATATACCTGACAGAAACATCAAAACCAACCTGTCCATCAACCAAGAAGTTATCAGCCATTGATTACCTGAAGGACTACTGGAGTACCTGATTACAGGAGTATCTAGTGATGTCATCCATCTGCCCAGCATTGATATAGTTGCTATTTCAATGGTAACTTTTTTCTTTTTTCTTTTTCTTTCTTTTTTTTTTTTAGAGAGAGATCACTAGTAGGCAGAGAGGCAGGCAGAGAGAGAGGGGGAAGCAGGCTCCCCGCTGGACAGAGAGCCAAATGCGGGGCTCGATCCTTGGACCCTGAGATCATGACCTGAGCTGAAGGCAGAGGCTTTAACCCACTGAGCCACCCAGGCGCCCCAACTTTTTTCTTTTTTATATTCACCACAGCATTTGCTTTAAGAAATATTCTCTAGATAGCACCAAAGTAAAGATTCCTTTAAACCATGCAGCAACATTAAAGTCAGAATTAATTTAGCTCCTACTATGTACTAGACACTATGACTAAATAATGTAATACTTACAACACACAATATAACACAATGACAATGTGCACTTGGATCTAAAACCTAACTGCACATTATAGATTTAATAGTTACACCAATGAAAAAGACTTGGGGGTTTTAGCCAATTCCAAGTTTAACAAGCCAATCTCATGATGTGGCTACAATACACATAATTCAAATCTGGGCTGTATTAATCATAGGGGCTACACAGTGTCCAGAATACAGAAATACTCACTGTAGTTTGTATTTATCAGACCTATCTCACAACTCATGCAGGGTATCATGCCGAAGATCTAGAGGGTACATAAGATCTAGAGGCCCTGAAAAAGTGCAGTAGGGTCAGGATAGTTTGGTATGTGGAAGGCAACATTTAATGACTTAGCTATCATGTGTGAAGCACTTCACATGAACTTTTCTTACATCTTCACATTTCAATGATATAGGCATTATTATCCCTGTCTTAAAATTAAGGAGATTCAGACTCCGAAACGGTAAGTAACATGCTCAAATTTGCATACAACTTTGCATTATCAAGATTTAAACCCAGAGCCCCTGTAATGGGTTGAATGGTGGCTCCCGAAAAGATATGCCCACATCCTAATTCCTGAAACCTGTAAATATTACCTTATTTGGAAAAAAGGTTCTTTTCAATACAACAAAACTAAGGATCCTGAGATGAGGAAATCATCCTTGATTATCCAGGTTGGTCCAAAATCCAGCGACAAGTGCCCGTATAGGAGTGAGGCCAACAGAGATTATACAGAGAGAAGGAGACAATGTGCTCACAGAGGCAGAGACTGGAATGATATAGCCACAAGTGAAGGGACACCACCAGCGGCCACCAAAAGCAGGAGGTGGTAAAGAACAGATTCTTCCCTAGAGCCTCCAGAGAGGTTGTGGCCCTACAAATACCCGATTCCTGACTTAGGGGCTTCAGAACTATGGAAGAATAAATTTATGCTGTTTTAAGGTTCTTACTTTATGGTAATTTGTTATGGTAGCCCTAGGGAAACAGCCCCCCAACTCTCTTTCCAGCATACCTCATTACCTTTCCAAGAAGGCTGAAGGTCCCAGGGACATTTAAACTAAAAGACAACTTAGAGGACTTTACAAAGAAAATATAAAAACATTTGATTTTAGAAATACTAGAGAACAGAAGACCTGTTCATGGAGCAATTTCCGTTGAAACTAAGCTTTCTAAATCATCCAAATGTCTTAAAGATTAAACGGACTTTGGGTAAGAAGTAAATTTCCTATCATTGGATGTGTTCAAGGAGAGACTGATGATCATGTAACTTTGGGGAGCAGAGGTGGCTTAAATGACTTAGAATCTGGTCCCACTCTGAGTTCCTAAAAATTGTGAAGTATTAGATAGCAACACAAAGCCTGGTAATAAGGTAAAATATTACCAATGAATTTTGCAAGGCTTCTACAATCATTCAAAAAAAATACTGACTGCTTGTTATGTGTCAGGCATAGAGGTTTGTAACGAACACTGTACCTACTATCATGAAGCTTTAAAATCTGCTGGGAAAGATAGACATACATCAACTACTATACAAACAAATGTAAAATGACATGTACAGACACATATGATAAAGGAAAAGTACAAAAGTGAGAGAGGCCTGATAAAACTTCCTGAGGAAATTATGCTTGAGCAGAGACCTGAATAAAATATGTATGATTTTACTAGAAAGAGAAGAGAGGGAAAAGCTTTCCAAGCAGAAGGAACACCAATAGGAAAGGCTTTATGGTTAAGGGAACATGACTGATCCAAAATGAGTTCAAAAGTTAGGTACCACAATTAAGAGCTTTGTTTTCATCCTAAATTCAATGGGGGGGGGGGGGGGAGGCACGACCAGAGCAGTGTACTTAGAAAAGACCAATTCATTCTGACCGTGCTGAGCAGAATGGATTAGGACTCAGCCAGAGTGCATGCAGATGGACCAGTTAGAGGTTATTCCAACAGTCCAAGAAAGAAATGATAGCAACTCAGACAGAAGTGGTGATGGTGACATGAAGGGGACAAATTGAGTTTAGAAAGTTAAATAAACAGGATTTGATGACACAGGAAGACTAAAGTTTCTGTTCTGATAAACCAGATGAAACAGTGGTACTATTCACTGAGGTAAGCAAGAGTTGAACAGGAGCAAGTTTGGTAAGAGAATTTCATTTGGAGATGTAAGTGCATCTGAGACATCCAAGAAATGCCAATTAGGCCATTGGATATAGGGTTATGAAACTCTGCTGGTAGCCCAAATCTGAGTATGCATATTTACATGGAACAACTGCACAAACTCTTTATCATTAAGGGAAACCAGTCATTGTTATAAGGTAATCATTATTCTTAGAAAAAGAAGATAATTTTGAAATCATGCTAACCCCAAAGACAAGAATCACTACTGTACCAAAAGCCCTAAATTAATACTAAACAAAGATTGGGGCACCTTGCTGGCTCAGTCAGAAGAACATGTGACTCTTGATTCAAGGGTCATGAGTTTAAGGGCCATACTGGGTGTACAGATAACCTAAATGAATAAATTTTTTAAAAACTTAAAAATACTAAACAAAGATTACCTATTTAAAGGGCATTGGATGTATACCACTCTCCAGCTACAAAATGGATTTCTTCAGAATGAGGACAATCCATCTTGGTGGAATCTCAAATTGGAATTAGCTACTATTCTCACATGTTTAGACACAAAAACTGAAAACAAGTTTAAGAGGCAATAAGTTTGTACTTTTTATTCCCAGATTCTTTACTTCTTGCTCTATCTACAAGATATTGACTTAAGCATTTTAACTGCCAAGCATAAAGTTTTTCTCCTAGAAAAGATACCAATCTTAGAGTAATAGGGAAGAGAATAAACAAATCACACATTTTTCTTCTGACACACACCTCCACAAGCTTTATACTACACTTGGTTGAAAACGACTAGATTGCTTTGGATATTGGTTGCTGTAACTAAGGAACTATTTACTCTAGATTTGCTTTCCATTTTGTATAAAAAAACAAAACAAACCAACTACCAGAGGGATTAAAGACAGAACTAAAGGAGAAGGCAGGAAAATTGGGTTTTATTACTAACTCTAAAGAGGAAGTTAACTTTGAGAAATATTTAGTTATTTTTACAAAAAATTAGAATTATATATATCACATGCTTCATTGAGGGCAAGCATGAATGAGATTACATGGCATTTTATATTTGTACCTCTACTTATATTTTATATATATAAACTCTTTTGAAATCCCCACAGATAATGCTTTAAAAAAAAAACAGGTATTTTTAACACTTTTGTATTATACTATTGCTGCTACTAATATCTAATTTGCTCTCAATAGGAATATAACAACTCAGGAGGTCCCAGGGTGAAATAAAAGAGCCAATAATATATTGAGATAAATTCGTTCACTTTAGAAACTATCCTGCATATAGAAATCTTAGCTCAGAAAGTATGAGGGCAGAGTGGAGAAAAAATGAGTTATTATGTGAATGAAATTGAGGTTAACCCAGGATTTAGCTTTCATTCTTCACTAAGTAAGCGTTCATGAGCCAGCCCTCTTGCCCTTACTCCAAGTTACCCTTACCTCAGCAAAAATACATAGAGCACAAAACAGACAGCGTTTCCTAAACAAATTTGTATTTGGAGTGAAACTTCTAAATACCTTTTATATTCTTTAAACAAATGGATTTACAACTGCCCTGTTAAGAACACTGCAGGGCAAAAATAAACAGATGAATTACATAAAATTAGACATTTTGGTTCAAAACAGTATGCACGGTATTACTGCATTTATCATATACAGTGTATGTATGCATGCACATACTATAGACAGAAAAATATCTAGAACTATATATACTAAAATATTATCTTTGTATGGTATAATTATGAACATTTTAAATTTTCTTCTTTTTGCTTTTCTACAATGAAAACATATACATGCCTTTTTAAGAAAATACCATTTTTTTTGTTTGTTTTTTTTAAGATTATTTATTTATTTATTTATTTGACAGAGAGAAGAGAGATCACAAGTAGGCAGAGAGGCAGGCAGAGAGAGAGTGGGAAGCAGGCTCCCCGCCAAGCAGAGAGCCCAATGTGGGACTCGATCCCAGGACCCTGAGATCATGACCTGAGCCGAAGGCAGAGGCTTTAACCCACTGAGCCACCCAGGCGCCCCCATATTTATTGTTTAACATGTCACAACACAGACTCAGTATTAATTTTAGAATTAGAAATTTAGAATTTTTATTTAGAAGAAACTTTAGATACCATTTCTGTCTTCTTCAATTTTCAAGTGGGGCAACAGGCCCAGTGAGGATAAGTGACTTGCCTGCCCAAAATCTGAGAGTGAGTGAGTTAGGGCCATAATTACACTATCCATACTTATGGGGGTTGCAGGGGGAGAGGGTTGGTTATAAAAATTAATGCATTTTCACTAAAGATAATTTCAAAGTTTTAAGAAAGAAAATGAAAATCACCTATATGCCTATAAACCAAAGATAACAACCATTGACATTGGAGGGTTTTTCACTTGTTTTTAAAATTTCCCACTACAAAAATAATATATTTTCAATGTAAGAAAACTTTTAAAATATAAAACCAAAAATTAAGGAAAAGACAAAATTTTAACATTCAATCACATAACTGGTGATATCAGAATTATTTCTTCTTTAGACTTGGTATCTGAAGTCAGTTTTGGGGCAAGAGACCAGGTCTATGAGAAGTGTTTTTAATTAGCAAACCTTCGTTGGTTCTTTAATTTGTGGATTATTGTTATGAAGAAGATCAATTACTAAGAATTTTATTTCATAATTGTTTAATAAAATACAAAAGACCAAAAAAAAAAAAAAAAACAAAACCCAATGACAACAAAGGAAAAGATAAAATACTCCATTTCTATTTAGGGATCTTTGTAGATTAGTGAATATAGAGATAATCCACAAACATAGCTAATTATAAGTTCCATAACACAAATTTTCTGCTTAAGATTACCCAATATTAATTCATTGCTTTTATTTATTTGAGAGAGAGAGAGAAAGAGAGAACATGGCGGGGGGAGAGGGGAGCAGAGGGAGAAGCAAACTCCCTGCTGAGCAAGGAGCCCAACTTGGAGCCTGATCTTGGGACTCCAGAATCATGAACTGAGCGGAAGGCAGACGCTTAACGACTAAACCACCGCCCCTTTCTTTCCTTTTATTTATTTATTTTTAAAGAGTGAGTACAGGAGGGAGGGGCAGATGAGGAGGGAGAGAGAGTCTCAAGCAGACTCCCTGCTGAGCCAGAAAACAGGCTCTACAACCCTGAGATCATGACCTGAGCCAAAATCTGGAGTCAGACGCAAGCCACCGAGGCACCACCATTCATTGCTCTCTTGTATTTACCAATACTTTTATAGGGTATTCCATAAAACTGTTGGCATCGATTATAGAAAAAACATGAATTATGAACAAATATATTTATAAAAACAAGCTAATCAAACTCGTAAGTTACTGAACTATCATTAACTCAATTAGCAAGACATTTAAAAAAACTATTTCATCTTTACCTTGTCCTTTTAAAATTCCTACCGTCTGGGACACCTGGGTGGCTCAGTCAGTTATGCGTCTGCCTTCGCTCAGGTCATAATCCCAGGGTCCTGGGATCAAGTCCTATACAGGGCTCCTTGCTCAGGGCAGAGCCTGCTTTTCCCTCTGCCTGCCACTCCCCCTACTTGTGCACTCACGCCCACTCTCTCTCTCCGATAAATTAAAAAAAAAAATCCTACCTTCTATATACATTATAATACACACAAATGTATTAGTACAATAGCGCAGGAACGTCATTTATAAATAAATGTAATTCAGAATGTGTGCTCAAAATGTTTACTTCTATGGGTGACCATCAAAAGCTGGAGATCACTGTCCCAGAACCTAGGGCTTACCTAACAAAACCATCTCCTAATCTAATTTCAAAGATCCAAGAATCAGAGGAAGTAAAAATGACCACTAATCTAAAATTTCAGAATAAGGGGCACCTACCTGGGTGGCTCAGTCCTGGGATGGAGGCCTGAATTGGGATCCCTGCTCAGTAGAGTCTCCTTCTCCCTCTCCCTCTGCCCCACCCCCTGCTTGTGCCCTCTCTTTTTCAAATAAATAAAATTTAAAAATAAAATAAATAAAATTACGGAATGAAATGATTTTAGAATAAATAAGTTCTAATATGGAATGTTACTAAAAATTTGCTTAAATTTCTAGATTTTATTAATAACTTAAAAAATTTGAACACTAGCAATTTGTTAGCATTAAACCATCATAGATCTCAAAGCATTCTGTAACTGTCATACTTCAGAAAGACCCTGTAAAATAGGCCAATGGTATTTTCATTTCATGGTCAGAAAAATTAAGCAAGGAAAGAATGTCTTGCCCCAAATAACTAGACTGAAACATCTGTGCATTTTAGAAAACTTCCAAAGTATAACTCCCAACTTAAGCATTTCTGAGTACAATCTATGAACCACTTATTTTTCAAAGCCTACTGTATACAGTACATGAATAGACAGTCCTACACTAGTCTGAATCCTGGAATATCAAAACAAAATAAAACTAAACAAAACAAAAACAAGGAATCCTAGAAGACTTGGCTAGATTCTGAAATTGGTTAAGCTTTGCTTTGGCATTCCTCCCACCTTCCTTCTGGTGCTCTCAGTCCTATCTCCTGGAGGTGCCTCCGATCTCTCCAAAGTTCTTCACCTGAGATACTCACTCAAAATTTCTTCCCTTGGGTCTGTCCCAGTCAATCAAATTGACTAATTTCAGCCAACCAATACAACTAGTATTTGACTTAGTTAACAACACTGAAAAGGCCCTTGACGTGTCTGTGTGTCAAGAATGCTTTGAGAATTTCAGAAAAGTTATGGACCCTCTCCCCAGAAAAATTGCACAGGCACACATAAAAAATTTTTCAGACAATTTCAAGAGATCAGGGTTACGTGGCCAAAATATATCCATGAGTCCCAGAACTATAAAACCCAGGTTAAAAACCCCTGCACTTAACATTTAAATATTATAAAACCTCAAAACCCTTCAAGAGGAATTTGCATTGACTAAAAACTCAGGATGCCTGGGTGGCTTAGTCTGTTGAGCGCCTGCCTTCTGCTCAGGTCGTGATCCTAGCCAGGGTCCTCGGATCGAGTCCCAAGCAAAGCTCCTTGTTCAGTGAGGAGCCTGCTTCTCCCTCTGCCTGACACTCCTGCTGCTTGTGCTCTGACAAATAAAATCTTTAAAAAAGACGATAAACTCAAACATACTACACAATATACTCAAATCTATAAAATCTAATTGTTAGAATTGAAGTCTTCTCCCAAAGCTTTTATGCTGTAATTCCCATAAGAGAAAGGGAAGAACAGGACCTATTTATAAGCATGGGTCATCTATTAAATTGGGTTTTATAGACCTTACCCCCTGTATTCAATAATGCTCTAAAAATCTATTGTGTTCACACTATCATGATTCCTATCAAAACAATACACACACACTCAGAAAATGCCTTCTATCTCTTAATTGCCAAATCCAGTTTTCATCCCAAAGAGCTCTCCGTAGGATTTCATGTTGCTAAATTTCCTGTTAAAATTCCCTTAACCCCTATCCTTAGCTTCTCAAACCCATACTATTTATCTTATCTCTTTAGCCATTCTTTTTCAACTTCCCTCATAGGCCCCTCTTCTTCCACTTGACCTTCAGATGTACATGCTCGGCAAGGTTGCCCTTAGTCTTCTCCTCAATCCTGATATTGTACTCTTTTGCAGTTTCTGTATGACATTATGCTAATGAATACGAATCTCTTAATTGATACCTGCTTTCCCTTCTGCTCCAGCCCAAATCTGTCAATAGGGAGCTATTTGACCGATCCTGACTCCCACATCTAGAATCATACCCTATCACCTTCTTTCTCAAATTCTGTTTTTCTAATACATTCCCTATCTTAATTAAAGGCATCATCACTCATTAATTAACTATAATCTTTGAACTCCCCCATGCTCTTCCCAATCAGGTCACAACCTTATCAGCTTCATTTTCCACTACTCCACAAGCACAGCAAAATCCACTTGCTATTCCTCAGACTATCAATGCCCTTCTGCTAACCTCTTCTTCTCCATCAGGTGAAACAGCTACTCACTTTTCCAAGTCCTACTTAAAGATCTCCTACAGTCTTCCCTAACGTCACTTACTCTCCCCACATCACTCACTCCCTGCCTCTATAATTCCACGCCAATCTTTATTATACTTCCCAACAAGCTATATTGTAGTTAGTCCAGCCCTTATCTTTCTCCTCTAGTAGACAAGGCCTGCGGTTTACTTGTTACTGTAGCACTTAACACATGCCTGGACTATAGTATGTCTTTGATCAATGGCTGGTGGATAAATGGCAAAACTCCAAAGTAAGGACATAGTTAAGGTTATTTCTCAATGAAGGGTATACCTTATCCCCTTTTGAACATGAAACAAGAATTAAGTCCCCTAGTCCCTCACTCCACATTTCTAGTCCACTGCTTAGTTTTAAGCAATGTTTCATGGGGACATTTCCTCACTTCCTCTTGTTCTTTGTAGGGTTAGCTGCCAGCCTAACCACATTAGCATTCAGGAGCAGCAACAAAACAGACTCTCCAAGTTCTAAAAAGCAAAGACTTTACAATCACCAATAGTAATACAAGTTCCTTTTTAAAAATAGTCTTAACGTTTATGCATACAAACTTCATTCTTCATAATTCTGAAAAAGTCTTGACATAGTTTATCCAACTGGCACCATTTAAGAGTTATTAAGAAAACGTCCATTTAAACTGTCAGCCAAAATTTTCACATTTATAACCACAGAAATCAGCATGCATGAATTAATCTAAATACTATGCTTGTATACTACACTATAAATAGCAGTCTAAATCACCAGATGACCCACACATTAAGTAGTTCTTTTAGCTTCCTTTAAAAATACATGCCCAAAGGGGTACCTGGGTAGCTCAGTCTCTTAAGCGTCTGACTCGGCTCAGGTCGTGATCTCAGGGGGTCATGATATCAAGCCCCGCATCAGGCTCTCTGCTCAGCTTGGAGTCTGCTTGCAATTCTCTCTCTCTCTCTGCCTCTGCCCCTCCCTAGCTTGCTAGCTCACTCTCTCAAATAAATAAATCTTAAAAAAAAAAAAATACATGCCCAAAATTCCAGTTATCATCCCAATCTATAAAACTAGAGTTTTTTATCAGAATCAGTTACTTTTTCCTGTCTTCTCCCCACCAACTTTCCCAAAACATACACACACTCACACACATCCACACACGCACACACACCCCTCCCTTAACAAACCTGGTTTCCTCAAGAAATTATCTGATGGTTCAGTAACAGTTTGATAAAACAGGCTACAAGGTCTGGGATTCTGGAGGAGATCCCATATGGTACAATTATCTTCTAAGAGACTACTTTTGGTGACAGAATACAGATTTGTCTCAAGGCATCACAAATGTGGTAGGCTCGCCTTATTTGCCTCCTAGTTTTTTTGTTTCTATCTTTCAAAAATATACTAAAAGCTCTCTTTAAACCTGTATTTCTGACTTTTCTTCAGTTCATATAAATGTTCACATTTTAGACACACAGACATGGTGAAAGGCAAAAAAAAAAAAAAAAAAAAGACCATATGATGAAATGTGTTTGAAGCTTCAATAACTAAACTGCACTGAGTGGGGTCAAAAACTCAGTAGCCTAATTCTGAACTGCACTTCAGAAAAAAATATATATTCCAAGGCATATATAATCCACTTATTTTTCTTGAGCAGTCAAAAATTCTTTTCATTTTCCAAGTTTTGTCCATATTACATCAAAATAACTTCAGACAAAGCATTCTTGTTGCTCCAAGATTGAAAGTTTCCAATAACTCAATGTGGTTGTAATCTTCTGGAAACACCTGAAATTGATTTGTTTCACCTCCTTTTACTATTTCTCTTCTAGCCTGTGCACCTTAGAAGAATACTGATAGACAAAAGTTCTAACTGAAAAGCCCAGAAAGTGATTAACCCATCCACTAGCTAATAAGAACTCTGATACATAATGCACAAAAATTAACACGTATCCAGAGCCTCAAAACAAAACAAAAAATGATTGGACTTGGTCTAAATAAAATGTTTCTAAAATAAGCTTAACAAGTAGGTTTCTTTTTCATTGCTGTTTTACTAAACATTTATGGAAAATTATATTTGGGTAAGCTCAGGCTGAAAATACTAGTTTTAGCTCTCAAGGAAAACCTGAAAGAACAGAGAAAATTTTCTAAAACGTTTTTTACAAAAGATTGGTATTTAAGACTGATTTTCCAAATACAATACACACACACATATAATTATGTAATTAATAAGCATCACACAAAATCACACACATTTAAATTCAAATATCACATTTCCTGGACTAATTACAACCCCAGAGAGGGTGCACTGAAATTCTTGAGGTTAGAGTAGACACTTCTGAGACTCAACAACCCAGAGTTCCCACTTTACACTCCAATTTTTCACAGTGGCACTAAGTGGATGAACAAGCCCACTGCAGCACAAAGCACTGGGGTTGCCTAAAGAGATCTAACAGAAGCTGAACATATGCAATAACTTCCTGTTCTCCAGAGGGCTGGAGGGTGTGTTTCTAAAGGCCAACAATTCATAGCCCTTCCAAAAACCAAAAGTCAGTATCTCTTTTCAAATACTTGTGAAAAAATTTTTAATTTCAAAAATTCCTGTTCATCATTATTATTCCCCAACAATTTGCTGAATGCCTTATTATATATAAGCGGTATAAAAAATTTAATCCCAGACCCTAAGGAGCTTAAATTTTCCTTAAAACAGTCACCCATTTGTGATTATTTCACATAAAATACTTCTTGAAGACAACCCAGGGGTCTGCTTGAACTCACAGTATACGAGCAATGCAAAATTCAGGTATTTAAATCACAGGGAGTTTGTCTTCCGCTCCCTAACAAAATTAGAGATGGATGTATACTTGTGATTTAATAATAACAAGAAACCTACAATTTTGTGTTCCATTGGAATATACATGAATTGGGAGGGAAACCGGAAATCCTTTCTTCTTTAATCCCTTTTAGATCTGGACAAGGGCTCTCATTATCTGCTACTCTTAAGAGTTACTTCCTAAATCCAGGAGCTAAGTTTCCTCAAGCCTGGTAAGAAATCTATTTTCATGAAAACTCCTGGCTTGAGGATGATATTTTTTTTTCATTTTTTTTTTTTTTTTGGCTATATGAGAATATGACCACTATCTACTAAGCAAAAAGTCATTTTCTCTCAGGTATGTTGAGTTTGAGATTGGGGGAGGGGAAAGGCACATAGCATGAAATCAAAGGACTTCAAATAAGGATGTGCCAAAAGATGGTAAGCAGTACTTCTTAATCTGATTGTTTTTTTTTGTCTTTGTCATGCACCCAGTTGAAAGTCACATCTAATGCCTGTCAGAATAAAAAAAAAAAAAAAAAAATCCCTTCGCACAATTTTGCACACCCAAGAATAAGTAGTACATTACATGTGATAATTGTATGTTTCCTCTTCTGCTCATAAAATAAGGAAATTACACTCATGCACAGATTCTAGTCATATTTTCACTACCTTATGAGATAACACATCAAGAACATTTAAACACAAATCTGGATACTACTACTGAATTTTAAAAACAAAACAAAAAAACCCCAGCATCTCCAAGGCCCCCCTCCCATCCTTCCTTGAGTGAGGAACCCAATAACTTCCTGTTCAAAGTCAAAGTAAAAGGAATTTTTAAAAAAGGCTGGGCACGAAATAGAAAAAGGATCACAGAGGGCAGATGATGCCCTGGGAAAAAAGGCAAGATGCGCATACCCATTCTCCTGCGAGCACTGTCCAAGCTGACAGGTTCGCTCACACTGCCTTCACCTTAAAAGTTTCCCAATCCATTGTCTCTACATACTTAAGAAAACGTGAATTTTGCTTTAACCACGAGAAGAATTAAGCATAACTGACACCAGCTCTAAAGTAAGCAATTAATATATTCTAATGATTAAGAAAGGATGGAGATCAGGCAACAGCTCCTCCAACTGGCTGGAGATTACCATTTGAAGCCCTAAAAATATTAAGATTTTTAAACAACTCCAAGTTCTGATGGGCATAGTCAGATGCACTGTAGAAACTTTGGGACCAAGAGCAACGACACAACAGGTGAGAGAGGCGGTGGACATCACTGCACAGTGAGGTGGACAACATGCAGAGGCAAACCCTTGAGTTTCCCGAAAGGCTGGGGATGTGAAATAATACCCATGCACAAGGCCATCCAGAGCCCCTGTCTTTACAGTGGCAACAGTTTGGTTCCTCCCGAGGGTCGTGCCACTCCCCCTCTCCTCACCCAGGGGACCACCACCCCAGGCACAGGAAGAACCGAGGTCCCTCCACCGGCAGCATCTCAGCTGGGGAAGAAAACACAATGTCGCTCCTTATTTCTGCGTACAAAAGGACTTTGCGCCCTCCTCCTCGAACTGCCGCCGCTGCCGCCCGGGCCGCCTCCTAACTTGCAAGAAGGTGGGCAACGCGCCATATTCCAGCGTCCCCCGGTCTACCTGGGTAACAAGCCCACGCCACCCCGGCGGGAGGGAAGCTTCGGCGGCCGCCCGAAGAGCCAGCCTCCTCTCCCGCAGGAGACAGCGGCTCCCGCACTCCGGCCCAGCCCGCCGCGCCGCCCGCGGACCAGACCCGGGAAGGGCCGAGGGGGCGAGCGGGGAGCCGCGGCTCCGGTCCCGCGCAGCCCGCCCACCTCCCGCTCCCGGGCCCGGCGCGCTCTCCCGGGCCTCCCGCTCCCGAGCCCGCGGGAAGACCGGGCCCGGGCCCCGGGTTCTACAGTGGCGACGAGGCCGCGGCCCCCAGAGCCTCAGGCGGCGGGGGAGGCCGGAACCCTGGGGCTCTCGGGAGGGCAGCGTCTCCCTCCCGAGCCCGCCAGGACGCCTGGGGCCTACTGCGGCCTGCGCATCCTCGGGGTGGCGGTTTGACTGGGCCGGGCCGGGGCCCCCCGCCCGAGGCGGGCTGAATCCGGCGGGGGCCCAGGCCCCGAGCCGGGGGCGGCAGGGTGCAGGCTGCGGGGCGGGCCGGCCGGCCGGCGGGCGGGCGGCGTGTTGCGGCTGCGCCGGGGCTGAAATAGCTGGAGATTGCGCGGTAGGGCACTCACCTCAGAGCGGCTGCGCTACCGTGGGCCTGCGCCGTGGAGACTGCGACCGCGCCGGCTCCTCGCAGCCTCCTGCCACCAGCGGCAATGGCGAGCGCTGCCGCCTCTGCCGCCGCCGCCGCCGCCGAGGAGGGGGAGGGGAGAGAGAGGAGGCACGCACGCGACGCACGGGCTCAGCTTCCCCGCCCGGCGGCCGCCATGATGGGGAGGTCGGCGCTGCTTCAGCGGGGCCGGCCCGGAGGGGGTTCCGGACGAAGGTCTCTCCCGGCCCCCGCGGCCTCCTGGAGCCCACATTTAGCTTGAAAGGGATGGGGCCGGAACCATGAAGGCAACTGGATTAGTCAAGGGTGGACTCTCGGGAGAGTGGCGCAGGCAGCCCAAGATGGTTGCTAATCTGGAAATAGTAACATTTCTCGCTCCCCAACCCCGAGAATTATATCACCTCCTGAACAAGCCTCGACAATCGGGAACGGGCTTCCCCGCATTTTCCTCAGCCTTGACAGTCGCATCTTCACCCTTTCTGTGGAACGACCTTTGTTTCCCGATTTCAAACTCTGCCCAGGTATTTAAAAGCAAAAAATTTTGCACAAAGCAATACATTAATTTATCCGCTCATTCATTCGTTTGGCAAAGATTTCTAGAGAGCCCTTTCTGTGCCAGTTTTGTTCTGGGCACGCTGGAGATGCACCTGTTAGAAAGACGAAGCCCTTGCTCTCAAGGAGTTTGTACGTTTAGTGCAGGGAGTCAGAAGCAACAGGGACCCCCAAGCAGGTGCCTGAGAAGTAAAGAGTGGGTAGCGGAAAAAACAATCTAATTTTAGAGACATACGAGAGGTAGTTTTTGTTCTTGGTTTTTAAAAGTGTGATCAGGAAACTACGCGCATCAGAATCACTGTGGCCGATTACTTAAACGCTGGGCCCCGATTGGTTGTCTCCACAATCTTGGCTTGTTAGCCCAGGAAACTGCATTTTTAACAGCCCCACTTATTCACACCTTGTCCTGGTAATGCTCATGAATACCATAATTTAAGAACCATTGAGTCAGGATGCATGGTTGGTTCACGCTACCAAATCATTTCTAATCAAGATGCTGCAAAAGACTTCGTGGTCTCCCTGCCACCGGAATTGCCCTCTCCAATCCATTCTCTGCCCTATGGCTTGAGTGGTCTTTCAAAAAAGAAAATCATGTCATTTCCCTGCTTAACAGGCTTAATAAGATCCCATTGCACATAAATTAAAGCCTAAAATTCTTTGAGTTGGCTTCAGGGCCATTGGTGACCTCACCTCTGCTGCCATCTTTGACCTCAGGCTGCAGCCAAATCCGGAAGCTCTCAAGTCATACATGGCGGGAAGTTCTCCCACCTCATAATTTTTGCAAGGGCTGCTCTCTCTGCACAGAACTTTCTTCTCCACTCTACAGCTTCTTGTCACCTGCCACTTCTTAAGGTCTCAACATTAATGCCTTTTCCTCCAGGAAGCATTCTCGCATCCCCCCAGTTTGAGTGCTTTGGCTCTTTTATCATCATACCCAGTATTTATCACCTGTGCTTATTGAGCACTCACGATGTTTCAGGCCCTATTTTAAGTTCTTTACACACATTATCTCCTTTCTCATGTAATTGTCAAGGAGAGTCCATGAGGCAGATATACTGTTATTATTATCTCATTTTGCAGGTAGAGAAACACGAGCACATAGAGGTAAAGCCCAAACCCAGACAATAAGAGGTGGAGTCAGGTCTGAAAGCCATCAGCTTGACCTCAGAGTTGTGTTCTTGACCATTACCAGCATTTTCACATTGCAGATTGATCCCCACTGAGGAAGCACAAAATGAACTTAGTGGGTCATGACCAACATTTCACAAAAGAAGTAGAAAATATCAGAGAGCATCAGACTTAGTAAGGCTCTTGTTTTGTGAAGGTTTTATTTCAGATATATAAACGTATATACGTGGGTTTGTATATTTGTTCTGGGTCATGATATAAAACAAGTTTCTTACTGAATTACAGCTGCAAAAAGTTTGAAAGTACTGCAATACTCTTTCTCCACAGCACTTCTCAGACCACGAATCCTCCACAATCCAGAAGCTGCAGGCGGGCAGGGATTTCATCTTGTTCATGATTATATACCAGCATCTCATGCGACGCCTGGCTCATAGTAGACCTTCAATAAACATATAATGAGAGACCTCTGTGTCCGTCCTCCTCAGATACGCAAGTTATTTTCTTAAGACAAATGAACCTGCGAACCCTAGTTGCTCTGTCCAAAGACTCTTCATCTGGATAACCAAAGATTCTAGAATCAGTCTCAGGGAAAAAAGCAGAAATGAAGAGATGAAAAGAACTGGATTCCAACGAAGTGACAGTGATCAGCTTCGGCACAAGGAAATCAGAAACTGTAGAGAGGATAATGTTGGAAGACAACTCTATAAGGTAAGGTGTGGGTAGTAGTTGCATTAAGAAAGAAGGGATGACTTGAGGCTCCTGGCTGGGGGGAAAATGGGGGAAGGAAAGGAGGGAGAGGGAAGGAGGGAGAAAGAAAGGGAATAAGAAGGGAGGGAGGGAAAGGAAGGAAGAAAGAAACAGGGAGGGAGGAAGGAAGAAAGGAAGAGAGAGAAGGAAAAGAGAAAGGAAGGAAGGCGGGAAGGAAGGAAAGTAGGAAGGAAGGAGCAGACTGACTTAAGATAACTTAATCTTGGCACCCAGAGCAAGCATAAAAAGGAGCCTAGACCTTTGAGAATATATTGGGAATTCATCAGCCTTGGCAATGCAGGAGATTCCCAAGTTGGCTTTGCTTTCAATAAGCTGCTGGTCATTTGGGGGCACCTGGGTGGCTCAGTTGGTTAAACATCTGCCTTCAGCTCGGGTCATGATCTCAGGTCCTTAGGATCAAACCCTGCAGTGGGCTCCGCGCTCAGCAGGGAGTCTGCTTGTCCCTCTCCCTCTGCCCCTCACCCCCACTCGTGCCTTCTCTCTCTCTCAAATAAATAAACAAAATCTTAAACACACACACACACACACACACACACACACACACACACACACACAAAAGAAGCTGCTGGTCATTTGACTGGCTGAATTATAGTGTGTGCTAAGAACCAAATGAGTGATCCTACAGATAATAAATGCTCCAAGTAATCAGAACTGAAGTTACGTGGGAAATTTCAGAGAGATGTACCTTGACTTGGCCTCGAAGGCTGGGCAAGATTCTTACGGGCATAGAGCAGAAGGTGAAGACACTTTAACCGGGTGGATTGTTGTGGGAGACTGAGCAGCAGGTGGAGGGGGGAGGCCTCAAAGGGTGTTTAGTAAGTAAAGCAGCGAGGTAGGTCTCAGCTGGAGCAGCCAACATTCAGGCCTGCCCGAGGTGGTTTGCTCACTCGCGGGATACTTGACAGGAGCTGACTTGTGGGAGGCTTTTAGCTATAGAAGGTAGTCCTCTTCTAGTGTTAACTGTGTCCGTTAGGGTGGGGTGGGAGGACAGCAGAGGAGAAGGAGATAAAAAAAGATGGCTGAAGGCACAGTTTTCACAAGGGACCCTCCAGGACCCATGTGTAAGAGCCCAAGAGCAGCTGTGTGGAGTCTCAAAAGCAGCAGCCTCCCCATTTCTACTTTGGAATGTGTGCAGCCCCAGCCCCATAAGGACAGGAACCTGTAAACAGTACAAGGGAGTTTTGCCTCTTTCGGATCAGCAAGGGCTGGCCCAGGCAGGGTCTGCATTTCCAGAGAGCGCTGGCCCCAGCAGCCACACCCCCATGCTTTCAGAGGCCACATCGTACCATGGGTTCTGGAGTCAGACTCCCAAGTTCAAAACCTGGCCATGCCACTTCCTACCTGTGAGACCTTGACAAGTCACTCAGCATTTTAAGCCTCTGCTTCTCTGCCCAAGACGTGGAGGTGAAGAGATAATATAAGGGCTCAGAACAGAGCCTGGACCCAGGAAGCACATAGTAAGCGCTGGGTATTATTAGCGCTTCCCAATTATCATTAATCATTCAAATTGCTTGGTACAAAATACAGGTATGATAGATGGTGGCTGTTGTGGTGGTGATGATGATGAATAAGTGTTTGTGAGCGCATGTAAATATCCCTGGGGACTGCCCCAAAAGCTAAGGAGAGCATTCAAGGGATGCCAAGGCAGGGGATTTGTGTAGGGGAGCAGTGTGTTACAAGGTTAGAAATGTCAAGGTGAGTTTTTTTATGCCTGAGGGTGGTTTGGGGGAAAGAGGGTGGAAAAGACTGTTTACTGCTACTTTATTTAAATTAATATTTCTGTATTAAGGTAACAACTTTTAGGGTGCCTGGGTGGCTCGGTCGGTTGAGCGTCCGACTCTTGATTTCAGTGCAGGTCATGATCCCAGAGTCATGAGATCGAGCCCCAGGTCAGGCTCCATGCTTAGTGTGGAGTCTGCTTGAGATTCTCTATCCTTCTCCCTCTGCCCCTCCTGCCCCCGCCTCAAATAAATAATCTTAAAAAAAAAAAAAAAGTAACAACTTTTAAAATCTATTTTTCTTTGACCCTTTAAGCTGATATCATCTATTTCAAAATCTAGGAAATTTTAGCAGCCATTTTCAAAGTGCCCTCCTCTCCCTGAACCCAGAGTCTGTTGATGACCCCCTGTCGTATGTATTTCCTGCTTCAAACTGTTTCCCGAGTGTCTTTCTTGCCCGTGAGACTTTGAACTGTGACCAGGAGCTCCTGCCATATATGCCCTGCAAGTTCAGTAGGTTAAAACCTGGCCTCATTATCTTCCCTCAAAGCTGCTCCTCCTCCTGGGGTCCCTGTCTCAATTAACACTGTCTTTTGGATAGAACATCTTAGAATCCTTTTTATATGATTTCTCAGGTCAATTCAACACATATTTATTGGGCAGCTCTCTATACTCAATGCCAGAGTGCTGGCGATACGGTGGGAAACACAGGACTTGTCCTTGAGAAAAGGCTGATTAATACTCCTTCAACTCAACTGGAGTACACTACACTCCTTTAAATACCTACTTCACTCATGTAATGTTAAATAACCGCTAATCATTTTTTTTTTTTTTTGTCACAGAGAGAGAGAGATCACAAGTAGACAGAGGCAGGCAGAGAGAGAGGGGGAAGCAGGCTCCCTGCTGAGCAGAGAGCCTAATGCGGGGCTCCATCCCAGGACCCTGAGATCCTGACCTGAGCCAAAGGCAGAGGCTTAACCCACTGAGCCACCCAGGTGCCCCCCCCCCCCCGCTAAACATTTTAAACTGCACTTACATACATAATGTATTTACTTTGCCTTTTAAACTCTGTATTTAAATGCCTCATCTAACAAACAGAATGTCCTCCTATAAATAATAATAACAACAATAACTAACTTATTGAGCATTCACTAAAAGTCAGGTACTATTGCAAGCTCCTGTATGAACTCATTAATTCCTTCCCAGCAATGTTATGAAATAGGTACTGTAATTATACCCATTTTATAGATAAGAAAGCTCAGACACAAGAAGTTTAAGTTACTTGCTCCTAGTCAGATATCTAGCAAACCTAATATATTTAAAATCTAATAAATTTTAAAATCTAATATATTCAACTTTAAATATAGAGAATGTCAAACTCTCTTGTTTTTTTTAAGATTTTATTTATTTATTTGCGAGAGAGAAAGAGAGAGAGAGAGAGAGAGAGCAAGCATGAGCAGGGGGAAGGGCAGAGGCGGAGAGAGAAGCAAACTCCCCGCTGAGCAGGGAGCACAAAGTAGGGCTCCATCCCAGGACACTGGGATCATGACCTGATCCAAAGGCAGACACTTAACCAACTGAGCCACCCAGGCACCCCTCAAACTCTCTCTCTCTCTTTTTTTAAAGTAGGCTCCATGCCCAATGTGGGATTTGAACTCTGGACCCTGAGATTGAGAGTCACATGCTCTACCGACTGAGCCAGCCAGGAACCCCCAAAGTCTCTTTCAATACCATTTGCAAACTAATAAAAATTTCTAATACAAGTCTGAAATCAATTACTGGATTATATGTTTTACATTGGAATTACAAGGCTAATTTATCAGATTCTCTAATAAATTCTCTACATCTTACAAACATTGATGTTTGTAAATACCAAATTACACAGAATGATGTTTGTAATGATGTTTGTAAATACCAAATTACACAGAATATTGTTGTAGTTAAGACAAAAATACAAATTCTGTGGATTTATTCTATCATACTCATATTTAATTCTGAACCTTTTTAGGATTAAATATTGTTTATCATCTCAAGCCATTGAGGTTACTGCCTCAAGCCAATTGAGCTTGCCTCTACAGGGGGATGGGGATTCCCATCTCAGCTGGCCGAGATTGCTTTTTGGCCAAGATGTATCAGAGAGATTCTTCTGCCACCAGTGTGAACATGCCAAGTCCCTTCAATATAATATATGTCAACAAAGTTCTCCTAGACCCTACCCCACCCTACAGATTAGATTCCCCTGGGTGCCTAACCTAGTTCTTTCTGGACCCATTGATTGGGTTATGAGGTAGAAAAAATTCTGGTAACCATCAATTCCTTCTTCTCTTGATTAGATCCAACTGATCTCTTTATTGGATGGTTATATTTGGCATCCTTTTCCTATTCTTGCCCTGTCTGACACAATCCTAAGGTCATTCTTAATGACCAAAAAAAAAAAAAAAAAAAAAAAAAGATAGGTTGGGCCAGGCTGTAGAGGCCTTCTAAGGAATTGGTTCTTAATTCAGGGCAACAGTTGGCTTTTGAGCAAGACACTTAAAAGGTCAGAATTGTGTAGATCCACCAGGAATCCAAATATGAATTGAGCCACCGATCCCTAGAAGGCACTCAAGGCTCGCCACTCTCTTTGGGGTAGAGTCAAGATGGTGAGCAAGAAATTTCACTGCACCCCAAACTCACACCTATATCCACAAAGGAATAAAAACTTGCTGAAATTGGAGAATATGGCTTAAAGTACATTTTCTAGGGGTAGAGATTTTAAAAGGTAGGAGGTTCAGGATGGGTAGGTGTGGTCTCCCTTCCACTGTCAACATACTCTGAGTGGTAACAGGGCTCTCCTTGCCCTACTTGGAGGCATCCAAGCCAGCATCTTCTCTTTTCTTCCTTTAGGAAGTCTCCAGGACCTGGGGCTATAGCCCCATCTATAAGGGCTTGGACAGCCTGAGTCTTTGGGCAGAGAAGCTGCAGATTGTCTTTCTGTCCAATTTCTCTGGTGAGGGTGGATTTTGTGCACCTAGGAAGTAAAGTTCTAAGATTCATGTTTGGGCACCAAGTGCGGAGAATAGACAGAAATGACCAGAGACCAGCCTGTCTTTCCTGACTTCTGCATTGTGGTTTGAGGCCAAATACCCAGCTAATAATAAAGTTCTCTTTTGCCTAGTTGTGTCATCATTTCCCTTCCTTATATTTCCCCCATTGACCTCTCCGGAAGGGGAAATGGCTGGCCAAGACAGGATTTCGGCATTCCCAGATCTCCAGCCAGATATCTTCTCCATACCATCTTATTAATGGTATAACATACCATATCTTCCAAGGTATGGAAGATATTCTGAACTCCCTAACAGGCCAAAATTAGGTTGGAAATGTTTAAAAGAAATGAAAAGAAAAACCAACGGAAATAAGGAAAATTCAACACTGCTTGGTAACTAATGAAATACTGAGGGACCAGGAGGGCAAAGGTCAGAGGTAATTTCAAGGTTTTAAGAACTAAATGACAGAAAGATGGTGGTGTGGTTGACAGTCATCTAAAGGGAGAGCCGATTTAGATAGAAGATAGAAAGAGGATGTGTTTGGTTTCAGACAGATTGAGTGATGGGTGGCAACAGGGAAGCCATATGTTTTGGGAAGATTACTCTGGGCACAGGCAGCAGCCGGGAATGGAGAGGAGGTGGGGAAGGCTGAGGCAGAGCAGTCAGGCATGACTGCAAACTGGTGGGGTCCGTGGCATAGAAGGGAGGGAAGGATTCGAGAGACATCGGGAAGAGAGCTTCACCAGGGCTTGGAGACTGATTAGATCTTGACGGTGATGGAGCAAGTGAGTTCCTGTAACTCCCTAGTACTTACCTAATAGCTTTAGACAGTTGCTCTTTTTAAATATAATTCAACTCATTCACTCACTCAACAAATAGCTTGTAACAGTCACCTTTGGGTGTGACTTGCTAGCTCAAGAGATTCCCCTTCTCTGGAAACTGCCCCCATTCACAGAAATGGTCCCCAAAAGTCACTCCTGTACTTCCAAACCCTTACCCGCCCCCGTTGCTGACTGACTCAGGCATGTGCTTGACCCAAGCTATGTCAAATATATTCTCTGTCCTGGGAATTTAGCATGTTTGGCTAAGAGACACAGACTAGAATCATGCTGGAGTTGAGTCACATTAATGGTGGAGTTAGAGAAAAGATCCATGAACACCACTGAGGTCCCCAAGGCTGCACTATCTCTCTAGTACCTTCTGGCCACAGATGATTTGTCTGGAAATAGGTACTTGACTCAAGTTGGCTAATCAGATCCTTTCCTGGAGATTTTGAAAGATTTTGAAATTGGAATTGAGATCTCTCTCTCTCTCTCTCTCTCTAACTTTACAACTTTTTAGCTTTGGGAGCTGTAAGCAGAAACCATTCTCCACCCAATGAACTGGGGAACAGAGACGGTCCATCAGTACTGAGAGAAGCAGACACAAGAGAGAATTTCCCAGGGTCTCCACAGTGCTCTAGTCCCTAGTCTCTTCCTGGTAGTCACAGGATCCCTGCCGATGGGTTTCCCAAGTTCCTGAATATTCTCCTAGTAAATTGCCTTTTTTGCTTGAAGGCCTTTGAGTCAAAGTTTCTGATGGGCAGACACTCCCAACCTAAAGAGTTCTAGTGAATATATATCTGTGTGTATGAGCCTCTGGGCAAGGACCACTGATCCACTATGGAGCAGGCTTGGTTCCGTACTCAAGTTGCTTAGAGCAGTGGGGAGAAGAGAAATTCTGTTATCAATAGCTATGATACAGGTAAGAAGAGAAAATTCACTGGAGACATACAAAGCTAGGGCCCAGAACTGCTAGCAGCAGGGCTGGACTAGAACGAGGCAAGCCAGGAGACACTGTGAGTGCAGGCTCCGCGCTTCTACAACCCCTAGGGAGCATGTCTCCTTAAATTTTGCACCATAGGCACCTTTCTGGGCTCATCCCACTTCTGGCCCTGACTAATAGTGAGGGACAGGGGGACTTCATAGGAAAGTTAGTACCCAAGCTGGACCTTGGGGAGGAAGGAGTTGGACTTGGTGGCAAGGTCTTATAACTCAAGGTAAAGTTAACATTATCAAAAATACTCCCATGAGAACACAAAAGGATTGCTCTAGAATCATCAGACTCTCGAGTATGACAAGTATCCAGAGCATGAAGAAGGAGGGCACACTAAGAAAAAAGGAGGGAACACAGAGTCAGACTCTGCGGGCAGCAAGAAAATACTGGTGACTGTGAAACTGGGAAGTGACATAATCAGAGCGGTACTTAAGAAGATTAATCAAACAGAATGGCTTGAACTAAAAAGGAAGGGCTAAGGTCAGGGCAAACAGAGGCTATTGTGTTAATCCAGGCAGAAAGGTGAAAGTCTAAACAAATTGGCACCGGGAATGGAGAGACTGTAGGAAAAATAATACACAATTAATATAATTTGGCAATTGATTGGATGTTGGAGACGAGGGAAGAGAGGAATTCGAAATACTGCTAAACTCTGTGCAGCTATAACAAAGGATGAAAAAGCATTTGATGAAATGATGTCCAAAATATATACATGAAAAATGCAAGTAGAGCTGTGTATACGGTATGCTATTTGTATTTTTTTTTTATTTTGCCTGAGTGTTGTTGTTTTCCCTGTTCAGGTATAATTGACCTATATCATTATATTAGTTTTAGGTATACAGCATAATGATTTGATATTTGTATACATTGTGAAATGGTCACCACAATAAATCTAGTTGCCATCCGTTACCATATGAAAGTTAAAAACAATTTTTTTCTTGTGATGAGAACTTTTAAGATTTACTTTCTTAGTACCTTTCAAATATGCATTACAATGTTATTGACTATAGTTACGATGCTGTAAATTACATCTCCTTGACTTATTTGTTTTATAGCAAATACGGAGGTTTGTACCTCTTAACCCCCTTCACCGATTTCGCCCACCTCTCAACCCCTTCCCCATCATTCGTATTTTTAAAAGCGAAAAAATGTAAATAAAAATGCTTCTTACATATGCAAAGTATAGACATATATCCCTAAAGGAATACACACAAAACTTTGGCATTACTGGCCTGTTAAGATGGGAAGTGGATGATTGGGGTTCAGTAGTGGGAGAGCCTATGTACATCAATGAACCTTTTGAATTTTGAACCATTTTGATGTATTATCTGGTGAAAAACAATTCCTTAAAATTACTGAACAAAAACAACCCCAAAGCCCAAAGATGAGGCTGAAGTATGGAGCTGGTGACAGCAGCTCCATTAACAAAAATAAAGACAGGAAGAGAAGTTTGTTTGAGAAAAAAAATTGATATGTTTCAGTTATGACATACTGAGACCGGGATGCCAGTTGTATACACATCCAGTTGGAGGCACCCAGCTAGCAGTGGAGAAGGGGAGAGCTAACCAACACATACTCATGAAAGACCTTTGCCAGAATAGTCACTGGAAGGGTGCAAACAGAAACCAGAATTCATGGGGTGCCTAGCTAACTCAGTCTGCAGAGTGTGTGATTCTTGATCTCAAGGTTATAAGTTTAAGCCCCATGTTGGGTGTAGAGATTACTTAAAAATAAAATTTAGAAAGAAATAAAAAAGGGGAAGGAAAGAAGGAAGGAAGGAAGGGAGGAAGGAAGGGAGGAAGGAAGGAAGGATTCAATGGGAGCAGAATAAAGGAGAGGAGAGGTAACTAGAGTAGACTATTCCTTTAAGAATGATGGATAAAAATGTAGTGGAGAGGTTGTGGTAGCTCTAGAGAGCTAAAGTCAAAGTAGAATGAGGGAGCATTGAACATATTTTTAGGCTTCTGGAGAGGAGCCAGTAGAAAGAGAAAGGTTGAAAATACAGGAAGAGGGAGGAATTGATGGAGCAAGGACCCTAAGGAGGAGAGAAAGTGCAAGAGTGGAATGAGGCTGAAAGGAGGTGGGGGACCTTCGTATTTAAGAGAAGCCAGGGGGGAAGAAGGAAGGATGGGTGAGGATTTGTAGGGGATTCATGAGGGAGGGAGGATTCAAGCTGGTTTGTCCTTGTTTTTCTCTGTGAGGCAGGGGACTAAGTCATCTGCTGAAAATGGGACCCAGCAGTCAGTAGCTCTGGAACAATGGCGAAGGTGTGGAACAGGCCTTGCTCAGGGAGAAAGCACCTTGCAAGGGCAGACAAGAGGGTCAACCACTAGTGTCGACAGCCCAACCGAAATGAGGCCCCACTCAAATATGGTGGCACCAATCAACACAACTCATAAAGCACTTTCTGTGACTTTCCACAGCAGCCCACAGACACTCAGGTGGCCAATACATAGTTTTGTTTCCTTGTTTTAGGCTTTCTCTTTTCTTGAGAGTCAACTTAGATTTGTTTGTTTTTAACTGTGGTAAAATAAACTATATTGGTTTGTTCAGGCTGCCATAACAAAATACCACAGACTGGGTAGTTTACACAGTAGAACTTTATTTTCTCACAGTTCTGTAGGCTAGAAGTATGAGCTCAAGATGTCAGTAGGTTTCTTTTGATGCCTCTCTCCCCGGCTTGCTGAAGGCCACCTTTTAGATGTGTTCATATGATCATCTCTCTATGCCTGCAGCTGTCAGTTATCTCTCTCTCTGTGTCCAAATTTCCTCCTCTAAGGACACTGGTCATGTTAGTGTCCTAGATGTCCACGCCCTAACAACCCCATTTAACTTAATTACCTCTTAAAAGACCTTATCTCCAAATACAGTCACATTCTGAGGTGCTTGGAGTTAGGACTTCAATGTATGAATATCAAGGTGATTCAATTCAACCCATAACATGCATGCAATATAAAAATTATTATCTTAACCATTTTTAAGTGTATAGTTAAGTGTTTTGTTCCCTCATGTTTTGGGGGGTGTGTGTTGGGAGGTGGGGTGCCATTTCGAAATATGCCCAGAATATTCTCTTCTCCTAACAAGGCCTGCCCTCAAGACAAACTATTTCACCAGAGCCTAATTGACCTGAGGGAAGGAAAATACAAAACTCTAGCCCCCCCTAGTCTTTCTGTCTCACCTAAAGGGAGGACGAAAAGATTGAGTAGCACTTGTAAAGGTCACAGCCTTCAACTGAGATCTAATCATCATACTTTATGATATTTCCCCTCCCCCCCCAACTTAAGCATCAGAACCAAACCCAGATATGGCAGGGATACTAGAATTATCAGACCAGAATTTAAAATAACTATGATTACTGTGCTAAGGACTCTCATGGAAAAAAATAGACAACATGTAAAAAACAAGTAATGTAAGCAGAGAGATGGGAATTCTAAGAAACTATCAAAAAGAAATGCTAGAAATCAAAAACACCATTATGAAAATGAATGGCTTTGGTAGAGTAGATAGTACACGGACACAGCTGTGGAAAGAATTAGTGAGCTTGAAGATATGGGTCGATAGAAATGTCCAAAACCAAAATGCAAAGAGAAAAAAATATTGAAAAAAAACCCCAGAATATCCAAGAACCGTAGTACTCTTACAAAAGGTGTAATGTACACATCAATGAAATACCAGAAGGAAAAGAAAGAGAAAGGAAGAGAAAAAAAGAGCTGAAGCAGCAATGACTGAGAAGTCCCCAACATTAATAACAGTGTATCCATTTTGGCTCTCTTGGCTCTGCTCCAGCTAAGGACAGGCCAGAAATCCTAGGCAGTTAGACCCCCGACAATAGCCCTCCATCAGTGACTGGGTAGGAGCTGGAGGATAACTACCCCAGCTTCCTCACCCCTTGGTTGGGATCCCATGAGGCATGTTCTACGCTGTTTCCCAGAGTTCTTCAGTGGGATCCAGCCTCGATTCCCACATACCTTCTGTTGCCTTCCTTCCCTTCCCTGTCTTTCTTGCCCATTTCCAACAGGGCTTCCTGGGCTCACTTCCCAAATAAAAGGCTCGCCCTCAAATCCTTGGCCACGAGATTGCTTTCAGAGGTACCCAACCTAGTATCTCTAGGTATGTTCATTATGATGTATTACTTCTCTGGTGGACGAAGATTTGAAAAAAGAATCACCCCATCTATAAGGTGTTTTCAAGCATGAACCTAAAGCCAACATTTTAGCCAGTGTATTTATATTATCTAAATAGCCGTCGTTTGATGTATTTGTCGAGCAGAGACTGGAAGAGTTACGTGAGGTAGAGTTCTTTAAGTTGGATATTTGATATTTTGGTGACCAGGCCCACTGTAATGCAGAAGCAGGACAGGAAAACTTGCAATCTAGTTGTGGCCCCCATTATCAACTGACCATGTGCCATGTTTTTTTGTACCGAAAGAGTAGAGCAAATAAAACGTTGTCCCTTTTATGCAAATAAATCAAGAGTATAAACTGCTTTGAGGTATTTGGAATTCAAGATATATTGTTATGCTATTTTTTGAACAGCTAGGTGAAGTTTACTTTGTATTTTTACTTGTCATACGTTCACATTGCTGAGTATTTTAGAGATGACCTTAAATGCCGGGTAAATATAAAATTTAAATATATTTTTAGATTATAAAGAAAGGGACTAAAACTCTGAATGAGAAAAAATTGTCTCACTGAATTGAAGACCATCTAAATGTTTGTGAAGGAAAAAAGATTAGAAGAACACATATTAAAATTATAAAGTAATTTGTATATAAATGGATAAGCTAGGTTTGGGGTCTTGTTGGTTTCTGTTTTTCAAAATTTTGTTTGTATGATTACATTATTTTCATAATGAATATGGTATTTTATTTTATTTATTTATTTTTTGAATACAATATTTTAGAAGAAAGTTCTCAGAAGCAAACAAGCAAGATCTAAATAAAGAGCTGCTTTAATATTCAGCTGTCTGCTTGTTTAATTTGAAACTTCCTCAATAGGAAAAGGAGACTCAGAAAAATGTGCAAAATTTTGTCAGCCACTGGGTTATTAAGCAGGGTCTCCTCATATATTAAAGTATATGTATATATATATTTTTAAAAAAGATTTTATTTATTTATTTGACAGAGAGAGAGAGAGATTACAAGTAGGCAGAGAGGCAGGCAGAGAGAGAGGGGAAGCAGGCTCCCTGCTGAGCAGAGAGCCCGATGCCGGGCTCGATCCCAGGACCCCGAGATCATGACCCGAGCCAAAGGCAGAGGCTTTAACCCACTGAGCCACCCAGGTGCCCCTATTAAAGTATATTTTTAATAAATTTTTTAATGACATGTAATATAAAAGTGCAAAAATTGGATGAACAGAGCTCAGTGAAAATGCAGTCAACTCACCCATGAAAAACCATCCTGCTGGAGAACTAGCTCATCCCCACACCCCAGAATCCCACCTCCTGCCCCCTCCCGGTCATTACCACCCAGTCCTCCCCAAAGGCAACCATCAGCCTGACTTCTAACATCATAGATGCATTTGGCTATTTCTGAAGTTTACGTAAATGAAAATTACAGTATGAATTCCTTTGTGTCCCGGTTCTTTTGTTCAGCGTAGTTTGTGAGATTAACCCTGTCACACGTATAAGTATAGCTCTTTCCCACAGTTTATGACTATATCACAATTCATTTATTGTACCGTTCTGGGCATTTGAGATGTTTCCAGTTTGGTATTATTATTAACAATGTTTGCGGGGTCTCGCGCATGTCCCCGGATGCACGTACGGATACGCCGTTCTATTAAGGAAGTGGGAGGAATGGAAGTTCTAGATCATTCGGTGTGTTTTATGTTCAGTTTAGTAAATATTCTCTGTTTTCTAAGGAGGTTATCCCAATTTCCACCCCCACCAGCAGTGTGCGAAAGCTGGAGTTGGTCCACGTTCTTTGTCAGTATTTGGTATTTTCTCTCTAATTGTTGCCAATCCAGTGGGCAGATGTGGTATCTTGTGGCAGTTTCAATTGGTATTTCTTTCTTCACTAAAGAGGTTTAGCACCTTTTTCCATCTTATTGACCATCTGTACAGCTTATGAAATGTCTGCTGAAGCCTTCTGCTCAGTATTCTATCGAGTTGTATCTTTTTCTTATTGATTTGTAGGAGTCATTTATATATTCTGGATGCGAGTCCGGGCTATATACTATGCAAATATCTTCTCTCACTCTGTGATTGTCACTTCACTCTCTTCCTGGTGAATTTTGATAAACAAAATAATTGTTTTTCTTAATGGTTAGTGCTTTGTGCTTTGTGTGTTTGAGAGATCTTTGCCTACCCTAAGATCATGAAGATAGTTTCTTCTATTACCTACTTGAAACTGTATTATTTAAATTTTCACATTTATATCTACCATGTACATGGAGTATATGTTTGTGTTATGATGTGAAGTAAAAGTCAAACTGCTTTTTTTTTTTAATGTAAGCATATTCATGGACACAGCATCATTTATTGATGACTGTCCTTCTGCACTATTCTGCTTTGCCAACACATAAAACAAGTGATTGTGTATACGTGAGTGTTTCTGGATTTGGGCTCTCTATTCTGTGCCAATAGACTTCACAGATTTTTTAATTCATGAAAGATAGAGGGAGAAAGGGAAAGTTTAGGGGCATTCATTATAAAAATATATAAGTTATAAAATGTATTACTATCATTTTATTTATTTATTTATTATTTTATTTATTAATTTAATATTAATTTAATATTATTTTTATTATTATTTATTATTTATTATTATATTATTTATTATTATTAAATATTATTTAATATTATATTTACTAATATAATATTAATAATTGATTATTTAATATTAATTTAATTATTAATTTCAAAGTTAACAGTTTTTCTTTTTTAAAAATAAGCATTCAAAACCATCAGCCACTTAATTTTTTTTTTTTTTTTAGTTCTGTAGATTATTATACATAAAAGAGTATGGAGGTCAAATCCAGCAAACCTCAAAATGATTCTCTGCTGGGGTGCTTGGTGCCAACTGTTTAAGGCACTGAGTTTTGAGTATAATCTTTTTAAATTATTCCAACAAATGTTACAGTGCTTTATTAGAAACTTATTTGTCTACAAAGCATTTTATGTACAAATAATTTTTAGATTCCTATAACAGTAGCATACATTTCATAGTTTAAACGTACTGGGATATGACATGTGGAACTCAACTTTGGTTAGTCTCTTTGGAGCAAAGTATCAGCTGCTTTGTTTTCTTGTGTTTTGTTTCATACTGGTTTATTTAGGGGTTCCATTTTCACTCCTCAATAGATTTTATTTCTCATATACTTCTTTACTCATTCATTCATCCAGTTCTGAAGGATGACTGGGTGTTACCTTGATCAGCCAGCCAACCTTCTTCATAACAAGATTTGTCGACAAGTCCTGGATTTTCTACAAGAGCTTCACTAATTTCAATTACTTCTTCTGATAGACAAGAGAGTTCACTAGCAGCTTTCACACTTTCCAAAGCACCAAACTCACCTCGTTTGTTCCATTTTGTCCCAACTGTAGGCAGACTACCGTAAACATCTGTACAAAATTGCTGTGCAAAATTACTGATTCCCACTGTTCCAATACCCTTTTCTGTTGTTATCCACTCGTGTTGGGCTGTGAATTTGCGCATGGAGAGTGGAGCGGAGCCTGTGCGTAGCGTTCGGGTGGCCGGGTCCTCAGCCTGCGTGGGGGCCGCCCAAGGCGGGCATGAGGACGCGCAGGGGAGGGGTGGGCAGGGGTGGACAGGGGCGCGGCGGGTGCAGAAACAGTGACCAGGCTTCAGGCCACGTGTGCCTCACAGCTCCTAGCAACATGTGCACAGAGGTGGGAGGTATAGGCCATTTAATTTTAATTTTTTTTCAAGTTTTCGAGTATGTAATATAGATTTGTGGCTCAAGCATTAACATGTATATAAAGTTATGCAAATGTCGACCCATTTACTTAATTTCCATCTACCCTAAAAAGTAACTACTGCTATTAGTTTATCTTTTAGGTATTTTTAATGCATGCATAAGCTACCATGAAATATATTTTTCGCTTTTTTGCAATGATAGTATGTTCTATACACTCTTCTGCACCTCGCTGTTTTTAAACTTAACAACATATCTTAAATATTTTCCCATAATAATGCAAAAGAGATCCTTCTTTCAGCTGTATAGTGTTCTATTGCATACATGTATGGTCATTTAATTACCCTGGTGAGGGACATTTTGTTTGTTTTTAGTCTTTCGCTATTATAAATAATACTACAAAGAGTATAAGTAATACTATAAAAAGTACTCTCGTGTGAGTGGCATTTTACCTGTGAGGGACTGTCATTGTGGGATAAACATCCAGAAGAGGAATTGTTAAGTCAAGGGGTTTCCTCGACCAGATAATGACAAATTCCCTGAGAGGTTGTTCCAGTTTATTCTCTCCCCACCAATGGAGGAAGGTGCCCCTTTCTCAGGAACTGTGCCAGCATCTCATAGCCTCGTAATTCCAAGACAGGGCTCACACAGAATCTTCCAGTCCAAGTCCACACTGATTAACTCAGAGGAGAGGTCACAGGCTGGGTCAGAGGAAAGCCGTGCATGGGCTTTTTGCTGAAGAAAGCAGAAAGGACGTCCTCTCTCTTCTCTGAGATTGTCTGGTGGAAGAATCGAGTAAGTCTGGAGCTGCTGGAGTAGTCTTGTCTGCTACCAGGGGTAAGAGCTGTCTGGGAATCCTCCAGCCCAGGGGAAAGCAGGGCCAAGAGATGGAGAAGGAGGTGAAGGGGCGCCTGAATCCAGTCTTGCCTAAATCCAAGAGGTTATGTGTGTCAAGAACAACTTCATCATTTGCTCCTTTTCTTTCTCTTTCTCTCTTTGCTCCTCCTCCTCCTTTTTTCCTCTTCTTCACTTACTCTAATTTTAGGGGGTTTTCCCCCTATAACTCACAGTCTACAGAGACTTAACTAACTCAGCTCCCCACCTTCAAGTTCTTGAAATAATTTAACGTTTTAGTTTACAGAACAAGATGCTCTGTGTTCTTCTTTTGCCTTCAGCTTCATTCCACTCTTCTTCAATTGTGGTTTTCTGGTACCTAATTCTTGTTTAATTGATGAGTCATCCAACATCGAACATGATACCCGCAAGGCCCCATTGTAGGGACTATGGGAGATACAGTCCTTTTCCTTGAGGTGCTAAGGCCCCGGGGAGAGAGCCAGACGTTTACACAGAGAGGGGTGATCAGCACCATCAGGAAATCACTAAATGCCTGACGCAGTGAACAGGAAGCCAGAGGGAAAAGGCCTCACTCTTCCCTGGGATAGTCAGCAAAGAATTCATGTAGAAGACAAGACTTTTGGTTTTTAGGATTTCGGATAGTACACTGACATGGTCCAACATTCAGAAGGTGCCTGTAATGTACAGGTTACAGCTTAACCGAGTTGAAGTGCACAGCTCAGTGACGTTGAGTCCGTTCGCGTACTGTGTTACCATCCCCTCCGTCCAGACCCGGAACCCTGTTCACGCTGCGCAGCTGAGACGGTCCCCTTTAAATGCTGACTCCCCACTCCCCACCAGGCCCTGGCAACCACCATTCTACTTTCTGTTTCTGTGAATCTGACTGCTCCAAGTACCTCACGGGAATGGGATCAGACGCTATTTGTCCCTTTGTGACTGACTTATTTTACTAAGCGTAATATCCTTAAGGTTCATCCATGTTGTAGCATGTGTCAGAATCTTCTCCCTTTTTATTTACTTTTCCTTTTTTTTTTTTTTAAAGGGGAGGAGGGGCAGAGAGAGAGAGAGAGAATGGCAAGCAGGCTCCATGCCCAGTGTGGAGGCCAACAGGAGGCTCAGTCTCACCACCCTGAGATCATGACCTGAGCAGAAATCCAGTTGGATGCTCCACGGACCGAGCTACCCAGGCACCAGAATGTTCTCCCTTTTTAAGCTGCCTAATATTCTATTGTAAGTGTGTACCACATTTCATTTATCTATTTGGGTTTTTGAGAGTTCTTACTCTCCCGCTTTCCCACTCCTTCATAATTTATACCATCAAGCAGTTTTCTAGAAGGTCAAGGCCTTACGTGACTCTTTTTTATTGGGCAGAAGGACCTACTGGCATGACTGTCTTTTCCCAGAGACCACAAGGAGATGACCTTCAACACCTCCAGAGGCCAGAGTCCTCCTCTCTTAGTTAACTTGGTTTCTTCAAAGAACTACTTCCTTTCAAAGCCCTTTGGGATTTCAGTCCTCTGGGCCCAGAAGTCCTCTGGAAACTGAGTTCCCTGTGCCGACCCAGAACCCATTAGCGTCCGGCTGGGCAGTTTCTGGCAAAGGCCTTCTGAGTGGATTTTCTTCATGTCCTTGGCAGGGACCTTCGGGAAGTGCTGCCCGTTTTCACCCTGCCGCACTGATTGGGTGCCTGAGGCATGTTGTTCTGGGGGGGGGGCACCCTCAGCTGGATCCTTTCAGACACTTTATCTTCCAGGCACCTGGAACCTTTTGTGTTACCCCAGGGCCTTTGCTCAGTCTTTCACAGCAAAAGGCTGGGGCCACTCATTTTCCTTCGTTCTTTCTTTTCCCATTGCTTTTTTACCTTCTTAAAAAAAAAACAAATGGACAATTGTACTGTAAGTGAATGCCCTTGTTCTTCGGAAATACACTCATGTGACACACTTGGTGAAAAGACCGGGATGCCGACGGGCTGTGGGCAAGCCCCGGTCGTGGGGATGTAGGGGTAAAGGAGCGCAGTGCCTCCAGTTTACAGAGGTTTCAGAAAAAAATGCATCTATAAACATATAAGGAAAAAGGTTGATAAAGCAAATTGGAAAGTGTAACGACTGGTGAATCTGCTGCTATGCGTTGAATATTGGGTACTCCGAAATGTGTGTGTTGAAGGCCGAATCCCCAGTGTGATGGTTTTGAGAGGCAAAGCCTTTGGCAGGTGATGAGGTCCTAAGAATAATAATAGGTGGGGTCCCTATGAATGGGATTAGTGCCCTTAAAAATGAGACCCCAGAGAGCTCCCTCACCCCTTCCGCCATGTGAGGACCCAGAGAGAAGACAGTTGTCAATGAATGAGGAAGTGGTCTCTGGCCAGTCCCCGAATCTGTTGGCACCTTGATTTTGGGTTTCCCAGTCTTCAGAACTATAAGAAATAGATTTCTGTTTTTACAAACCACTCAGTCTGAGGCGCCTGCATGGCTCAGTGAGTTAAGTGTCTGACTCTTGATGTCAGCTCAGGTCATGATCTCAGGGTCGTGGGGTTGAGCCCCGAATCTGGCTCTGTGCTCAGCAGGGAGTCTGCTTGTCCTTCTCCCTCTGCTACCCCCCAACTCATGCTTTCTCTAAAATAAATAAATAAAATCTTTAAAATATATAGATATAAACCACTCAATCTATGGTATTCTGTAATAGCAGCCCAAAGAGGGAAATTCGAAACACAGCAGATTATCTGATACGTTTATATGATAAATTGGATTGAAAGGCTGTTGGAGGGTATGTGCCAGAGAAAAGAAATTAACTGAAAAACCAAGGTAGATATTAACTGGGGGAAGGAGGGGGCAGAATTGTATAAATAATGAAACGAAAGTGCAGTAAATCAATGGGCTCAGCATTCAGTTGCTGCGGGTGTTTACTGATGGCCTTCTATGTGCCAGGCTTGTTCTTGGGCCCTGGGGGACACAGTAGTTAACAAAGTCCCTTCCCTCAACAAATATGTAATCAGGATTTACATCAATAAGTACATAATAAAATGTCAAAGGGTGTGTGTGTGTGTGTGTGTGTGTGTGTGTGTGTGTGTGTGGTAAGTCTGTGAAGAAAACAGACGGAGGGGGAGGATAATCTGGAAAGACTTCTCTGATCAGGTGGTATTTGAGCAGATCCACGAATGAAATAAGGAAGGATTTCAGGCAAACATCAGGGAAGAGAGTGTTCTGCTAGCTGGACGAACATGTGTAAAGGCCCTGGGGCAGGAGAGCAGTCAGCGTGGTCCCATGTTGGAAGAACCGGGGAGGCCACTAATGCTGGAGAGGAGTGCTGGAGAGGGAGACAGGCAGGGGAAGAGGGAGCCCAGGTCCTGTAGGGTTTTACAGGACCCGGCAAAGACCGGAATGATTCAAAGTCGTAATGAAGTACACATGGGATCCTGATTTCTCTGAAACCTGTGGTCAGAGGATGGACGTAGTGCAGAAATGTCAGACCCTCATCTTCCGTGAGAGAAAGTCAGCAGAGACCATCTGAAGTCGGTAACAAGAAATATGAGAGTAAGCGTATTATTTGGAAATGCGGAGATAAATGCCAGAAGAAATAGCTAAAAGAGTTGACCATGGTTGCGTCCAGAAAGGCAAGAGCGAGGCGTGGCGAAGGAGACCATTGCTGATTGTTATGAGCATTTTAGTATCATGTGATTTTTAAAGACCATATATGCCCACGTTGCTCTGACAAAACGAAAAAAAAAAACAAAACAGGAAACAAAAACCACCCAAAACCCAAGCAGTGACCTCCCATGTCCTAGTTTGACAGGCGATGGCAGGGATGACCGTCTATGACACGGAAGGTTCGCGTGATCGCCCCCCGCAGTTTTGTCCAGCTGCTTGGAAAGGCCCTGGGAAGGCTGCTCCCGCCCCCCTGGGCCAGCAGCAGGGGTGTGAAGCCCAGGGCTCCGGAAGCGTGCTCTGGGCCTGCCCCGCGTCTTTGACTCTTCCTCACCAGACAAGCTTGGCTCCTAGAACCAACTGAGCTCAGCGATAAGCAGCAGCCACAGATGGGGCAGGCTGGGGGCCGTGATAAGGGATGGGACACGGCTCGAACTGCAAACTGACCAAGGCCTTCTTGCTCCGCTTCACAATGCCGTGGGCCGTGTTCAATGGGAGAAGTTATGAGAAAAGAGAACTTTCACTATGTTCTGAGTGTTCACTATGCTGTTTATGTGCTGGAGGCTTTCTATACATTATTTCATTTAATCCTCACAAGCAGCCCTGTGGGTTTAATGCCGCTAAACCAGATCCTGAAAAAGGGTTAAGATGGTAAATGTTATGTGTATTTTTACCATAATTTAAAAAAGAACAGCGACAACCTTGTGTGGAAGGTATTATTTCTATTTTCCAGAAGAGGAAACAGAGGCTCAAGAAATTAAATATCTTGTTCCAGCTGCCCGGCCAGTAGGTGTCTGAGACAGGTGCATCGGGCGTGGATGGCTTTCCACGCTGTCGGGAGGGCTCCGCGATAAGGCAAATTTGAAATGAAATGGCACGAATGAGGTCTAGGAGGAAAGCGTAGTCTTTCTTTGGAGTCTCACAATTTTGTCCGCTACCAGCTTGGTGCTCCTGCCCGGAGGAGTGGGCCAGCGCTGGGGTGGGGTGCACCGGTGAACCACCCCCCACCTTGGAACTCTGGGAGAGGGCCTCCATCAGTCTGCTCCCACCCCTGAAGGCTATGCGAGCGAGGGTCTGCAAATGTCTGCAGCAAATGAATTTGCAGCCCTGAGACTTCTCAGATACTCCACGGGAGGCTCCTCCCACTTGATTTCAGGTTCTGAAGTAGCTGAATTTTTAGATGATGCAAATCCGATTCTTTCCCTGCAGGAGTTGGAGGAAATGACAAGTGCTTGGTAGAGGGCAAAGAGAGCATCAGCATATCATTAAAATGCAGTTGGGAGAGCAGAGTTGGGGGGGGCGGGCGCTTAGGAGGGCAGGTGAAGGGGTGAAGAATAATTAGGATAATAACACCATCAAACACTTCTGCAAAGCAAGCTGTGTTTGCAGCACTGTTGTAAGCACTCTGTGTATTAATTCATTTAATTCTCATAACCATGCTATGAGGTTATTATCAGTTATTATTAGTTAGCTAAAGAGTACGCAGTTTATAAAGCATTGGATGATCCTATATGCCAATTTCTACCTAAGACAAGTATTATTTATAATAATAGACAAAAACTAGAAGCCACCTGAGTGTCCAACAACAGGGAATATTAAAGCCATGGAATTTATGTGGACATAATGTCATCTTATTACCTCCTTTAATCTTTATGGCAATGTCAGAAGAGAGGTCCATTTTACAGGTATGGAGACTGAGGCTCAGAAGCCTTATAAGGTTAGATTTAAAAGTAGATTTGAGGAAAGAGAGAGAGAGAGGGAAAGAGAGAGAGAGAGAGAAAGAAAAAGAAAGAAAAAGAAAGAAAGACAGACAGGAAGGAAGGAAGGAAGGAAGGAAGGAAGGAAGGAAGGAAGGAAGGAAAGAAAAAAAGAAAGAAAAATAAAGACAGGAGATTTGAAACCCAGCCCCATCTAACTTTGGGACCCAAGCTCTTACCTACTATGTTATCCTTCCTTGAGGCCTAGAAGATAAAAAGTACTGCACGAAAGTGCCATTCACCAGGATTATAGTCGTACAAAACCTGAGGCTGTGGGCAAATGCCAATCATGACTACACTAGATGAACTAGGGAAGGGGGTAATTGGAGCGAAGTAGGGGAAGTTGTTCTGAGTAAGATCCTCACAGGAGGCCCAGGACAAGGCCCTCTTTCCCCCACTCTCACTGGCAACAGCCCCGCTCAGCTGTCCTCACACCGTGTGCCACTTTGAGCATCGGGGCCTTGGTGTCCTGGGCTCCAAAGGGAGAGAGGTGGCAGGAAATAGAACTTTTCCTTTCCCAGTTCCCCTGGGACCTTCAGACCTGCCCTGATACACCCTTCGCTGAAGTCGCACCTGTTTGGAGCAGAAGCCCGTGGCCAGTGTGTCTCTGAGGCTGGCCTTGGGGTTGTGTCCCATGCCTCTGGGAGCCCGGGACTCCCCTCACGCGGCCCCCTCTCTGCGGTGCACCCCCGTGTCCTTCTGCGCACCATCAGTGGTCCAGGGTCCTTAGGTGACACAGGGCCCCTTTGACCCTAAACAGACCTCTCACCCAGAGCTTGTTAGCATAGCTGAGTTTACACATGACCACAGAGGGGAGACAAGAGAGGTTCGCACGAGGCCACACAGTGTCCTTACCTTTCTCACTGGTCCTGGCTTCCCGCCACGTGTCTGGCTCTTCGCCATGTCTTTCTCGGGTCCCCTTGACTCTTCTCTCTACACGAGCCCAGACAGGAATTCCTCCCTCTGCTTCATGCAGAACCCCTCCCCTCCCCTCCCCGCCGACCCTACTCCCACAGGTCACACCAACCCCCAGGAGATTGGGCAAAGGTTTTTTTCCTCAAAAGACACCTCCTTTCTTAAGAGGAATTCTGGTGACAACTGTTCAGGGAAGAAAAAAAAATTTTTTTAAGCCTTTCACATTTTCAATCATCTGAGGTCAGCTTACCCAGAAAACACACTGTGAAACAGAGATTTGCGTGCAGGAGGCTTAAAGGGACGTGCTCTTAGAACCCCCCCTCCCAGAAGGAACAGGGGAAGCAGGACTGAACAGAGGGAGAAGTTAAGCTTCCATGCACTTGCAATGAGTCTTTACCCCATCCCACAGAAAGTTCTGGAGCTGGAATGGCCCCTTGGAATTATGCCATTGAGCCAGTGGGGTCAGGCCTTCGTACTCTGCTTTGCACACACGCCCTGACTGGTCATTCACTGTGTGTCAGACGGCCCACTCGGCCGAGGACCAGTGCAGGTGGGGACACAGCAGGCCGGTGTGGCAGCTGGGGCTGTGAGCACCTCCCTCCCCTAAAGGTGGGACATGGATGGCACACCACAGCAGCTGCTGCAGTAATAATAATTTTTAAAAAGTGTGAAGCAATCTCGATGCCTATCTATTGGGGTTTTGATAAATAAATAATGGTACATCCACACCAGAGAATACTATGCAATTGTTAAAACTCTGTTTACTAACATAGAGTAGTAGTCAGGGTATATTCTTAAGTGAAAAAAGTGAGTTGCAAAACAGAACTACCTCGTAACTCCATTTTTATGTTTAATGAATATGTCTAAAAGGAGCCCAAACTTTTAATACTACCTCTGGAGAGGTGATTATACCAAAAAATTAACAATAAACATTTATTATAATAATCTTGAGAATAAAACTTTCTTAAAAAAAAGATTTTATTATTTTTTAAAGATTTATTTAGTTATTTGGGAGGGGAGGGGTCCAGGGAGGGGGGGAAGAGCCCCAAGCAGACTCCCCACTGAGCACAGAGCCCAACCTGGGGCTTCATCCCATGACCCAGAGATCATGACCTGAGCCAAAAATCAAGAGCCAGCCGCTTAACCGACTGCACCACCCAAGCACCCCTGAAAGGTTTTATTTTTAAGTAATCTCCATACCCAGTGAGGGGCTCGAACTTGTAACCCCGAGATCAAGAGGCACATCCTCCAGGACTGAGCCAGCCAGGCGCCCCAAGAGTAAAACTTTTCTGGAAAAAAAAAAAATCCTACCCAATTAAAAGCAAGTAGCTGTTGATGAAATGTAAGTCAAGAAAGTGACTTTTCTTGCAGCTGACTTGAATTTCTGCCCCCATCAGTTTTCTGTAAGAAATGGCATTTCTCCCCACTTCCTGCCTTAAATTGTGCAGCAGCCCCTGCGACTGCTGAGCCGCTGTCACAGCCCGTCTGATTCAGAGGTGGCTGCGGGGACCTAATGAGGCTGTTGGCTTCATGTCCAGTATGGAAGGAACAGGAGGGGCTAGGGTTGCCCAGATTTCCCAAAGCCATGTGACAGATTCCCAGGAATCCTGGCCTGCTCCCTCTTCACACGTCATCCTTGTCATCGTCATCGTCACAGTAACAAGGACCACTTTTTGAGACTTTGCCATGTGCCAGGCGATATACTTTATAATCAGTGCCTCATTTCTCCCTTACAACAGTCTTCCAGATGATTATCTTGGTTTCCAGGCAAGAAACTGAAGTCTTGGCCCAACTTTGTGAACACACGACAAACCACTGAACCGTGTACCGTTAAGTGGTGACTTTTGTGGTGTGTCACTACTACGTCAAGAAAGCTGCTTTCAGAAAAGAGAAAACTGGGGCGCCTGGATGGCCAGTTGAGCATCTGACTCTTGGTTTCGGCTCAGGTCATGATCTCAGGGTCATGGGATCAAGCCCCCCGTCGGGCTCCATGCTAGACATGGAGTCTGCTTGAGTCTCTCTCTCTCCCCACCTCTGCCCCTCCCCCCTTCTCAAAATAATAATAGCAATAATAATAATAATTAGATAAAAGAGAGAAAACTGAAGTCTACATAGATTAGATAACGTGCCTGAGATCACGGAGGTACAAAGTGGCAGGATGGCATTAGCAAGAAGGAAGCACACGATGGCATCTGGGCAGTCTCTGTCACACCAGAGCCTCCTGACGGCGCGAGGTGCACCGTGGTGCTCAGTGTCACTGACTGCCCCAGTCCATGGGGACGATGGGTCTGGAGTAGACAAGCCATCGGGGCAGTCACTTGCAGCTGTGAGCGGCAGCATCTGGTCGCCTCAGAGAGTGGCTTTCACCGTGGGGGGGGGGGCGGTATGAGAGGGAGTGAGAAAAACGAGTGACATCTGTCACCGGATGCCCCGTGCCCAAAACGCTCCAAGTCTGCACGAGGTGGAGCAGGGGCCCAAAGAGCTGCTGGGGTTTATGTCTCCAGTGTCCTGGGAGCCCAGCACTGAGCTAAGGCGATGGAACTGGGATGAGGGGAGGAGGCGGCTGATGGAGGGGCTGCGTCGGGCTGGGACCCAGATCTCTGCCTTCCCCCAGGCTGGAATCTGTCCTTCTGCGGCCCGCGTGCCTTTGCAGCAGAATCCAAGCCAGGGGCGTGGGGATGGCTCCAACGACACAGGCTTGTTCTGCTAACTAGACCATCATCTTGAAATAGTTGGTGTGAAAAAAGTTTGATGGGTTTGAAATCCTTTGCCTTATCACAAGAAATTTCCATAAGAGCTGTTAAACTCTTTGAAGATAATTTCGACTGCTGTAAAAATTTGAAGGGTGATAAAAACACTTTAAAAATTTTTTATCTCCTTCTTGGGCAAAATTTCTCATTGATGGTGATAACCAAAAACTTGAATAGATCATTATTTTAAAATCTCTATTGGCAATTATTTATTGCCATTGCGAGGCATATAAAAAAAGATTTAAAAGAATTATGCCCGTGCTGTATTTACTATCCTCGCGGGGCCGCCAGGCAGCCACTGGCCACGTGTGGCCGCCAAGCACTTGAACTGTGCGTGGGCCAAATGGAGAGGGGTTGTAGTCCACTTACAAGTGAAAATATGCTAGACTTCGTAAGAAAACGAGAATGTAAAATATCTCATTAATGTAATTATTATTTAATAAAATATCTCATTATTTAATTTTACATTGTTGACATACTGAAATAATATTGTGGAGATATTAAGTTAAATAAATAGAGTATAAAAATTTTTTTAAAGTACGTTCATGGAAACAAGCTCAAGTTTCTCATTAAAAATTTGACAATATTTTATTTGGAAAATTTTATACAAATTCAGTATTTAATATGTTCTCTAATGACTTTATATTTTATTTTTATACTTCTTTAATATAAAGAAAACATAATTATTTTTTCCACGAAGCCCCACACAGATGTCCCCAAACCCCCTCCAGTTTACTTGAGCGTGCCATTATAATGTGGATGTTTCCTGTGAGCGTGACCGCACGAAATTATTTCAAAGAAGGTATTTTTGAGCATCTATATTGTTCAGAAAGATACTTTTGAATACCTTTAAGGCTTATAAAAGGCATTTTTGTGCATCTTTCCATGCCAGGCACCATGCTGGATTCTGGGGATGCAGTACATATGTCATCGTGTAGTAATATATAGTGACAATGATGGGAGGGAAATCTTTGTCATCCGACTAAGGAAAGGAGCTCCCAGCAATCTTCTCTGTTGGCTGCAGAATTCATGACCATCTTAGTGAGGCCCAGACCAGACACAGGGCAATGGACCCGGAGGCCTCTCTGAACAAAGTGACAAGGAAGGGTGGGGGCCCTTTGCGTTTTTGAGCTTTACGCTGAAGGAGAACCGCTGGCGGGGCTCCTTCCATGTTTCTGTGGCGTGAAGCTTCCTCCCCGTCCTCCTGTAAACTCCAGAAGGCCTGGCTCAGCTGCCCAGCGTCTGTGTGCGGGTTTCCCATAATCATACGCCTGAGGCGAGGCATGTCCCGAAGTCAGAGGCCAGGCTACCCGTATGCTTGTAAACTCGGTTATTTTTTACATGTGTGACTTTGGCAAACCATTCAGTTCTCGTTACGGGCTAGCCTGATGCCAGGGCTGCCTTTCTGTTTCCCACTTGGCCCCCCAGGGTGGAACCCCGCATTCTCTGTGAATGGCCTCTGCAATGCAGGAGGCCGCCCCTGGCCCTCACTTGCATAATTTGAGATGCTAGCATTTTCTCAGCTCTTCCGAAGTGAAACCCGGGAGACTATCCATCTGGAAAATCATCAGAGAGCTCTGAGGGTGATGGAAATCAACATTAGATCCCAGACTATGGAGTCACTTCCTGGAAATGCAAAGAAACAGTATGGCATCGTTCGGACGAATATTACTTTCTCAAATTCTGTGTGGTCTTGGGCCTGTTCTGTGATGCTATTTCGTCATAACTTTCTCCGTCTTTGCCCTGAAATACCCATGTAATTGTGCCTCGAGTAACTGATACACAAGTGAAGGTATTGGTATACACATTATCATAAAAATCATGTATATGTGTGGATGTACAGTGGAAGCAATGTGCTTAATCATACAAAGTGCTGTATTTTACCCATGTTTAAAAAGGAAGGAATTTGATCAAAGGCAAAACCATCTAAAGTAACTAACCAAGGAAAAAGCTTTCAGGACTTTCAAATATTAACTGTTTCTCCTGTCTAGGAAATGCTATAAAGCTCAAATTAGTTAGGAATGACATATATCTTTTGTTTCAAACACCTAAGAGATGCTTTTCAGGTATTTGTATTGCCGTATTCTTTTATTTTTTTAAGACTTTATTTTTAAGTAATCTCTACACCCAACGTGGGGCTCAAACTCCCAACCGGGAGATCAAACACCACATGTTCCACCAGCTGAGCCAGCCAGGCATCCCAGGTTTTTTTGAGTATTAAATAAACATTTAAACTTTTAAAAGCTGTCCAATTAAAGGGAAAAACTGACAAAGCCCTTTGAAGAAAGCCTGTTAAAAGAATTTCAGCCATTTAAATGCCCAGCAATAGGGGAAGACTTAAGTAAATCCCAGTAGAAAGGACTGTTGTCATCATCATTTTCATTTTATCAATGAGAAAACTATAGCATAAAGACCCAGTAAGCCACTCAGCAAAAACCACGGGGCTAGTTAGTGGCAGAGCTAGGATTTGAACCCAAGACTGTTGGGTCCTCAACCAACTGGCAACCACTGGATTATCAGACAACAACCACAGCAAGTTTTCACAGCCAAGCTGTTTTGTATGAATGTAGAGAAAGGTCTGCAAGGATAGAAGCTAAACTGTTGAAAGTGGTTTACCTCTGAGGCATGGGGTGGGGGGAGAAAAGAGGAGGGAAGGGAAATTTTTGCCTTGTACTCTATATATTTCTGAATTGTTCTAATTCTTTACGGTGAGTGTGGGTTACTTCTGTAATTAAAAAAAACTAATATGGAAAAAATGTTCCTGTTTTCAACCAAGTTTTAATGATACGGGAAAACATTGTAGCGAGTGAAAAAAAAATCAGAGCCTGAAATTATGTATACGAGTATGATCTCAGCTGCAGAAAAATGCATTTAAAATCTGGAAAGGAAATACATCAAAATGTTAATAGGCACTGCCTCTGGGTGGCAGGATTATAGGTGGATTTTTTTTCTGCTTTACTTTTCTAGACTTTCTCAATGTGCCTTATTAGTGTTAGGTAAAAAAAAAAAAAATGAAGCAGGTCTGCCAAAGGTGCGTGGCAGGTTGTGAAACTGAAGCAGCCTCTGCCCGGGCTGGGCGGCGGGGCGCTCCCAGATTCCTGACCCGCGAAGGAAAATGTCCCAGTTGCGGAGGGGGCAGATGAGGAGCCAAGACGGGTTTTCTTCTGATTTTCTGATTATCCACTTACCTTGCAGGAGGAAAATGGAGAGTCTCCGGGCAGAGAGGGCGAGACCCCTGAAGGTGAGGTTTCCGATCCTGAAGGTCAGGGCCTGGCTTTGTGGGGAACGGGGGGATCACCGAGGCTGTAAGAGTGGGTGCCGTTCAGGCCGAGTGACTGGGTGCAGGGGGTGGAGGGCAGGCGGGCAGCACAGCGAAAGGTTTCGTGTGGTCCCCCGGAGACAGCAGGGGCACTGCCATGACACAGTGTAGAGGTTGGGGTCACGTGGTGGTGGCGGCAGGGAGAGCAGTCTGTCACTTGTCCCAGATGACCCACTTCTTGAAGTGTCCGAGACTGCCAGGGGGACTTCCCGGAGCAATCATCAGGGCAAGGTCGAGGGCTCTGGAGGAAAGTATCTTGAAAGAGTACCTCTTTCAAAAGTGATTCTTTTGGTAAAGAGCCCTTGGCCTTTGTGCCAGTTCCGGGCCTGTCTGTGCTCTCCTCTCGCTCTGCGCTGTGACAGACAAGGGCTGCTTCCCGAAGGCTGTGTTCGCACGCCTCCCAGGTCCGCTGCCTTCGGGCTCATGTGGCCAACGGGAGACGCTGCGCAGAGGCTGGAAGACGGGAGGCAGGGGGAAGCTGAGGAGTCCCCCCCCCAACCTCCGGTGATGTCTCTGGCGGCAAATGAGCTTCCTCCATCACACCAGCTTCCACCGAGGAACCTTGGGTTCCAGGTACCCCCTCCTCGCTTTGTCCCGTTGAGGACTGGGGCAGCTGTGCTTCCTGCCGCGGCGGAGCCCTGCCTGCTTGGCTTCCCAGCCAAGTCTGCCGGCACACGTGTCATCAACTCCTTGCCTTAAACTCCCTCTACTCGAAGTGCTTTCAGTGGTTTCTGTTTTCTTGGCTAACTCCTGAACTCTAATACCTTCTTGGTCTAGGGCAGTCCCCTTAAAGAGAACCTCCAGATGGCCATATCGAAAAAGACGTGTTACGTGAAAGCGGCTGGCCCCCTCCCTTACCCTGTCCCCCCAGGCTTCTCGGCCTTTACTTTATATGCAGATAACCTGAGGATCTCTTTCAAATGTAGATGAAAGGCAGGGTGCGAGAATCTGTATTCTAATACTGAGTAGCCAGGCACAGAGGCGTCTAGAACTGTGCGCTCTGTCCTAGCTCAGTGCAGTCGTCCTCTACAGCACCGCCACTAGGGGGCATAACACCGGGTGAAACTCGCGGCTCTCAGAAGCCACAGAACCCCAGGTTTGAGTACACTGTCCTGACTTACGTGCTGAGTGGGAGGTGGGAGGTGAAAGCCAGCTGCTCGATAGCGGACTGACTGCATTCTTGCAGCTGCAAGCATCTGACTCTTTTATTAGGACACCTAGATGGGTTGTGCCTGGGTACTTATTTGAATGAATTTTATATTTTGTAAGTTACTTATTTTTGTCCCCTTTACTACACAGTACATAGTTAGGAGATTTCACCTCTGAATTTCATTTTCCAGGGTAGTAAAGAGGATGTTGCAGAATATCTGTTTTACAAAGAGACCTTGGGGTGGAAGAAGGTCGTGCAGCACTGGGTTAGAAGGTCAAGAGGACGACGGGCACCTCCGGAAATCCTGGACTGGAAGTGGAAGTAGGCACTGGTAAGACTCTGGGTTGTTTCCCTTTCTGGGGAGCGAGGCTGGGGCGAGGCGGCAGGGAGGATACACACACTCTTGATTATACACAGGATAGTGTCATCGTGTCCATGACAGCATTTTCATTTTCACAGCGTAAGAATGGGGAGAATTACTGATGTCGTTGCCAAGCGGACAGAGGCGGGAGCCCCGGTGGGCTCCGTCAGTCCTCTCGGCTGCCCGGCTCCTGAATTCCCTTTCTCCGGGCGGGGGGCATTCCTTGTCGTATGCGCCCTCGACAGCAGGTAGAGCCTGCCTCCCGCTACAGAGGCTAAACAGTCACCCTCTCGGGGGCTCCCCTGCGGCTGGGTGTGGGGCCGTGTCCCGGGCACACATGGAACAGGGGCACCTGTGTCGGACTTTGAATGAAGACATGATTGCTTTTCCCCGAGTAAGGAGGAAAGCCATTACTGAGGACGTGATGTCTAAGCTACGTTTTGAGGGATAAGTAGAATGTCAACAGGTTGGGAGGTTGGAAGAATGAGCAGCAGGCGGCTCAGAGGGTTGGGGCGGTGGGCAGGCGTTCTGGGTACGGCAGAGGCCTAAGTGTGGGGATATTTTAAAACAGGTAAAATGCCATTAACTTTACTCATGGATGTTGGAGTCAAAGACATTGAAAAGGGGTCAGAAGACCTAGGCTTGCTTGACCTTGGGCAAGTCCGCAGGCCTCTGGGCTCACTTCCCTTACTGGGAGAAAAGGTAGTCCTGCCACTACCGGTCTGGCATCCTCACATGGCTTTTGTAGGATCACGGGAAGATGAATGTAAACTGCTTTAAATGGAAAAGTCTAAACAAAAATTATTATGAATAATTGTGTGTGGGGGTGGGGGTACACAAAATAGTGAGAGAGCACGAGTCCAGGCTGAGAGACGTTAGAAGAAAATCGAGTCTGGGGAGGAATTTGGTCGAAGACCAGCCCTTCCTCAGGCGTAGGGCCGGGAGGTCAGGTGGGGTCGGGGCTGAGCAGGCAGCAGTCGCCAGGCAGCTTCCACAGCCGGAGAGCCGGCAGGTGTCAGGACGAGCACGGCTCCTCAGCTAGATACTCCTCTTCTGAGACGAGGCTCGTCCTGTGTCTCCCTGAACACGTCAACTGCTTTGGGGGTGTTCCCGGTCTTCAGCCACCCTTGCTACAAACGCCTCGTGTTATTTGCTTTCTCTAGTTGGCCAGTGTCTTCTGTCACATATTGATTCTTAATTTTCACCCCAGAAAGTAACTCTAAGCTCTGCCCACTCCCCTGTGATCCCTCATGAAGAGCCCATCAGCCTCGCGCATTCGTACCCGGAGGCTTCGTGTCGACACTGTCCGTGTAAATCTCACCCCCACCGGCCTCCGAGGGCTCAAGGTCAAGCCTCCACCCTCCTAGTTACCTGGGCTGAAAATCAGCAGTAGATCGACACCACCTTCCTGTTTGCATCCCAGGTGGTCAGGAAATCTCGAAAATACTGTAGGTCGTCTTCGGGAATTCACAAATTAAGTAGTCAAGGGTGTGATAATTTGGGAGCAACTCAAGTCCATGGACCTCCAGCCATTTGGAATGGGATCACCACTCACCTGGGTAGATGGTGTTGTCAGGAGTTTCCTAGAAGGTTCTGCAAAGCCCCAGCAGGAGTCGAACGGGCAGCATTTAGCACGTGGGAGCAGACAGCCTACAGCTGCCACCGCCTCAGCCCAGCGAGTGATGCTTTTAAAACCAGGGAATCCAGAAACTCTGCCAAAGCACCCCTTCTATGACAGGGATCCATTCCCCTGGCCCCCATAGCACCCGCGGGGTCCCTCCTCTCCACTCCCCTGCCCCGTTCAGGGGCCCATCTCCACCTGCGCCCCGCAGCACCTCCTTGGGCTTCCTCCCGCTGGGGAGCACCGGCCGTCCCTGCGCTGATCCGGGACACACCCCTGGCCGGGCCTGCAGCCCTTTCTCCAGCCGGGGCTTCACCCAACCTTTTCCTCCCGGCGCCGCCCCGCCTGCACCAGGATTGAAAACCCGGCCCGCATCACGTGCCCTGTCCATTGGGTCAGTGTGGCCAGCGTCCTGTGTGGTCACGGCGTTACTCTTACTTACGTTCCAAACCACAGGTGGTCAGCTAAGACAAGACCAGAAGATGCTGACAGTTCACGGGGCATGCAGTACCTGTACAGCGGGGACGAAGGGGCAGGACAGAGGACTGGTGCCCCGGGGGCCCTGGGCTGGAAGGCCGCCCACTGGTCCCTCCAGGGCCTGGAGAGCTGGGGCGGAGCCCTGGAGCCTCGAGTTCCTGGGCCCCAGCCTGCCGAATACACAGCCTCCGGGGATTCGACTTCATAGGAGTTTCACACCTTGTGGTTGGAAAAAGTTGGCTGGAGACAAATGGGTTCTCCCCAGAGCCTTGGCAGAGTCCAGCCCTTCTGCAGTGAGGGAAATGGAGGAAATGAGGTCAAGGTCCTGTCCTTGATCTGGTCCAAGGCTGGCCTCCGCGGGACCAGGCCTGGCCGGCGGCTGTCGGGGAGGGGTGGAAGAGGCGGGAGCTGGAGAAGAGGAGCTCTGCCGTCGGAGGAGGAGGAGAGCAGCAGGAAGGAGAGGAAGCTCCAGATGTCTTTCTGCAAACGAACCCAGGATTTTCGTGTTTATTCAGGCCAACAGATCGGGAGATGACTGGCACGGCCGGAATACTTTGCCGCTCTCTTTCTTGACTCCGTCGTCACGGTAGCGGCTCCTGTGGCTGCGGTTCGGGTCTTTGGACTCACCCTGAAGGTGCCGGCCAGGAGACGGCCTCCCCGAGCAAGGCTCAGGTAGCCTCACCGGAGGGTATCGCTCCCGAAGGTCAAGCGGTGCTCCTGGCAGGCACCCCTGCAGAGGCCGAGGCTACCCGGGTCAGCGTGGAAGGAGCCGGCCGCACGCTTGGAGGTCGTGTCCGTGGACCCCTGGCGCACGCTGGCCAAGTCAGAGGGCGGACTCCCAAGGCGGCCAAACGGGACAAAAAGATGACAGGCTGAACCAAGCAGTGGATGCAGGACAAGCGGCGTTTGGTCACTGTCATGCCCGCCTTTGGCAAGAAGAAGGGCCCCAGCGCCAACTCGCAAACCCGTTGTAATGCCGGCTCTTCCCAATGAAGCCGCCAAGTCCGGTCGTCAACAACAACAACAAAACAACTTTGTTACAGTTCCCAGGAGCAGGGGCCCCTTGCCACTCAGCCTCAGCGTCGGGAGTGAGGGGAAACACCGGCCAGAGCCTTTATTGGGGTTTTTGCTGGAAGGCATAGACGAGGCAGGGTAGGCACGCTGGGCAGGCTTAGGAGGGGACAGTGGGGGCAATTTCAGTGGGCTCTGGCTCCAGGGGCGTCCCTAGTGGTCTGGCATCTGGCCCTGGGGGATTTAGGGTAGGAGGAGAGTGTCCTCACTGTAGAAGGGACCTGGTAAAAGGAGGTGAATGTGGGCGAGGGGCGGATTGTTTGGCTTGCATACCAAAGGTGGGCTCACAGGCAAGTTGTCTGCTATTTCTAGAAAGCAGCTAACCATGGGAGGGGCAGCCCCTCTCTGGGCCTGCAAGGCCCCCCGAGACTTCAAAACATCACAAAATACAGAGAACAGAAAGCAGAATGTCAGAATGTGCCAGAGCATCAGGGAGTGTTCGAGAGGCTGTAACCTCGCCGTGAACCCCACCCAGTGAGGTGGAGCATGAGAGCGTCAGGGGAAAGCAGGAGGCTCCCGGCCCGGCAACGGCAACAGCGCCCCTGGACGCTCGGCTGGCATGGTGCAAACACGCTCTCACTTTCACCTGGGGGGTGCAGCATGGGGGCGACTCAGGCTTCGGCTTTGGCGTCAGACCTGGTTGGGTACTGCTGTGTGACCTGGGGTAAGTTACTTCACCCTTCTGAGCCCAAGACGGTGGTTGGGAGAATTAAAGGAATTTGAGGACAGAAGCTTCTCTACCTGGGCTCCTTGCTCTGCGAGTTGCACAATGGCCTCAGAGAGCTCTCTGGGAGTGGCTAAAAAAACGCCGATTTCCTAACTGCACCTAGACCTTCATGCGACCTGGGCCACACTCGGTGAATCGTGGAGAGAGAGCAAGACCAAGAGAAGTGAGTGTGTTCCGGTAACAGCAGGGAGCCGGTGCGGCAGAGCTCACTCAGCCACGAATCACTCAGACACGACCCCGACCCGGGACAGCTGGCGCGGCTGGGGGCGGTCACCCAACAGCTGGAAGCGGGCGACCAGAGCCCCGGGCCACAAATACCTGCCCGAGCGGGAGCAGCCCTTCGTGGTGCCGCACACAGAGGGCTGGCCCCCCTCGGCGGGGTCCGCAGACCTGCTGTAGCCCAATTCTGAACTTGGAGCTGTTCGACTTCACACGCCACAGACTATTTTCAGCTCCGTGAGGCCCAGAATGAGAAAGAAATTCACATCCTCGGAGGCAAATGGAAATGTCATCTCCTTTTCAAGTTCCTAGTAGTACCTGTACATTCCGAACTGTGGAGAATGAACTATTTGCTTATTTATTTTAATATAGACATTTTTTATTTTTATTTTTATTTTTTTAAAGTATATTTATTTATTTGCAGAAAGAGAGAAAGCAAGCACATAGGCAGGGGGAGCAGCAGAGGGAGAGGGAGAAGCAGGCTCCCTGCTGAGCAAGGAGCCTGATGCGGGACTCGATCCTAGGACCCTGGGATCATGACCTGAGCTGAAGGCTGATGCTTAACCATCTGAGCCACCCAGGTGCCCAATATAGACATTTTTTAAAATATTTTTTTAAAATTATTTATTTGAGAGAGAGGGCGAGAGAGAGAGCGCACAACGGGGTGGGGAGAGGGGCAGAGGGAGAGGGCAACGCAGACTCCCCGCTGAGCAGGGAGCCCAAGGCGGGGCTCGATCCCAGGACTCGGGGATCATGAACCGAGTGAAGGCAGAGGCTTAACCGACTGAGCCACCCAGGTGCCCCAAATACAGACATTTTTAAAAATAATTTGATTTGTTCCTGGTCATATCTTTTTTTTTTCAAGATTTTATTTATTTGACAGAGAGAGAGAGAGCAGCAGGGGAAGAGGGAGAAAGAAGCAGGTTCTCCGTGGAGCAGGGACCCTGACTCGGGGCTTGATCCCAGGACCCTGAGATCATGATCTGAGCCGAAGGCAGGGTTTAGCTGACTGAGCCACACAGGCACCCCTTCCTGGTCATCCCCTATCTGCAAATTCCACGAAGGCTAAAAATCGAGAGTTCTCTTGTAATACTCACTCCTTAACCCTGCCTACTCCCAGCACAACCACATCTTTGTATGACTCCTGATGGAGCAACATTTTGCCGAGGTGATTTCACGGAATTCTGTCTTCTGGCCAGTGCTGTGACCGCGTGAGGCCACACCCTGGGCCCCAGGGCACCCCGGTTTTCTGAAACTCCTGACTCATCCTACCCAGGCTTTTTTGAAGAAAGTGAAGTAAAATTAAGCCCTCCCACACGCCTTTAAAAATGTATACTCTAAATTCCAGTTGTCGTAGTAACATCTTCATCCTGCCCGCTGCCTTTTATATATTTTGGTGCTGATGGACCGTCCGTTACCATGAGAACGGGAATGTCTTCAAACAGCGAATCTCGTGGAGCTCAGTTTTGTGTCGTGTGCAAAACAAAACCCGCATCCACAGGGACGGCCTCAATGGAGCTCCCATAGTTTAACATCGGAATGAGACCTAGAAGCCACTAGAGTTTCACCTGGTTCTCTGGATTTTATTTTGGATGGGAAAAAAAGGTGTATTTTTTAAAGACTCAGTTGTTCTCTTGTCACTCTTCAGTGATTACATTAGTTTTATTTTTATTTATTTACTTATTTACTTATTTTTAACGATTTTATTTATTTGACAGAGAGATCACAAGTAGGCAGAGAGGCAGGCAGAGAGAGAGGGAGAGGCAGGCAGAGAGAGAGGGGGAAGCAGGCTCCCTGCTGAGCAGAGAGCCCGACGAGGGGCTCGATCCCAGGACCCTGAGATCATGACCTGAGCTGAAGACAGAGGCTTTAACCCACTGAGCCACCCAAGCGCCCCTGATTACATTAGTTTTAAAGATTTATTTTTATTTGAGAGAGAGAGAGAGAGAGGAGGGTCAGAAGGAGAGGGAGAGAGAGAATCCTAAGCAGACTCTGTGCTCCATGAGAGCCCCAAGCGGGACTTGATCTCACGACCATGAGATCATGACCTGAGCCAAAACCAAGAGTCGGACACTTAACTGACTGTGCCACCCAGGCGCCTCAGGACATTCGTTTTAAATGCATATTCCTTCCTTCAGACTTGAAGGGAGATTTGTTCACGTCTGCCACACAACTGTAATTATCTCTGCTTCCCCAGCCCGACCCTCTGGTGCCGGGGCAGTGCCAACCGATCGGGAGTTCCCTGCCATCCAGAGCCAAGGTCTGGGCGTCGATTCCCTCTTTCAAAGGTGAATGTTTGAAAAATGTAAGCTCTTTGAGTTCAAGGACACAACACCTGCTCCTTCAGAACTCTCCGCAGAGTCTTTTTTGTTAATTTGACTTGAAGCTTTCCATTCTGATGTACAGAATGAAATTTGGGCTGAGAATTTAAAATAGTTCATTTCAGAGGATTTGTGTGTGGGAACCAACTTGAAGGTAGGAAGAAGCCAGCCCCACAGTGTGAAGAGTGGGCCGCGTCAAAGACACATTCTTTACGAAGACCGATCGCTAGAACTACGGAGCCGGCACGTGTGTCCGCCACGGGCTGGGCGCTGGGCTGCACGCGTGGCGTGTATACCTCACTTCATCCTTGCAATATCCGTTCTCGTTTAAGCTTCCATTTTACAAAGGAGAAAACAGAGCCACGGGTATTAGGCAACTTGACCCAAAGTCACACACCTAACTACCCAGTGGAGCTGGGATTTGATGACCAGTATCTTGCTCCACAACCCATGCACTTGACCACCAAGCTAAGTAAACCTACCTTTTAAAAGACATCCTCCATCCAGGGCCAATGGGATGGGCTTTGTACATCCGTGCAAACTCGAGCAGCAGATGGCAGCACAGGGACCATGTTTTAACCGGTCACACCCTGAGTTCTGTCCCTGCGCATTAGCGCGCTGCTGTGCCTTCTCCAGCAGAAGCGAGCTCGGCTCAAGTGCAGGCGTGAGCATCAGGTCATTACCAGTGGCCCCGCCCATCAGTTCCTGGTCCTCTGGAAAACAGTGTGCCCCATAAAGAATTTTATTTTTTGACCCTGTAATCCCATTCATGGGAATTTGTTCTAAGAAAATAATAGAAAACAACTCTATACACAAAAAGGCATTGATCCAGCATTCCACATAACAGCAAAAATTGGCAGCAAAATAAACGTCCTACTATAGTGGATCCTCATTATAGGTAAACTACATCGATTGAACAGCATATCACACAGCTATTAACAGAAAGCTGTGAAGACAACGAAACCATACGTTAAAAAGATTATAATTCCACAAACATTCAGTTCAGCATCTGAAAATTATCCTTCCCTAAGACGATGACAATGCTTTTTTAAAAAATTAGTTTATAGGGGCACCTGGGTGGCTCAGTGGGTTAAAGCCTCTGCCTTCGGCTCAGGTCATGATCTCAAGGTCCTGGGATCGAGCCCCGCATCGGGCTCTCTGTTCAGCAGGGAGCCTGCTTCCCTCTCTCTGCCTGCCTCTCTGCCTACTTGTGATCTCTCTCTCTGTCAAATAAATCAATAAAATCTTTAAAAAAAAATTTATAATAAGATGGTCTGCAGACACATGAAAAGATGCTCAACATCACTCATCATCAGGAAATTCAAATCAAAACTACAATGAAATATCACCTCACACCAGTTAGAATGGCTAGTGTCAGAACGATAAGAAAAAACAAGTGTTGATGAGGATGTGGAGAAAAAGGAACCCTCAGGCAGTGTTGGTGGGGACGTAAATTGGTACAGCCACCGTGGAAAACAATATGGAAGTTCTTCGAAAATTTAAAATAGAAATCCCGTATGATCTAATGATTTCACTAGTGGGTATTTACCCAAAGAAAATGAAAACATTAATTCAAAAAGAGATACGCACTCCTATGATTATGGCAGTATTATTTACAATAGCCGAAATACGGAAGCAACCTCAGCGTCCATCAGACGAATGGATAAGGAAATGTACACACACACGCGCGCACACACACACACACACACACACACACACACACAGAGCAATGGGCTGCCCTCCTCCGTAGATTCTCGGAGGGTGACTTCAGCGGTGTGGATGGAGCTCAGGGGTCTTACAGAACAGAAGCCCACGGGCTGCACGCACCTGGGGGCAGAGTTTGCCAAAGAAGTCAAGGCTGAAGGACACTTGGAGACAAGAGAAGGGACCAAATGGCACTGGGCGATTCAACTCCCATAGCCAACGGGGTCCCAGCTGGGAGGCCGCTGCTGTTCAAGGCTCTCCCGGTGACCATACGACTATGGTCGGTATGACGGTGACTGGTGCCCCAGAAGCCAGGGACCAGGAGGTCCAAGAAGCCACCGTCTGAGGGTCACCCGCTGGCCGGGGCCTGAGGCTGATGAACTGGCAGGCCTGAGTCTGCCCGGCCTTCAGATTCCCGCACGCCTGCTTGTGCCGAGCCTGCCGCGAGCCTGACCTCTCGGTCACAGCTGCTCTGCCTCATTGTTAGTGCATCTTACATCCTCGTCCGGGAGAGAAAACACAAGGTCGGTGTAACGGGGGGAGGCTGTCCACAGAGTAAGAGATCCAAGGTGTGAATGAGCGGGTAGGAAGTACAGACTCTGACCCAGGGAATGTCCGGCGAGGCCAGGGATGAAGTGTTTCCTGTGGGAAGTAGGTCAAGGCAGGTGGAGGGTCGGGGGGTGGGTGGTCCAGTGGGCAGCGCATGTGGCGTGGTTCAGGGGCATCGAGTGGGGTTATGCAGGAGGCCAGAAAGAATGCCTTGGTTGCTCTGAGTCACAAGAAAAAGTGAAATAAGGCTGTGTGCAAAGGGAGGGAGCCGGGTGAGGAAGGAGTCCTGGGGGAGGGAGGATCACATCTGCTTCCCACCCCCCACCGCTGCTCAGCTGCAGAGAGAAAGCCTCTGGTGGGAAGTCTGTGCCGCATAAGCTGTCCCTTCCCCCCCGGATGGAGAACAAAGAGCCTTGGCTGATTTTGTGTTTTCTTATTGTGGTAAAATATATGCAACAAAAGATGGATCACTTTAACCATTTCTAAGTGACTGGTTTAGTGGCGTTAGGTACATTCACAACTTTGTACAACCATCATCACTGTCCATTTTTAAAAAATTTTTAGGGGGACAGAGGGAGAATCCTAAGCAGGCCCCATGCCCAGCGCAGAGCCTGATGGGGCCTCGATCTCACAACCCTGAGATCAAGACCTGAGCCAAAATCAAGAGTCAGATGCCCGACCCACCCAGGTGCCCCCATCACTGTCCATTTAAATTTTTTTCATCATCTCAGATAGAAACTCACTATAACAACAGCTTCCCTTTGTGCCCTCCCCTCAGCCCGTGGCAACCTCTAGTCTACATTCCATCCCTATGACTGTACCTATTCGAGAGAACTCGTGTGTGTCACATCGTATTTGTCCTTATGAATCTGGCTTGGTTCACGTAGCATAACATTTTCAAGGCTCATCTGTGTGGTAGCCTGTGTCCGAACTGCCTTTTTTTTCAGGCCGAATACTATTCCGTCGTCTATACAGACCACATTTTGTTCATCCGCTCACTTGCTGATGGACAGCTCGGCTGCGTCCACCTTCTGGCTGCTGTGAACGATGCCGCTATGAACGTCGGCGCACAACCATCTGTTTGGATCCCTGCTTTCAGTTCTTTGGGGTATATGCCCAGTAGTGGAATTGCTGGATCGCATGGAAACTCTATGTTTAACTTCTGGAGGAATCACCAAACTATTTTCTACAGTGGCCACACCAGGCCTCAAGCTATTTAAACGAAGAATCTATTCCCAAAGCCTCATGTCAGCCCGGACTGGAGAGACGGTTTAAAGTCTAGAGTTCAGGAGGCCGGGGCCTCTCTGGGATGTGAAATGTGGGTGCCCCATCCTAGCTACAGGAGACGTGACACGCTGGAGATTCTAGAACAGGGTGACCAAGAGGAGTCATGTTACGTAAAAAGTGGTTGAAGGAACTGGAGTGTTTGGCGTGGAGCGGAACGGGTGTCCCCTCCACCGACAACTGTCTCCCAGGGTGTGCAAGGCCACCATGTGGCAGAGCGAATGGACCTTTTTGTAGCCATGGAGGTAGAAGGGGAGAGCGGAGGGAATCCACCAGGAGACCAGCTCTGGCTCAACGCTGCTTGGAGAGCAGGCTGTCGAGACGGTTCCTGGGATAGGTCATCGCCAAGGCTCCATGGCTCGGGGAGGTCACCGAGAAGACAGCGCAGAGCAGGAACTCATGCTTCATGGGACTCTCTCATTGCTCTTCTGTCTTGAACAAATGGAAAGGTTGAGCTCAGTTTTTTTGTTTTTGTTTGTTTGTTTTTGGGCAACTAACAAAATCTTGGGCTTTCTTTTTTGCACAGGAAATCAGGAAGCACACAGTCTCGATACAAATAGTAGTGTAATTGCTGGACTATGAGTTTCATTGTGATAAATTTAAACATAAATCAAAATAAAATACTTAAGAGCAATCATCTTACTTGAATGGTTTCTCTAGAAGTTGGGAGAAGAAAATGTGATCAGAGGTAAGAAGAGTTTTGAGACTTAAAACTCTGCTTTGGGGTGCCTGGGTGGCTCAGTCGGTTGAGCGTCTGACTCCTGGTTTCAACTCGGGTCATGATCTCAGGATTCTGGGATCAAGCCCCGTATCAGACTCCACACTCATCACGGGTCTGCTTGAGATTCTCTCTCTCCCTCTGCCCTTCCCCTGCTTATGTGCATGTGCGCGTGCTCTCTCTCAAATAAATATTAAGACAAAACCAAACCAAGCCTCTGCTTTGCTCAGGTATCCTAACCCCTTGGTCACTGCTACACGTAGCTCAATAAACAGAACACAAGAGCACAGATGCGGCGTCCTGAGGCTGCTTTTCTTCCTGAAGCTGCTTCTGTGTACCACTTGTTTCTCAGCCTTTTTATTGTGTTTCCTTTTTCGTTTTCCGAGTCTTTTTTATTATGGAAGTAATGCACGCTTCAGACAGTTATTAGCGCTGTCCAGCAAATATTTCTGGTTCCCCTGTGGGGCACGTGTGGCATCGCATTTCCCCGCTCCCTTAAAGTTAGCTGCGGCCACGTGGCTTGTTTTGCCAGTAAAATGAGAAGTGATCTTCTCTTCGGGGTGGGAACTTCAAGAATTCGTGTGCAATTTACATTTCTTTCTTTCCTTCTCTCTGCCTGGCAACCTACGACACCCTAAATGCAGGCTGCTCTGTAAGCCCAGGTCCCCGTGAGGGTGGGTGACACGGGGCAGGCCCCCAGCCCACCGTCAATGGACATGGAGCCTGAGGGAGAAATAAACCTTTGTTGTTTTAAGCCACTGAGATTTTGGGGTTGTTACTGTAGCATAAATAGCTTGTTAGAAAAATCCTTCAATAGGGGCGCCTGGGTGGCTGGGTCAGTTAAGCGTCTGCCTTCAGCACAGGTCATGATCTCAGAGTCCTGGGATCGAGCCCCACATCGGGCTCCCTGCTCAGCGGGGAGCCTGCTTCTCCCTCTCCCTCTGCTGCTTCCCTGCTTGTGCTCTCTCACACTCTCTCTGTAGAATAAATAAATAAAATCTTTTAAAAAAGATTATGAAACCAAAAATATATATAAAAAAAGAAAAATCCTTCAACTTATATGCCAGGGTGCCGGCAATGTCACAGGGCACAAGGGAGCCATGGGCAGGCCAGCAAGGCCCGCTATCAGAGCACTACATGCCATCAACCAATCAGCCATTTAACTGTAAGAGCACGGAGACATACAGAGCCCTGCAGAGTGCATAGGGCACGAGACGTGCTTTGGCCCAGGGTTAGGGAGACTTCTCTAGAAAGACGCGAAGCTGGGATCTAAAGGGTGGCCGGGAGTTAGCCAAGGGAAAGAGAGAATCGTGTCCCACACAGAGGAAACAAGATGAGCAAAATGTCTGAGGCAGAAGGAGTGGCGGGAATGCAGAGAAGAGGGTGCAGACATGCTGGGAGGCAGGGAGGAGGCAGCGACCTGTCCACTCAGCGCTTGGGGACCTTGGTGGGAAGTCTGGTCGCATCCCAAGAGCTATGGGTCACCATGGGAATGTTTGAGGCAGAAGGGTCCCATGATCATACCGTATTTTCAGAAGGCAACAGCCAATATAGAATTATCAAGGTAAGGAAGGTCAAGTGAGGAGAAAATCAGTCTCAAGTTGGCTTTGACCCCCAGGACAAAACATGATGCAGCCCGCAAAGCCAACAGCAGGTGGCGCTGCGCGCATGGCTGCCAGCCACCGGGAGCATCTGGCCACCTCGGTGACCCTGCTTCAAGCTGGGGCATCTCGGGGTTCCCACAGAGACTCAGGGACACACGCTGCGTCCTTCCACCACCAGGGGAGATAAGGAACGCGCTGCGGGGCCAGGGGCACACCTGGATTCAGACATGTGGTTTGGGTTTGTGCAGCAGCAGCCGAAGCTTCCGTGTTCACGCTCCTCCCCTATTCCATAGAGAAGCCCGACGCAGGAGGACCCCTCACCCAACAGACCATGATCCCTGTCCCCATTCTATCACCCTCCCCGACATCTCTGCAGCGTGTGGCCCCGCAGACCCCCCGTTTCTCCAGGTTTCCTCACCCTTCTCGCCCTCCTCCTCTATCTCGGACAGTCCAGATTGTCCCCATGGCTCCCGACTCAGCGCAACTTTCTTATTTCTACCAGCCCTTTTATTTATAAAACCAGCCCCTGGTTCCAACCACAAGCTTCCCTGGAATATGTCTAAACCTATACTCCGGGCCAACCGGTCTCTCTGAGCCCTAGTCCCCAATTCCCCGGTGCCTGCAGGGCCCCTCCCTGGATTTCCCACGGCCACCGCGAGTCTCCCAGGGAGGAGGTCCCTGTCACCTCACTCATGGTTTACAGCCAGGTGCTCATGCCCGGTGCAGCCGCCGAGGCCGAGGAGGGAGGAGCGGGAAGGGGAGAAGTGGTCCAGAGCACAGCCGGGTCCTCCCTCCGCGCTGCGCACATCTCTCCTCTGCCGCGGAGTTTTGCTTACTGAGGTTTCTGCTCCTGCGCAACTTCAGCTTGTCCGGGACCCCTGGGGCTCCAGCTGTAGCCTGTGGTCTCTTTCTACGTTTCCTTCAAGCATCGGCTTCCCACGTGCCTCGTTCTCTGGGTCTTCACAGGACGCAGACTTGGCCGGACCCACTGGTCTCGGAATAGACAGGCTCCCTCGTAGCAGCCAGCGGGGGAGTTTTCGGGGTCAGGAGCCTCCCGCTGGTCCAAGCGGCTGTGCCTTAGGGACGGCACTGGCGTTACTGGTCAGGTAACACCCCGGATAATTCCTCTGGGATGGGGGGGTGTTAGTGTGGCTCACAGGAGTGCTGTCTTTTCCCCAGCTGGAATTCATCCCCTTAGAGACAAGATCCTGGAAAGAACTTGCTTATGTTTTTTTCTTCACTTCATCACCTTTCTGTCACACATCTTTTCTCACCTTTTTTTTTTTCAGATACCACTTTTGTATTTTTTTTTTTTAATCTGAAGCCTATAGAGAGGTTGAAAGAAAGTAGAGTGAACACGTAGACCCTTTACCTAGACCAGGGTTCTCATTCTTGGCACTGTAACGTTTGGGGCTGGAGAATCTGCTGTTGTGGGTGCCTGACCAGAGCACTGCGGGGCGTTCAGCAGCTTTCCTGACCTCTGCCAACAGATGCTGGTGGCGTCCCCTTGACTGGGACAACCGAAAATATCTCCAACATCACCAAGTGTCCTTTAGGAGGTAAAATAGCCCTCTAGCTGAGAACCACTGACCTGGATTCAGGAACATTTTGTCATATTTGCACGTGTAAACAGTGTATATATACATGTATCCATATGTAAACACACATATATACATACATATTTCCTATATACATGAATCATAGTGAGCAAATATGGCAAAATGTTAATTTGTGGCTCTCTAGCGTATTACACAAGTATATATTATATATGCATATATTTGTATTTTACATAGAGTGCAAATGTGGCAACATGTTAAAATGTATATTTTATACACACACACGCACGCACACCTTTTTCCTGAAACATTTCAAAGTAAGCTGCATACATCACTAGCCTTCCCCCTAAACACTTTAGCTCCTGAGAAGAACGTTCTGGAATATCACAATAAGATTATCATGGCCAAGAAATTCACATCAATATAGTATTATTTTAAAGCCTATATTCATTTTTCCCCTCAGTTTCCCAGTAATGTTCTTTGTGGATTTCTGGTCCGCGGGGTCTGTCGTGGTTACACAGCAGACACACCGCTGAAGGGGAAACAGACACTAACTGCCCTCCGTCATGACCGGGCCCCCCTCTCGGTGTAAACCGTGCCCCAGCCCATCGGATTAGTACTTCCTCTATTCCAGTGCTGACCAGCCTTTCTGCTCATCATTTAACCATCATGAGAGAAGAAATCCACTTCCAGATGATCCCCTTAGCCTTTATTTAAATGTCTGCCGCCTGGCACATGTCCCTAGATGACGACATCCACGCTGGGGACAAGATCAGAAACAGCTCTGCCGATCGCACCTCCCCAGCCTTCCAGTAAGCATCACGGCTCAGACAGCAGCTCCGGAACCAAGTGCAGCCGGGAAGGGCGCGAGACCTCCTCCAAGCTGAAGGACTCAATAAGCATTTTGGCACCTGGTTAGGCCGCAGTAACGGGAGACGAACTCCTCCCTAGGCGTGGTCCAGCGGCTGCACCAGGGGGGCCATGAGCAGGAAGGCCACTTCCCCACCTCAACCCTTCCGTGCTTTGACACATCCCCCCGGCGACCCCGCGCGGCATGCTCAAGTTTGAGAAGGCCTGAACTGGAGTTAGTGTGTTCCCAAACAGAAACCACCTGCATCGGTCCCAGCAGCATCTGAAAGGGTGGCCGGGTGTTCCCTTCCCAACACCTGCTCAGAGAACCGAGAGGGCCCCCCTTCGGGTTAAGAGCAGCACCAACCTTCACCTGAGCGAGCCAGGCCCCCTCTGGCAACCAGTCAGGGTGTCTCACGGAGCCTGCACAGAGGGGACAGCTACAGGAATGTCATTCCCAGCAAACTCACGTGCGGTGCGAGCGCCCCACTTCTCTAGTACAAGGATTCGTGTGCTTGCCTTTTTTCCTCTGATGTTTATGAGATCCTGAGTCCTAGGTTGCAGCCTTTCTTGGCAGACTTCACGAACCTGTGAGATCCCCAGCAGGCGAGCCGCGGCATCGTTAGAAGTAATTCAGGCAAACTGGTCATCCCCGGACAGGTGCTGCGTTGGGGGAATCAGCCCCGGGCTCCCAGCTGCGACTGCAGACCCCGTGCAGGTGTCCGCGTCGGGAACGAGGCGCGACATGCCAGGAAGACAGAGCAGAAGCGGGGATGGAATGCTAAGTGATTCAGAGATGGTGTTTATACTTCAGAATGGCTTTGCTTCCAAGTTGCACATTTGGGGCTTTCAGGCCTTTTGGACTGAAGAGAAAGAACTGCAGTTTTATCTCTTACGTGTCTCCACACAGACTGGGGAGATCGTGGAAGAGCAGCAGAATGCCCGCGGCAAGTTTCTAGCACCAGGTCCGTAACTCAGGCTCAGCCACGTTTAAAAGGAAGCCTGCAGAAGGTGGAAGGAAGATGTAATTGTGGAGGAGAGTCCAGTGAAACGGAAAGAGGGGAAAGATATGGCCGATTCGCTCCCTTTCCCGGCACCGGGACGTGGTCCCGTCAGCAACTTCGAGTCATTTGTTTTAGGCCCTAGTCAGGGCACAGCAGGACTGACCAGCTTAGTCTCCAGCGGCGTCCCTGGCTAATTAAAATCAGCCAAGAGTCAGACTGTTGAGAAGAAAATTATAGAAACAAAGTATTCGTTATTTTTCCTGAAAGAGATGGTGAAAGCAAATAGTGCCCAAGAGAAGGATGTTCAGAAGCAAATCCTGTGCTTTTTGCCATTTTTTTTTTCCTTTCAAAATAGGCTCCATGCCCAGCATGGAGTCCAATGCAGGGGCTTGAACTCACCACCCTGAGATCAAGACCTGTCAAAGTGGAGAGTCCCGCACTCAACCAACTGAGCTACCTGGGTGCCCCAGGCATGCCTTTTCTATATAACCAACCCATTTAGGCAAAAGAAAATAATTCATGCAGGCTAGAACTGCCTTTTGAGAACAAAGTTTATTCTGACCCAGAATTATAATAATTTTTAAAGTCCTATCAATTCCACCATACTCGGTAGGAATTACTCAGACTTTTTTCCCCCTTGACTTCTGAAAAAGCGAACTGGCTAACTCTAGCTGAATTTAGCTGGGAAGTAAATGCATTTCTTTATCATTAATTACTACATACAGAAAAGCACATTTAGCTTGCATCTCAAATTGTCTTCAGTAAAGTCTATTTTGCTTGCAGTAGTTGTGTTATCCTGATTTCTCTTCCCCAAGTTCTGCTCTCCGTGAAATGCTATTAAGTTTTGTTTTTCCCTTTCTTTGATTTGGGAGCACCTGGCCAGCGGAAGCCTCGCAGCTGCAGGCAGTCGGCAACGTTGTGGGCGATGTAGTAGAGGTTCAGCATGGCAGCTGGGCTGAGAATGTCCACTTCCGGTTTCTTCTGTTTCTTCCCGCGAGACTTGCCTCGGCCTTTTCCTCGTTTCCCTTTACCTGGCTTTCAAAGACAAGTATATACGGGGCATAAGTTAGTTTTTATAAACCTGAAATAATATTCAACATTTCCTACTGAACATAAGAAAAGCACCTCCTGAAGAGAAAAAACTAACAGCAGCAAAAATTTTTGCATGGAGTGAGAGAAGTCACACGCAATCTAATTCAACAAATGTGTATTAAGCACCCAGATTAAAAGAGACCCAACCTAATCTAACGGTCGTGTGGATCTTGTTTGCACTGATTTGAACAAACTGTAAAATGACATTTTTAGGCAATTGGGGACATTTGGTAATATCAAGGAATTATTAATTCTGTTAGGTGTGATAATGGCATTGGGTCATGGAAGAAAATGTGTACACATTTCAGAGATGCACACTAAAATCTGAAAGAAGGCCTCAGATTTGGTTTAAAACGCTGCAGCTCCCCTACTTCCCCCCAAAAGACAGATGATGCAAATGTGGCAAAATCCTGACAATTTCAGAGTCTGAGAAATGGATACATGAGGATTCATTATACTATTCTATTTGTGTGTGTATAGAAACTTTTATAATAAAAATTTAATTAAAAACATTAGATAATCGGATGCTGACACATATTTTGGCCTTTGTTATGTTGCAGTCACTATCTCATTAAACAGTCGTGAGGGTTGAGATGACTACAAAGCACTTAGCATAGTGTCGGACATGAAGGAAACAATACGTGATTGTCCCCATCACTTTATCACCACTAATCCTCCGAGCTGTGTTTTTGAGGGAGAGAGGCATTATTCCCGTCTTAAAAATGGAAGACTGGAGGCTCCACAAGGTCACCATGCAAGCCAGCGTCCGCCAGCTCAGCACCCAGGCTCTGGCCATGACCGTGCTGCCAGGCCAGTGCCTTCCGGGAAAAGGAATGGGTACCATCCTAACGTGAGAATAAACTACCTGAAGTTTTGCTAGAGCCACACAAAGCTGAGTTGACTTCTCTATGTCCTATGACCCACCCATAAAGTAACAGATGGACGTGTATTATTTAGAAAGTGTCTCTTCCAGGCAAGGGAAAGGAGAGGAATATGTAAATTATCAAGAACACCCACAAGGGCCAAATATTTATATAAACTAGATGCCATATTGATAGCATCTCATTTTAAAAATGTCCCAGGCTAAACAAAGAGAAACATAGTCAATGTGTTAAAACACTAAAATACATTTTTATTAAGTGAAATGGAATACATTCCTAGATACAAAACCCAGGAATGAAGATGAGAAATCTTCATTGCAACAGTGGCCTGGCTTTCATGTGGAAATCTAAATTTAAAAAATATATATGAAAACCTATATGATAACCGTACCTCCTGATAAATACCTCCCCTTGGGGTGTAGGATGTACACTGCCAGAAGCTCTTAAGATGTGAGGGTCTTGGCTTTATTTATGTTTTTATACTTTTTTGCATGTCAACCATATGACTTATCTGGAATAACTGCCCCTCAAAAGCGTTTTAATCTCTAAAATAGTTTGCTAACTAAAAGTCACACAAAGTTTTGATATTT
>CM052887.1:74074604-74143834 GCA_028534135.1 Potos flavus | reverse complement strand
CTTGTTACTTCTCTTCGTGCAGGGCTCTGCTCAAGTTGGAAAACTCTCTCAGATACTGCGTCTATAGTCTGTCTATTACTAGGATGACCATATAATTTATTGTCCAAACCCAGACACTTCAACAAACATAAACTGGGACTGTCCCAGGCAAGCAGTGGGGGGTGGGGATGTATGGATGGTTTCCCAAGGGCCCTCTCAGCCCTGTCACCTTCCAGCTCCTGACCCCAAGCACGCTCCACTCTTTAATCATGCTATTTTGTTCATGTATTTATTGTTTGCTTCCTTGCCAGAAGTTTGTGAGGTCAGCACTGAATTCCTAGGGCCTAGACCAATGTCTGGCACGTTCATAGGTACGAAATGATATTTGCTGGGTGAATACATTGCAACTTAATGCAATTCAGTCCCAGGATTTAGAAAGCAAACGTAGATATCTGCTTTTCTGAATTTTAAGATGCCTCCTTCATTCATTTGACAAATATTTAACAAATTATCTACTGAGCACCAGGACCTGCAGTTCCGGGCTCCTATCTTCATGAGGCTTACAGTCCAGTGAGGGAGGAATTACAAACACTTTTACTCACCCTAATGTGGAATGAGAGCCCAGGGTACCTGGCATTATAATGACACAGGATGGACAGGGAGTGACCTAGTCCGGGATAGGAAGGAAGAAGGGTTCCTGTGGGCTGAGGGGCAGGGAATTCCCAGGCAAACAGCTTGTGCAAAGGCTCTGAGGCTGGAGGGAACATGCCAAATTGAAGGGACCTCTCAAAAAAGGTCAGTGTGGTTGGCCTGTAAGCGACCATGGTGGGGGCGCAGAGTGAGAGGAGTTTAGGCTGGGAAGGTAGGCAGTGTGCAGCTCTGGTCTGCAGGCCTTGGAAGCTAAGGTGTTTAACTTTTACTCAAGGGCCAGTGGGAATCCATTAGCTTAAATGGCTTTATTAAACTGTTTTGCTTCAGTTCCCTGGGCTCTGAAAGAAAATGACAGCACCAACCATGCACAGTAACCCGGGAATGCCACAATTTAAATCAAGAGACATCTATCTAGTGCTTTTATATGCAATGAAGTAGGAGGAACACAGATTTACCAAACACGTTTCTTTACTAGCGTCAAATGGGGAGGAGGAGTGAAGTTTTCCAAGGTGAAATAGGCGAAGCTCTGGAAGCAAGGTGTAGAAGGTCATGGGGGCTTGGGGAGCAATATGGCAGCAGGGGGTACTTCTGAGTTGGGCCCATCCTGAAGAAAAGTAGATCAATAGCTTGGGATGGGGCGGGTGCAGGAGGCTTCAAGAAGAATGTGGGTCTAGTGTGGGATGTGTTTTTTGTTTCATTTTGTTTAAAGTAGAGACGTTAATATGGTAAATAAAGCTCAAGAGGTTGAGGCCCCTTTACCCTGGGCTCCGAGCGGTACTTAGTTGAGCAGACTGGAAATTCCTGAGGTCCTGGGGTGGGGGTTACAAGGTCATAGCCATTCTGGGACCATCGAACTGGTGGAGGAGGAGGACAAGAGATGGAGAGCCCCTGGACAGAGGAAGCAGACTACAGCCAGAGTCCAGGCAGGTGATAAGGAGGGCAGGACTTGGCCGGTGGCAGTGAGGGTAGAAAGCAGGGCGAAGGGACTGGATGAAGGCTGAGGAACAGTAGTGCTTATGAGTTTGAGGCCAGGAGAATGAACATGCCATTGGAAAGTGCAGAGAAGGTAGTGGTTAAAAGACTGGGTTTTGAACACAGTTGGGAAATGCTCTCTGGTGGAGAGATCCAATGGGAAGCTGGAGTGGTCTGGCTTAGGATGGAGCTCTGTGAGCCAACGACTGGGAGGTGAGATAGAAGTTTAAGGATGTTACAAGCCTTCCTGGGCATAAAATTCAAGAATTCCCTGCACAAAAGATTTCCTCCAAAGCCTTCCCTCAAGCTAGGGTTGGAAGAGAGAATCACTCGTTAGAGCCTGCAATCTGGGTCGCACCAGCGCTCGTTTTCTGCCTCTTAATCCGTAGAGGAGAATCCTGCACAGGACCCAGGACAGCGGCAGCAGCAGGTAAGTGCCCGGGCCAGCCACTGTTGACCCGCTGGCACTCTGGGGTTTCACACCTCGGTACCGCCTCTCCTTATTTCCCACACACGTGGTTATGAAGGTGGCTCAACAGAACCAAGGAACGAAAACTAAGCGACTCACAAAAAGAGGGCTCAGCCTGATTCTGTCCCCTCTGGCGCGCGCAGACCACCTGGGCAACCCGTCTCCCCCGTCATCTTTATATCCCAAGTGTTCAGATCACTAGGTTGGACACCCCCCACAACGACAGGAGACGGAGGTGCCCATCTCGTGGCGTGTGGGTAACAAATATTGGTAAAGCGTGCCTCGACGCGGCAGAACGGTATTAAACGAATTTAGCGAAAGCCTCGGAACTTCTTATACTTAAATAAGACGTGTATTACCATGGTAATTCCTCAGTCGAGCAGGTGAGTGTGGCATGGGTTCCCAATCCTGAAATAAAGAGAGAGAGCCCAGTTCTCCGCATCGCCTGGGGGCGGCGCCCCTGCGCCCATCCCTGCCGCCTACCGGGCTGCCTCCGCACTCGCCAGCGAACCGTCGCAGGTCCGGGAGCTCGCCACGCTTCTCGGGAGCCCCAGACGCTCAGGGGAGCCCGGCGGGGTTAAGGGGCAGCCAGCCACTCAGCCGCCGCCACGCGGAGCCTGGGCACCCACCGCACGGAGGTCGCGGGCCGCGTGACTCACGGCGAGCTCGCCCCGGGGTCTGGGGGGCGCCGGGCTCGCGGGCGCCGGCGGGGCCGCGCGCACAAACGCAGGGCTGCGCGCGCCGCGGGGGGCGGGGCCGCGCGGTGTTTACCTGTTGCTAGGACACCGGGGCCCGGCGCCCAGCCGTTGGGCCGGAGGGCAGTCGGTCCGCAGTCCCCTGCCGGCCTTGCCGCGCTGGCTGGGTCACTTCACCTCGCGCGACGGCGACGACGACAGCCGAGAGTGCCGGGAAGCCCAGCCTCTTGCTGGGGGCCCGGAGTGGGCGGTGCTCGGGCGGGTGTGGTGGTACTTGGCCTTGGAGTGGGCCGGTTCCGCTGTAGGAGCCCCGGCCACTCACTGGCTGACCCTGGAGAAGTCATCGAAGATTCCAGAACCTTTTTTGGAAAATGACATGGAGCCTTTGAGGGTTGAAGTGAGAAAAAGGGGGGGGGGGGAGTGTGCATAAAGAACCTGGCACAGGACCCAAGAGAGTAAAGGCCTGAAAAAAGGTTCTTAGGCCCCGAATGAGAGTAAGGAAGGCTACACAGTAGGAGCGGTTCTGCTTCTGACCTTGTGAGTTCAACCCAATAGATGTTTACTTGTGTTCTCCACAGTGAGCAACCTTTTTTAGACTCATTTTGCTGCAGCGGTGTAAGAGACGCTAATGGACTAATGGCCATGATTCAGTAGAAGTATCATGAAGGGGATACTCCTTCATTCTAGCAAGCCTGGCCCCTTCTTCCTTCTCCTTGATGTCTGAGCCTAAGTTAATGTTGCTCTCCTCTTCCCCCCCCCCCAAGTCTCCCCACTTGCTTCTGATATGTGCATTATGCCCCTTGCTCATCCGGACCTCAGTCATCTCATGTCGGCCTCCTGCTGCACTCCAAGTGTTGGCTGATCTCAAAGTCCAGTCCTTAGCTCTCTGCCGTTGTGCCTAAGTGTCTCCTCACTGACGGCTCATCTGATAATGTCAGTGACTACCTCTCTTGGGAGGACACAGCCCCCAGCAGAAAGAATGGCCTCCACCTGAGCTCCAGTCTTCAGGCTGCACTATTCTCTGGACTTAGGGCATCTCTCCTTCTGTCAGCTGCTCAGTTTCCGTTGTCAGTGGCAACACTGCTCTCCCAGTCTGTTGGCCTCTGTCATCTCTAACTCCTCTCTCCAATGAAGAGTCCAAGGCCTGAGTATTTCTTGTAAATTCCTCTATGGATCCTCCCCTTGACATTTTCATCATTCTAAACTAGACCTTCATTTCGTATTGCAGGTATAGTTGACACTGAAGGAGCGCTGATGTCAAGCACCTGCTGAGCACTTTGCACACATCATGGCATCATTACTTTCCCACAACTAATGTGGTAGTTCCCATTACGTTCTCCAGTTTGCTTGAGGTCAGAGGGAATAGGTAACTTTCCCAAGTTCACACAAGCAGAGACAAAGCCAGCTCTGTCCATCTGGCCAGCTGGTGCTGTTAAACACTAAAATCATTCCGAAGGCACCCTGGGTGTGAGGCCAGAAGATGTGGGTTCAAAACTTGGCCTTACTCCTTATTAGTTATGCAATTTTGAACAATTCTCTGAGCTTCACTTTGTTGCTTTGGGTTACCGCGAAGGTGACATGATGGAATGCACGTGAAAATGCTTTGTCAGTTCAAAGTATCTCCAGTAAGCCTTGCTTTAAAGGATATAAATTTGTGGATTAGGGAAAACAGAATGGGGAGAGGCTGGTAAAAAGGTACAAACTTTCAGTTATAAGATGAATGAGGTCTAATGTATAACATGATGACTATAGTTGATAATACTGTATTGTATAATTGAAAAATGCTAAGAGTGGAACTTAAGTGTTCTCATACATAAAAGTGAGGCGATGCATATGTTAATTGTGGTAATCCTTTCACAATGTATATTGTGTGTCAAATCATCACATGGACACTTTAAATATATTGCAGTTTTGTCAGTTATACCCCCAATAAAGCTGAAAAAAAAAAAAACCTATAAAGCCAAGATAGCATGCTTTGTCAGTAGACAGGCATGACATAAAGTGGTCTAATGACAATCGGAACAACTTCGATGGTGGCACCATTTTCCATTGACCAAGTGGATCTTCAGCCTTTGTACTAGAGAAAGGCTTCACACTGATCTGCAGGAAGGGGAGGAGGGCTGCTGAAGTGTGGGGCTGAAAGACAGACTTTGTTATATAACACAGTGCAGGTTGCTATTAGAATAAAAAAAAGTCATTGACGACACATGCATTTTTCTTAAATATCAGTCCACTTAAGAATCATTTAATGTTTAGGACTTAAGCTAGATCTCTTTATTCTATAAGAACTGAACAAATTTAAAAAATAATAAAAAAATAAAAAAGAACTAAACAAATTTTCCTATGTAAACTGGAAAATGAGTTAAATTTAGATAACTATTCAAATTCACATTAGAATTTACACCCATGGGGAGCCTGGCTGGCTCAGTCAGAAGAGCATGTGATTCTTGATCTCGGGGTTGTCGAGTTCGAGCCCCACGTTGGGTGTAGAGATTACTTAAAAAAAAAAAACTTGAAAAAGAAAAGAATAGTACTACTTAATTTTATCTGTTTATGAATATACATCCTTATGTCTCCTTTATAAATAGTAATACAAACTGTGCTGTTCTTTAAAAAAATAACATTGCCAGAATTGAAGCATACATTCTTAGAACATCCAAACTGAGAATATTCTATCATTATCTTTCTTAGAAGTTGCATTTAAAAATTCCAATTTCCTCCTTTCTACTCCCCTCCCTTTCTTCCTTTCTTTTTATCTCATTAAGTTCAACAGTATAGCACTGCACTCACTTTATCCTTTATAGCTCTAATATTGTAGAGGAAGTTACAGAAAAAATAAAATGTTCTTTGTCGGTAATTTCCTCTGGCCAGCCACTAGGGTCCCAGCAGTGAGAACTCTGGGGAACAGTAAGGACCAGCTGGAGTGGACAGGAGACAAAATTATCTAGAGCAGGGGTCAGCAAACTTAGTAACTATTTGAGTCTTTACAGGCCTTATGTCCTCTTTTGCAACTACTCCGCTGATGTAGAATGAAATCATTTATAGACAACATGTAAATGAGTGAGCGTGGCTGTGTCCCAATAAAACTATCACGGAAACTAGAATTTAAATTTTATAGAATTTTCATGTGTCATAAAATATTTTTCTTCCATGGATTTTTTTTCCCCAACTATTTAAGAATGTAAAAACCATTCTTACTTAGCTCATGGGCTGTATGTATAAAACCTGTCAGTGGGCCAGATTTGGCCCTGGGGCTGTAGTTTGCTGATTCCTGGTCTAGAGAATCAAAATGCTATTCATTATTCTTGCTGGGGTATTCTTTGAAGGGGGTGGGGAAGTGGAGAATGAGTGGGAATAACAGTAATCAGCAATTATTCAATGCTCATGTTTAGCAAGCGTTATTCTAAACACTATATGCACATCGACTCATTTAATCCTTACAATCCTAAAAGGTAGGTAAAGTATTATCCCTGTTTTACAGATGGGGAATCTAGGGCAGAGAGAGAGGAAAGAACTTGTCCTTCTTCTTCTGCCAGTAGATGCAGAGCCTGCGTAGAGTAGCTCACCAAGTTGGGTTAAGCACCCTCAATCTGAGCCATTATGCTGCATGGCCTTTCTGGGTAAAGTACCTCACATCTTACCGTGAAGACATATTTTCACAGGCATCCACATGGAGGATCTTTGTCCTGCCAGCTCCATTAAGCATTTGAACAAAAAGTTACAGAATGTTCAAACTAATGTTTCCATTTGGAGGCAAGGGGACAGATGGTATTGTCATATTTAGTAAGGAAGTCACTGTCACCAAAGGTGTCTGAGCAGAGACGGGATGACTTTTGTACTCTTGTAGCTCCTTAGAAAGACTTTGGTTATTTTCTATAAAATATGTAAAAGTAAAAATTTAAAGTCCTTGCTTTTTGAAATTTAAATCTGGCTAGTTAGTAAAGGAGGACACAGCCTAAAAACCTCCCCATAGCCCACTCAGGCACAATCTCATTACATTTACAGGATCTGGGAGTCTGAATGTCCAGAGCTGCTGGTAGGAAATATTTCAAATCGCTTTGGCCTATTGCTATGAGAACTGAGTAAAGCTCCCTTGACCTCATCCCCATCACACACACACATATGCATGCATGTGTGGGCGTACACACCATTCTTTCCATCTATACCCTTTCTTCTTAACTGAAACATACTTTAAACAGTGTTAGGGAAAAATGATTTAATTATTAAATATATTAAAGTTATAGTTATTTGACAAAATATTAATATGGAAAGATAGGTTTCTGGGATAAATATGATAAAAGCAAGCAAAGGACAGAATATGTTGTGCTCCCATATATGAAAAAAAATATTAGGGGCGCCTGGGTGGCTCAGTTGTTGAGCGTCTGCCTTCAGCTCAGGCCATGATCCCAGGGTCCTGGGTTCAAGCCCCACAGCAGGCTCTCTGCTCGGCAGGAAGCCTGCTTCTCCTTCTCCCACTCCCCCTGCTTGTGTTCCCTTTCTCGAGGTCTCTCTCTCTCTTCAAATAAATCTTTAAAAAAATATATTGGTGGAGAAGAGATGGGTGTTATCATGGGAATTATCTGAAAGGATAAAAAATAGAAAAAATATTTACAGTGATTACTTCTGGGGAATGAGATAGGGATCTGAGGTGGGAAGTTACATTTTTCACTGTGTGCTCTGAAAAATTACTTGAATCTTTTACATGTATCTTCTTAACAAAAACACCAATAAATACCTAAATGTATTCTTCATTTTTACACTTACTTCCTTATGTCAAATTCTCTACCTAAGCCTGAAACTTTCTTTACTTGAACCTTCTTTGACTCCATCAATAGCTCCAAGCATCTTTCAAATAAAAATAACTTCCTTCAGGTCTTGCCTTATACCTCTAATAATGATAGAAAGGAAGAGTAAATTAATCAATTTTGCTACTACGTGTACTGATGGGTGTTAGTGGGTGTAGCGAGTTGAACTGTGGCCTCCCAAAAGATATGTCCATGTCCTTATTCTCAAAAACTGTGAATACTACCTTATAGCAAAAGAGTGAATATTACCTTATATGGCAAAGATGTAATGAAGGATCTTGAGAAAAAAAGATTATCCTGGATTATCCTGATGGGCCTTAAATTCAATCAGAGGTATCCTTAGAAGAGAGAGGGATTTTTGAGAGAGGAGGAAGCAATGTGACACAGAGGCAGAAATTGGAGTGACATGAAGCTAGAAGCTACCAAAAGTTAGAAGAGGCAAGGAAATGATTAGTACCTTTGAAGGGAGAGTCCTGCTGACACCTTGATTTCAGACTTCTGGCCCTTGTAACTGTGAGAGAGTAATTTTTCTTATTTTAAGCCACCCAGTTTTTGGTAACTTGTTACAGCAGTCCTGGGAAACTAATATAGTGGGGAAAAAAGTACAATTAATAGCTAAGGTTAGTTGTTTGGATTCCATAAAAGTATTCATGTTTCTTCTGGCTCAAATAATACCATAAGTTGATTGTATTTTGAGGTAGTTAATTCTTTTTTTTTTTAAGATTTTTTATTTATTTATTTGACAGAGAGAGAGAGATAACAAGTAGGGAGAGAGGCAGGCAGAGAGAGAGGGAGGCAGGCTCTCCACTGAGCAGAGAGCCCAATGTGGGGCTCGATCTCAGGACCCCGAGATCATGACCTGAGACGAAGGCAGAGGCTTTAACCCACTGAGCCACCCAGGCACCCCAGTAGTTAATTCTTTTATAGATATTTCAGTTATTCCTACTGAATCTATGACATAGTGAGATTACTGTCAGTGAAAAGATTAGAGGCTAGATAAACACGTAGCCGATACTACTTAAAGGAATTCTTGCGTTGGATGGAGATTGTCCTGGGTGATCTCTGATCCCTTCAACTCAAGAATACATTTCCGTAAAATTCCTCCAAATATTGAGGTTTAACATTTTGAGGCTAACCTTTGAACAGTCAAACATTTAGAAAATGCATTCACCTGGAAAAGGTGTTTGAAAGTATAAGGTACTCAGGACTTACCTTCTATAAACTTTCCATACCAGGACTTCTGAAGGAATACCAGAGGCCACTGAAAATTCACTAGTGGGAAAAATAAGTAAAAAACTCATGTGCTTTCTCAAAAATCACCAATTAGGACTTACCCATGCCAACATTTCCAAAAGTATTTTCCATGTTGCTGTACAAAATGCTCTGCCAATATAGACAGAGCTTTGGGCTCTCCTTTTGTTCTACCCTATTTTAGAGATTACACCTTTTCTAATATTGTTAAACTGCCACCATATAAAAAGCTCATTTGTTGAGTGGTGAGATTATACAGGAGGCAATTTTCTTCACTATCACTATATATATATATATATACACATATATATATATATATATATATATTTTTTTTTGGTTGAGAGAAAATGAGAAAGCAGGAGGCCCAGAAGCAGACAAAAGTTTTATTTAATGTAGAGATAATAAAATCATGCTGTAGACATTTTTATTCTAAAATATATTTTATGTATGTATTTATGTATTTGATGTCTCTCATGTTGAAAAGCGTCATATAAAATATCCATTAAAATATGTATTAGTATTAAATACATGTAAGAATAGCAGTAGATGCTCTAAAACCACAAAAGTTGTTTATAAATATAATATTTTGTAAAATATTTTCATTACAGAAAACATTTGTCATAGCCTTACAGAAAAGTCTGGCCTGGAATTATAGTATAGGTAGAGCAGATGTTAATTGGTCATGCCCAGTATTTCTGAGATGGCGGCAGGACTTTCTTTGCCTCTGCAAATTACCCTAAACACACTTAGCACCTTCACAGAGTGCCAAAGAGTTGCCAAGTTCATACTTGACCTAGCCTGAATATTAAGGTGGTTACTTAGCTCATCAATAAAAGCATTGGTGAGATCAAGGTCACAAGTCTGATGGTTGTATGAATCAATGTCATTTTTGTTCCAGACCTGCAGCTGCATTTTTAGTCTCAACTAGTTTTATTGCAAATATAGGTCATTTCTAGAAGGCCTAGAGGACAGAATTCAGACTCATCACAACTACTTGTGGGAGAAAAAGAGACCATCAAAACATTCATTTATAGAACTGTCTTTATATAACCAAGATTATTGTTAGGTGAAGAGCTGGGGGAACTATGGACACAAAACGTCAAGAAAGTCACAACTGAAAATATCAGCATAAAGCACTGAAATGGGTGGTTTCAAATGCTTACCGGAAAGCTGCGGAAATTCTCAATTATCTCTAAGAAAGCCCTAACACCAATCTCAAAAGCTCACTGAGAAGCCGCTGTGACTCACTCTCTACCCATATGCCTGGTTGCAACTGCCTTCCATAGGTAGAATGTACTTCTCTGGCCCAATGTTAGGCTCACCCCAGGTGAATTGCTTTTTTGCCGGTGGAATATGAGCAATTTGACTTATGCCCCATCCAAGCAGGAGCTTTAAACACCCTCCAGGGGCTTGCATGGTATGGTTTGGTGCTTGCTTCTGCCCTTTACCATGAGAACAGTATGTCCCAGGCAGGAGCTAGTCCATCAGCCTCGTGCCAGAATATGATGTGTGGAGCAGGGCTAAATCTAGCAAGTTAACCTGAGTGGCAGTTTAACAATATTAGAAAAGGTGTAATCTCTAAAATAGGGTAGAACAAAAGGAGAGCCCAAAGCTCTGTCTAGCAAGTTAATCAGAGCTGCGGCTGATCCCCAGACCCAGAAACAAGAAATAAAGGGGTGTCGCAAGCCATTGAGATTTTGCAGTTGTGTTTGTATTAGTCTACCCCCAGGGAATACTACACAAGGTTTTACATATTCATCTTCTTTATGTACTATTCCTTTCTATATCTGTCTTTAAGATTCTTTTATGTTGAATTAAAGACCAAATTTCTAACTCCAGTTCAATTTCTCTTTATTAAAGTGCTTTCAGTGGATAAACCATGTCATCAACAATCAACAAACTTTACTGAGATATTCACAAATAAAAATCATCTATAAATCACTCAGATAATGTTCTTCTAAGCAGTAACAGTAATCGCCATTGGAAGTTGGTTAATCTGAATTTATTCCTAACCACACACATGGGTTCTCAAATTGGAAGATTCAGTTACTTTAACATATGGGGCTGGCTGTCAATACCTGAATGCTATCCCAGCAAGTCAGCAAAAAAATGTTGTGATTTGAAACTAATCACTTTTCTTGGTATCTCAGTTTCTCCATCTGCACTGAGAATCTTCCCTTAAGAGAAGACTTGTAAAAAGTATGAAATGTTAAAACTTCGCATACTTCTATGCCTCAGGAAGCATTCATGTGCATATTTTTAAAAGGGCAACTTATTTATTCTTGACACAAATTAAATACTATATGGCTTTAAGAGAAATAGATTGATGACTGCTCTTTCCTTGAGAATTGTCTTTTCAGTTAAACCACATTAGAATAGATTAATAGGATTCATAAATTATATGCTCAGTGAATTACTTTGATTGTGATGAGGACAGCTGTCCTACTCAGGTAAAATTTACCAAGTATTTTAAGAATTCGTCATCCATTACATACTTATATTCTTCATTACCTTTCCATAAAAACAGAAGTCCTGCTATCCTAAAGCTCAAAAAGCTAAAATCCAAGCTTTAGAGTTCTGGTCTAGTTCCTTTGGGTATTGTTAATAACTATCATGACTTCCAAATGAGATTGCAGTTGACAGAGTAAATAAGCCATTTCTTACAAGTCCTCCTGGCACAATTAAAGTGGCTTGGTGATATCATAAAAAAGATTCAGTAGTGTCTATGTCAGGGGGGAGGGCATTTAAAATTTAAAAAAAAAAGCTTGAAAATATAGATGACATAATTGTGGGAACAGAAGAGAAAAAAAATGATCCTCATCCAATCAGAAGCTTTTCTAAAAACCTTGTTTCTGTTGAGAAGTACGTGATTTTTTTTTTTTTAAGATTTATTTGAGAGAATGTGTGTGTGTGGGCAGGGGGAAGGACAAAAGAAGACTCCTCAAGCAGACTCCTCACTGAGCGTGGAGCCTGAGAGGACGCGAGGATTGATATCATGACCCTGAGATCATGACCCAGGCCAAAATCAAGAATCAGACGTTTAACTGACTGAGCCATCCAGGCGCCCTGACAAGTATGTGATTCAAACTTCAAAAGAAGTTTTTTTTCCCCCAAGATTTTATTTGTCAGAGAGAGAGCGCAGCAGGCAGAGGGAGAAGCAGGGAGCCCGATGCAGGACTTGATCCCAGACCCTGGGATCATGACCTGAGCCAAAGGCAGATGCTTAACCAACTGAGCCACCCAGGCGCCCTCAAAAGTTTAAAGAGGTTGGTACATCAACCCCTGTATTTTCAAAGAAGCGTGCAATACTTCTAGGTAGGAACAGTATTACTAAATTTCCATATGACACTGAAAGCATTCGCAGTAAAAAGGAAAAAAAAATCACTAATCAACATAGAAGAAAAATGGTAAGCTGTAATGCTCTTGCTATTCTATTCAATTAAAAAATAAATCGATCATGAGCACAAAATGGACGTAGCCATCTCAATAAATAAAACCTCCTGTAGTTACTCGTCATTTAAAAAATGAATCGGATGAAAAGGATAATTTTTTTACAGTGTAGCAGTCATTTGAAGACTGATGTAGTTTCAGAAAAACATGAAACATCCTTAGAGGAGGTCTATTTCAGACTGGCTGTGGCAGAGCACTCCATGCCCTATACACAACACACAGAAATAATTTTCAGATTGAACATAGATCTCTTTGGGAGTAGAGAAAAAAACACTTTACACGATATACCTTACTATAACATGCAGTATTTAGGTAATAGTAAATCGTCATCCTTTACAAAGAAGGTGCAGGTGCTCTAAAATCATCTTTGAGCTAATAATTTTAGAGAGAGGTGTCAAAATTTTTAACTTAAAATACAGACTTAATTTCAAAGTTGGTTTGCCAAACCTCTTGTAGGTCCTAGGAATCCAAGGTAAGCAAGAAGGAAATGTTCTCCCTTTTTTATGACTTGCCTCTTCCATTACCTATAATGAATGTCATGGGTCAAATGCCATGATAAACTTATTCTCACTCTTGGGGCCAGCAAAGGCTGGCCTGGTTCTGGGCAAGACTAAAGCAGGGAGCGGTCCCAAAAAAGAGCCTGTCCAGGACTGATCCAGCAGATTTTCAAGGCCGACTGGGCACCCCACTGACCCCAGTGCAAGTTGATCAATCTGTTGTGACTCAGGATCCTAGCCTTGCACTATCTCCAGGCCCAAAGTCCCCAGAATGGCCCTGCGCTACACTGGATGTCCCTGGACTAGGCCACCTTTCCCCTGGACAAGCACTCTCAGAGCTGGAAACAAAGGCCAAATGGGCAGGGTAGGCAGAGCACCATTTATTGGAGCTACCCATCTATCAGATGTTTTGTTGTTAAGAGCTCAGTGACTCTGGAGCAGCTCCTCCCAACAGATGGGCTGTGAAAACACCTCTCTCTCCAGCCAGAGCTCATATGAATAGTGGAAATCCTCAGGCAGATCCAACCTCTGCCCCAGTACACTCTGCAAGCAGTTATCCACAGGTGAAAATTCAGAGTCCTGGGGTTTGTCATACCGGCGGCTGTTAAAAGCCTCAATGTTGGCCCTCAAGGTGCATTCTTCTGCTTGGAAGTCCCATGGCCTGGCATCGATGTCTGTGTTGGGAAAAGAGGAAAAAGAACATGTATACAACTCAGGACTCTGCTCCTCTTACCACAGAGTATGGTCTATGGGATAAGAACAATAAAACTGCTCAGAATTTCCTTTTCGTGGAGGGCAATGTACTAAGTGTATAATATCCTGTCACTCTAGTTTAAAAAATACACATGTATATGCAGAGACTATCTTTGGGAGGGTAATCTAGAAACTGCTAACACGGATTACCACTGAGAAGGAAATGAGGTCCCTGAGAGGGTGGACATTTTTTTTTAACTGTACTTCCTTTTCATTATTTCACTTTCTTACTAGGTATATGTATTATATTTCCCAAAACGGCAACTCAACTCCCTTTACTGAGCTTTCCTAGGGTATGGGAGTTACCCATTTGAATGGAATCATTGGCTCTCAAGGAATGGAAAGAGGCAGGAAGAGGTACAAGGTACAAGGAGAATCAGAATGGACCAATTACTGAAGGCTTTACTGATTGATTCCCTGAGACCTCTCCCAGCATACAATAAACGTATGTGTCAGCATATGTTAAAATTATGAGGTGAAAGCTTCCGTGAAGGTAAAAACAGAAAACAGATAATCCGTTTTCTTCTATTTATCTCACTCAGACACTTATTTCAGGGCTAGAGATACATCTTTCCCGGATCTCTCATGTCCCTTACTCAATGGTTTATCTTTTTTTTTTTTAAGATTTTATTTTTAGGGTGCCTGAGTGGCTCAGTCAGCTAAGCATCTGCCTTCGGCTCAGTCATGATCTCAGGGTCCTGGAATGGCATGCATGCGCAAGTGGGGGGAGGCGCAGAGGGAGAGAATCTCAAGCAAATTCTCTACTGAGCCTGGAGCCCCACGTGGGGCTTGATCCCATGACTATGAGATCATGACCTGAGCCAAAACCAAGAGTTGGATGCTTAACCAACTGAGCCACCCAGGCGCCCCTAAAATGGATTTTTATAGTTAATACAGGACCTGGGCACATGCTGGAATTTGGGGCAGTAACCCTAATGTTTGTTATATCAGCACCTGACTATAATTACATACATATTTTCTCATCCAAACTATGTAACAATTCATACCAAAAGCGTAGAGATAACTGTTTATTTAGTTTCTTTTTAAAAGATTTTATTTATTTACTTGAGAGACAGCCTGAGAGTGAGAAAGAGCATGAGAGGTGGGGAGAGAAGGGCAGAGGGAGAGGGAGAAGCAGACTCCCCAGTGAGCATGGAGCCCCGACTGGGGTGGGCAGGCTCGATTCCAGGACACTGAGATCATGACCAGAGCCGAAGGCAGGTGCTTAACTGACTGAGCCACCCACAAGCCACTTATTTAGTTTTGTTTAAACCCTGGGCAACTCCTGGAGGTCAAGAGCTCTGAGAATACTCACCATTCCCATAAGCCCAGTCATCGTTCATGCGGTGGCGTACTTTCTGATAGATGGCTGACATGGTTTTCATGTTACTTTTCCTCCACTGGCGCCCCAGGTACTTGGTCTGTATTTTTAGCAGCTTCAGAACATAAAGTTGCAGCATGGCCTGTTTGACCTTGAGGGCCCGCTTTAAGATTGGAGCTGATTTGAATACCACCAGCATCTACCCGTTTAAAGGGGGGTGGGAGTGAAGAAAGGCAGGTAAGGATCTAAAGTGTCTTGGAACTTCCAACTCACAAATAATTAAGCCAAACCTGACTGGTCTCAATACCCTGGGGAGCTTTTGGGAATCTGTGGTCCAGGTTCTATTTATATTTAGTCTTCAAGAACAGAGAGGAACCACTCCATTTATATGTCACAATTCAAAATTTCTAATATTCAAAGTATCTGATATAAAGAGCAAAATAATTTTTTCAGCCACATATCCCATTCTACTGTTACCAGTTTCTTTTTCTTTCTTTTTTTTTTTTTAAAGATTTTATTTATTTGACAGAGAGAAACACAGCTAGAGAGGGAACACAAGCAGAGGGAATGGGAGAGGGAGAAGCAGGCTTCTCACAGAGCAGGGAGCCCGATGCAGGGCTCAATCCCAGGACCCTGGGATCATGACCTCAGCTGAAGGCAGACGCTTAACGACTGAGCCACCCAGGCGCCCCATGTTACCAGTTTCTTATGTATCTTCTGGATACATAATTCTATGTACACATATTATTTTTATTAACAAAAACCACAGCCAACTACATATCCTGTCACATTGTTCCACACCTTGCTTTTTATTTAACAATATATCTTGAAAATTATTCCATATCAATATAGGACTGCCTCATTCCTTTTTTTTCCCTGCCTCATTCTTTTTAATGGTTGTATATATTCTATTATAAGGATATACCTTATATTAATAGGCTTATACCTATTATTTATACCTTGTATTAATAGGCTTTAGATTGTTTCCAATCTTTCATGATTCATGCTACAATGAATAATCTTAGATTTGCATCATTTGGGATATGTGCTTATAATCTAAATAACAATGCTAACTTTTCAACCAGAGCTGCCCTGGGGGAGGGTCCATATTCAGCTCCTTGTAAAGAAATGGACTGGTGAATAATTATCTCACATAGAATAAGTACCTAGAATGAAGTATTCACCTTATGTAACATTCAGTGTCTCCCTATAGAGCTCACAAAGCAGGAAGTCCATAAATAAGATTTAAAAAATTCAGTCAGATGGACACTTCCATAATCTGAAGCCCCACTCACCATGGTTCTGGAATGCTTCCATTTGGTCAGTTTGTTGAGCAGCCTCAGAAGGTTGATGCAGGAGAAGAGGTTCCTCCAACAGAACTGGTTGTTGTCTCCAGCTTCCTGTAATAAAGCAGGCCCACCATTACCTCAACACCTATAAGGCTCTCCTTCCCACAGAAGCCTGGAAGCCATCACTGGTCAGCTTAGGCGAGGCCTTCCTTATGAAATGCTACCCCCTCACCATTCTGCTCTTCACACACTAAGGTCTCAAAGCATGCAATATTCTTCCTCTGAAAACACACAGCTGCCAATCCTGGAAGGCTGCCCCTACAGCAAGTACTGATTAGAAAGAGGATACATGAACATAAGAACATGGTCACTCACGCTTCTTGTGTAACTTTCTGCTTTAGAATCAGAAAACAAATGATAGAATTTTACCCCTATATACCTTGCACTTATATAGGCTGTGTTTTTAACTGCTAGGAGTTATTCTGGTAGATTCCTTCCTTCTTTCCTTTCCCTTTCCTTCCCTTCCTTTTCTACCTTTCTTCCTTTTTTAAGTAGGCTCTAAACCCGACGTGGGGCTTGAACTCATGATCCCGAGATAAGTCACATGATCTACTGATTGAGCCAGCCGGGTGCCCCTATTCTGGTAGATTTCAAACTATGTTGGATGGATCTGATATTCATTACGTTTGAATTTTTTTAATCATCCTCCACCCTCCTTTATCAAACCCTGTTGCAATAAATTGCTTACTTCTCCAGCATGGAAGCAAAAATGGCAGATGGTAAATTCTAACCAGGTGTTTCTCTTGTATGTTTATTGATAGCTTGTGAGCACCCAACCAGAGATAACAGATGGATGTCAGATAAGAAACAGGTATCTACTCACGGAAACATCTTTCAGGGACAAAAATAAGAGCCCTTCTGGGTTTGGGGGCCTGTCAATATACTGATGTCAGAAGCTATATAAATCAATGAGTATGCATGGTGGCCAAACTAACATCTTGGAAATTCCTCACGCCTACAATTTGATAGGAGGATGAAAGAGTAGGAGACAATATGTAGAAGTGAGCTGTTGTCTAAAGAATGGAAAATAACCCCCTCCTTTCCCAAATTAATCCAAAGCAAGCAAGATAGACATACATCTAATGGGAAGGAACATGTAGGATTTTTGAGAGTATTAGGCTCTACTAAGAAATAAATATGAGTAAGGTCCAAAAAGTTTCAGGGAAATTTTTAGAAATATTATTTAGAAAAAATGTTCTCCTTCCTGTAGTAAATGTTCAATATTGTGTTTAGAACTAGTCCCGGAGAACCATCTGTTTCCTTCCAAGAGAAATTTCCATGGGAGTTTCCACTCTAGTGCATCAGCTAGTCGGCTTGTCCAAAAAAGATAGGTTCTACAGATGTTCCATCTTGTGTGGCTAACAGAGGAATGGACTCTTAAATGTTTATTTTTTTTTAAGAAGCAGGGGAAATAAGAGAACATATGGGGAAGGCCATGTATATCTCCACTGTGAGCTTCCTATATCCTGTTTTCTAATATGATAGCAGCATAAACAGCCTTGCATTCCTTAGCACCCCAAAACAGAATATGGGAGGGGTGCCTGGCTGGCTCAGTCGGTAGAGCACGCGGCTCTTGATCTCGGGGTCTGAGTTCAGGCTGCATGTTGGGTGTAGAACTCACCTTAAGACAAACAAACAAATGGGAGTAGGGATATGGCTTGTGGAAGCAGCACTGGAGTAGACACTAGGACATCTGGTTCTGGCTTGGACCTTGGCCGTGTGATGGTAGATAAGTCATTTCCCTGTTTCTTGTAAGAGGTTGAATCAGATCATCTTTAAGATCCTTTCACCTCTGATCATTTAATAGTACTGTGATTTATCTCAACTTTCTCCATTTGATTCAAAAGTGAAATTTTAAGTGAAAATAAGCTGATTGTGGCTGCTTTTTCCTCAAAGCTCTCTCAAGAGTCCCAGGAAAGATACCCTGTTCCCTCCTGAAGATAGTCCCATCTGCTCAGGGTCTTGCTCTCTTTTTTTTCTGATAATGGTTCCCCACAGACTAAAACTAGCCCCACTTCCCGCATCACCAGATGTTGCCTGAAGTGGGCACTGACAGAACACATGCTGGTCCATGGCTGTCTCAGGATAGCTGATCCCAGGCTTGTTGTCTCTTTGCAACAACAAGCTCCACATGGAGCCCTGTTCAAGCCTTCTGCCTTCTTCAAACACAACAGATCATCATTTTCCAGCAGACCTTTAGCTCCATGTGGTGCCTTTTCAGATTTGCCAGACTTGAGGTTTTTTTTGTTTATTTGTTTATGTTCATTTAAGGCAAACGGCCTGCTTTCTCTTGTTTGGGAGGGCAGGACTCAGCATATTGAGTAAAATGTAAACTTCTGTGAGGGGGTATATTTTGTGAACAGCAGCATTTGGCTGTATTTTCTTGTTTCTGATACTTTACACTAGCCAAATCAAGACCTTTACTCACTTTCTATCAGCAAAAGTTGAAAGAAGAAAACATTTGCCCATGTTCCACTTGCATACATGAACATTTGTTCACAAAATAATGCTATTTACAACTGCACCAAAAAAAAAAAAAACCCTATGAATAAACTTAACCAAAGAGATGAAAGACCTGTACTCTGAAAACTATAAAACACTGATGAAAGAAATTAAAGAGGACACAAAGAAATGGAAAGGCATTCCATGCTCATGGATTGAAAGTATATTATTAAAATGTTTATACTACCCAAAGCAATCTACAGATTTAATGCAATCCCTACCAAAAAACCAACACTTTTCACAGAACTAGAGCAAACAATACTAAAATTTGCATGAAACCACAAAAGGCCCTGAATAGTAGGAAATTTTGAAAAAGAAAGACAAAACTGGAAGATATCACAATTCCAGACTTCAAGTTATATTACAAAGCTGTAGTGAGCAAAACAGTACGGTTCTGGTACAAAATAGACATATAGATCAATAGAACAGAATAAAAAACCCAGAAAGAAATCCACAATTATATGGTTAATTAATCTTTGACAAAGGAGGAAAGAATATACACTGGGAAAAAGATAGTCTCTTCAACAAATGGTGTTGGGAAAACTGGAGAGCTACATGCAAAAGAATGAAACTGGACCACTTTCTTTCACCAATACATAAAAACTCAAAATGGATAAATGACCTCCATGTGAGACCTGACACCATAAAAACCCTAGAAGAGAGCACAGGCAGTAATTTCTCTGACTCGGGCCATAGCAACATCTATTTTTCTAGGTATGTCTCCTGAAGCAAGGGAAACAAAAGCAAAAATAAATTATTGGGACTACATCAAAATAAAAAGCTTCTGCACGGCAAAAGAAACAATCAGAACTAAAAGGCGACCTATGAAATGGGAGAAGATATTTGCAAATGACATATCCCACAAAGGGTTAGTATCTAAAATATATAAAGAACTGATACAACACCCAAAAAACAAATAGTCAATTTAAAAATGGGCAGAAGACATGAACACACATTTCTCCAAAGAAGACATCCAGATGCCCAACAGACACATGAAAAGATGTTCAATGTCACTCATCACCAGGGAAATGAAAATCAAAACTACAATGAGATATTACCTCACACCAGTTAGAATGGCTAAAATAAAAAACACAGGAAACAACAAGTGTTGGTGAGGACATGGAGAAAAAGGAACTCTCTTGCACTGTTGGTGGGAATGCAAACTAGTTCCTCAAAAAGTTAAAAATAGAACTACCCTATGATCCAGTGATTGCATACTTGGCATTTACCCCTCCAAAAATACAAAAACCCTAATTCAAAGGGATACATGCACCCCTATGTTTATTGCAGCATTATTTACAACAGCCAAGATGTGGAAGCAGCCCAAGTGTGCATTAATAGATGAATGGATAAAGAAAATGTGGTATATAAATACAATGGAATATTTTTCAGTCATAAAAAAGAATGAAATGTTGCCATTTGCAACAACATGGATGGAGTTAGAGTATAATGCTAAGTGAAATAAGTCAGAGAAAGATAAATTCCATATGATTTCACTCATATGTGGAATTTAAGAAACAAAACAAATGGGTAAAGGAAAAAAAGACAGAGAAAGACAAACCAAGTTAGTTAAGAGACTCTTAGCTATAAAGAACAAACTGATGGTTACCAGACGGGAGGTGGATGGGGGGAATGGGGGAAATAGGTGATAGGGATTAAAGAGTACACGTATGATTAGTACTGAGTAATGTATAGAATTGCTGAATCACTATATTGTATACCTGAAATGAATATAACATGGCATGTTAACTATACTGGAATTAAAATTAAAAACTTAAAAAAATTGTTTACATACACCCTGTGTCTAAAAATTCAGTTCAGGGATCACATCCTACCCTTTCATAGCATCTCTAAAGTACTATGAGGGTTCTGTTCTAAAGATCCATCTTAGCCCAGCTGAGTGAGCCAAACCAAATAAAAACAGAGGTTTACTCCAGTTACGTGGATAATTAACTCAAATGACTGCTGAAAGAACAGTGTTTCTTCCTTTTGTACTGAGGAAATCAGGTTGGTTAGAATCTGAACACCAGAAGAGACTTAGTTTTTAGACATGGCTAAATCTAGTCCTATTCTGTCATCCACAGAAGCAAAACCTGAGGCTCAGGGAAAGGAAGGGCTTGCTTAAGGTCACACAAGTGCCCCAACCAGGGCCTGAACCTCTATCTCCAGTAATTCACTGAATTATAACACTCTGTCTTTATTTCAAGCAAGCCAAAGATAACAGTTTCCAGAAACAACAACAAAAATAGTGAGGCTTCCTGCATTAAAGGGGAGAGTCTGACTGAGTTTGGTCAGCCTATAATCAGACTGAGCCTTTAAAGAAGGGCTTCTAGGGGTGCCTGGCTGGCTCAGTTGGAAGAGCATGCAATTCTTGATCTCAGGGTTGTGAGTTCCAGCCCCAAGTTGGAGGTAGAGATTACTTAAATAAATAAAAACTTAAAAAGAAAAACAAAGAAGTGCTGCTAAGTGTTCAGTCTAATATATCTCAAACCTTCTCAGCTTATTAAAGTTCCTAGTGATGATTATTATTCTCATATTGAAAAACCAGCTCTTCACTGAAAACCAGAATTACTAATATTAGCTTGATTATCATGTAATGAATCCATGAGAGTTTTGGAAAAGTTTATGCTCATCTGATGTCCCAACCTCTTCCTTTTATAGGTGGAACTCCTATAGCCCACAGGAAACTTGCTCAAGATAACTTAGAGCTGTAGTTCTGTCTGCCTTTTCTATACTTACAAACTAGTCTATTTCTTTGCTTTAGCCTTCAGGTTTTTCATGCCATGTCAGCCCTGCATTTATTTGAACCTATTTGAAAAAACATTAGCTAGGTTTTAACACTTACTGATTGAAAACTCATAATAATAACCATTTCTTAGTAAATTATTCTTTTGATTCATTCCATTATTATGGTTCACACAACTGAAAATGAATTCATATTTTTAGCGTAGACTTTCTTTTCCCAAATCATTATAGAATAATTCCCTTATCTTATGGATTTCTGACAATTAAGTTACTGCTAGATTAAGAACCTAGATATCATAAAAGAGAGCTATAATTCTTAAGTGGTGTGAGTAAAAAAGGAAGAAGGAGAAGAGAAAATAATGTATGTGTGTGTATATATATGAATTAATATTTACATATATATAGTGACTACAGGAAAATATTAACAGTGGTTACATATAGGTAGTATAATTAAGGTATTTTTGTTCTCTTCCCCATATTTTTCTGCATTTATCCAATTTTCTGCAATGGTATATACTGATTTTATAACCAGGAAAAAAACCTTGAAATATTATTTAAAGAAAATCCTCCACATTTCTAAAAGCCAATACATTTTCTGTTTACAATTAATTCACTGAGCCTGGAAAAGAGACGCATTTTACTCATACGGACATTAGCCTTTTCTGAGTACAGAAGCCATCAGTTTAGATAAACAAACCATTATGTTGAGGACCTATGTGGCGTAAACTTGTAGTTACTTAAGCCCATGATTAGGCTCAGGGGAAATACACCGTAAATTTAAGCCAACAACAAAAATCTGCGGTTACCAAATGATACCACCAGGTGTCACTGTTGCTTTATGGAAAGGAGAGGAATACCTAGCACCAAATGGTTTCTTAGAATAGATCCGTGCTTTCACCTGCTCGTGGATAACAACAAAATCTTTTCAGAGACAGAATAATTATTTCAATAATTTCAATAATTTTATACTCATATCCCAAAAAGTAAATCAGAAGAGATTTGATCCTACATATGGGATTGAGAAAAGAGAACATATTGTATCAAGAGATAGATTTCAGCCATAAAACCTGACTTTATGTTTTGAAATAGCCTACGAATAGTAATATTTTAATGCTGTTTATCACTGTTTTCTGTGAGAACGTGCATTCTTCATTCTAACTCTGAATGGCGGGGATGTAAGTCTCCACCCTGGCTCTGCTACTTCTAACTGTAAGGTTTGGGCAGTTAGCTTCTCCATCTATAAAACAGTAATACCAAGCTTACACAGTTGTTTTAAAGATTGAATAATATTATGTGCATAAACAGGGTTATTAGACAACTTATTACTTCTCTCTGAAGGGATAAGAAGTTCCCAGCTTCCTTGGCCACTGAGGCCACATCTAAGTGAGACAGGAAATCTCTGCCCTGATGCTAAAATGAGTGCTAGACTTAGTATCTTAGAACATGGGTCTTTTTTATAATTCAGGATCTATCATTTATGAGGAGTGGACCATGACAAGTCACTTCGCCCATTGGGCCTTCTGGTTCCTCATCTTTGAAATAGGGGATTGGGCTAAATGACTCTCAGGTCACCTCCAGCCAAGAATCCTATGTTTCTATAAAATCTGTTCCACAGAAGGTATCATTCGATTTGTGCATAATACACTTTTCTAATGCAACATTTTACAGGTATTAAAGTCGAGAAGCAAAGGGTTGTGGGACAATGGGTGCTACCATCCAATCATTCAGCATTTGAGTTCCTTTCATGTACGAAACACAGTGCTAGACTCTGGGGATATAAAGATGAAGATGATACCATCTCTTCCTTCAGGGAGTTTTCAGTCAAATGGAGAAACAGATATAGATAACAAAGTACAATGCAACAGAGTGAGGGCGTGGACTGAGTATATCTAAGGAGGTATATTTACATGAGGCAGACAGCAGATCTTCAGCATGCTGTTGATCACTCAGTTTCATGAAATTCAAAGTAATTCTGAGGGACTTTTCTGATTTGTCTAAAGTTGTTTCCAGGATGAAGAAATTTCTGGGTCATTCTTCTGTGGCTACTATCAACTTTTGGTCTAAAGAGATCTAGGCAAGGTATTTTCTGAAGTACACACTCCTGGGTTTTATAATTCCATATGAAAATGAAAAGTGAGTAGCACAGTGGAAAGGAGACAGATCATTGTTTGGAATAGACCAGTAGAGATTCTCCTGCCATTTAGCACAGATGTTCACATTCAATTTCAGTCCCATTATCTTCTAAATTCCTTCTCCTCCGTAGTGTTTGTCACTGACACTTTTCTCTGCAAATTGCTATGCTCAGTTTTTCCAAATTTTTCTCAACTGGGTCAGCAGCTCTAAACCCCCACTGCCTCTGTGCTCTTGCCAATATGCATTTATTGATCTGACTCCCAAACCAGGGCATTACGAAGCTGGAGAAGAAATAGAAGAGCAAATACCAGCCTCTGCCATCTGGTAATTTCAAAAGCAACCAAATCCCCCTCTGCTTACCAGACTCTCTGTAGTAAGCTCCGGCAAATCCTGGATGGTACAGCAAGGGTAATCCAGGACTGAGATGCTGCAAAATGCAGAAAAAGGGACAGGCTTTAGGGAATAGCAATGGCAGAAAATGGCAGTATCTGAAATGGCAGGAATTATTTCTCTCCAGCAGGCCCCATCTATTTCCCAAATTGCTTAATGACCTCAGGTGAAACTGAGGGTTGTGGTGCTAGGCAACTCCAGCTCTAGTCTCCTCTCCTCACAGTCATGAGAGGCACCCACGGAGTTCCTTCAGGCCAACCCCCATCCAGCAGATGGAAAAGAAGCCAGCAAGAGAGTCTCTGGTATAGCCACCTCTCTCCTCTCTTCTTTCAAGAGTACAGACACATGTGCACTTCTATTTTTGCATTAAAGTGTATGATTATGTATATGTGTGAACTGTGTTCCCAGAGATGCTGCCCAAACTTAACCCACTTAGTAACAACCTGTGGACATGAGGATGAAATGAAGACCTTTCCTATGTCCTTTACTATATGTTTCTGAAAGCCAGGAGCCCTGGGAAATGATCATGGAAGCCATTCTTGAAGGAAGCTTAAGACAGAGGCAGCTTCCGACAGCAGGGCCAATCTAGTAGCTCAAGAATGGTAGTAGCATTGGGGCATCTGGGTGGCTCGGTCAGTTAAGCTTCCAGTCCAACTAGATCTCACTTTAGGTCATGATCTCAGGGTCATGAGATCAAGCCCCATGTCGGGCTCTGTGCTGGGCATGGAACCTGCTTAAGATTCTTCCTCCCTCTCTCTCCCTCTCTCTCTCTCCATCTGCCCACCCTTCTCCACCCCCGCTTGCACTCATGTGTGTTCTAAAAAAAAAAAAAAAAAGGGAATGATAACAGCATCTGCCCCCAGAACTGACAGTGGGGGACTATAAGGGAGCTGGAGGCTCTGCGGTGAGCCCAGAGAAGTACACGTAAGTAGGTAGGGTAAGTGAGGCACTGCATTATGACAGGGACATAGTTACTCAAAATTATAGTTCTTTTTTCCCTTTTCTCTCTTCTTCATTGGTACAATGCAGAGTTTAGCTCATCTCTAACGCTCCTTCTGATTCTGACATTCTATAAGGTTTATAACAAATCTATCTGAACTAGTGCAGTTGGAAATGGATAAAGGATGTTGGCAAAGCAAGGGCCATAAAGAGGAGTGTGGGTTTCTTGGACCTGTCTCTACATTTCGAAATTCAAAACTCTATCCAAGCAAAAGGCAACAATTCATTTACCTAGAAATGTTTACCTATGTCCAAGAAATCCATAATGATAACTTAGGAGAACCAAGGTAGGAGAAGAGAGGGCAGTGGATCTACCTATAACATTGGTCATCATCTTAATTCACTCTTCTGGATTCTCCAGGGTTGCCAGTTCTGTACTTACTGCTCCATCAGTATAAACATTCTTGGCTGGCTTATCCATTTATCTACCCACTTCCCACAAAGCCCCATGGCAAAGTAGAAGCTGGCAACAAGGAAATGGGGACAGGAAATCAAAGATGGATTTGTGCCATCCTCTGTGAACTGAATTCTAGCCTAAGAGGACAAAAAATAAAGTTACAAGTTTCTGGAATATCTATCTAGATTGTAAAAACCATGAGGAAACTGTGCAATAAGGGGCTATGGGTGCTCCAAGTTCTCAGGGATCATGCCACAGTAAAACTTACAGGTGGTGTAGAAGAGGACCACCTTATCCAGGCCAAACTTAGTTAATGATTAGTCTGGCACTACCACTCTTCCAATTCAAAATAGAACCCAATGGACACCTATCAGATTATTTGCCCCTCCCCTTCCACGCCCATGGTGGAGGGAGGGTATTTAATTCCTGAGCCCCTGCCACACTTGACTGATCCAGGGGTGGATCTCTAACTGGAAATGTGGAACAGGGCTCTTGTTTGTTTATCTTAACTGATACTTACATAAAAGCTCTATGATATAGTCAGGGAATGTATTATTTTAATTTTAAGATGAAAATACCGTGGCTCAAAAAAACCAGAGTCCTTACTTGAGATTACATAGCTAGCAAATGGCAGGTCTCATGACTTCAAGTTCCATGTGTGTATATGTATTTTATTCTATTTTTTAAAGATTTATTTAAGGGCACGTGGGTGGCTCATTCAGTTACACGTCTGCCTTCTGTTCAGGTCATGATCCCAGGGTCCTGGGATCAAGCCCCACATGGGGCTCCCTGCTCAGCTGGGAGCCTGCTTCTCCCTCTCCCTTTGCTCCTTTCCCTGCTCGTGCTCTCTCTCTCTCAAATAAAAAAATAAAATCTTTAAAATTTATTTGAGAGAGAGAGAGAACAAGTGTGGGGAATGGGGAGGGAGAGGGAGAGAAAGAATCTCCGGCAGACTCCCTGCTGAGTGAGAAGCCCAATGCGGGTCTCGATCCCAAGACCTTGAGCTCATCACCTGAGCTGAAATCAAGAGTTGGAGAGCTGCCTCTCCATGGTGGACTTTAGGCAGTACAAGACTGGTGAGGTACCATTTCCTGGCCCTCTCTAGTCACCCCAAGTAATCAGATCAGCCTTTTTTTTTTTTTTAAAGATTTTATTTATTTATTTGACAGAGAGAGAGAGAGAGAGAGAGAACGAGCACAAGTAGGTAGAGTGGAAGAGGGAGAAGCAGGCTCCCAGCTGAGCAGGGAGCCTGATGCGGGACTCATCCGGGACCCCAAGATCATGACCTGAGCCAAAGGCAGTCGCTTAACCAACTGAGCCACCAGGCGCCCTCACATCAGCCTTCTTACTTCTACTTTAGGAACTCTGCCTCTGGTAAACTCTAACATGCTTCTAGTTCTTGTGGAAGTAGCAAACTAAAGAACAAGGATTTACTCTGTAACCCCCAAGTCCCCACTTGGCTGGAGGAGTGAAAAGCAATTTGTATTCATAGCAATTGTGACCATAAAACAATTTGTGTTTTGATCTGGCGTCTGCTACTTACTTAAGTTGTCTCACTAGCATGTTAATCTTGAGCAAGGCAATTAAGCTTCCTGAATTTGTTTACTAATTGGTGAAATGAGAATAAAACTTGTTGTAATACCTTTTACCATTACTGAGGAGATTAAATAAAATATCATATATACGTTTTATTACAAACTGATCTAAGTAAGGGTGTGTTATTTACCTTCAGTTACAAATCCTGCATAACATTACAGTTTACAAAATGGTATAATTTTTCCAACTAATGATTTATACTAAGATCAGGGCTGGCCAGATAAGAAGGCTGTTTCATAAAAAAAAAAAAAAATCTTCTGGATCCTTCTACCATAGGGGTAACATTTCATTGTTGCAATTTTATTTATTTGAGTCATGACATTTTTTAGTTTTCAAAACTATTAAAATACAAATACCTCTGTGAAGAGGCCAAACCACACACCCCATCAACTAACACTTAAAGAAAATTAAATTAACAGTGACAGCTCTAAAAGAGAAGGGACTAGGGACACAAAGAGAGTTGAAAGGCTCAGAGATGATGCATATTTCTCAAGCCATACCAAAACAGACCTTAGAAATAAACCCGCCCAGAGTCCATACCTGTTTTTGGCAGTGATATAGGACAAGATATTTTGATTGAAGAACTTCAGGATCAATGGAATGCAGTTGGCAAATACCAAATGTTGTGATACATATTCAAACTGGATTAAAAGATCAAAGCAGAAAAGGCTGCTTATTTGGGGGATAATAGAAGGTACATTATGAAAAATAGGATTGGCAAGTACAACTCTAGTATCCATTCCTAAGAACATCCACTGTCCACTTGTGATATCAGTCCTCCTGTCTGAGAAGTGGGGAGCAGCAGCATCTAACCAGCCCATCCTGCATGGAGGGGGACGATCTGCAGTGTGTGTATGTTGCAAGCACCTGACCAAAAGCACAAAACATAAACAAGCCAGAAAGAAAATCCCACTCCAGATAAATAGAAGGAATTGCTGCAATATTTGTTCCTAAGCTCAACGAGAAAGGAAGACTCCCTCTGGGAGCTGTCTTCCATACCAAACTTCTGGTTCATAGTGTTTCAACAGTTTTTGATGGAGCAGGAACAGGTGCAGCTTACTCCCAGCAACTGCTGGCATCATTCAGTCAGGATGGATATGACACACAGTAACCAAGTGAACCACTGGAATGTGGGCTCCGGCATGAGTCTGTCTGGTTCACTATATTATCCCTGGACTTATGTTATCAGTATTTTAATGAATGGGTCAGTAAGAGCCCTTCGGTCAACAGATACTGCACTGAGAATAAGTCCAAGATCTCTCTGATGGGCTAAGTCCAAGATCTCTTTGATGGACTAAACACCAGAAATAGGGATTCCATTTTGCTCTCTTGAATTTGGTTGGGGTTTGTGTCTGGGAAGACCTAGTGGGCAGTGTCCTGGAGTTGCATCACCTGGATTTTGCCTGTGATGCACTGAGGAGCATCAGACACAGTTTGCCTCCAGATCCAGAACCCAGATGCTGGGATAGTACAGAAACTGGGTTGAAAAAGCAGAAAATTGTGGTGTTTTAAATCCCTTAGCTTTTCCTAATCACCAAGAAGTAGCCATGGCAGCAAGCCAAGCTGCCCTCTGCCCCTGTGTGTGTGGTTAGACGTGGGGAGTCAGCTTGTGCTGCCCATTTCTCTCTTCTGCTCAAATATTTTCTCCCTGGCAGCCGACCTGGGTATTTTCCAAAGCTCCAGATGGAGCAGCCAATACATACCCACTATGAAGTTATGGAAAATGTTTTTCAATTTGAGATGTGTCTGTAGCCTTGTTGGGATTCACTGACACTGACACACACTGGCAAGGCCCATCAAGCCACCCACCTGTCTGGCTGTTGATCCACATACTGCCCACCAAGGGAAGCAGAGAGAAAAAACATGTCTATGGTTCTCCGTTCTTTCTACTAGGAACACTATCTCCCACCCACCCCTGCTCCTCCCAGCCCTGTTGTTGCTCAGCAAACACTGGCAGAAGAAGTGCGAGCACCCGGGACACCCATAACATACCCAAAGATGTCTCTGAATGTACTAGAGTGAAGAAATACCCTGATTATATAGTCAGACCTGCTTGGACACAGACCCTGCAGGAGCCTCTGTGCACTCAGAACCTGCTGTTCCAGCAGCGAGCTTGGTTCTGACTTCTTAGGAGAAAAGTGGGGCAAAGACACTGAGCAGTCATGAGGAGCCTCCTCTCCTCCCCATGTTCTCACCACAGAGACCTGCCCCCGGGTTCTCTGATGTCTTGGCAATGCCCACAGTACCAAGTCCAAACTCCTCAGCATGGTAAACAATGCCTTTGTGGGGAAGCAGCTTCTTAACCTTTCTTACGCTTAGCTTCCTCATTTATAAAACGGGGATAAAATAAGACCTACCTCATAGGATTAAGAGAACAAAATGAGATGCCGCATGAATTTAACAGAGTGCTGGGCACATTATAAGTACTCAGTAACTGTGTGCTTTCATTTATATTATGACCTGCTCCCTGCTGTCCTCCCCAGTTCCATGTACCACCAGGCCTCCCCATCTCCCCCTACCCCAGGGAGAACTCCAGCAACATTTAACCAGTTTCCAAAGGTACTTTGCTCTCTCTCCTCTGGCCTTCCATAGATTAACGTTTCTGCTAGAGATGCTTCCTATCTTCCTTCCCTGACAACTCCCATATCCTGACTAACATCTGTTTCTTTAGGACTCAGGTTAGAAGTCACCTCTTCTCCATCGTTGGTTGGATTACCAGGCAGAACTTACCTGTATTACACACTTATCATTCTATAATTAGCTATTTATATATACATATCTTTTATAAGGCTTCAAAGCCCTTAAGAGCCAAAACTGTGACTTATTCAGGATTATATCTCAAATGTTAAAAAAGGGCTTCACATATAGAAAAGTTTCTCTACACAGTTTTTCCCCACCTTTTTTTTTTTTTTTGGTGGAATACTTGAATCCTGTCTCACACTGCTTTAAAGCTGGCTGGGCACATTCCCAAGAAGCCAAGGATTCCTACCCACAACCCTTGGATAACATTCAAAGGACACAGACATCTGCACCTGTCTAGGACAGTTCCTCACGTCCCACTCCATACCCTACGCAGGCTTGTGCAACAGGTATATGAATTCCCGGAGGAGGACAAAGCAAAGGCTGAAAGATGTTCAACTGGACCATACAGGCGCCTACATCCCCTCTTTGGGAGACAGGGCCTGGAGGACACCTGAGACCTGTGGAGAAGTGCTGTCAGCTGCTCACCTGATAGATATGGTTCAGTTTGAAGTGTTTGAGGAGGAGCAGGAGCAGGGCAGAGATACTCTTTACAATGATCTCCTTGTGTCTGTTCACATCGATGCCCAACTTCATGCTCTGCAGAACAGTGATGCTACAATGGGGAGAGGAGGAGTCAGTGCAAAGAGTAGCCTTAGAGAGAGGCCTACAAGGACCCAGGTATTTGGGTCAGAGACAACACATACAAGAAAGCCAGAACTTGGGAGATCTGAACTTCTGTGCTAAGGAAACCTCCAGGGTTCCCACTTACAAGCTCCTTTGCTCTCTCTGTTTTTCTCTCTCCTTTGGCAAGGGCTCATCCCGTGGCAATGTCCACCCGCATACCTACGCAACCAGTCACTGGCACTGATGTTGCCCTGCAGATCCTCAGTTTTGAGCTAAAAGGGAACCCAACAGAGAGCACTGCAGTGGAAAGGGAAGAGACCTCTCTGGAGACCATCCCCATGAGTGTTAACAAGGTGGGGTGGGGACTACAGAGATACTATAGAGGGACTAGAGAGATACAAAACAGCTAGACAAAACAGCTAGCATTCAGCAGCCAACCCAGTTGAAGCACTCACGGCATCTCCTCAGGCAGGACATCTGCCAGGATATTGATAGAGTCTGTCTTAGCTTTGGAGGTGGGGGCTGCAGCCAGCAGAATCTTAAGTAGAGCAATCTAGGAAGCAGAAAATGAGGAGATCCATCTCTGTCCATCCCATTCGACAAGGCTATTTTTCCACACCTCAACACCCTTGTGAGAAGTGTTTTAATGCCTTCGTCTATGTTCATTCTTCAGTAACCAAATATCCCCAGCCTCCAGAAGGGCAAACAGGTGCCCGGTCCTGAGAGGCCTGCCTGCGACACTGAGGAACCAGAAGGGAGCTATAAGCCTTCCTGCTTGAAGACTGCACTTGAGGAATAGAGAGGCAATGCCTAGAAATAAGGTCAGAGAGATAAACACAATCTCACCTTCTCTACCCCTTTCCTTCCCCTGACCATCAGCATCCTCACCACTCAGTCTGACGCTATCTAGGACATGACAGACCATGGCCTCAGAGGGACTAGGGTACTTACTTAGAAGGAGGACCCCCAATACATCCTGCACGGACCCCAACTTATTTTCCACCCCTCCCAAAGAAGGACTTGGGAGTATAGCCAGGTCTTTCTTCCTCTTGGAGAAGCCTTGAGGAAAGCTCAGAATTCTAATGTGTTAGAGAATGCTTTCCCTCAGGGGTGAAGGCTCAGGGAACAAGCTCGAATCATGGACAGGTCAGCTTGAAATGGTTCTCAGCTGTCTGTTTCTGGAGTAGAGAAGGGCAGTTCTGGCTGTCTCCTTACCATGTACTGAGGGAGGCTGTAGAGCATGCCCTGGTAGAGGATTTCACATGGCGTCTCTGGTACCACCTCTTCCCCCTACGGCAGGAAATATACAGTTTGCCCAGGTCATTTTCCAGTTAACCAAAGGCTATGTTTTCTTGGTTGTGAAGGGTGGCATGAAAAAAGTGCTAAGCTGGGAGTCCGATCTAGGTTCCTATCCAGCTGTGTTAATGACTCATTGTATCACCTTGGGTAAGTTTACTTTCCCTCTCTGGGTCTTAGTTTCCTCTTCTTTAGGATCACTGGGCTGGGCTGATGTCCTCTGAGGGCTCTTCCAGCCCTGACAATCTAGGATTCCGGTTTTCCCATTATCTGGAATCAATATCGAATTCTTCTTTCCCCATCACATGTTGGATCAGGAGTCAGAACACCTACCTAGGAGTTGGCTCAAACCACTGCTTTTCTGGCCATGCATGGGCTTAAGTCAGGGTGTATATATGCCTGGGACTCTAGAACAGACACCCCACACAGAAGCACTTCCTGTGGTGTCACTCTGGGGCCATCCAAGAGCTCTGGAATGTTTGGAAGTGAAAGGTAGGTAACTCAGTAGAGAAGGGTGATAAGGGAGTTGGGTAACCCATGGCCGGGGGAGGCAGGAAGGAATATTAGCAGAGCAACTTTTAAGTAGAAACTATTTTCTTTCCTTCTCCAGTAGGCCCTACTACATCTCTTCCTCCTTTATGACCAGCCCCCTTGTCCACAACTCTCTTTGTCCTTTGATGACCCGTCTAAGCCTTTTATCAGAGCAGGGAGACCGGGGCCTCCAGTACTCATGGGGCTACTCAGGCCATCGCCATCTTTCGCCAGTTCAGTTCTTCCTCCCACAAGGTACCTCTTTTCCAGGCCAAGGGTCACTGCCTTAAGACCCTGAGGCAGGGAGGAATAACCTGGCCCCTGCCATCCCACAGAACTCAGCTGCTGCTGAAATGGGCATTCAATAAACTCAGGCAATAGATCTTTGGGAGAACAGGTTACCTTCCTGCTCTCCCCAAAATCTATTTCATACCTTCTCTTCTCCCCTGTCCTCAAACCAATCCCTCAGCAGTTGCTAACCCAGCCTCATACTTCATGGAGAAAACAGAGGCAATCAGACAGTTCTTCTCAACACCAAATCTACCGGGGTCTCTACCTTCCTTCTTGACATGAAGTATGAACCACCTCTGTTCTGTTAAAGGCCAACCCTCCACTTGTGCTGGGGATCTCTCAACCCTTTTGCTTTGTCAAATGCATCAGTTCTGCAATTGTTTCTTCTCTCCCAGATCATCTCTTTTAGGACATAAACATATTCTAGTGTCTTCTAACTTTAAAACACTTTCTTCTGACCCCACATCCTCCTTCAGCCACCATCCCATTTCTATCCTCTCTACAATAAAACTATGTTGTCTGTGTTGACCATCTACCTCCTTTCTTTACATTCCTTTTTCAACACACTCCAACTAAGCTACTAGCCCCATCTCTTCACTTGAGGTCGCTCTTATCAAGGTCACCAGTTATTTTCATGTTGCCTGATCCAATGGGCACCTCAGGTCTTACCCATTTATCAGCAGCACTTGACACAGCTGATCACTCCCTTCCTGAAAAAATTTTTCTTGGCTTTTATAGTATCACAGTCTCCCACATTTTCTCCCACCTCACTTAGTGTTTCTCTTACTCTTCTTTTCTGGCTCCTTCCCTGACTCATCCCACCCTCGACACAACTGGTGTGCCCCAAGGCTTTGTCCAGAGTCCCATCCTCTATCTCTATTCCCTTCCTGGGTTATCTCAGCCAGTTCTATGGCTTTTAACACTATCCATGAAGTCAAGAGCTGCCAACTTTATTTCTCTAGGCCAGTCCTCTCTTAGAACTCTAGACTTATATATTCAATTGCATGGCTACTCGTGTGCATGGTTGCCTAATGGGTATCTAAAACTGAATGTGACCAAAATAGAACTCTTGATGAAATTGAACCCCCCGTTTCACCCTGCTTCTACTGTTTTCTGGTAAAGTCTTTACATAGCAGCCAATGGTTTTTGAAAATGTAAATCAAATCATGTCACTCCCCTGCTTAAAATCTCCAAGGGCTTACTTCTATATTGTGAAACAACCTCACAATCCCTGTCTTTGCTTATAGGTCCTTTGTAAAGTGGCCCCAGGCCACCTCCCTGATTCCATCCCATACAACCCCATCCCTCACCCCTGTGTTCCAGCCACAGGCCTTCGTTCACTATCCCTAATACTCTGAGGTTGCTCTCACCCTTATTAAGGCTATTCTCTCTGCCTAGAATGCTCTTTCCCCCAATATTCCTATGGCCAGCTCCTTCTTGTACGTCACATTTTAGCTTAACTGTCACCTTCTCAGAGGTCTACCTATCCTGACTGCCTAACTGAAAGTAGTCTCTTACATGATAGATGCCTCTATCATGTCATTCTATTTAAATTTTCGTCATTGTATCTCCCATTCTCAATTGTCTTCTTGTTTCCTTAATTACTTATTTTCTTTTTTCTCTAACTTTAATGTATCATGAAAGTAGGGACCTTGCCTTGCTTGGCACACAGTAAGAGCATAACAGTATACATATATGCTCTGTGACAGCACTGCAGACAGATTTCCTTCTGCCTTTCTCCTGGGCAGGACTTCCTTGACTCACCAAAGACATGGGGCACTTCTCCAGATCCTCCTCATTCTTGATCTGAACATCTGCGATGGAGATGTACTTGTGCTGGGGAAGAAAAGAAATCAATTAAGAGGCTGAGGTTACTAAAAAAAATTTCTTTTTAATTAAAAAAAAAAGGGAAGGTGCCTGTCTGGCTCAGTCTGAAGAATGTATGACTCTTGATCTTGGGGTTATGAGTTTGAACCCTGTGTTGGGTGTAGAGATTACTTAAAAAAAAAAAAAAAGAAAAAGAAAAAGATACTGAGGCCCCCAACCAGCCTCTTGTTTAACTTCCTCAATGATAAGGAATGATAAGGAAATGTCCTGTATATGGGTTGTCACCCCAAATAAAACATAAACTCTTTGAGGGTAGGAGTCTTAAAATTGAGCCCAGTGCTTCATATACAGTGTTTGTGTTTATTCTATGTTCCCATATGTGTTGAAGAGCAGAAATACTTAAATATTTACCTTCAACCAAAGGGTAAGGGGAAGTGAAGAACAGGCCCATGCCCCTGGACCACTACCCTGAGAGTTTTGCTGCGTGTGAGTATGCTTTTGTGCATATATATGGAGTGATGATGGAGTGAGAGAAAGTTCAAGGTCTGTGCAAGAGATGACTATTTTTACTCTTTGTGCTCATATATATTTTGGATGCAAAGCAGACTGCTACTAATCCCGGGCCTTTGGAACTTAGTGGCCCTATAGGAAGACAGGAGTGAGAGGAAAGGAATCGAGGAAGAGGAAGAGAGAAAGAAGGGTGGGAGGAGGGAAAAGGCACGAGAGGAAGAAAGGATAACTTTTTCATCTATCTGAATGTAGAAAAATGGTTAAGTAGGGAGAGACCTAATTTCCTCCTCTTTGGCCAAAATACCTGCAGGGGAAATACAGAATGTGTCTGGTAGAAGAGCCAATAACCAGGACTTTGGTAATCAAACTTGCCTTGATGGCTCCCTATCCCTGAAGACTGAGAGCCCACCCTGGTCACCTGCTTTAGAGTCTTCACACTCTCGTGGATGGGCCTGGGTAATCCAACCAAGGTATCTGTGTCCCTGTGAAATGTAAGATATACCAGATCATAAGCATTAAAACTATAGAGAACTACTGATGAATCACTGACGTCTACCTCTGAAACTATAATACATTATATGTTAATTAACTGAATTTAAATTGAAAAAAAAAAAACTATAGAGAACCACTGATATCCCCTGGAGTTACATGGACCATGCCACTTTCAACATGCAGTATTCTGGATTTTTCTCTGCAAGCTTCCAGGTCCCCCATTATTGTTTCAGGACACAAAAAGAACAATGCCACACAGAAATGTTCCTGAAAATTAGGATTTTTGTATAGTCTTTTGGGCATTTACTTTGTCAGGGAGTGGTAGGTTCCTTAAAAAGGCATGTAGCCCAACTATAGTGAAACACCAGGAACAAGGCCTTCTCCATTTTGTAGAGCCCAGCCAGTGTGAGGAATTCATGAGGGAGGAGATATGGGGGAAGACTGGATCTGTTTGACCATGTTGCTTTTTCACAGAATTCTGGTCCTTAAAACAGGAAGGACCCCTAGGGACAACACTCTCATGAGGAAATTGAAGCCTAAGAGGGAAATGACTTGTCACTCAAGGTCCTACACCTAGCTAAGAACATAAGAGTTCTTCCAGGAAACTGGAAGGAAAAAAATTGCATGGCACCAGACCAAAGTCATTAGACGTCCATAGTGGCTCTAGGTTACACCACAACTACCAGGCAACACCTCTTATTCCAGCCACCCACTCCTCTGGCCCCTTAAGAACCACTCTATAGCCAGTTCTGACAATCTAGTCACTTACTGCCCCAGAGTGAATCCGATGAATTTGTTCCTGCTCATCTCCAAGAAGTGCTCAATGTCCTTCTGTCTGAGAGGATAGTGGAGAGACAATTCTCAGAAAAGGAAAAAAAAAAAGCAAACCTTGAGAGACAGAACCTTTCTGGGTTCCTAACCCTTCGAATGGAGAATTAGAGCAGTGGGGGAAGATAGCAGCTAACAGAGGAAACTTCAAACCCAGGTGTTCTGACTTCTAGCCCAGCTTATTGAGACTTGAACACATAGACCACTGCACCCTGAGCCTTCAGTGATTCTAATTCCAAAACTTGGGGTCCCCAGAGTTATCAAACCTACCTGACCTTTGGGGCCCAGGGTAGGCCCTTGGGAAAGGCCACCCGCTCAGCAGAAAGGGATGGCTGTGAGGGTGGAGGTGGCACCAGAGGGTCTTGCTCTAGCAAGTCTAATTCTCCATCCAAGGTTCGTTCTCCATCACCAGCAGAGTCCTCTTCCTCCTCTGTGGCTGGTTCCTCCGTCTTAAAGAGATCTCTTTCATTGTAGATGTCCAGGCTGTCCTGCTTAGTGAGGAGTTGCTGGGTGGGGGTTGGGAGGATAGAGAGAAGGTGTACAGAGATCTCACTCTGAGCATTCTTGTTTGAGGTCACCCTCTACCCATAAGCTACTAGACTTCAGGATACGTGGGGTAACAACCCAGCCCTTGTAAGAATATCCCCTTCCCCACCTTAACCTTAGTATATCCACCAGGCCCAATCCCAGGACAAGCACCTCTCAGGCAACCAAGTCATTGACTGGGGAACAAAGTAAACATAATCCCAAAGTTGGTTACTTAGCTTTCAGAAAGCATGTTTTTTGTTTTTGTTTTTGTTTTTGTTTTTCCAGCACTTTACTTCCTAATTATGCTCTGCTTAGGTGAATACTCAATTAGTTTGCCTTCTGTGAGCTTATACCAGCTGGTTGACTGAGGAAGAGGAGGACAGAGGCTTGCTGCTAGACAGAGGGAAGCAAGTTTGGAATTTTAAATCTTGTTGAAGAAAAAAAGATTAGACAGAATTAGGCCAAAAAGTTAACAGTAACTGCCTCTGGTTTGTTAAGCTAATGGGTGATTTTCTTTTTTCCTCCTTTCTTCACATTTTTATATTTCTTCCAAATTTTGTACAATGAGTATTGCTTTATAAAACAAAAAATAGAAGGGAGGGGTGAATTGGAGGAAATAAGAGGTGTGATGAACCATGAGAGACTGTGGACTCTGAGCAACAGACTGAGGGTTTTGTAGGAGTGGGGGTGGGGAGTTGGGTGAGCCTGGTGGTGGGTATTGAGGAGGGCACGTATGGCATGGAGCACTGGGTGTGGTACATAAACAATGAATCTTGTAACACTGAAAAAATAAAATAAAAGTATTTGGGGGAAAAAAATAAAAAATAAAACAAAAAATAAAGGTTGAAAAAATTACATTGCAGATTATGTAGACTAGATTACTGAACATGACTATCCTGTCACCTATAACTGATGAACCCAGGTATTTCAGGGAGGTGAGTTCGTGGGTGCATGGTCAAATCTCAGTGCAACCAGTCATTTTGACCTTTCCAGGGATACAGACTATACCTGGAACACTTATCAGTCACCTCCTAAATGTAAGCCTCTGGTTCCAGGGCCAGACAAGAGCATGGCTGGCTCAGAGTAAACCTTCTTGTTGTCAATAAAAGGATAAAGTGCCTCATCCCAGGCACGTGGATTTGCTGGGAGCCCTGTTCAGGTGATCTGGGTCCCTATCTCCAGGATTATGCCCTAACTGGTGCCCAGGATAACTCCAGGCATACCAGGTCTGGGCCAATGACCCTGTAGTAAGATATGGATCTATGAGGTAATATCACAATGTTACATCATGATAGCCGGGAGCCTGCGGAGATAAGAGACAGAAGCCAAAGTACAGACCCCAAGGTTTCAGGTTGGTCACAGGGCCAATCAGGGCAGAATGAGCTTTGTCATTTACAGCCCTTTCCTATCACATCCAGAATAGCTCAGAATCTTAATTTTTGGCCAACTAGTATCAAAATACCACTGTCTGCTTTTAGTTCGTACCCTTCGAGAACCACGGCGGCCTCGCAGCTTAGAGGGTGGTGGTGCCAGCTGAGACTCCCCCAAGTCGAGGGTGTAAGAGGGCGGGGAGGCAGCACGCATGCTCTTCACCACCTGGATACTATCTTCAGCCAGTGGAGGCAGTCCCAATTCTGCCCGCTTCTGTACTTTGAGAACCTGTAGATGCTCAAATCCACCGAGGGTAAACTATGGTATAAATAGGAAAGGGGCAGAGGAAAGGAAAAGAGGGAAGTCGGAGGGAACAAGATCAGGGAAATGTGGATGGAGAGGAAGAGCCACAATCTTCAGTCCCCTTGGGCCCCCTTCTAAACTAAGAAGTAACAAAACAGGAAGGGGCAAATGTAGTTACTATTCCCAGTCTTAGGAGCTCAGGGGTCAGGATAAAGCATTATTTACTGACTCAGGGCTGGAAATATCACCAGAAATTAGGAAAGGGACTCCTGGGGGCTTCTAGTGGAAAAAAAAAGGGGGGGGAAATTGTGTCCCCTTTTTAAGGAGCACAATCAGATGCTATAAAGCCTGAGTCACTCAATTTTTCCTGCAGTCAAAAGGTGATTCCCCCCCATGAAGCTTGCTCTGGAGCGTACGTTGTTCAGGCAGTCCTGTGGAGTGGGAGCCGGAGATGAAGGATCAGATTTAATAATTAGTAACAAAGCTGTAACCATATACTTATAAAGACATCATTTTTTTTAGATTTATTTATTTATTTTAGAGAGAAAATATGAGCAGGGGGAGGGGCAGAAGGGGAGAGAGAAAAAGGGAGAGAAGCAGATACTCCTCTGAGCGTGGAGTCCAATGCAAGGCTCCATCCCACGACCCTGAGCTCATGACCTGAGCCAAAATTAAGAGTTGGACACTGGGGCGCCTGGGTGTCCAACTGGGTGGCTCAGTGGTTAAGCCTCTGCTTTCGGCTCAGGTCATGATCTCAGGGTCCTGGGATCGAGCCCCGCATTGGGCTCTCTGCTCAGCGGGGAGACTGCTTCCCCCTCTCCCTCTGCCTGACTCTCTGCCTACTTGTGATCTCTTTCTCTCTGTCAAATAAAGAAATAAAATCTTTAAAAAAAAAAAAAGAGTTGGACACTTAACTGACTGAGCCACCCACGCACCCTAGGACTTCTTTTTTTTTTTTTTTTAAAGCAAATCCTCTTTTTATCTGGATGGAGGGCAGGCAGTAAACCCCATATTTTATAGCTAGAAAAATTGAGGCACAGATAGTTGCTTGAGTTCCTCAGTACAAGCAGAGTCTAGATTTACGAACTCTCAGCTAGTATTCTTTCCATGAAATGTCAGCTCTATCATGGGAAGGTGCAAGGATACCCCGACTCATAGAGTGACATCTCCTGTCGGTCCAATAGAAATAGCTAACCTGTTCTGACACAGAACATTTGATTTCCCCCATTTGGCTAACAGCTGCCTATTCTTCTGCCTAGCTCCAGCCTCCTGGAATCAGACTAGAAGAAAGTGAGGTGGCAGAGGGCACTGCTGATCTACTGAGATGGGAGTGGGGAGAGGGGGTGTGGATCAGCCACTCACCATAACCACCTTCCAGAGCAAAAGCAGGACCTTCTTTATGGGGAAGTGGGGAGCCAGGCCACTGCAGAACTTGGTAACCATGGAGAAAAGCAAAAGGGCAAAAGGTTCCTCATTATGCATGGAGAAGCCTGGGGAAGAGGAGAGAGAGAAGTGAGAAAGTGAGGATGAGAATGCTGAAAGCCTGTCCTTTTAACCTGCTTCTGGACAGTGAGGAAGGCTCTCACCTCCTCCAAAGAATTTGAGTACTTGTTCCTTAGAAGGAGGCTTAGAGAGGCCCCAGAGGGAAGCGGCAGGAAGGGAGGCCATGGAGGTAAAATGGCTTAGCTCCCAAGCTTGAGGGTGGATACCAAACTAGAAGTAATAGTAATAAAGATGTTGCTTTCTGGCCAAAGGACTCAAAGCATTTCATAGATTACAACTCACTTTCCCACATCAATCTAATATATTTTAAAAACCCCATAGGCCTTCATATCTTATCCCTGTCTGATGACAACATCAATATTTTCAAGGTGATTCAACTCATTTTTTCATGTGAGATTAATAGTGAAATGGGAAATGGATGGCTATCTCCATTTTATAACCAAGGAAACCAAGGCATAGAAATGACACATGATTGGTACTAACTCATAGACACAAAGGAACTCAAGCCAGGTCCTCTCGCCTGCCACGTAGTATCTCTGCCCTAAAAGAATGGATGCTAATTAGGAAAGAGGAAGGGAGGAAGGAAGGAAAGGAGAGAGGGAGGAAGGAAGGAAAGTCATCTGTCTCTTCTACACAGATGCGCAGATGCTATGCTTCCCCTCCACCATCAGCACCTCATCCCTACCCTTCCTCAAGTGCCACTTCTTACTCAGCTCAGTGCGGAAGGTCTCCCGCGCTGTCCTCCACCGGCAGGAGTCTGTCTCTCGCTCCAGGCGGATATTTTCCACCAATAGGTACATGACACTCAGCAGCACCCTGGGGTTATAGAAGGGTTGCAAGAGGTTCCCAAAGCAGCACCCAGCCTGAAGTCAGAGACCTGAGGGATGATCTCTGTGGGAGCCCGACCCAGTGGAATTAGCAACTACTAGTAGTCTGGGTGTATCTGGGACTTGGGCAAAGGGTAACCCATTGCTAACTATCCCCAGTTCCAATCCTAGCGCCAGCTCCACTTACCTAAGCTCTGTGCTATCAGCAATGGAGATGGCTGGTTTCCGAAGAGCACTGCTACAGGCCTGACTGTTGCTGCCATGGGAAGGAAGGAGAGAACAGGAACTCATAAGGTCTCTTTACACCCTCTGTCCCTACTTATCATATACACAAATGTGAGTACCTGCTATTCCCTGCCTATGTAGCTAAAAGAAGTTGGTCTAAGGTAAAAGAGCCCACCGAATTCCTCTGCCATCTCAGTAAACCTTTATCTGTGGTGAAGATGGGCAAGGGCAGGGTCTGTGACAACCCCTCCTCTTATAATCCATGCTGTGCCTAGCACTGTGCTGAACACAAAATAGATGCTAAGCAACCCTTTCAATCAGCCCTCTTTAAACTCCTGGGTAATAAGCATGAGATAAAATGAGGGATCCCTATAGTGGTAGCAGCAGATAAGGCCACCTCTAGAGCTCTGACCCACGAGGGAAGAATTGGGCACAGCAACAGAAATTGGTCCTATCCCTCTTGGGTCATGTTCTCAGGTAGAACAGTTTCCTTCGTGGATTCCAGAGTTAGGCTGAGTTGAGAAGGGAACCCACCCACGATAGGACCCTAAAGTCCAGGACTGAAGCTTTAAGTGGGGCAAAAGCTGTTGATGAGCCCAACCTCAGGGAGGAGGACAGAATGTCAGAGAGCATGGCTGGATAGAGGGGAAACGTCAGGAAGCTTTGGGCTGAGGTGTGAATAGCCCCTGCTCCCACAGAGGTCTCTATTAGTGAGGGAATCAGCATAGCACATGAGGCACGCTCCAAGGAAGGGGGTTGTCTAGGCCAGTTCTCCCCTAAGGCTTCTCACTCGATTTCCATGTGGAGTAGCTCCAAGAAGGCTGAGAAGGTCCCCATCTGATAGAGCAGGAAGCAGTTGTACCTGGACCAGTGTAGCACATCGACCTCTGAATCACATTCCCCAAAAGTGCCTAAAGAACCAGACAGTGTCATATGGGGTTGAGGTGAGAGGGTTATCCAATTCTTTCTACCCTGCCCCATGATCTTAAGACTATCTTCCAACAACTTGCCCAACAATTAGGCTGACAAAGGTAAGGCAAGGGCCCTCCAGAACTTCCCTGAATGAGGCAAGAAAGAGGAGAATCAGTCTCCAGAGTCAGGTCCAATGTGCTTATCACTGGCCTGTCTTAAGTTTGAGTTCCCTGGAAAGCAGATCCAGAGAGAAGGATTCAAAATGCAAGTAGTTTATTCGGGAGATGATCCCAGGAACCATTAATAGAAAAGTGGGGAAGTGAGATAGGGAAGAAAAGGCAGCTAAAGAGCTGAAACCCAGGTTGGGGGAAGCTCTGGGAAACAGTGTATGTTTTATACCCCTCAGAATCATCTCCCCAAGAAGGGCGAGGTAGTTGGGCTATTATTAATCCACTAACTCCTGTCATTCATCGATCAGTGCTACTGGACTAGGGGAGCAAATTAATTCCCTAGCACTTCCTGCCTACCCTATATGGACTGCAGAGAAAGCCCTCAGGTAAAAAGTTAAAGGTACTAGCAGTTGCAAGTTGGCCAGAGCACCAGATGCAAGAGACATGGTTAGGCACTGCCTTGTTTGCTACAGTCTTCCCTTTACCACTCTCCTATCCATTTATTATTTTCTTTTATAGTTTTTTTTCTTTTTCTTTCTTTCTTTTTTTTTTTTTTTTTTTTAGCTCCCAGGTAGTTGGTTCTATCAATAGTCCTCTTATTATGATCTCAGGGTATATTTTTACTATTCCAGTTAGGTTATCTCATTTCTCTTTTGAACACCTGGCTGATAGGTCTCTTTTGGGAAGGTTTTTGCAATTAATCTCACTGAGTTCTGATCCCAATTACCCACTGCATCCACTCCTGCTGCTATGTTGACTTGAACCCTCTAAATGCCAATGAGAAATAATGCAGAGGGCCCATGTGTGAATCTGTGGCACCCCACTACCTCCCCTCAGTGGAGGTCAGAGCCATAGCTGAAGAAAGAAGCCTCCATGCTCAGCTGGTGGTATATCAACTCTAGCCACACTGACTCTCTTACTAAGTCTCCACATAAAATTATAGCCCATATGAAGGAAAAAAGGACTTTATAAGAAATCTTGCCATCCCTGGCAAGATAAAGGCCAATTTCAAGGGATCCAGAATAGTACCCACCACCATCTCCTTATAAGTATCAGGTTACTCCTAGCACTTGACAAGATCTGTCCTTGAGAGGCAGCGACCTTGCTTTCTTAGCATGGCTTGCCTCATCCTAGTCCTGATAACATTTCTCTCCCTAGTTTTCACCTATCTCAAGCTGCCAAAGGTGGCCACTTGCCTTGGGCCAGGTACAGAACAGCCCGGGCCACCTTCAGTCGCCGTTCCCTACTGACCACCTCCAGTCGGTCCAAGAGTCCCATCACATAGGCCTTTTGGGCATCTTCCTCCAACTCCAGCCACTCCTTGCCCTGCACTGGGGAAAGAAGGCCATACAGATCCAGTGTCAGCTTTTGCCTCCCCTTCCTAGAAAGGCTCCTGATAACATATCCACTTCTGCTCCCAGCCCCCAACAAATTCTTCTCTTCAAAAGATTTCCTTATTTAGCTGAGAAAGAATAAGAGAATGGAAAAGTAAAGAACCCCCAAAGTTCTGGCTAAACCCACTCTGCAGCCTCATCTTTCTCCATATCCCCTTTATTCTCCACACAGAGCCTACCTATTCTGTCCTATCTCTCTGCTTTTTCAAGGAGTTCCCTCTCTCCCTACATATCAAATTCCTATTCATCATTACAGGTCCAATACTAAATTACCTCTTTCCCACTAATGTTCCAGCCAGAAGATCTGTCCCCCAAGATACTCCTCCCCTCCAATCCCCCCAAGAGATCTGTCCCCCAAGATACTCTTCCCCTCCAATCCCCCCAAGATACATTTTACTTCTCTTATGATACTTACCACTTTCCTTTTGTCCTCAGTTAGTTTTGTGATGTACACACTTTCCCTCTGCCACTGGACTATAATCTCTTCGAAGATTCTGCAAATTCACCTTCACCCCTGCCCCCTGCATCTTGCACAAAACAGTACTCACCACACGTCTGTTGAGTTGCAAACTGAATTCACTGACCAAGTAAGGAAATGGAGGTCTGAGACGATCAGTATGGACACATGAAATTATCATTAGATGCTATTAGGAGTGAGGCAGAGTTGGAGGCAGGGATTGAATGTTAAAGTCAAGGACTACTCTAGGCTCAGAGTTCAACCAGGCAGCAGGGCACCAGCCCAGTCCCCATCCCTCTGCTCTCTGGGCCCTTTTAATCAGTGAAAGGGACTGAGCTCAGGCTTCTCCTGCTTCCATTCCATGGCCTCTCCACTTGAGATATAGGAAATGTCCCATATGCGAGAAGGGATAAAGAAGTGGTTATGGAGAGGATGAAGAAAGAATCATACTTTGTTTTGGGCCTTTTCTAGATCGCGCTGGGATATTATGGCAAGTGGGGGAGGAAAGCAGGTCTCTATGAATAAGAATCTGGGATCACCTTGAGTCTTGAAATCCTCTTCAAAGCACCTCCTGTTGGTGGTGAATTCCAGGTTTTCAGTGTAGCTATATAATTCTGTGTTAGGAAAGATAGGACAGAGTCATAAACATTCAGCAGACCCTTACAGAAGGGGCCTGGGGTGGAGAGGGTGGCATGAAAGAGCTAAAGCTTCCAACACATTCCTGTGTCCAATTCAATCCAGTGCCAGCTTCCTCCCTTTCGGAGCAGTTAAAAATAGCCACTTGTGTCCCTGGGTGATTAAACTATCAAACCTGTCCTCCTCCTGCCAGCTGGCAGCTACAGCAGAGAAGGTAGTCTTCAACACTTGGTGAGGGCCAGGTGGAGGGTTGGAGCAGAGAGGGCTTACCATCATCACTCCTGTTTCTTAGGGCTGCGACCCCTAAGAAACAACCCAGACTTGGGTTTGTCAGCCCAGACTGAGACTATCCTGTCTCTAGGGAAGAGAGACACAACACAATGTCTGAAATTTAGAGGCAAGATCCTTGTGCTATTCAAGGAACCAGAGCAAAGGCTGGAGAGTATGTGTTACATGGCCCTTTGGGGTTGAAGCCAGTTCATTCTCTCCTTGCTGAGTTTCCTCAAAGGGTATAGAAGTTTAGGTTCCTGCCCATGGCCACCCAGGTAGAGACAGCATCAAACCACATAGAAGCAGCTATTGTTGCCAAAGGGCTGCTTATGCCCAAGAAAATCTAACTTTGTTAACAATAGCCTCTGAATACAAAATGCAGAGAGTGTATGAGAAATAAAAATGCCCTTTCCTACACACACACACTCCGGAACATTATACCAGGAAGTACCCTCATCTTATAGAGGATGAAGAATTGAAGTTGAGAAGTCAATAGGTGACAGAACAGATTTCCTCAAAACTCTGCTCCCTGAGACTCTTGCTGGAAATTTAACTGGGTCATAGATAATTCACAAAGAGAAATTCATTTATGTTCCAGCCAGCTGTCTAATGGTTGAGAAACACCTTGTCTGGGAGCCAGGGCTTTTGAGTACTGAATTCCAGAATCCTGGATTGACCAGAAGCAAATCCCATCTCTGATTCTGATACTCTTCAGTGCTCAGTGGATAGTGTGCATATATGTTTTTTAAGAGCACAGCATAAACCCAGTCAGAAAAGGAAGCAAGGCTGTTAGGTCCTAAACTTTTTGTTTTTACTTTTAAATTTTAGATCATGAACTTCCAGAGACAGATAAATATAGAATACATAAAATACCTGTGTGCCTTCTACCCAGATTAAACAAATGTTTATACTTGCTATATTTACTTCAGACATCTAAAGTCCCTTTCCCTCCCCAGTCTATCTTATTCCCCTCTCTAGAGTTAACTATTTTAATGAAATTGGTGTGTATCCTTCACATGCCTGTTTTTATTCTTTTACTGAATATGTATATATCTGTAAACAATATGATGTTGTGTTTGAAAGTTTTTATCCAAATAGGATATTACATATTTCTCTTAGAAACAATTCTTAGTACATCTTTAATTTGCAGTCTGATGAATGTGAAATAATATATCATTATTTTAATTTGCTTTTCCTCATTTACCAATGTAGTTGAACATCTTTTCATATATTTATTGACCATATGGTTTTCATTTCTCTGAATTCCTATACCTATTCTTTGGCTATTTATTGGGTTGTTCATCTCTCTTCTCTTCTCTCTCTACACACACATATACACACATATATGCATACATATATGAAATATATTTATATTATTAGGAATTCTAATCCTTTGTTGGTTATTAAACTCAGCTCTCTCTTTCTGTCACTCATCACAAATTTATTCCCTGTGCTTATTCACAAGAACTTCTTTAAAAGTCCTTGTCTCTTTTCTCTGAAAAAGCATGTCTCAAAGTGTCACTTCCATGTGACGGAATATTTAATTTTCACACCATCTCCACCCAAAGCTCGTTTATTAATAACTGGCATTCATAGCACGTGTAACATGGAGGCTCTTAATGTGAGGAGATCACACTTAACCCAAGCTAAAATCCAGACAGAGATAGAGAGGGAAAGGGTGGCAGAAAGATGGGGGCATGCATGCAGAGATATGAGTGAATATGGGAAAAGAAATGGGAGGAATGGGGAAAAGGTGGAAAGAAAACAGATTTGAGAGTGCACCAAAAGAGAATAAAGAAGGATGCACAGAAAAGAGTGATAGAATAAAAGTGGAGAATATTGTAGCCAAAGGAGAATTCACAGAAAGAAATGTAAAAGCAAAAAGATATTTACTGCTGGAGGTTGGAGAGAAGAAGGAGTGTGGAGAACAGACAAGCTGCCAGAGGAGATCACAGACCCCTGCTTTCTGGCTATCCTTCCACTCTCCACAGACCATCTCTACCTCATACCTGACAACTCTGCTGCATGCCCATCTGCATCTCCATACTCAAATTCCAGAGTGGGGCAGTCCACAGAGCCCTGTAATGGAGAAGTCTTTGCAGTAACTTGGGAAAAGGGATGAAAAAGGAGATTATACTCTCATTTAATCATCTTCTTCTCTTAGAGGCCAATGTTAGATTGGGGAGGCAGCTAGGAGAGTCCCATCTGGGCCTTTAATTCAAGAGGTACCCTCCTCCAAGCCAAAATCTGAGGCTCAGTGCAGGGCAGGGCTGAAGGTTCCTATATAAAATCAGAAACTCTGGGTAAAGGGTTAGGATTGTGAACAGATATGAAAGCTACGCAATCTGTGCCTCTGTCTGACCTACATAAACACGGACCAGAAGAGCATGTAGCTGATTTTTAGAACAATGAGATGAACGAAAACAAAAGAGGTTTTTTCAGCTTAAACTTAAAATTTAAGAGCTCATTTCAGCTATGTCATTAACCCACTGTATGATTTTGGGCAAATCTCATTTTTTGCATCATAGTTCTTCATTTATATAAAAAAAGTTCCTCGGCTCTAGTGTTCTACAACTTTAGGATTGTCAGATAAGGTAGTATTTCTACTCCAAGTTATTTTAAAGCTGGATTTCCTATGATGTTGTATGTATAAATTTATAATCTTAAATAAAGATATTTTAATGTGATCCCACCCCCTAACTTCTTTAAGCATTTTGGAGTTATTTCCTACCAGTATACATTAGTATATATAAATTTAGAAATTTTTGAATCTCAGCCATCACATATTGAGATCTTAAGCAAGTCACTTAACCTCTCTGTGCCTCAGTGTAGTATAAAAAATGTATTTGGTCCTTGACCCGTTCCAGGCACAGAGCTCCTAAAACCTCTGGAATTTCCTGATAGAAGTATAATTCATAAGCTCCAGTCAACGATACTTGAATTTATGCTAACGAGGTGACTCCTGGTGATCCTTTAAAAGTTTCAGGGCTGGCTCCAACCCGAGAGAGGAGGAGCTGAAGACTGAGTTCAACCAGTGGCCAATAGTTTAACCAACCATGCTTAGGTAATGAAACTCCATAAAGCCCTAAAACAATGAGGCTTGGGTACACGAAAGTGCCAGGAGGGTGAAACCTAGAGGGCGTGGAAGCTCTGTACCATCCCACCCCCATCCTTCTCCTTTGCCTTTCTTCATTTGGCTATTCTTGAATTGTATCCTTTATAATAAAATTGTAATGATAAGCAGAACAATTTTTTAAAATTCTTTGAGTCATTGTTGCAAATTATGGAATCTGGGGATGGCGGGGCTAGGTGTGGGAGTGGTCATGGAACCTCTGAATTCACAGGTGGCCAGGTGGAAGTGCATGTAGCCTGGGAGCCCCAGGTGTGGCTGGTATCTGAAGTGGGGACAGTCTTGTGAGACTGAGCTCTTAACTTGTGGGGTCTGTGCTAACTACAGATAGTGTCAGAATTGAATTGGTGTCAGGGAATTATTGGAAAACGAAGTGCTCAGTTTTCTTATCTGTAAAATGAAGATAATTCATAGGGTCATTATAAGGACTAGATGAGTTAATAGAGAAAAAGCGTTTAGCACACTACCCAGCACTTGATAGCACTATGTAGATGGTTACACTACTTTGTTGTTTGTTTGTTATTTTTTTTAGATTTTATTTACTTATTTGAGTGAGAGAGAGAGAGAGCAGAGGGGAGGGGTAGATGGAGAGGGAGAAGCAGATTCCTCGCTGAGCAGGGAAGCCGTTGTGGGACTCGACCCAAGGTCCTGGGATCATAACCTGAGCTGAAGGCAGACATTTAACTGACTGAGCCACCCAGGTGCCCGGTTATACTACTTTGAATTTTACTTACTGTATTTACTGTTTTAATATTATATTATAAAGGCATTTTTCTCATATTATTATGACTGTCATTTTAAACAGCTAATTGTACAGCTGAGTGGACAGATAACTGGTTTGCTTAACCAGTTCTCTATTGTTGAACATTTTTTTTTTAAGATTTTGTTTATTTATCTGACAGAGAGAGAGAGAGAGAGAGATCACAAGTAGGCAGAGAGGCAGGCAGAGAGAGAGGGGGAAGCAGGCTCCCCGCCAAGCAGAGAGCCCGATGCGGGGCTCGATCCCAGGACCCTGAGATCATGACCTGAGCCGAAGGCAGAGGCTTCAACCCACTGACCCACCCAGGCGCCCCTATTGTTGAACATTTAAGTTGTTTTTAATTTTTTTAATTATATGCATGAAGCTGTAATACACTTATAATTTTTTTTTGTATTTAGGAACTTTCCTAAGGATAGATTCTTTTTTTTAACTGAGGATAAATTCTTGCAAAGGAAATGAATGCATCAAACCTTATGAATACTTGTATGGTTCTTTGATTATGACAAGTTTTTTTCCAAAGCCACTTTATCAATTTACACTGCCATCAGTACAAATCATACTTAAATCCACTATAGCAAAGATTTTCAAACACTTCTGGGTTTGGAAGAGACCCCCCCCCAAAAAAAAGGTGGAAAGGGGGAATTACATTAGGTAGTTTTGATAAGTAGAGACTTAAAAACTTTTTTAAAATATATATTTCCAAAAAGGATAGTTTAATACTCCCAAAATGAGGACACAATATTAGAATAAAAGAGTCATTAACAGTATGTTTTTCAAAGTTTTTTGATTGTAAATCAAAGAATAAATAAACTTTATATCATGTCCCAACACACACACACACACACACACACACACACACAAAACTGGAACAAAAGTTAAACAAAATAGTATCACTATCACTATACGTGATGTAGGTATTTTCTATTATTCTAGTTCTTTAAAAAAATGTTGGTATCAACTCATAGATTATCCCCTACAGTTTGAAAAACACCATTTTAAATTGCCTGCATCCTGCAGCAGGGCCAAGAGCCAGCATCCCAGTGACCAGATGTCATATGTCCCCTGCTATGATATGACCAGAAGGATAGTCACCTCTGTGGTCTTCTACCTGAAAGCCCAGAATCTCACCTTACATCAGACAGACCTTGAATGAGGCTCACAGAAATTCGCACAGCCCACAGCAGGCTCAAAATAACTGGGGCCTGAGAAGGACACCCGAGGGACACAGCCTTATATCAGTCAAAGGACCAATTTTGCTTCCATAGTTTGGACAAAGGCATGGTGGAAACCTGAGTGGCTAGCATCAGGGGATACTGAGCAAGGGGTACAAGAGCCCACTGTACCATTTCTGCAACGGCTCTGTAAACCTAAAATCACTCCTAAGTAAAAAATTTAGTATAAAAAAAAATTGCATAATCCTTTATTTTTTAAGTAAGCCCTACACCCAACACAGGACTTCAACTAATGACCCAGAGATCAAGAGTTGCATGCTCTTCCAACTGAGCCAGCCAGGCACCCCAAATTGCATACATCCTTTAAATTTATTGTATCGAACTACATTTTATGAAAAACTCACTTCTATGCCCTGAATTTTCCTCATTTTGCCACAAACTAGTAAAACTTTGTCAAGAACTTTGGGAACCAATTAAACCAAGGGATCTGGCTAAAGAGGCCTGAGGTGAATCTTTTGGTTAAGAATCTTCATATTAAGGGGTGCTTGGGTGGCTCAGTTGGTAAAACCACCAAATCATGGTTTCAGCTCAGGTCATGATCTCAGGGTCCTGGGATCCAGCCCCGTGTGGAGCCCTGAGTCAGGCTCTGCACTCAGTGGGAAGTCAGCTTGTGGATTTTCTCTCTCCTTCTGCCTCTGCCCGTCTCCCTTTGCCTCTGCCACTCGTGTGTGCTCCCTCTCGTGTGCTCGTTCTCTCCCTCTCTGCTTCTCTCTTTCTCTCAAATAAATAAATAAATCTTAAAAAAAAAAAAAGAATCTTCTTATTAAGCAAGTAATTATTCTCTAGCTTCCTATTTTCCTTGGGATGTTCATATACTAAGCCATTCGGAGAGGGTAGGTCCCCTAGTGTCCCCTACAAACACAATGATGGATGAGGGGGCTCTCTTGAATTGTGCCAACAGTAATTCTCTTCCAGTAATCCTTTAGAAGCATAAAAGAAGAGGGGAAAGACAAAACAAAACCAACTCCTCTAAGGACTGTCTTCCACAGGAAAGCAAAAGGAGGGAAGGAAGGAAAGGCAGATAGTCATCTAAGTCTGGCACCTGAGTGTTGTGGTGATAGGGAATATACTGACAGGTAAAAAGCAGCTTTCCTGCTGCAGTGGAAGGTGGAGGAAAGCTAATCTTTTCAGCCAGCCTTTTGGCAGGCAGTGAGCCCAGATGGAGAGGATCACTGCAGTTGTCCATTTCCAAGCATTAAAAGTGGAGCTGCAGACAACCAGGAGGTAAAACTGCGGGGCAGGTGGAAAGCTCTGAGTCTCCAGATACTGAATTCACTAGTAAAAGGAAAGTACTATCAGAGCCCTTTTCCTGAAGGAAGACTTGATAAGCACGGAAAAGACCTCCTACTTCAGTTTTGTTTTGTTTTTTACGATTTTATTTGTTCATGTGAGAGAGAGAGAGAGAAACAGACAGAGAGAGCACAAGGGGAGAGGCTAAGGGAGAGGAAGAAGCAGGCTCCTTGCTGAGCTGGGAGCCCGCCATGGGGCTCGATCCCAGGACCTGGAGATCACAATCCAAACCAAAGGCAGCCACTCAACCATCTGAGCCACAGGCACCCCTCCTAGTTCAGTTTTAATTCCTGCAAAGAACATATCATTCTGAAATCAATTATTTACTTGCATATTGTCTGTCTCCCCACCCTGACTAGAATGTGTGCTCCACAGAGCAAAGACCTGGTCTTGTTCACCACTGTATTCCTAACACCTAAACAGTGCTGGGCATGTAGGAAGGATTCAGTAATTTTTGAATCAATGAATGACCCACCCTCTCCCCCAAAATACATTTAAGAAAGAACAATGTCTCTATGGGGGAATGAGGTACAGGGTGCCCTGAAAGGCCAGATTCAGAGATGCCTGGGTTGAGCATCCAACTCTTGGGTTCCTCTCCAGTGGTGATCTCATGTGTTATGGAAGAGATCCCTGCATGGGGCTCTGCGCTCAGCAGGGAGTCTGCCTGAGGATTCTCTCTCTCTCTCTGAAATAAATAGATGAATCTTTAATAAATAAATAAAATAAAAATTTTTTTAAAGGCCAGATTCATAGTGAGGCAGGGAGGGAGATGATGTGGACAGAACCCTGATCTAGTTAGCAAGACATTAAGGCTGAGCTCTGCCTCAGAAAGGTGGTGTGACTTTGGGTCAGTCTTTTCATCTCCTCCACTTCTCTTTTTTAGAAAATGGGGTGGATTCCTACTTGTCTGTATCAAAATGGAAAACATACATGAAATCCCTTTGGATATTGTAATACACTATTCAAATGGTAAACCATTGCTGGAACAAGCAAGACCTGGCTTCTAGTACCAGCTCCGGCCCTATGAGCTACTATGTACTGACCAATTACATGCCCTGTGCCTGAACTGAGCTAAACATCTGACATTCAGCTATCTCATTTGGCTTTATCACAACCTTCTGAGGTAGGTAGTATGAACCTCATTTTACAGATGAACAAACTGGAGCTCAGAGAGGTTTGGCAATTTGCCAAAAGTCACGCAGAGAGTAAATGGTAGGGCTAGGATTCAAAACTGGGTCTGATTGACCCCCAAGCCTGGTGCTCCTGGCCACTATGCCAGATGTATGCTCCTGGGCAAGTTACTTCTGTCTCTTACTTCTGTAAAACAAGGGGCTAAAACAGATGTGGATCTACAAATCCTTCCACATCTGACATTTTGTGGTCTATTCTGTGTGTGTGTGTGTTCTATTCTCCTGATCCCCACTCACACCCAAACTGGCTGGATGAAGTGGGTAGGGGACTAATAATTCACTCCTTTCATCCTCCTAGTTAGCATTTTTTTTTTTTTTTCCAGAAGAAGAAGTGACCCAAACATTCATACTCCTATCTGTGGGCTTGTATCCTGGACAGTTCCATCCACTCCCTCCCGTACAGCCCCTGCCTGAATCTCGTCTCATTAACTCTTACTTGTAGGGGTCCTGATGTCCGTGGAAGGCACTCCCTAAAGAGCCTGCCAACACTCGGGGGAAGGCAAAGCGCAGAAGTTACTGGGCACATCTGGATCGGCTCGCTAGCCCGAGGATGGAGGGGGGGTGGGGGGCGGCTGGCCCACTCGCCCGCCCCTCTCCACTGCGGCGGAGCTCCGGCCCCCATGCCTCGGGCCAGTCACTTAACCTCTCCGCGCCCGTTTCCTCCGTAAATCTAAAACACGAATCCCCACTTCAAGGGGCTGCAGAGATTAAGTGAGATACATATTTGAAAAGTATTAACACGCTCGCTATCACGCTCCATCTTCGCGCCCCCAGCGGAGAGTCCAGAGGGCTAAGAAGCCCCCGACCCGCAGCAGAAGACGGGCAGAGAGGGATCAGGGGCTGCAGAGCCCAGAGTCCGGGCTGCGGAGGACCCTGCAGGCGCCCGCCCCGAGGGGCCGCCCCGAGAGCACCGGGGGCTCCGGAAGGGGAGGGGGACCAGGCCGAATCACCTCAGCCACCGCTTCCCGCCCGCCGGCGTCTCCTGGCCCCAACTGAAGCTCTCCGGGTTCCTCACCTCCGACTCCCGCCGCTGGCTTCTGAACGCTTCCCGGCCCTTGGGTGCCGCCTGCTTGCCTTTGCCGCCGCCGTTGCCGTTGCTATTGGTAGATGAGCTCCCGGCCCCGGGCGCCGCGGGGTCCTCCATGCGGCCCTCGTCTGCGGCTCCCCTCAGCGGCTCCGCGCTCTCTGCCCGGAGCGACCCCGCCACCGCGCGCCCGGAGCCAGGCCCCGCCCCCTCCACAGCTATTGGCTGCGGTCGCTTCCCGCAGCCCCGCCCCGCAGTGCAATTGGTTGTTCGACGGCTCCTAGCGGGACTTGGAGGAGGTGGGGGGGCTCATTCACGGGATTTCCCCCTTCCCCCCCCTTTTTTTTTTAAGTCCTGCGGTGTTGCTGGTAGCCTTAGGCTCCGAGGTAGGCTCCCCGCTCCACCTCCCGAATTCTGGGCCTTGAGTTCTGGCGGGTTAATTTTTTGCTTCTCACTCAGCACTCGCCCCCTCCCAAATAGCGACCTTTCTGGGGAGCTCTAGTCTCCGCCTCCTGCTCCACTGCAGTCTCCCTTTCCCCATTACCACGGACCTCTCTCCCGGCTCCCGCATTACTCCCCAAGTCCTGTGTCTGTCGCAAGGGAGGCATGGCACCGCTGCGTGGCCAGGGACACCGCAGGAAAACAGGGACCCGCTCTCAGATTTCTCGAGAATTCATCCCGCCCGGAATGAGGGCTTGGCTGGGAGCTGGTGGGTTGAGGGGTGGGATGAGGGGTTTTCACTTCACTGAAATTGCTGGCGCCCTTCAGAGCTGCTCCTGGTCATCTTTCTCCCCTGAAGTGGGGCACCTTCCTCAGGTGTTAGCTGGGGAGAGATGTTGAATGGAGAGCAAGCCCCCCTTGCTCCCCGGTCCTTTCCTTCATTCCTCTAAGATCCTTCCTAAGGGCTCCATACAAAGGAGACTGTGTCGTCTGCCGCTCTGAATTTATATAAAAAGCCGTTTATAGTAAATATTTAGGCTGTCTGTGTTGGTAATTAGAAACCCCAAACAAGCAGCCTGAGGGGAATGGGTGGAACAATATGGGTGGGATTGGGGGAACTGCTGAGTTGCCACTTTGTTCCAGGCATGGCACTAGACAACTTTCCAGATATCATATGGTGTTTCACTCTGACAGGTTTTTTTTCGCTAATCCTGCATTACTGTTGAGAAACCCAGACCTCAGAGATTATTCCTTGCGGTTCCCAAGGTATCATATTCTATCTTGTCTCAGTGTCTTTGCAGTTTTCTCTCTGGAAAAAACTTTCTGCTCTTCTTGGCTAACTTCTATTGTTCCATGAAGATTCTATTTCATTATTACCTCCACTTCCACAAAGCCTTCCTTTGACCCTTCTTAACCCACTCAGGCTGTGTTGTGTCACATCAAGTCTGCTTGGATTCGAAATTCTTATATTTTCTAAAATATCCCCAAAGTAAGAGGCTCAAAGGAATTATTCCCCCTTCCTATATCTTAGGGACAACTCTCTTTTCTTAATAATTCTTTTGTTTAAATTTTATTTTTAAGTAATTTCTACACCTAACGTGGAGCTCGAACTTACAATCCTGAGATCAAGAGTTGCATGTGCCACCGACTGAGCCAGCCAGGCCCCCCAACTCTGTTTCTTTCTTAACCATATCTCCCCCTCGTACTTTCTTCTGCTAGTCAGTAGGTGACAGATCAAGGCAGAGTTGAAGGAGAGAACTCCTTGGAGCTTTCTCAGTTCCTTTCTCTCCTATCCCCAACATCTCCTTACTGTATCCATCCAATCATCTTCCCTTTTCTCTCCATTCCCCCTAAACTGAATATAAGTTCCTTCAAAGTAAGGTCAAGTTCTGGTCATTTTGTATACCTCATATAGGTATGTCTAACACAGGGTTTCTGTAATAGTGACTGAAAAATTGTTGTAGGGAGCTGTCCCATGCATTGTAGGATGTTTAGCAGAATCCCTGGACTCTCCATTCTAGATGTCAGTATTAGTGCCCTCCCCCAAGTTGTGACAACCAAAAGTGTCTCCAGATATTGCCAAATGTCCCCTGAGGAGCAAAATCTTCTGCAGTTGAGACCTACTGGTTTAACAGAATTGAACTGATATGAATTTCCAAGGAAGTCCATGGCTCAAGGCCTAAACTATTTGATTTTTAAATTTTTTTCGGGGTATAATTTGTTAAACTCTAAGATTCACACTCTGCTTTAAAATTCACAACCCACGCCTAGCTCATCACTGCTGCAGTGTGGTAAACCTGCCACAGCATAGCCCATTGGCGTTTCTTAATAAAAGAATTAATTATTCTGTCTTCCTCTTCCAAATTCCTGTCCTCCCAAGCAGTCAGAGTTCTAGGATTGACAGGCCCAGAACTTCATATTTCTTTTGTGAGTCCAATCAGCAGGATTCTCAAGCAGGGGCGGCAGATAGGAGTGGCCAGTTTTGAGGCTTGTTCCTTTTCCAGTCTATCCCTTGGGCAAAGGAACAAAGCCTCAAACTGGCTTCAATAAGGAGTAGGACTGAGGGCAGCTTTCAAGTGCCCTGTGGCCTCAATGTAAAGCCAATTGCTGAGCCTGGAGCTCCATCTGGCTTCGCTTTCAGAGAAGGGGTTTGAAAAACTGGTGTTAGGGAGATTGCAAAGAATCAACACAAGAGACCTCAGTCCATTATCTTCTCCACACCCCAGTGGAATGGGAGACGGTAGAGATCAGACATTTGTCTGCTCCTTATAGGCCCAGACTTTCAGAGCTCGTCATAAGGAAGAAGATTATCTGGAAAACAATTCCTGGAAGAAGTAACAAGAAACCACGGATTAACTGAGAACTTTGAAACTGTAGGCCATGGACTTGGCACACACTGAACTTCTTTAAGCTTATTTGTCAACAAAAATGTGATAGTCATCAATACCATTGACCACAGAGGCATCCACATATATAGCTGGGAGCTAATTAGGGGCTAGTCTACAAGTTTTTCCATCTTGCAAAGATGGCTCCAGTGCTGTTATTTTTAAATCAACATTACCACTTTTTCTTGTCCCAAAACTCAGGCATTTTGGGGCTGCTGGCAGAAGGTTGGAGGTGTAAATAGGTATAGTTACAAGGACTGAACATATCCTCTTCCCCATATAAGCACTCAACTTTAATCCATGGAGGTCAGATACCAGATTAAATAGATAGCACCTGTTACAGAGGGTGCTTAAAAATAAGATGCAGAAAGTCTTACAATACTTAATTTTTGAGGACATTGGGCAGCCAGGATGATGTAGTAGAAAAAGGACAGAAAATCTTCCTCTCCTATCGATGGCACAGGTAACAGAGGCTGTGGGACCCTAGACTGAGAAAAGGAACTGATGTTTATGTAGCACGTGGTGTGTGCCAGGTTTTTAAGCAGCATTTTAAAAATTAAATCAGGTCTTTAAATCCTCATCCTAGGAGATAAGCATTACCCATTTCATAGGCAGGAAAATTAAGGCTCTGAGTGGTTATATTATATATATAAATTATACAATTTGTAAATGGAAGAGCTAGTCAAGTGAGCTGGACTCAAAGCCCGATCTCTTTCCATACAGACCACAAGCTAGAGAAATCACACAGCGGTGAGTAGTCAGGGCTTACCCTGTGAGTTTGAAACTAAGACCCGGGCACCCAAGCTCCCATCTTTTACAGAAGAGGACTCAAGCTCTGCCCTAAGGGGGTGAACCTGCCAGCTGGCTCACAGGCTTCATTGCTAGCCACTGCGTTCTCCTTCTCCTCAACTGGCGTGGCACCAGTTTTGAGCCATTACCAACTGCCCAGACTATTTTAGCTCTTAGTTTAAATAAACACAAGTCAAAGTAGAAGATTCTGAGAGGGAAGAAAACATCTTGCCTACAGGAAGAACTAGGTTAGGTTGTTAATTAAGAAAGGTGGCTATCAGAAAGCTACTCAAAATGGCCTCTCTACTGGCAGTTGAGAAAGAAGAGGCAGTTGGATTTAATCTTCTAGTTACTGATTTAGTCAGGCAAAAGCTGACTTGGGAGACAAATCTCTGCCAGATTATTTTTTCCCTTTGGTTGGATGTAGTCAGGATCTGGGTGTCAGGGCCCTTTAATCCCAAACTACGGATGCTTCCTATGCTCTCCAGCTAAGCGCAGCACACAGAGGATTGGGGGGACCTAGAACCAGATATTTCCCTGCCTCGGGCCTACACTTCTCAACTCCCCAGGGTGATGTTTCCTTTTTTTTTTTTTTTTTAATTTTATTTATTTATTTGAGAGAGTGTGTGTGCATGTGATGGGGTGGGGAGAGAGACAGAGAGAAAGAGAGCATGAACAGCGGGTCAGAGAGGGGCAGAGGGAGAGAGAGAAGCAGGCTTCCCGCTGAGCAGGGAGCCTGACGCGGGGCTCGATCCCAGGACCCTGGGATCATGACCTAAGCCGAAGGCAGACGCTTAAAGACTGAGCCACCCAGGCGCCCTAGAAAGCAAGTTCTTTACACACATAACCAGGGGGCAGGTTGGGGGGAAGATAATAGTGGAAAGGCCCACCATGGAATAAGGGACCCAAGGCTAAGGCCATTTAAATATGCCTATTGATAGCCTATTGGTAAGATGCTTTTTTACATCCTTACCCTGCAGCAGGCTCTCCAGCCCATTGCCCAGAAACATCTCTCACTCTGAATTTATAGTTCACAGAAGCAAGGAATACTCTCAAGACAAGAATCCATTTTAAGAATATTTTATTTATCTTTTGAGATTACAGTCATTATTGCTGATCTAATACAATCACTTAGACATAAAGATTTCCAAGAGCCTCTCAGAAATGGTGATCCTTAGAGGTTTAATTTCCTTTCAGTAAGATGACAATGAGAACTAGATGATTATATATATAATACATATATTATATATATAGTTTAGTTTATTGTCTACATATAATTTGCTGGTGTTGCCTATTTTCTTTCCATAATTTTCCTTTATTAAAAAAGCATAATGCAACAATGCATTTTGATTTCTTTTTTTTTTAAAACCATGACAAAGTTAATTTTGAGAAAACCACAGGAGCAGCAGTTTCAGATCTGTTCAGAGAAAAGCCAAGCAGCAAAAAAGCTCTGCAGGAGTATGTGGCCATGGGGAGCCGTGCTCATACAGGAGGGTAGGATGAGGAGGTAGGAGGGGAGACAGAGAAGGTAGACCAGATACCTTTTTTCTTTTTTAATGAGAAAAAAAAAACCCACCCTGATTTTCCATTAAGAAGGCAAAAAAGACCTTGAAAGCTAGCACAAATTCATCATAGAGAAAATGGTAAGTGTCCCCACCTGCCAGGGCCATAGAAAACAAATAATTAGTCTTCTTTCCCATGCTTCCAGATACCTAAGATGCATCTCAAGTGAGAGCTTGAGGGAAGAAGATAGATTTGTTCTGATTCCGACAATAGAGGGAATGGCCAAATTCCAACATTAAGATAGAATGCAAATACTCAGGAGACCTAGGCCTCCTACTTCTTAATGGTTGCTGACATGGGGTCCCCAGAGAGAAAGGAAAAGAGGTCATCTGAAACTCAGAGGCAAATATCCCATCATGGGCAACAACACTGGCAACGTAACCTAGAGGCCTAAGGTGTCTCCTTTTTTATTTGGAATGGGTCTCTTTTCTATAGCAAAGCGGGTATGCTCTTTCAGGATCAGTAGGTAGTAATACTGCTCCACAGAGAGCCAGGCTTTACTGAGAAACAGCAGGTTATGATTTTTGGTTTAAGAACATAACAGGCTAGAGTCCAGATATTTGCCTAACGGAACCTGCCCTTGATATAAGATGAGTTACAAAGATCTGTATCCAATTAATTAATACGAAACAGATCCAATTAATTAATACAAAACTCAGAACTGGGTAGGCAAAAGGAAGAATCGAGTGGCCTAGTGGAATTTTCAGCATCTATGATCTTCCTCATGGAAGAATATAGTCATGTATGTGGCACTTTTCCACTATGTGCTAAGACATACAGCCTCTCAGGGACCAGGCATTATAGGCTGAGGCTATAAGCTACTTAATGAGACAAACAGCCATTTACCCAAAGCCCACCTCTCTACCTCCAAAAGGAAGGTCACTTCCAGACTAGCTCTGAAAGTATATGTGAAGACCAGGAGAGACTGAAGAAGGTGGAGGTAGGAGAGGAGAATCAGGGTGGGAAGGTTATAGTGATCCTGGGTGGTCTGGTGGTGTTTCCTTGAGTCACCTTGGTCTTGAGACTCTGAGGCAGACCAGGGTAGGGGAAAAAAAAGGGAAAACAAACAAACAAACAAACAAGCAAACAGACTTGAGAGTGTTAAAGAAGGTTGTCAGGTGGGAAAGGGACTCACTTCGTTCGAGATTTCTAGGGCCACTCCAGACTAACTCTTAGAAGCAGTCTCAGTCTGGTCCCAAAGGAACCCTTAAGATCAACAGGTCAGTCTCCAAAAGGTATCCAACTCTTATGTGGGACATAAAATTTCAGGCTGCTCACATTACTAGTTTTTGTAATGTTGGAATTACTCAAGAAACCAGCTCTGAAATATAGAATCCTAAGATGGAAGAGGCAAGAACATAAAAATATATCCCAGTAGAGAAGAAAAAAACCACAAGAAAAAAAACCACAAGAAGAAATCTCAGTTTCATCAATGGCAATGGCCAAAGAAAATGAATGTTTGAGGAGGTTGAAAGTAGCCAAACTAGATTTAATCATCTGGACACAGTTTATAGGGTCATCTCTGTATAGCTTAGCCAGTTAAGCTGCAAAGACCTTCCCAGGAGACAAATACATTCTACTTCTTTAGAGTGTCAAGCTGTGGGCCTGAATGGCCAGTACCACTTCCAAAGCCCTACACCTGACCTCCCACCCCAAATCCATTGGAAAGTACATCTTTCCCTGCTCCGTTTCAAAAGAAGTTTTAGGCAATAAGAGGACATTTCAGGATGCAGAGTTTCACAACAAGCTCTCCTTTTTTGAGACAGTGCCAGTCTAGAGGAAACTTCCCGGGAAACTGTTCAGTTAAATGACGAATAAAACTATGGGCCCCAGTGGCGCTGGCCCTCACTTCCTGGGCAGAGGTTAGTTGGGTTACCAAGATGGCAAAAAAAATGTCTAACAAACACCAGAGCTGCTGAGGAAATAATAGAGGCACATTCCTCTTAGAACGAGAAAGTGTTAAAACACACGTGAATATTCAAGGAAGAAAGGGGGTCTTCGGTAAGGAAGGAGACTCCCAATAAGCACAGGCATAGCTAAGTTCTTGGTGTAGCTTGCCGAAGCCATAACACTCCTTCCTTCCTAGTCATTTTATAAAGAAGGCAGTGATAGTGATGGTCAAGGCTGGGAACCCAGGCCATGTTAATTCAGTGGCTTCCAAAAGGCCTCACCTGGGGAAGGGCCAAAGCTGAGAAAGGCAGCTGCTAAAAATTTATTCCAGAAAACCCCAGGGAACAAGGAGTCTGGAATCCCTGGACTAACTCCTGAACCTGGACAAGAGACAAATGGCCATTGCTGAGGATTCCAAGTCAATGGGGAATGATGCAGAAGATGCACTGGGAAGGATTACCCCATATCTTTCCTTCCTCAGCCTGTCCTTTGTGGCTCTCACAGCCCTCGGGGCAGTAACCACACTCTGGGCCAAGGCAACAGGCACAGGATTCTAGATTTTAATAAATAAATAACCTAACATATAGGGTGAGCACGGCGGGCAGCTGATTGGAGAAGCAGCTTGCTGGGTTCTTTCCTGTATAGGAGTGGAGAAAAGACTTGGAGTTCTATTCTTTAAAACTTCTTCTGGCTTGAATTACAGGAACTTAATACCTAGAGGGAGAAAGAAAGATGAGACTGTGATGTTATCAGTTTGTGAGGATGCTGGGACATGAAGAGCCCACCTAAAGGTACATAGCAGCAGGGAGGCAGGGACTTTTCTGGAGTGTATGATGAGGGTAGATATTTGGTGGTGACCAGTATTTCTCCATAAAGAGGTAAAAATCATATCAAGAAGATGAAATGGAAAAAGGCAAATTCAGAAAAGGGAACACTATTTAATGTCTGGAGAAGGCCTCAAAGAGTCCCTTGGGGGTGGGGCTGAGGGGGAGTAGGTTTATTTTTCTGAGTTCACGTAAATATAGAAGATGCAAAGACCAATTGCAGTGCAGAAAGCTCTTTTCTACCCGGGCTTCCCTGTCTTCTGGGGGCCCAAGGCACCTGTAGTAATTAGGCTTGAAGGGCCCATTCTTGTTGAGTCCCAGATACTTGGCCTGTTCATCCGTCAGCTCTGTCAGGTGGGCATCAAAGGTGGGCAGGTGTAGGCTCGCCACATACTCATCTGGAACAGACCACAGAAGCCCTGGTATAAACATCCATTCCTCTTGTCTTGCTGTTCTCTCCAGGCTAGGCCTTAAAAAGTTGGAAGACACCTCCTAATTCCCAGAACTGAAAGAAAAATGCTCAACTGGCTCACTGGCCCAGAATTCTAAGGAGTAGATGCTTGAGTTTCAAGCCAAGTGTTTTTCAAAGTCCAAACACTTCTTTCTTGCTAGCTTGATGCTTTCCTTCTCCCCAGAAAGGTAAGGGAAATGTGAAAGAAGCAATAGTCCTTAGCGTCTCAAAGAAAGGATGGGATAGCAGGGGACTAAAAAATGGGAAACTCAAACTTTACTTCTGCCTTAGTTTACTTCTTAAACTTTGGGTTACTCAGAAAAATGAACACCTGAGGATATTAGAAAGGAATGTCTAATAATTATATTACACTGTTTGCTTTGCATTTAGTATCCTTAGTTCTTATGGGTTTTTGTTTACATTCTATTACCTGAATACATATTATTCAGAATTTTATGTAATTTTCTAATTATTTGTTTGGTTTTCCTAACTTCATTATACATTCAGTCAAAATATAGACTGTTCTATTTCTTTTATATCCTCCCAAAGGATATATTAAAGGGAAAATATGTCAACTTCTAACAGTTGCTATGTGTCTTGGGCTAAAGCAAAACAAAACTAGAAGCTGATTTATTCCCTGATCTTTGCCTCAGGAGTTTATAAACACACTCTATCAGTTCAGGTGCTTGAGGCAGGTCCTTTAAAAATTCAAGAGAGTTTAATGTTTCTCTTATATGAAATACCCACAAAACTAGTCTTAACAGAAGCTATTCAGTCTTTCCTTTGGCCAGAGACAATGAGGTCAGAATGAGAAGATGTAGTATGAGAAGTCTTCTTGGTCTGAGGAAAATCTGGAAGGGGCTCTGTAGCAGCCTAGAAATGGAGCAAGTCAGATGTCACAAGGTAGAAGATGTGTCCTCTTTGTTAGGGGAAGATTTTTTTCTCCTTAAGATAATTTAAGACAGAAAATGCTTAAAATTCACAGGCAGGTAAACCAAGTCATAGCAAAATGTAATGATTTCAACAGGGCAACTCATGTGGAAAATGTGATAAATCAATTAGGAAGGGAACCTAGGAATCCTAGTTCCTACTTGCAAGATAAGACATCATTTCCCTTCCCCCCATCCATAAGAAATTTAGTGCCACAAAGTTCATTTAGCCTCTGACTCTGAACTACTTTGGTAAGGATCGGGGTGGAAGAGTGCATGCTTACCCATTTTCTTGGGCAACAGGTAGACATCCTGCTTATAACGACCCTCAGGAGCATTGTAAAGCTCTATCAAGGCAAGAGCCTAGAAAAGCAGACAGATGGATGCTGACGTGCCATATCAAGTGAAACCCTGATGGTCTAATGACCCTCTCCAGCCCACTGCTTCCCCGTCTGGTGGCCCTACCTGAGTAGTAGCGGTGATTGAGAGCACAAATGTAGGCACTGTGGAGCAGCTTAGGTTCAGCAGACGGCCCTAGAGAGCAAGGGTTAAGACATAGATGGGTTAGGACAAAGTCTCTAGCCTTTCAGAAGTGAGGGATGAGCATGACTGCCATTTTCCAAATACCTCCCAACGACCATTGCTGGATAAAAAGCAGGTGTTCAATAAATAGGAATGAATTTGTTGACATTTAAGTGGAATTTAAAAATTCTGGAAAATGTGATGGACGGTAATAGATAAAAGATCTCTGGGATTATGTAAAAAGGGATAGAGATGGTCACATGATACTGAGGCTTATGCCAAGGAAGGACATATTTCTCTTGAATTTTCTACTTTCTGCAACAGAATATCCTCCTTCTGAGGTATTGGCATTCCTTTGAAAGATTGTTGTAAACAAGGATGTAGTCAAATCCAAGGGCAACCTCTCCACGTTGTGAGGGGAGATACTTTTGGATTTAGGAAGCTGTGATGATTTCTGTGCTTCTTCCTTAGCTTGTTTCTCCTGAATTCAAGGGTAGCCTTGTATTTCTACTGGGTAACTCAGAGAATACAAGAGGTAGAGACTACTGGAGAATGCTATCCTTTCCTATTTTGTTTCCTAGGAAGCCTGACCACCTTTTTTTGCTCAAACATAGTAGCCAAAACCAACTGTGGTGCTTGCTTTTGTCACCAAATTTACTAGATGGGACCTCCCAGGGCAACTGGAAATAAGTCACCAGACAGCTGGCTGATATCAAAGCAATTAATGAATATTTAACAACCTGTCCATCCCTTCCCTGGTACACACTCCTTTCTTGTGAAGAAATAATCCAGTCCCTTTACAGATGCCCTAAAATATTTGAGAAGGTGGGATAAGGTGAAAAAAGGTAAAGAGAACAGTAAGGATATTCAAACATAAATTTAAGGGTCCCTAGGTGAAGACAGTATTATTAGCTTTCATATTTTCATATTCAGTTTCTTTAATTAAAAAAAAAGGAAAGAAAACTGACAGGATATCAAAACTCCAGAAAAGTATTATTATCCTCCTTGTTATTTTGGTATCTTTCTCTGAAGAAGAGAAACTGTCAAGGTCAGAAAAGGGGAGCGCATCAATAGGCTGTCAGGAATCTAAGACTAGGGAAGAGAAGCTTTCAAGAAAGGAAAAGCAGCCAAATATTGACATGGAAGGCTAAGTGGAATGAAAGGGAAGAGTAAATCTGAGCCAGAAGAAGCCAGGACAGGAAAATATTAATCACACAACAATATACAGCTGGGTAGCTACTACACATCTGGCTCAATTCAGAGGAATGGTCACTCAAAAACATGGAATCTATCAGCAAAGACATGACCTTCCCAGAGCTTGCCTAAGACAGTTTAGTAACCGTCAGGAATATCTGCTTTGTGCTTACTGGTTAAGCCATCCCACAAATGACATTATCTCTTTGTAAGCATCACTCAAAGTGGCATTGGTTCTATCTGTTAATTCTTCCACGGTAATAGTCATTATCCGACTGAATCTGTAGAGTGACATAGAGAGACAGGATAATTGGTGAAAAGTAAGGAACCAAAATAGTTTCTTAATTGCCGAAATGAAAAGACCTTTCACAATTAGATGTAAAATCCAATGGTAAAGTAGTTGAGCTTGTACCAAAGAAGAGCTGAAAATGTAAGAGAACATGTGGAGGAGGGCGCCTGGGTATTGCAGTCTCTCCTGTCAGGGGTGAATTTCTCTTACCAATCTCAGGTCTTACCTCTGCCAGCAATACTATCCTCTTGCCATCAGGCCATATTACATGGTCAACTTGGGATCTCACTCGCTCCCAGGTCAGTTCTGGGGTCCGCAGACTCGCCTGGAACACATACAGCAAGCATTTCATCAGCCATAACTTGTCCCACTTCATGGATGGAAAGATGTTGGAGGGAGCCATTTCAAATAGCAAGTTGAAAGGAGCAACCAACATGCCAGATGGAGAATGCCTGTCCCAGGTTGGTTAGGACTGTTCCATGTCAGGGAATTTAATCTTAAGGCCCAGCCAGGGAGGGATCACTCAGGATGTCATTCCACACATACAGTGTACGCCCACTCTCTGCTGAGCACAGTGAAAGATGCTATGGGGAATACAAAAGAAACCACAGACATGGTTTCTGCCTTCAGAGAGCTCATACTTTAGCTGGGGACACACAACAATGCATACGTGAGGGGGAGAAACCTTCAAAATACTTATAAGGCAACATGCAAACAAGTGCAAATTAATACAGAGCAAACAGAATACATAAGTGCTGAAGAGAAACAGAAAAAAGGAGGATCAGAGCTAAGTGGGATTTGTTAGAGAAGGCTGGTCCTAAATTGAGCATGCTGGGGCCCAAGGTTCTGCCTTCGTGTCCTCATGTCCCAGGTTCCACCTCCTCAATGATGGTGGTTCAGCCTAAAGTTACAGAAGCTTTGTGACCTAAGTGCAAATGTGAGGTAGCCTTTAGAGAAATGCCGAATGGCAGAGTAAAGCTCCCAACAGCTCACCCTCCTTCCATTTCTGTATATATTCCGAGAACAAGAGAAGAAATGTTAAGTTTATTAACAGCAGCAATCAAGTAACAGTCACAGGGTTTAGACTTAAGATAACAACTTCCTTCTTCCAATAGGCCATGCCTAAAATAGAAAGGGAGTCCATATTCTGAAACCATCCATTGGCTCAGTTGGTAAAATTGAGGAAGTTCTGTCAAACAGCAGTTTTCAGACAAACAGAGATACACTTTAGTTATATAATAATCATTTGCTGAGTACATACTATATTCCAGGCAATGTAGTAAAGGACACTATTATGGATGAGACTATGGACTCCTCTACTAGACTGTGAGCTACTTATGGACGGGGACTGTATCATCTTTTCCTTACCAATCTAGTGGGAGAGACAGACATAATTTTATTTCAGTATATTTAGGACTACATTTAATGATCTAGACCATTTTTTAGACCACTTCTTTATTAGGCAATGAGAAATATAAATGTCTTGAGATGTCAAGTTTCATAATTTAGTCCAATCTTTATCTAAAGAGCAGTTTTGTAGTAGCTAATGAAATTTTATATGTGCCTAATCTCTAACCAATCAGCTTCACCTTTAGGGCTCCATGCTCTAGAAACATTTGCTCAAGTTCAGAAATATAAGTGCCCAAGAATGTTTAATCCAGTGTTGTTTATAATAGCAAAAACTGTAATTTAATAAGGGAACGGCTAAGTAAATCCGGATAATCTCATACAATGGAATATTATGCAATTCTTATATAAAAAAAAGTAGATATATATGTGTTAACATGAAAACCATTCATTGTTGTTACGTGAAAAAATAAAGTTGCAGAACAATATACTAGTACCCCAAATTTGCAAATGTTTTACTTCCTTCTTTAAACATATTTATCTTGCTCGAATTTTTATACTAAGCAAATATTAAAGTTAGAATTAAAAAATTTTTTTTTATAAATAAACACTGTAAATAGAGTTTAAAAAGAATTTAAGCGAACAGACCACTTTGGGAAGTTAAGGATATGCAAGGTAAAATCCCTTATCCTTTAGAAATAACAACATGGAAGACAATAACCATGTAGAGCCAAAAGATATTGCTTGGTGACACTGGTATTTTTTTATTGAGACGATGGACTTTAAAGTAGTTCAAGTTCTTAGTGTCTCATACTCTTAATCTTCCAGAGGACAAGCAATCTTGGTGATTGGGAGTGAAGAGGTGACACCATGATAAAAGGAGTCTCCTGTCTTAGGAAGTCTTCCCTGGGAGAAAAAGATATGGTGGAATCAAAGAAGAGACACTTTTCATGAAAATCATAAAATGATCGATGCTTTGTTGGAGCACTGGAATGGCTGTGGTGCTAGCCAAAGACCTGAGGTCAGTTAAGACAGGGTTTGAAGAGAAACTAAGTTACATTATCTCTAGCACTGTCCAGGCAGCTTCCATAACCTAGTAAGTTTATTGGACAGTTACACTCCTTGAGAGAAGGATTTCCTATGACCAGCACAGTTTTTTTGTTTTGTTTTGTTTTGTTTTTGTCAGACAGAGAGAGAGCGCACAAGCAGGAGGAGCAGCAGGCAGAGAGAGAAGCAGGCTCTCCGCTGAGCAAGGAGCCCGATGCGGGACTCGATCCCAGGACCCTGGGATCATTACCTGAGCCGAAGGTAGCCACTTAACCGACTGAGCCACCCAGGTGTCCCTGACCAGCACAGTTTTATAAGAATTTCTCTTAAAGGGGATGCCTGGGTGGCTCAGTCAGTTAAGTGCCTGACGCTTGATTTTGGCTCAGGTCATGATCTCAGGGTCATGAGATTGAGCCCCGATTCCAGCTCCACACAGAGTCTGCTTGAGATTCTTTCTCCCTCTCCTTCTGCCCCCCTCCCCTGCACACATATTCTCTCTCTCAAATAAATAAATAAATCTTAAAAAAAAAATTCTCTTAAAAACATCTCAGTGTCTTTTCTGTTGATTTATAATCACTAAGCAATCTACCAGGAAAAAGGTTCCTTATGGAGACTATGTTCCCGAACAAGGTGTACATCTCACTGTAAATTATTAGTTTGCACAAATTGGTAGTATATGATTTTGGACAGTGCATATCAATTTTTTTCAGGGAGAACAACTGTGGTTCTAGTCCTGCAAAGTGCAGAGTCAATAGCAAGTCTCAGGTTCTAATTCTTTCTGGTAAAAACTTTTAAAGTATGTGTACATAACGGTTTAGCCACTTGAATTGTCAAGCTTACAATCACACCGGCCATCTATGTGATGCATATGGGTAAGCAGGTCTGTTTTCAAGAGAAAAGGAAACATGTGAAAGAAAGACATGGCCAAAAGGCACCTAAGACCACAATCCCTATCACAGGTTTGCTAAGTATTACAGCATTGATATCTCTCAGAAAAAATGCAGTTTTCTAAATGATCAGCTGTTTTGATGAGCTATTCCTTCCTAGAAATGCAGCAGTCGACATCTCAAGATTAGGTAAAACTATAAATCCCTCCCAACACACAAAAACCAACTCCAAAAAACTAAAAACCCTTACTTACATTTTTGATTGCTAAAAATATCTGGAAAAATTTACTGAATCACTCTCCTTTACCGTTTCACTGAGATAACTTATACAGACTTTCTTCTTTCTTCACTCTCTACATCCAAGCCATTTAGCAAATCCCAATTGTCCTACCTTCACAATACATCACCTCCACTGCTTATCCATGTCATCTGAGCTATTACCCTCTATCACTGGAAATATGGAGAGAGCCTCCTATTATTGTCCCTATCACTATTCAAATCCAGAAGTGTTTTCTTTATACCACAGCCAGAGTAATCTGTTAAAACAAATCAGATTTTGTCAGTCACCTGGTCAAAACTTTCCCATTGGAATGGCTTTCTTTTTTTTAATCTCTACGCCCAACGTGGGGCTCAAACTCACGACCGAAATCAAGAGTCGCGTGCTCTACTGACTGAGCCAGCCAGGCGTCCATGGAATGGCTTCCAACACCTTCCCTTGTAACCAGAATAAAATCTGAAGTCCTTATTGTGGCCTACAAAGAACTACATAACCCACTACCCTTCTTCAGATGCCTCTATTCTCATCCCTGTGCCCATTCTGTTCCTGCCACAATGGCCTCTTTTCTGTTCCTCAAACATCAAGCACTTTTCTACCTCAGCATCTTTTACGCGCCACTCTCTCTGAATAGAATGCTTGGATGGCTTATTCTTTCAATTAATTCAGGTTTTTGTTCAAATGTTATCTCCTCAAAGAGACCTTCCTTGATCACCTTAACTAAATTATCATCCTCAATGTCCCCACCTTGCTGTTTTTCTTCAATACTAGGCACTAACTGATGAAACTATTTGTTTATTGTCTGTGTCCTGCACTAGAATCTAAGTGCCACAAGAGCAGGGATGTTCTTCACTATTTCTTCAGCCAATAAATACTTAGCACAGAAGTAAGTCAATCAGAGAAAGACAATTATCATATGATCTCTCTGATATGAAGAATTCGAGAGGCAGGGTGGGGGGTTGTGGGGGGTGGGAGAGGGAAATGAAACAAGAGGGGATCAGGAAGGAGACAAACCATAAGAGACTCCTAAACTCATGAAACAAACCGAGGGTGGCTGGGGGGTAGGGGCGGGTAGGGATAGG
>CM052887.1:74017423-74074104 GCA_028534135.1 Potos flavus | reverse complement strand
AGGGAGACAAACCATAAGAGACTCTTAATCTCAGGAAATGAACTGAGGGTTGCTGAGGAGTGGTGGGGGAGGGGGAGGGTGGCTAGGTTATGGACATTGGGGAGGGTATGTGCTATGGTGAGTGCTGTGAAATGTGTAAGCCTGATGATTCACAGACATGTACCCTGGGGCAAATAATACATTATATGTTAATAAAAAAATTAAAAAAAAAAAAAAACAAGGCATACAAAGAAATAGGAAAGTGTGGCCTAGTCAAATAAAAAATAAATTGACGGAGGAAAAAAACAACAGCAACACACTGGCTCCATTCTATAAGTTAATGCTCCCTTTTCTCCCAGTAGAAACCCTCAGAACAGATGCCCTGAGAAATGAAAAGGCTTCTCAGAGTTTCTCTCTCCCTTTCTGCATGTATGGAATCCTTCAAAGAGTTCTCCCTTGCAGCCACTGATCCCTAGCCACACACAAAAAATCAGAGATGAAGAAGCCTGAGCAATTGGAAACTCCGGTCTTAAGTCCCACTATTCTCGTCTGCTTTTCTCTTTTAACAGAGGTAGCTAACACAGCCAGGTAGTTGCTATCCCTAATATTTATTTAATGAATGTGACCCATAATTCTCACCACCATGTTATTCTATTACAGAAATTCTTGCCACCAGGGAATCTTCCTGAGGCTGGAAAGCAAGTAAAAGTACTAGATCTTGGCAGGATCCCAAGAGGAATGGGCTCTATTTTCTGGGGTGACAATGGTTTTTATCCTTGTTTTATTTTCTTCATCAGCTTTTCTAGCAGTTTGTGCTGTCCCTAGAGTCTGTAAATGCTCTCTGGTTGCAATCCCATGTCCTTCCCATGTTCTCGACTCTGAAATTAATGTTTTATTCCCACAGAAACCCCCTGGCACATCTCCTTTAGGTCTGTCAGTCATGTTTCTTCCAGTCACTGTTAAACTCTGTGGGAATGAGCTGACTCATCTCACAGCTGACTCCTCCCTCCCTTTCAGGGTATTATCCCAGCTTCCTCAAACCAGCACGTGGTGCAACCCTAACCTGCATCACAGAACCCAGAAAGAGGCTGCTTCTCTCTTTGTGTACCAAGTGAGGCCTACTCTGCAATTTTTAGCAGCAAGCAATAGCTGGACTAGAGCTTCAAGGACTCTTTTTTCAATTGATTCCCTAATTTCTCCTCTTCTTCATGTGCAAAATGTTTGTGAAATAGGAGTGCTTCACACTGTGCAGCTTTTTGCTTCTCTGCGAATCTAAGGTGCTATCAGCCTTCAAGAACTTGGTCTTTTCAAAAATGAACCCAAATTAAATGAAGCCAAATAAAAAACCCAAAACTTTTTGCCCAGGCATCTTTCTTAAAGTGGAGAATAAAGAGAAGAAATTTGAACTTGGAATCTCCTCATGTTTACTATAAATTTAGCCTGTGATTCTAGAGAAAAGCTAAGTACCACAGGAGTGTATATGAATGTGTGTTTGCATGTGCATTTTCATTATTGTTGTTAGAGGGGGGAGGTGGATAGAGGATGGTAACTTACTAACTTTGCCTTTGAACCAGCCATGTGTAAACCCTGAGCAGTATTTTAATGCTGCTGATGAATATAAATGCTTCTTAAGATCAGCACTAACAATTTTAGCACTTTGAGGCTAAGTTCAATATTCTTGGGGTACCCTAAACATAAGCATCCAGTTCTGCTGGAAGCCCAGATACAACAGATCGAAAAGGAAGCATTTTCCTTTCTTCCTGTTGGGACACCCTCTCCCAGGCCATAGCCCCCCACTCTGTCCCCACCAAATTCCTCCCGAATTGTGCTAGCAGAAATCTAACCCACCATGTTTGGCTGCCAGCCCTCCACGTTCACACATCTATCAATGCACCACCAAAAGTCATCTTCTGACTCTCCTTTCCAGGCAAAGACAGGGAATCCTGAGAAAAGGGAACAAAGAGAAATTGTTAAAGCCTGAAAGAAGGGCTGCCCCTAAATTTTGACAAGATACTGGTTTTCCCCAATTCTCATTCTCTCATTCTGCTCTACTCCTCGGACTGACTTTCTTCACTGATTAACACTGTCTTCAGCCCCTTTGTGTACTTCTTTCTCTTTGGTGGTCATTTTGCTCTTGATACAACAGAAAAGACAAAAGGGACAAAAGTATGATGGATGCTACAAATAGGATTAAAGGGAAAAAAAGAAGAAATCAGAAATGAGTACTTCTTGATCCAGTCGAACTGGAAGTCTCACCATTTCTCAACTACACTCTGATCTTTCTTGCGTCTATACTTTGGTCATCCCACCTTCTTCATCAGGAGAATCCTTACGCTCTTCTCTATCGGTTAAAACGTTGTCAGAGCCCAGTTAAGTTTTGTGTTCCTAACAGAGCCTGATTAACTGCAAGTGATTTCTCATGGAATCTGAACTTTTATAAGCTGCTTGCTTGTGCACTAAATGCAGATTTGTGATCTGTTGTGGCATTTATCATATATGTCCTTGTATTATCATTATTTATATATTATGTCTTTTCTCCTCAATCGCAATATAAGATTCTTAGGGCAAAGACATGGTTTCATTTGTTCTCACATCTCTTAGAGTAGGCCATTAAACATTTGTTGGAAAAAAAAAAAGAATGTATATGTACAATTCATTGGGCTATATATTTAATATTTGTGCCCTTTTAAATGCCTATGTTATACATTAATAAAAATTTTATAATGAATATAAATGAAAAACAAATGAAATACTAAAGTGCTAGCAAAAGGAGAGACATGCATGCACCACAGAGCTTTCCCAGCATTTTGTAAGAGCTCTGAAGCAATAAGCATTTGGTCCCCTGATCTAAGCTGTGCTACCATAGAGGGAAGGCAAGAAAGTGGCAAAGTCTGAATTTCTCTTTCTTTTGTCCTTCCTGTGTCAGTAGCCATTGTGATCAAATATTAATCTGCCAGGTCAAGTCTTTTTTACTGCTGAAGCAGAAACACCAAACATTAAATCAGGGCAAACTATTGAAAATCCAGCAGGACCACAAAACTACGCCTGAAGCACTTTCTCTTCTAATCCATATTACCTTAGACAACAAGCAGTGTTCACTGGTGCTCTACTATTAGCAAGTCAAGGCAAAGCATTAATAATAATATTATTTAAAAGCATTAACTAATAATAAAGGAATATTAGACATAAGAAGGTATTTGCCAACTGTAAAACGGTACCTACATCATATTTAACAAGAGAAGCACAAAAGGAGAGCAAACTCACAAGAATAGGGATCCATTTCCCCCAAGACAGATCCTTTAACGTCACTCTCTAAAAGATTTATAGTGAATCCATGGAACTTTTTGGAGACCTACTTTAGCCAAAGACACAGAAGACAAGCAAAAGATCTTACCATTTTCTGCTAGAGCAGCAGCCACTTCATTGAGAGTGGAATAGATGTTGCAGGCTGCCCATCGGCACTGTGCCCCCAGCGCACCCAGAGTTTCCATAAGCACCTGTATTAAACAGAAAGCAGGAGATAAACAAAGCTAGCCAAACATTTGGTCAAGGAAATTAAGTTTCTGACAATAAGAAAGCGTATTGCGGGGCGCCTGGGTGGCTCAGTGGGTTAAGTGTCTGCCTTCGACTCAGGTCATGATCTCAGGGTCCTGGGAGTGAGCCCCGCATCGGGCTCCCTGCTCTGTGGGGAGCCTGCTTCTCCCTCTGTCTGCTGCTGCCCCTGCTTGTGTTCTCGCTCTCTCTGACAAATAAATAAATGAATAAAATCTTTAAAAAAAAAAAAAGGAGCCAGGCTCCTTGGAGATATGGCTGATTCCAGGGTTAGGGCAAAGAATGTACAAGATAAGCTTAGATAATCATATACCAGAAGCAAGTAAGTGCTTAAAGAACGAGAGGATATGTCAAAAGACAAAGTCACAGAAGCAAGATGGAAGGGGTTCCCCCAGGGACAAGTTTGGAACAATTTGAGCATCATGATAAATAGTGATAGTAATGGATTATAATCCATTAAATAAATAGGAAACAATGATTCATACAAATAAAAGTAAATAAATGAATAAATTGAAAGTTTGATGAAGAATGGGATATTTACATAGTTTCATATTACTACCTCACGAAATACCTTTTAATTACAAAGGGGGAAAATAACTTCTACAGTGAAAAATCTAGCAGACACTACCTCAAGCAAAGGATCAAAATGAACATCATTTTGACAAATGATAAATCAAGTCTAGATCAACGTGTCACCTGATAAGATTCAATGAAAAATATGCAATATCACTTCCTACCAAAAACTCATGGCCTGAATTTAATAATGAGGAAGCATCAGGAAAAGCAGACTTGAGCACATTCTACAGAATAATTCATCTGTAATTTTTTAAAGTGTCAAGGTCATGAAAGTCAAAGAAAGACTGATGAACTGTTCCAGACTAAAGGAGACTAAAAGGGGATGACAATTAATGAGATACATGAGGTCTGAGGATCAGAGGATAATATAAGTCAATGTTAATTTCCTGATTTTGAATAGCTGTACTGGTTGAATGAGAGAATGTCCTTGTTTGTAGAAAATACGCACTGAAGTATTTGTGGGTGAAGGAGCATCAGGTTGGCAACTTACTCTCAAATGTCTAAGAAAACAGTGATCCATACTATACTTGCAACTTATCTATAAATCTGTGTTTATTTCAAATTTTAAAAATATTTTATTATTTTTAACTTTTTTTTGTTTTTAAAAATTTTATTTACTTGAGAGAGACAGAGAGTATGAGGGCGGGAGGGTGGGGAAGGAGAGAGAGAAGGAGACTCCCTGATGAGCAGGGAGCCCAACTTGGGATCATGACCTGAGCCGAAGACAGGTGCTTAACCGACAGACCCACCCAGGTGCCCCTTAAGAAAATATTTTTTTAAATTATTTTTTAAAAATTATTTAAAAAAATTTATTCTACTGATTTGATCCTTACCTTTTTTTTTTTTTTAATATTTTTATTTATTTGGCAGAGAGCAGGAGAGAGAGTGAGAGAAAGCATAAGCAGGGGTAAAAACAGAGGGAGAGGGAGAAGCAGACTCCCTGCTGAGCAGGGAGCTCAACACAGGGCTGCTCAATCCCAGGACCCTAGGATCATGACCTGAACTGAAGGCAGATGCTTAACCGACTGAGTTCCCCAGGCACTCCCAGAACCTGACTTACTTTTATTTCAGTATATAAGATAGAGGTAGGATTCTTTTAAAGAAAGTAGTATACCACTTACTGCTTTTTTTTTTTTAAGAATTTATTTGTTTATTTTTTGAGAGAGAGAGAGAGAAAGGGAAAGAGAGAGAGAGTGAAAGAGAGAACATGAGCAAGGGGAGAGGCAGAGGGACAAGGAGACTCCCCACTGAGCAGGGAGCCCAACACAGCCCTTGATCCCAGGACCCTGAGATCATGACCTTGAGCCCAAGTCAGAAGCTTAACTAACTGAGCCACCCAGGTTCCCCCCTCCCCCACCTACTGTTTTGACTACAAACTATTTTAACAAGAATAAAGCTTGGGTTAAAAAACTTGTTTTTAAAATTTCCTGACAGTAGTTAACTCTGAGTACTGGTACTTTTCATGTTGTCAAACTTGTATTTTCTAATATTTCTATGCTAAATAAAAATTCTAATTATGTTCTAATTTAAAAAAAAAACTTGCAAACAACTCCACTAATTTAGGCTAACCCCCTAAAGTAATTTGTCCAGGGCCAAGTAGTAAGTTAATAACAGAAATACCCGTATGTCTTAATTTCTAGTCCATACTACCTTTCAATACTTGATCCCAATTTTCCCCCTCTCATTTTATTTTTCACCTTAAAGAATTTCTGAATTCCTATAGCTAGGATTCTTGAATTTGTCAAACAAAAGAAGGATACTGAGACTTACCTACAGAGCAATATAAATTAACTAGAAAAGGAAAATGACTGGGGCCAAGAATATAAGAACTGTTCAAAGAATTCTAAGTCAAGACTGCTGGCTATTAGGGCTCAAGCAGGAGTGAACGCAGGTAGGAGTGGAAGGAGGAGAGAGCTTAGAAGCTGGTTTAACCCGACTTTCAATCCTCACTGTTTAGACAGAATAGCAAAGAAATCTGGTTATTAGAAGGAACTATGGAAACACGCCTAAAAAATATAAATAGATCCAAGTCCATTAGAAACATGGATGGGAAACCATTAACTATGATAGTTACTTCTGGAACATGGCATTACAGGCGATTGCCTTTTATGCTAATGACTATGGTAATGATTGAGTATTATAAAATGAATATGAGCTACTTTTGTAAACAGAAAAAGGAAGTCGAGATTAAAAACAAAGCAAAAATTCCTTTGTAATTATTTTTTTAAAGGAGAAAGAAAAAATGTGGGGAGGGAACAATGAAATAATATTAAAATTGGTGAATGAATTTTGATTACTCCATTCAAGAGAAAATAAAAGGGAACCTTGAAAGGTGGTAATGTCTGGTGAGCCAGGGGGTGAAAAAGAAACTAGATATAATTCAGCAACATGAGACAGTACAGAGCACTTACTATTTTAAGCCACCATACTGAAGTCTCATGTCCCTGACTGGGGAAGCCCAAAAAAGATTCCAAGAGAGTTTCTGCCTCGATTCATTAGCCTGTGGCTCCAAAAAGAGACAGCTTTTCAATTTATTATATTAATTTTGGGCAGTCAAGGTATTTTTTTCCTTTAGAGAACACATAATTCAGAAGTCTCATGGTAAAGATGTTCACAGTAGCTGTCTGGGTCTTAAGGACTCTCTGCCGCACTTAATCAGGAATGTGGCCATATAAATAAGTGTTCTGCTTCAGGAGACAATCTTTTGAAAGTTGACCTAACCATACAGTTGACCTGAGTCTTATAAATCATACAAAAGATTTCAGACCAATTCTTGATACATCAATTTCCTGTACTGGTCTCATTACAGTTGGCAATTCAATATCTCTTACATCTTTTTTTTTTTTTTTTTAAGATTTTTATTTATTTATTTGACAGAGAGAGAGATCACAAGTAGGCAGACAGGCAGGCAGGGAGAGAAGGGAAAGCAGGCTCCCTGCTGAGCAGAGAGCCCGATGTGGGGCTCATCCCAGGACCCTGAGACCATGACCTGAGCTGAAAGGCAGAGGCTTAACTCACTGAGCCACCCAGGCGCCCCTATCTCTTACATCTTTGATGAGGGCTCTGAGTCAGTGGTTTGCAGCAGAGGAGTGCTGGAAAACTGTGGGGGCATTTCTGATTGTCACAATAACTGGGAGGGGAATGCTCCTGGCATTTAGTGATCAGGACCAAAGGTTTTGACATTTTGAAAGTACAGGACAGTCTCTTACCACAAAAACTGCACCACATTTAGTATAGCTTTCAAATGTTCCAATGACAGTTCACATGTGTGAGAAACGTATTTATAATGATCTAAGTTTAGAACCTTATTCCACTTTACATGTTAACAAAAAATATTTTTGTAGTTTTAATACAAAATAATAATCACTTTTCCAGGAATGCAACAAGTGTGTAAATTAAGAGAAAACACGCACTTTTTATTGTTGTTTAGAAATTTAAAAACCTGTTTACAGTTTATTACGATTCAGAAAATCATATAATTTGGCAATGCCACTCTGACGCTCTAGAACCAGTAATATATTTCTATCTACATCTGTGGCATTCTCATTCAAATAATGTTATGAGGAAGTACAAATATCTGAGTATTTCACTATGCTTGTGCCCAAGCATTTACGTATCAAAACACAGATTTTTTCATTATAAATTACTTTTCTTTTATTCCTCCTTCATATTTCAGTTAAGATTTCATATTAATTTAAAAAATATGTACCAAGGTATGTTATATTTGAATTTCATTCTAAGACAATACAGGGCATTGCAAAAATATTTTTTATAAAAAGGAGACACTGAATCTGATAGGGGTGAGAATCGCTGGCCTAAATCAATCATGGTATTCCCAGTCCTCTCACCAGGACTGGTCGGCCATGGGCATGTGACCCAGTTCAATGACACATGATGGAATGTCCTGGAGGACTTCTGGGAAAGGTTTTCTTGCTCTTGGGGAAGAGGAAGAAATGGTTCTTATTCTTCATGTTAATTTGCGATGACTCAAAGAGCTGTAATCATCTTGCTATGAATCTGAGGATGAAGTAAGCAAGTGACAAGGCAGCTCCAAGAAAATCACAGACAGATGAAACTGGAGCCCTGAGGTCCCACATCTGAAGTCCACCTTACCTCTAGACTCCTAGCTATGTAATATGATAAATTCCTTTATGTATGGGCCAGCTCGAATCAGGTTTTCTTTCATTTGCAGCTGAAAGCAACCAAAGAGAGCTGCTTTATAGAAATGACACTGGAAGGAAAGATGAGGGGAAAGTAGTGCAGCACAGAGAAAGCATAAACTTGGGACTCATATATTGAAGTTCAAATCTGAATTCTATGGTTTACTAGCTGTATAACCTCAGACAAATTACTTAAACACTTTGAGCCTCAGCTTCCTCATTTGTAAAATAGAAACAGGAATACCTGCTTTACCTGGCCATTATGAGGATTAACGAACTAATGCTTATTAAGCTCTTAACCCGCTGCTTGGCATGTTGCAAGCACCCAACAATTGGTGGCTATTATTAACTATTACTATGTCGAGAAGGAAAAAGGACTCACAGCAGTCTGAGCAGTGATGTGTGTGCAACCGACAATTTTGGCTCCAGCCAAAGGTTTTTCTCCTTGAGCTCTCTTCCTCAAAGCCATCAGTGCGGGCATCTCTGAAAAGGCACAATACAAACACAGCACTATTAGAGAGGAGGGAATGAGAGAGAAAGAATAAACAGAAGAACTTACTCTCTTAAGATTCTTCCCCTGATCAGGTTCTTTGTTAGATTGGGCTTCTCAAGGGATCAAGACACTGAACCTGATTTTTCATTCTAAGAGACTTGCAGAGGCAAATGCTCCAGAGTTCGGATGCCCTACATCCCAGTCCTCCTTATTTACTCTCTTTCCCTTTTCCTGGCATGGGAGTTCGTTCTAGACCCACCAGAGTTCACTCCCTCCCCACAGTGTTTCCTAAGCTCAGATGTCTTTTGTAGTAAGTATTTTGTAAAACCACACTTAAATTTCACAAGTGACGAGACCCCAGGACATAAAAAGGGATTAACATGGACAAAAAGACCTAGGCAACCTGAGAAGGAAAAAGTGCTGGCTTTCTTTACCTTGTTCAGCAATTTCAATTTCTCTTCGTCCAAATTCTGCCTGTTTGATGTTCTTGACACAGAAGTCACTGCTTCCCTTAGAGTTCTTTTGCTGCTTATCCCTGGGAGAGGTCTCATCATCAGAGCTATCTGTATAGGAAGCCGCTGAAATGACAGAATAAAAAACCCTCAGGGAAAAAAACGGCTTCCTCTAAAATACCAAATCATGGAGTGAACTGAGGCTTCTCTGATCATCCACCACCACACAGATGTACACCTAAATGGCAGGCACCTAAAATGGCACTGTGGGGCTGGCTCAAGCACCTCTTGTGGAAAGTGCTAGCCACAGGTCAGAAAGAGGAAGCCGAGAGAGGTTGCCAAAGACATTCCCCCCAGCATCAACTTAGAATCTAGGGCTAAGGATCTTCAGAACGTGAGAACTCCTTGAATATGCAAAAAGAGAGAGGTTACACCACAGTAGCAATAGGTTAAAGTTCTTAGTGCAAGATCATGGTCATTAACCTATGGGTTTCTCGGATCCAAGCTACCCTTCTCTGTCTGCTGCTTAGATGCCTGTTGTAATTTGTGTTTTAGTACAATAACTGAACAGATAAGACCTAGAGAACCCATGGGAAAGTAATTAAGAACCACACAAAAAGTGTTTGTCCGACATAACAGAGCTTTCTTTTTAAGACTGGCTCTGATGAGGCTGAACTATGCCTGCAAACCCAATTAGATATTGACAATGAAGTATTCAGTGTGCTCTCCCTTCTTGCTGGCCTCAGTGGGTCTGGCAATAGGCATTATAGGTTCCCAAAGAAGTGGATAAATCCTTCTTTGGTATACTAAAATGTTCTGATGATTAATCCATTTAGCGATATACGCTAGAAGGTGGAAGGTCTCAGACTTATGATTGTGGCTAAGAGGCAACTGCTGCTACTCACATGTTTAGCTGAGGTCTTTTCAGTCTTCATACAATTCTGTAGTTGCTAATCATTTTCTGGATGATTTAATTTCTTTCCATGATTTATGTTTAACTTTTGGAGGATAGTTTCTTCCTAAGTAGTCTGCAAGGTTTGTCGTGGGTTTTTTGGGTTTTTTAAAATTTTTTGAAGGGCAGGGGAGGTTGTGGGATATAAAGTTCTGTCTATAAGGCATTACATATCTCTCAATGGGATAAGAAGTACTTCCATCATTTTTAAGGGGGAAAAGCTGCAAACACTCAGAGCTCGTAAGGTCTATGGTGCTCTGATCTACTTACATCCAGAGAATTAATGCATTTCTGGGATTTCTTAGCAAAGGATCTATATCTGGGAGGGCTGTAAAAGGCAAGTCTGACCTTGCCCAGTTAATCGGGCATGGCACTACAAAATGTTTGGGCAGCAGGGGCCCGAGTGTCTCTCCTGGAAGTTGGAAAACTGCCCTAGAGCAAAGTCCTAACACGAGGCAACAAGAATGAACACGGCCACCAAGGGAGGTGAGGGAATTAGTAAATCCCCAAAAGGACTTTTGTTCTTGAAAGGAATTAATCTGTATAAAAAGTCTGTGGTTCTCCCTCCTAGGGTGAGCAAGAGTTCAGAGTACCTTTGGCAACAGAGCCCAGAAATAGCCTCCTGGGCAGTCATCTGTTTTACTAATCAATACTCAGAAATAGCTTATGCGTTGGAGGCTTAGGGGAACCATGCTTCTGCCACCTGAGGGAAGAAAGATAATGGCCATCCCTAATCTTGACCATAATTTATAGCATAACTGCTTCTGAGGAAAGTGTTTACATTCAGAATATCCTGAAATTTCATATCCTTTTCTAGAGGCATAAGGATTTCTATGTTCTCCAATGGCCATTTAAATATAGTGGATAGGGACGCCTGGGTGGCTCAGCTGGTTGAGCGGCTGCCTTCGGCTCAGGTCATGATCCCAGGGCCCTGGGATCGAGTCCCACATCGGGCTCCTTGCTCGGCAGGGAGCCTGCTTCTCCCTCTGCCTCTGCCTGCCACTCTGCCTGCTTGTGCTCTCTCTCTGACAAATAAATAAATAAAATCTTTTAAAAAAATAAATAAATAAATAAAAATAAATAAATATAGTGGATATGTGTTCCAGGGCCAGACGGACTTTGAAGTCTCCGTCTTTGTTTCTGGGTATATAAAAGGTGTTCCGGAACCTGATTAACAGAATTATTAATTCCTTCATGAATCCAGTCATCCATACATTCAGTTGTTCATTCAACAAATTTTTATTTTGTGTCTACTGTTTACCAGGCAGAGTCTAAGTACTGGATATACAGAACAAATATCGATTGCCTTTATCTTCATGGAGTTTTCAGTCTAATAGGTAAGTCAGACATGAAATAACTAATTACAAAATTAATCGGAGTTTTTCTTTTCCTATGGTTGCAATATGTGCTACAAAGCTGACTGTATAGTAGGAAGACGTAACTTTCAGAGTCAAGTTGTTGAGAAGATTAAATAAGATAACGTAAGTATAGAGCTTAGTGCAATGCTTGGTATAAAGTAATTAAGCACTCAATAAATGACACCTGATACTATTGTTGGCTTTTGCAAATATTTTTAATTCAATACCAGATACAACATTTTTAAAGGTTCTTACTCAGCTTCAGGATTTTGAATGCGAAAGGAATGACATGCATACAATATTATTTAGCAGTTTCTTTTTTTTCTAATTCCGTCATCTACTAATCTAACCAAGCAGCAGGTGGCTGGCTGGCAGTGATGAAAAAGATTGAGAATGGACTCCTAACTCTACCCAGAATAGCATTCCTCTCCTATGCCTCTCTAGCTTCTAAAGATGAGTCAGGGTAAAAAAACCACACAAACAACAACAACAAAAATAACCCCCAAAATTTCCTCTTTGAGAAGCACTCCCATTTTTGGCTTGAGTTGTTTTTTTTTTTTTTTTTTTCTCTTAAGAAGAAATTATTATACCACCTCCCTACTCTAAAAAAAACTCCCCAAATACAGTATTTTATTTTTTCATAGTAGTCAACTTCTTATAGTTAGTTCAATGTTTTTATTTGAGCCACAATGGATTTGTTTTCAAAGAGTCCTTTGTACAGAACTGTTATCAGGTGAGAAACAAAACTATCAGTTGTCTAGATTGTACTAATATGTGAATGCAAAATGGCTGACAGACCCAAACCAAGAGAGTGGTATTTCTGCAAACACAGTGGAAAGATTATTCCTGAACTAGCATGACATTTGTTTTTTGAATCCATACTTATTCCTGTCACTATATTTAAAGTAGCACATTCATGAAACTATTTGAGATAGCATCAAAGGTTTTTTCCTAAGAAAATTTAGTGAAACCCAACATATATATATATATATATATATATATATATATATATATATATATATACACACATGCTTGCATAGTTTCTAAAATGTTTACAACCGTCACACTCTGAAGCCCAGAGCCATAATTCAATTAAAAATGAACAAATGATAATCAAGGCAATAACCAACTGAAGTACAGCCTGAGCTCTAGCTTTACCTCTAATTGGTTGTGACCAATTTTCAGTTTATCCAACTGTAAAATAGGGAGTATAATGGATCTTCTCTCTCCCATGCTCTCTCTTTCCCCTAACCACCACCAGAAAAATCTCATGAATAAATAAGAGTACAAAAAGGTTCAATTTCTAGGCAGAAAAGTAACATAAAGTACAATATAACTTCACATGGGGTGTTCTCTTGTTTCATGATAACCCAGAATCAAAAATTCCTGAATCACTAATCCGTAATCTATCTCATAGAACATGCAAACATATGTTCTATGGCTCAAGCCTGATTAAGCCTTACCTCCTAGCAGCTGCGATACTGTGGGTTATTGCTAGGAGAAGAAGCAGTCAGATTCCCGGATGAATTAGTCCTATTAGACTATTTTAAGTCAGACAATTCCTCTTGGGCCCAATCTATTCATTTGGCAATGGAAATAACAGTAGGGACCTGTGTGTCAATGTGCAGCAGATTTCATTGACGAATAACGCTCTAGAAATATGTGAAAAGCTATGTTAGCAACCAAAATACAAACAAACAAAACTTTGTTATTTGGAAAAATCTGAAAATAACTTTATAAATTTTATAAGAACCAATCATGAACGAAGGGACTTCAGCCTTCCTTTCTTATCTTTAACCAATTAACTCACTGCAAAGGCAGCTTTTTCAGAAACATATCACTGAGAATGATTTGACTTTGAAGAAGTCTCTTCTGCTCATTTGTTTTTATGAGGTTCTGTGCTTAAGGAAAGAGTTTTCAGAAGTCTGTTTCTTATGAACAATTTCAGGAACAATGCAGAAATTTTAGGAATTAATGTAGCCCTTTTCAACCTGGGTTCCACTAGAATTAAGCCTTAATGCCTTGAAGCATCCATAGAATATATCAATTAACTTCTCTCCTATCCATCTGGAAGGGTGCTAGTTATGAACCATCCTTCGGAGAACTGAGAAAATAACGTCTTCAATTCTTTTCTGTGTTCTGTGATTCTGATGAGGAACCCCGCTTGAGAAAGGTTGATAGAGGCTTCTAAATGAAAGCATAGCAAAACTTAGCACTAGGATCTTTAGGCAGGGAGAATAGGCCATAGACCACCCAAACCTCCAGATTACTTCAGCCAAACAAACAGTCTGGATAGGTCATAAACCTTCTTCTAGCTGTTCACATACATAGTATACCAGAAACCTCAACAAGAATATAAAGTATAGGGCTCTGGACACCTTTCACCAATATTTATTTATCAAGCACCTCTTATGTGTCAAGCATTTCTAAATGTTGGGAATAGAACAGTACAAAACAGACAAATCTCTGTTCTCAGGGGATCTCTTATTCAAGTAAGGGGAGAAACAGTAATAAATTAGTAAAATACATAGTATGTTGTATGATAATAAGTGCTGTGGAGAAAAATAAAGGAGGAAACTTTGATAGGGAAAGTTTGGGTGGGGTATTTGTACAATTTTGAGAACAACCAGGATAGGCCTCGATGAGCATGTAATCTTTAGTTAAGAACTGAAGGAGGTAGGATACCCAGCTAGGGCATCCTAGAGCATCCCAGGCAAAGGAAATAGCAAATGCAAAGAACTTAACACAGGAGAGTGCCTGGCACGTTTTGAAATAACAAAACAGCAGTAAGGAGCCTAGTATGGCTAGAGTGAAATGTCTAGCTGGAGGAGGAGGGAAGTTTGGGAAGGTAGAATGGGATCATCCCAGCAATGCAATGGGATGCTATAGGGCTGTGTAGGCCATTGTAAGAACTTCAGCCTTTACTCCAAGTGAGACTGGGAAGCGTTGGAGGGTTTGGAGGGGAGAACTGATATGATCTATTTCAAGAGAATGAATCTGGCTGTAGTGCTGTGAATAAAGAGAGGCAAGCTTGGAACTCAGGAGCTCAGTTTTTAAGACATGGGAGATGCCTATAAAACATCCAAGTGAAAGGACTGAGCAGCAGTTAGATATATGGGTCTAGTGTGTAGGGGAGAGATTTGAGGTAGAGAGAAAAGCTGAGGCTCAAATGTCAATGCATAGTATTTATAACTATGAGGCTCCATGAACTCATGTGGGGAGAGTATAAACAGAGAGGAGATCCGAGGATCAGTCTTGGGGCTCTCCAATGCGACTTTCTGTAGTCACTTAAATGATAATGTACGCTGAAAACGGGTTCCAAGCTTTTATTGACATGCATTTGCGTATCTTCCTGTATTTAGAAAGCTGTAAGTCAATTCCGTATTCCTGGCTTTTCATTTGATTGATGTGGGGCATTTTCTGTATCACCTCATGTTACCTTCTCATTGTGAACATTGTGAACTTCTCACTGTAACTCTCTCTTATGAACACCACAGGCTGAAAGAGTTTTTCAAGACCACACAAACAAATCACACATGGATCAAAGCCTAGAAAGTAGGTCTCTCCTAACTCTCACTCCAGCCCTTGCCCATTGTTCACGTGAAAAAAATTAAAAACAAAACGAGGTAATCGTGTATATGAAACAGCTGCAAAAGAAGCAAACATCGGGGTGCCTGGGTGGCTCATTCGGTTAAGCATCCGGCTTTTGATTTTAGCTCAGGTCATGATCTTGGGGTTAGAGGGATTGGGCTCTGTGCTCAGCGGGGAGTCTGCCTTAGATTCTCCCTCTCCCTCTCCCTCTCACTCACCCCCTACTCTCTTTCTCTCTCTCTCTAAAATAAATAAATAAATGTAAAAAAAAAAAGAAGAAGAAGCAAACATCACCTTAGATTTCATTTTAAAAGCACCGAGTTTATGGAAATAACACTTCCTATAAATTATTTCAGACCGTAAATGGAATATTATAGCCATAGACATATTTTTAAAAGGACACTTAATCTGGAATTTATCCAGATGAGGATAACCAGGACAGTGAGATGCCCTGAAAATGATGATTTTTTTATTTCTATGTAAAATCACTAAATTCCAGGGATTATATGAGAGCTGATAGAGCTTAATAACTAGATAAAGCAAGAATCACCCTATCATCTAGAATGCTCCCAAAGAAGCCAGATGGCCATTTGGTAGTGATGCCAACAACGTAATTCTAGCATGCAGTGGGAAGCTGAGTAATTGATCTTAAATTATTTTCTATTTCCAGAATGGTTTGACTCCATGCTCTTGAACTTAATATCCCCTAATGGATATAGAAGGTTGACAATTTTTGACTACAAAAATGGCAACTTCATGTAGTTCAACCCAAAAGGTCCAAGTTTTCCAGGGCGACATCAGTCAATACCACTCACCAATGAACTATAGTAGGCAAATACGTGTTCACTTAGAAACCAAGGACATTGGTCACACTTTCTTAGTAAATAAATATTTTATAGGTACCCTCCCTACATGTAAGGGTTCAGTAGGAAGGCAGACATTGGTTTTCTCTGCAGGAGCACAACTAGAAATATAGATCTAGTGTGTAGGGAGAAGACTGAGCTGGCATTAAAACTTAAGTATAGTTACCATTTAGTATCAATCTTTATATAATATGTACAAACTGACTGTCTAAAATGTTACGCACTATTTTTAATTCACATTTTCACAATTATTATGGCTTCCAGAGTTATGTTAACTGGTTCATGAATTCTCAACACTGGTTATTTTAGCAGAATAAGATAGGTACACAATTTTTACACATATCTTTACACAAAAGTCCATAGTGATTTACATTATTCTGTTACGGGGATAAGGGAGAGTAAAAAGAGAAATATAACAAGTGTAAATAATAATCCACTCAACCTAAAAGTTATAGCTTCCCAAACAAGCTTTCTACAACTTTATATAACAAATACTGCTTTCCTATTTGTGTAAAGAACAAACAAAATTTTAGGTCACGATGAAAAATTTCTGAAGATGATTACTATTTATAATGTGAAGAGATAACTAGGGCAAACATTCAGCTTCCTATTATATTCCAACATAAGAGCAAAATAAAATAGCTCCATATTAGATCAGATACATAGTAGGCATTGCTGCACAAATGGCCAAAGTCTTTAAGGGTCCTGCATGGTAATAGCTCATCTGGCATTAAATGATAGCTTCAGAGCCCATACATTTGAATTAATGCCACTGCAAAGGAAGGAAGTAGTGACAAGCAATACAATGTCACAGCTTAAAAGAGAAAGCAAAGGGATCACTGGAACTAAGACCCACTTGAATCTTTCCATGGTTTCCTGGTGCAATTAAGGTTTCTCCATTAATTTGCAAGTTCTGAATGGAGAGATGGGGAATTCCTCTTTTATTTTCAAAGAATGGAAAATAACACAAGTCTTTATACATGCTGTTCAATGAAGGTCATCAATAAGTTACACATGCCCACCCTCTGAATAAACCAGAAATGAGGTTTGTTGACCACCTTCTTCTGCCTTTACTGGAAGAAGAGATCTCTATTAGGTTCCACTTAGAATCCTCAAGGAATCCAAAGATTCCATTTAGAATTTTGGTCTAAATTTCGACTGAGAATCAAAGTGTCTATTTCGAAGCACAGGTTTGATGGTGCTTAAATAGACAGGAGGGTCCACGGATCACACTTAATTAGCCTCCGCGGGTGGGTCCACAGCAGCTCAGTACTCACCTGAGCTGTAGCTGTCAGTAGATGACTGAGAAATGGAACGAGACAGAGAGCGACGTCCAATTTTGGTGGGACGTTTGTTGAATTCTTGCTTCTGGTCAGCAAATTGGATCTGCTAAGAAAAAGAACTCTAGTTATACAAAGGAAAACAATTTTCATTTTGAGATAGCAACTGAAGGCTTGCATTATAGGATCTTACCTTCCTTTGCAGTTGATCTGATTGTACCAACCCATATTGGGAACGTTAAGACTTTTTGGAGAGAATGATTTTTTTATTCTTTACCCATTATATTTCTATCAAATTTAAATCTTTAATCATCTTTGGCTATATAACTTACAATAGAATTGTAACAAAAAAGGAGAATGGGATGTTTTGGTTAAAATAAATTTTTAGAAAGTTGAGTCATATTCCTTTCTAGAGTTTTGCCGAAAATTAAAGCTGGAATCTTTGAGACTATTTATTCTAATATTCACATATCTAGAGGAGAAAACTGCAAGGTACAGAATGGTAAAGTGACTTGTCCTCAGATTTTAAAATTCTCAGGAAATGGGATGGTATAATTAAAAAAAAAGATAGGCCTTTCACTCAGAACTTTCTGAAACTGCATTCAAATCCTGACGATGCCTCTCATTAGCTATGTGATGTTGGTCAAGGGGCTTTTGTGATCCTCACTTTCTCATAAATACAGCAAAGACAAAAGTATTTACCTCACAGGTTTTACAGAGGGTTAAGTGAAACAATACACGTAAACTGTGAAACACAGCAGTAGATTCAATAAATCCACTCCCGACTCCCATTCCTACAGTTCACTGTTCTTAGAGTAAACATTAATTTATTATTTTTAATGTTTGGTATCATAAAATACCTAAAAATCACAAGACTGATCATCTGTGAACTATAGCATAACAGATGTAGAATGAGTAGACAGAGGACTGGACTATGTATAGACAGCAATACTCTGGAGGTTACATTTTGGACCGATATCTGACGATTTTCTTATAATTTTATCTCTTTCTCCTACTGTTGGAGGTTCTAGCACTTTACAAAGCAAAGCTAATAATTTATTCAACAAATGATGTTTTTCTTTCTCTCTAATTGAATGTTTGTATAATTGCTTCAGTTATTCTGGATGCAAGGTGGCATGGAGGCAGGAAGGATCAAAGATCTGACAACTACCTTTCATGATAAAAAGATGGTTCCTTGGTGGGCAGAAGACAGACACAGCCTACCAGAATGAAAGCAGCAACTGAAGGCTCTATTTCCTGCAGTTGGAGTCATTTGAATATTGAGACAAGGAGACTAATGCCAAACTACATTAGCTTAGCATGCCTTTTAGGGGAATTCATAGCATTTTCATAGCTGTAACAACAAATGAAGCCTGTGTGCGTACCTTAGAGTTTGCAAGTTGTTTTCAATAATAGGAAAATTCATTGGCTCAGAAGCTCTTTGCAAAGTGAAAAATTGGCAAAATTGACCATTTTGCTAAAGTAGCAATTTATTTCAAAAAGATACAGTCTTCTTTCTATGCACTCCCACGGGATATACATGAATTTCCATGTACTTCTAGCACAGCACTTATCACACTGAATATAAGTATCTACCTGCATCCTCCATAAAGACAGGAGCTGTGCATCTTATTCACCCTTCTATCCTCAGGCACAAATGCCTGACACACGGTAGGCAATCACATGCTCAAACAATGAATCTGAAGTAGCTTATTTGAGCTGCACTGTCTGTATTTGGTTGAATATTAAGGAAATATGGTAAGCATAAGCCAAATCTAAAGTTAAAAGAATTTTCGGGGCAAAAAAAAAAAAAAAAAAGCTGGGCAGGGGAAGGTGGGTTAGAAGATGGGGCGAGGGGGAATGCGCCTGGGTGGCTCAGTGGGTTAAAGCCTCTGCCTTCGGCTCCGGTCATGGCTCCTGTCATGGTCTCAGGGTCCTGGGATCAAGACCCACATCCCCGCATAGAGCTCTCTGCTCAGCGGGGAGCCTGCTTCCCCCTCTCTCTCTGCCTGCCTCTCTGCCAACTTGTGATCTCTTGCTCTCTGTCAAATAAATAAACAAAATCTTTAAAAAAAAAAAAAAAAGAAGATGGGGAGGAGGATAGCAGTCAAGCTGACAACTCTGGCTTTCATTTCACCACCCTCATTCAATACAATGATTTTTTTTTTTTTTTTTAGAAGCCCATCTAGGAAAAGGAGTAGTAATTGACTTTCCAAAGGCCAGGATGAGTCACTAACTTCAGCAGTGCCTCCTTTGGAGAAAAAAAAAAAGTAACAGATAAACCCTGCCTCAGATATGCACCCCCCTCCCACCCACACACCACTAGAGGGGGCCAGCCAATGCTTCTCTAGATGTGTAGGATCAGGAGTGGGTGGGTGCACACCGCTTTACCCCAATCACACTAAACCGTGGAGCTATGTGGCTGCTCATCTTCTCAATCCAGTTTCCCCAAACTGAGCTCTCTTTTCTCCAGTCTTCTCCATTTACAGTAATTCGTCCTGCCAGGTCTTTTGGCACCAAAGAAGACTGGGCGACACTGACTTTCTCCACTCGGAAATATAGGGTTCTAAGTCTTGGTTACTCATTAGACGCTGACCTCAAATTTAAGACAGAAGAATATTAGGAGACTAACCACTTATAGAGAATTAGTTATATACACTTTTCCCAAGAAATAAATGTTTATCTCTTGCTGATAACCCGAACACAAGGCTTAAGTAGGTCATCTCTGGTGCCCAGCTCCCAATTCTCCTTAAATGCCATTACATTCTTCACCCCATAATACAGTCATCTACCCACCCCAGGCGGGGTACTCTGGTACATTCTACCTCTATCTTTTCCACCTCGTGTGAAATCAGAGTCCTTTAAGGTAACCCTCCTTTACCATTTCAGAGAGAACTGCCTAATTCCAACAGGCAAGGGAGGGAAAGAGTGTTAGGAGAGGGGCAGCTCACCTTATGCCAGAAGCAGGGCTGAAAGCAGCAAAGGAAGGAAAAAGCAGCTGGCCTATTACAATAATGGCTATCGCGGCAGCAAGCCTGGTTAAATAAGAGCTTAGCCTCACCTGGGCTTTAATCCCAGAGTTGCCATTGACAATGTATTTCTTCTTGTTGCCCAGCATAGTGATATTACCAGCCCTACTGCCACCTCTCCGGTCCAGGGACCCTTGTGGCTAGGCCTTTAAACTTTCCTCATTAGCAATTCTGTTGGCTCTGGTTCCAGCTAGGTTTTTTTTTTGGGGGGGGGGGTGCTGCTGCCCTTCCCTGGAATCCCTGAAGCAGCTCCAACAACCCCTCCAGCGGTAGAGCCCATTTAATAAGGCATTTCTGTTAGTGGCTCATCAACCATTCCTAATTCTGGTAGCTGTTTTGCTTTTTTCTTTTTTTTCTTAACACCTAATTACACGGATCCTCTGACCTCTAAACCTTAACAAGTCCCTTGACAAGGCCCAACTTGCATGCGCATAACAATAGCTTATTTATATAACCCGTGCACTTTTTTTCCTGCTATAATTAACTTGCTAATTAGGTTCCTTTTTAACCTTACCTCCTCCTTTTCCATGTCAGATGATTTTAGTTAACCTAGTCTCATTAGAAATAAATTAACTACAGAGTCACTAAAACAATGAGGGAATTTATTAAGAAGGTAAGAAAAAAAAACGGTGCCAAATGCTGAGGCAGCCTCTCTACACTACATCCTGTGTCCTTGGGTTCGTCAGGCTGAGGACACTGGTTTTAGCTCTGTCACAAGGAAATCAACTTTCTCGGCCCGTTGCTTTACTTTTAATTGTGCGTCTTTTACATAGGTTTTGACATATGGTTCCTAGTCCCATCTCAAGATTGTTGCTGATTAGGTGATGAGTGACTCTGTGTTTTCCAAAGTTTTTCAAAAACTGTGTGTTTCGTGGGAAGTGTGACTACAAAGGAGAATTTCCTATTTCCTCAGAGTCCCCAGGATCACAATGACCTTGTTACATATCAAATAAAGAGTCAAATGAAAGGGCAAAGAATCACATTATTTATTTGTTGATTTCTGGAAGGGACCCAGTGAATAGGAAAGCTATATTCGACTGTATGTTACAGAGACGGGGTGGGAATATGATTTGAATTCTTCCTTTAAAAAAAAAAGAGACTGCTTGTTGAGCACAAGAAAGAACATGAAATGGTAGGTTTTTTGGTTTTTTTTGTTGTTGTTGTTTTTTTAGGATAATCTTTATTTTGAGAGAAAAGAACTCTAGAAGAATGGAATAAAGGGAAGAGAGCTAATATTTACTAAGTTCCTACTATGTATGCATAGCCCCGCACATATGTTGCTTCTATTAATCAGTATAAGAATCTTACAAAGTAGGTATCATTATCCCCATCTGACAAACTAGGGAAGGGCAGCCCTGAGAGAACAAATGATTTGCTGGAGGTCTCACAGCAAGTCAGTGACGGGACTGGAACAGGAGCCTGTGTTTATGACAGAGCCAAAGTTCTTTCTACTACACCACACCTTATGATATTAATCAGAAGAAGAGAAAGTCCCCTGGTCCTAATCCTGGGTACACTAGCCCCACCCCATTCCTCTTAATTTATCTTTAAACTTATTTGATTTAAAATCATGCTTTAAAAATAAATAAATAAAACTACGCTTTACATTTACTTTTTTTTATCAGATTGGGTCTCAGAAATGATATCAGCCCAGATGATCTTGGGGCTCTAATCAAACAATTCTGAAATGACTACTCATAGACTTCGAAATACAACAGCTTTTTTTTTTTTTTTTTAGATTTTTATTTATTCATTTGACACAGAGAGAGAGAGGGAGAAAGAGAGCACAAGCAGAACAGCAGGCAGAAGGAGAGGGAGAAGCAGGCTCTCTGCTGAGCAAGAAGCCCGACGTGGGGCTTGATCCCGGGACCCTGGGATCATGACCTGAGCTGAAGGCAGACGCTCAACCATCCGAGCCACCCAGGCGCCCCTCTAACAGCTCTTTAATTGGCAACTTTGCCCAATGTCACTACCAAAAATTAAAACAGAAATTAACTGAGCTCAAATATGATTCACTATCACCCCTGACAATCCTGATCTCTTACTCATAATTTCACAAAATAAGACAGATCAGTCTTTTTCTGCTTGCAGAGTGAATCACTAAATTTCTGCCCTTCCTAGTACACTCTCAGCTGGTTCTGGGTTTTCCTCACTCGGGTGAAAGGGAACTTGTTGGTCCAAGGCTTAACTGACTAGTCCTGAGCCAGAGGGAGCTGCAGATCTATACCAAATCCAACCAGAAGACATTTAAGGACACTGTTACTGACCGGAAAAGCCTTACTACTCAACAAGTTTATCTAATAAAGTAGTTCTCAAACTAGGTGCATCAAAATCATCCACAAGGCTTATTAAAAGACATTGCTAAGCCCCGTCCCCAGAGTTTCTGGTTTAGTAAATCCGAGTGTGGCTAAAGATTTTGCATTTCCAACAAGCTCCCAGATGATTTAATGCTGCTGGTCTGGGGACTACGCTTCAGAGACCCACTGCTCTATGACTTACTCCAAGCATGAATAAAGCAGCCCTAATGCTCTTGACTCTCTCTCCTTAGCCAACCATTTTATCCTATCTGTGACTACAACCACGGAGGCATATTCACAGGCAGGAAAGGTTATTTGAAAGGTCAGAGAATAAAATGAGGTGATCCTTTATACCCAACACAGGATATAAAGAGAACGGGGTCTAAATCTGATTTTCACAATTGAAGGCTGTTAAGAGCAGATCGTTAATACATTAAGAAAAATAGGACTCATGACTGAAGATCTATTTACCCTAAAGAGGATCAGGCCAAGTGAAAACAATTCCTTTTCAAGTCCATAAAGTCATACTACAAAGGATGATCACAAGTGGTTTTCTCTCTCTCCATTTCTTAACATTTCAGCACTTTGCACTGATAATCCTCATTTGTAAAATGGGAACAGTAATAGCTCCTTTGCCTATCTCAAATGTGTGCTGAGAAAATTTAAAAAACGACGTACATGAGAGGGTTCTGGAGACTACATAATGATATGTAAGTATAAAATATTAACATTTCTATTCTTTTAGGTCAGAAGTTCTTCACCTAGATCTAGTCCATGGATGTCTAGACCTGAATGCAAAATTCTGTGTATGTATATATTTTCCTGGGTAGAGGGCCAGTTTCTCAATCAGTTTCTCAAATAGGTCTCTGCGTTTAAGTGTCAATCCAGACCCAGAGTTATAGTCAAGCTACCTCTACCACCATTTACCAGATACCTTAAAGATTTTTCTTTTACTTCCAAGTAGACATGGCTCAAGCATTCTTAGACACATCTCTCTCTCCCAAGCTAAATGAGTTGCCCGAACAGATTCTTCACCTATAAAAGAGATTATTTCTAGCCAAAAGAAAATTGGGTAATCAGCTGGCTGGGTACTCAGGAAAGTCAATCAGATTTCCTATGGAAAAGTACCAAGTACTACAGGCAGCTTGGATGGGAGGAGGAAACATCAAAATGTAAAAACTTAAAAAAAAAAATAAAAAGTTACTGCTGATCTCCATGCACATAAGAGGAGGTATTTCACCTACCAGTAGAGACTAAAGATTTCTCAAGGGAAGTAAAAACATTAATAAGGCCAGTCTTTAAAAGGATATGTTCTCCAACCTTTTAGCTATAAAATTCCTGAACAAGGCTAAAAAATCCTTCACATGAAAACAGCTAAGGAGGAGAAAGCCTCCAGAAGTTTTCCAGTGACTGATGGAATATTAACTTGAAGGTCTACTTATCAAACCTCAAGATGGGGAGTCTTCAAACTTTGTCCTGGCTTATTTCCCTGCTGGGAATCAGACATGTGAGTACTGTCAGCTGCTGTGTGTGGTCTGAGTCCTATTCTCTAAGGAGTATGCAAGTCCCTTATTGCTGTTGATCATTAACAAAGAAGGATATGTTATAAGGCACCTCCTCTGCTAAATTTTTCTCTTGAAAGAAGGTTTGAGAGCCTTGTAATGTTTCCTTTGGAGGCAAGGATAGTCTCAGTGGAAATTTAATTACATTAGTGTATAAACTGGAACATGAGTCAGACATTTGGTTAAAACCTTCTTAAATTGAAATTTTGGCCCCCAACATGGGAGATGGCTCCACGGTTTTCTCTCGGGGATTAAAAGGCACTCTAATATTTCATAGGTAAAGTCTGTAGGCAATATACCCTAGAGGGTCCTTGATGGCTCACTTTGTTGGGTAAGTTGATATCAGTGGCAGCCTAATGAAGCACTTCTAGACCAGGTCAGAAATTAATGACTAATGTGGTATCTGAAAGAACGCCTCAAGAGGTTAATCTTTGGCAAGGAAAAGATAGATAAAAAGCTGAGTTAATAAAGACAAGCTCCGCCCTACTCTTTCTTGCTGTTGTTAAAAAATTTTTTGCTGACCAAAAGTATTTTCCTGGTTTTTGAGCGAGAAGGGCAAAGAAATCTCTAGGTGAGAATGCCATATTGAAAACAAAGCAGAGTTGTACTTCATTAAAGAATGTTTTGTAAAAGTTGGGAAGTCCTAGATCATATCCCTTAAGCAATCGTCACTAACTCTTGTAGGACAGTTTTCTTGTTCCCATAAATAAAAAGAAATAGTAAAGGTTCAGTAGGAGCTCCTCTAGAGAGCACGTACTGAGCAGATAAAACAGTGAGGACTAGTAAGAGAGTAAGAGTTACCATAAAACTTTTATTGATTCTGAGTTGACACACTAATGTTCTGTGGAATTCTGTAATATTCCTTTATCAGTGTACCAAAGTTTTAAAAAAAAACAACAACAACAAAGTTTACTATCTTAATGTGGTCCCTCCCCTAAGAAAACCAAAATTCTTGCTCCCCTTTCTTATTTATTAGTGAGTGGCTGGAGATTCAAAACCAAACTTACAATCCAACCAGAATTATTATGTGAATCCTTTCTATCAATTTTAAAACACTACATTATTTGAAATAAGCCTGTGAATGGATAGGATTTCTTTCCATCAAACATTTTAAAACTGAGCACAAGGTTCCTAAACAAGAACAACAACAGCAATAACCCCAACAGAAATAATAAACAATAGTTGTGACAGTGAGAGTTGAAATGTGGGCTCTTCAGTTGGGCCTTTGTCAGGCCTACTATATACTCAATCTCGTTACAGATGGTTATTTAAGTCCATAATTCCATAAAGACTGAAAAGAACTTGGAATATGTTGTATATAATAGTCTAACCAGTTTTCCATAGGGAAATATATATATAATGGCTGGTATAGACTACAGACTATAAAAATTCAGGCTAAACCTAGAAGAGACCAGACAGGAACATGAGGATAGTTGCTGCTTTTAAATCAAAAGTTGAAACTGGATCTAAAGTACTAGGTTTTATGTGCTAGTTCTTATCAACAAATAAGTCCTTATATAAATTATATCTATCAGGCAAATATGACATTCTGAAGAACAGTACCAAGAAAGCTATAGTTCTTGCCCTTTAGAAATAATACAGATAAAGAATATTTGGGGAAATGTTTTGAATGGAGGGAAAAAACGGGCAGGTAGGCAAGAAATATCTTGCATCTTCTCAGAGACTTGAGAGGCCATCATTTCCACAAGTTTTGTTCCCCCCTCCCCAACTCTTTGTTTTCTTTACCCCCATGAGAAATAAAGTAAGCATCAGCTTGCAAAGAGAGTGCGAAGCAATCACAGGAGAATACAATCCACGATCCACGATCCACGCAGTCCAGCGACAGCAGTGGAGAAGTGCAGCTCGGCACAGACAACCAGACAATAAGCTGGCTCTGACCGGGCAGCTCTCAGACCTTCCTCAGCTTCACTTGCAATTAACAAACAGGGGTGATCCAGGACACAGGAACTCATCAGAAATTAGCGGAATAACTGTTCTCCCAACCACAGGTCTTGGTAGGGACTTGTCCCAGGCAATCCCTGTCACCTGTCAGAAATGGTTGCCTCGTTACCAAGAAACAGAAGGAAAAGCAAAGTGACCAAAGAACTCACCATCCATTCAGGCACGTGAAAAGCTGAGGTGCCCTCATTACCGTCCCACTTCTCCATAGTGTAGGCTTGGGTAATATATGTCCTGAAGCAAAAGGGAAAGCTGGTTTGGAAATGCCAGGGTTTTTTGAGTGCCCAAAAGCAGAACCAAACCTAGTGATTCAGAAATTTACAATATCTAGCAGAAGGTGCATCCCTTTCACAGAGGCTTTCATTTCAAATTAAGATCATTAGTCAACTGCCTGACAAGTCCCTAACTGGCTCACTTCAAACCTTCTGCTTTTGGGGGCGCCCGGGTGGCTCAGTGGGTTAAAGCCTCTGCCTTCGGCTTGGGTCATGATCTTAGGGTCCTGGGATTGAGCCCCGCATTGGGCTCTCTGCTCAGCAGGGAGCCTGCTTCCCCCTCTCCCTCTGCCTGCCTCTCTGCCTACTTGTGATCTGTCTCTCTCTGTCAAATAAGTAAATAAAATCTTTAAAAAAAACAAAAACAAAAACCTTCTGCTTTTGCTTCAAAATCAGACCTGATGCAAGGTTCTGCACCCGGGCACTGAACTTCCCACAGGACACTCACTGTTTAATGCTACCCAAGCACGCAACCCCTGCCTCCCCAGTGGGGACTTTCTGCAGCAACAGTCAGCTTCCTTTCTCTCCCAGTGTGTAAGGCACTTGTTAATTTTCTCCCGCCCCTCAGGACACGTCACTGGAGGTGCTGATACCAAGATCAATAAGGATCGAGGTCAAGAAGGCACTCCCATTTCTCAAGAGTTGCTTGACTTGGATCAGCACAGTAAACAGGCGTTTCCTTGAAATTGAGAGTTCCTTATGGCTTTCAAGTTTAAACAGCTAGGCAGAACTTCCCCATCTGCTCACACCAGGGGTCTGGCACCAAACTCAGGCATATCTCAAGTTAAATTCTTATTGCAAGGGCGATTTGATTCGGATGGTGCCCGGGAAGATCTCTTGCAAAATCAGAAATTAGAAGCTCTAAAGAAAGTTCTGGGGCCACAACGCCCCCTGCTGGCTCCCTGTGCTATATACATGAAGGTCCAAGAGCCTTCAGTTGCAGAAACAACATTAGGTGCCCATTGTAAACAAGCTGCATCCCAGAGGCTAGTCGGGAGCTACCACAGTGTAGGTTTAGAGGGAGCCAAGGTTTCCAATCAAGATTAGGGCTGCTTCCAAGTCCCTATCCAAAGCAGATTTTTACTCACTAGTCTGGTTTTGGGAAGAGACAGAATGCCAACACGGTAGCCCTATACATTTATCGTCTTAAGGGACCTCAGAAGCTGTTCCCTCTTTAGGTTGCTATGCCAGCTTCCTCCTCTGCATACTTCAGAAGTTTGGAAATAAGACAAAACTAAAGGTGGCCTACCTGCTCTGCTCATTCCTAGAGTGTATTATCCAGTGAGAGTACCATAGAGTGATTTCAGGCACAAAGTAAGCTCAATGAGATATGCCTGCTTCGGTCCCTTTCAAGGACCAGAGACTCTTTCAGGGCTAAGTCCCATCGCAGAGGATAATTTTTCTAGAGCTGGTGGTTATAATATTAAATTCAGGATTATTGGTTCATTGCCTCTTAGGGCCGTTACTGGTTAAGAGAATAATCCTTTGGATGCGGGATGGAGAGGAAGGGAATGTCTAGGGGAAGAGGTATTGTAAGATGCCAGAGAAGGCAGAATTCAAATACCTGACCTGGATGTCTAGACTAGAAAGAAAGGCAGGTGAAAGTAGAAGGGGACTGTTGGACCTGGTGAATACAGAAGGGTCAAAGGATGAGAGATCTCAGGGTAGGTAGAGATGAGATGTAGTAAGAAAAGAGAACAGCAGGGGTGCCTTGGTGGCTCAGGGCATGATCTCAGGGTCGTGAGTTTGAGCCCTGTGACGGCCATGGAGCCTGCTTAAGATTTTCTCTCTCTGTCTCCTGCTGCTCCCCTGTCTAAAAAAAATTGAAGAAGAAGAAGAGCAATAGCAGAGGTAGACGTAAAGGAAGCTGTGGTCACAGAGAGGCTATGGAGTGAAACAATGAGTGATGCCAAGATACAGAAGGCCAGTGAAATGCAGCAGTGATATGCCCTCTGAGGTCAGCGCGTTAATTCTGATAAAGCCTTAGTTGTCAGCCACCTCCAGTCATTGTCCTCTGGTCTTCCTTTTTTAATTTTTTTTAAAGATTTCATTTATTTATTTGAGAGAGAAAGACAGAGAAAGAGATTGAGAGAACAAGTGGGAGGAGGCACAAAGGGAGAAGCAGACTCCCTACAGAGCAAGGAGGCCGATGTGGGGTAAGATCCCAGGACCCTGGGATCATGAGCTCAGCCGAAGGCAGACACTTAACCGAGTGAGCCACCCAGGCGCCCTGGTTTCCTTTTAATCCAAACTTCTTAATAGAATGAGAAGTTACATTTGCTGCCTAAATCTCCAATGGTACCTTTCATCTGTATTTTAAATGCAACATATCCCAAATCGAAATGATTGCTCCATTCTTCCTCCCCACCCCAAGCCCTCCAAGCATGTTTCTTCTCACTTTTCTACCTCTATTCCCTCAGTCAACCAAATATAAATGTCAGGCATCTTTGACTCCCCCCTTTCCCTAGGCCCCAGAACAATACGTTGCCAGTTGTTTTTGAACCCTCTTCCAAGCCTGTCATCTGTCCTTCCGTATCTATTTTCACTGCCTCCTAAAAACCCTCTATAAATCCTATCCAGGATGGTCTTCCACTCCATATCCCTGTACATACTCCATCTCTAGGGGTGCTGTAGTGCCCACTATTTCCTGAAATGTGAAGACCACACAGCACAGCAGCTAAGATTCCTTGTTTGGGAATTAAACAGACCTGGTGAGAACACTGACTCTTCCCTTTAGTTAACCTCTCTTTCCCTCCAGTCTTCCAATCCATACAGTGGAACAATAATAATAGCCACTGCACAGGATTGATGCAAGGATTTAAAAAGTGTATATACACTAAGGGCTTACTAAACAGTGGCTCTTATTTATGTCATTATGCTGTGTCCTTTCCCCCCTCGTGCCTTTGCTCTTGCCATTTTCCCAAAGTGAAATGCCTTAATTCTGCCTTCACTTCCATTATTTTCACTTATGCAAATTCCTCAAGGTTTGACTCAAATGATAGTACCGCCACGGAATCTCACCTAGAAAATGCAATGCCCCCTTTCCTCTAGTATTGGTCTTGGGTCACCTCACTATCACCCTTTCTCAAATTAAAGTTACTGCGTACATATGTTGTCCCTCATTAAATTCAGGCTTTTCAAGGGCTTAGTCAGTTTAATTTGCCCACAGTGTGTGGCAAACATTAAGGGCTTAAGAAATTATCAAATTTTGTATTCTGTATGTATACCTTACAGTACTCTGGAGGTAATGTGCATAATCAGTGTGTTCAATATATTTATGTCCATTTTACTGAATTTGGAACATTACTGTATATATACAGGGGCTTAGTTATACTACCGCCCACAGCTAGGACTTATTTGTGGTGAGTCCCTAATGGGGTTTTAATCCTTAATTATATTATCTCTGCAGGAATATATAATCCACTTTCCACTGCTTGATCTGCATCAATTGTAATCCATTATGATCTGTATCATAATAAAGTTCTTGCGAACAAATCAAGGCCAAAAGAGTGGAGTCCAACTCTGAAAATATTTCAGTGATCAGCAAATTACTAGATTATCGGTGCTCCCGTAGATGTTTCCTACATAAGCAGTTATTAAGTAAGTGGAAGATGACTGCCCTCATCGTAATGTTAAAACATGTAAGAAAATGACTTTTAAAGAACACAGGGGTGAGAATAAAAGAACAACCCCCAAATACATCACTTTTGCAGCCTAAACTGTCATTTTAGTTGTAACTTTTTGTTTATTTTTTAAATTTTATTTCTTTATTTTAGAGAGAGCCAGAGCACAAGAGCTTAAGGGGGAGCGGGCGGGGGAGGGAGAGAGGGAGAGAGGGAGAGAAAGAGAAAGTGGACTCCAAGCTGAGCCCGGAGGCAACGCTGGGCTCACCTCAACAACCCTGAGGTCAGGACCTGAGCTGAAACCAGGAGTCCGAGGCTCAACCAACTGGGCCATAGAGGCACCCCGTTTGGTTTTCTTAGTGTAGGTTTTCACTAAAGTAGACTTCCTTTGTAAACTGCAGCCTTACTACATCGTTCTGCAATGACTGTGAAACAAAAATACAACAGGAGCTGTTATCACATTTGGAAACTAAAGGTCTAGTAACTGAGTGGGGGTGCATATGGTATGAGGCATGGGTGTAAGTACTAGTTATAAAGTTGTTTACAATCTAATTTCATTTTACCACATAGAACGGGCAGGAGTAAGACTGCACATGGTTATCTATAATCACTCTTAACATTTAAGTTTGCAACTTCAGAAAAAAATAAGTTACACAAACTACATTTGCGCCTGTGGCCTTCAGGCCTTACAAAAATTGACCAAGTGTGTGAATAGCTCAAAGAATCTCATTTGCGCTCCAAGAAGAACAACTTGGAAGTTGTACGTGCCAGTTGTGCTCCTGCCAGTGGTAATCCGATGGCAGTATTGTTAATGAAGGCAAGCCAGCTGACTTGCCAGAGTGAGTATATGCTTGGCTAGAGGAGAAAAAACAAGTCAATATTTCCAGGGGGTCAAAGTCAAAAAGAAACACGCAGTGGTGGAGAAGTAACTACAACGGCAGAACAGTTTTAAATAAGAGGTAATGAATCTGGAATCTAGGAAGTCATAAGGCAGAGGACAAAGAATACACTTACACGAATGTGACCCTGTCCTCTATTCCTGGCTTGTCTCTAATGGTTTTATTAGATGTTGGCAAATCACCTAATTACTCCCTTCTTCAGTTTCCTCATTATAAAACAAGGGGGAGGTGGGGAGTATTGTGACTGTGGGAGGTTAGAACTAGTTCCTTCCAGTTCTGACATTCAGTATTTCTAAGCTGTCCGGTTTCTCTGAAGCTGTAAGAAAAAGTGGTAACTACTCCTTAGTCACCCAAGTTACAGCTTATTGTACAGGCTAAAATTCTTAATCTCCTGAGTTTAAAGTTCCATCTGGTCAGTTATGAGGCTGGCTGGAATTGGAAGGCTTCAGATCTCCCCTGCCCCTGCAACCCAGAAGTGCAAATGCTACCATAGCAAATGGGATGGTTGAATTCTCGCCCTACCCACAATCTAAATGTTAGGCATTCTCTCAGTACCTTAAGACTCATATCCCACAGGAATTTTAGACTGCACACGGAGGCATCATCATTACTGGTAAAACTGCAAGCTTTGGAGCTAGACAGGCTTGGGTTTAAAGGCTAGCTCTGTCTCGTACTATCTGTGTGTATCTTTACATAAAGATATAACTATATAAGCTATATAACTTTTTGAGCCCTTGCTTCCTCATCTGTAAAACAGGATAATAATGCCTTCCTCATATGGATGTTATCAAAATTAAATAATACATAGAAATACTTAAAAAGTGCCAGAAAGTTATTTTTTCTAAAACCAGACATAGCAGAATGGTACCAGACTGTCTAGTTTACTTGACTCACACTTACTAACTGTGTAACCTTAGGCAAATTACTTATCCTCCCCATGCCTCATTCTCATCTGTAAAATGAGGATATTAAAAGTATCTACCTTACAGGACTGCTGAGAGGATCAAATAAATTTATATACATATAAATGTATATACAGGGGCGCCTGGGTGGCTCAGCGGGTTGGGGCCTCTGCCTTCGGCTCAGGTCATGATCTCAGAGTCCTGGGATCGAGCCCCGCATCGGGCTCTCTGCTCAGTGGGGAGCCTGCTTCCCCCTCTCTCTCTGCCTGCCTCTCTGCCTGCTTGTGATCTCTCTCTCTCTCTGTCATAAATAAATACAATCTTAAAAAAATAAAAAAATAAATGTATATACATATTTACACACACACACACACACACACACACGTCACTTAGAACCGTGCCTGGTACTTTAAAATTCACTATTATTACAAATACAACATGTTCATTCCCAAACACACCCAAATCCATCTTCCACATGATGAATTCATTCAATCAATTTTAGTATATGTGCTGCTGAAGCGAGCACGAATTCATTCAATCAAACCACAGATATTTATTGAGTGCCTATTATGTGTCAGCCAGCATAGAAAGACAGTCCCTGCTCTCATAGTGTTTACTGTCATGCCATTAAATAAGTAATTACAATAAAAATATGAAAAATGACAAGGTAAGTACAGGGTGCTATGTGAGTATATGGCAAGGGTGCCAATCATGCACACTGGGAGTGAGAAGCTCCATTTAAACTGAAAGGTAAAGGATGATTAGGGGATACCTGGTATGTATTTGGCAAGGAATATCGAGAAGAGTATTCCAATAGAAAGAAGAATGTGTACTCCATAATATCTCTTGCACTCTGTCCTTTCTTCATACCAGCTGTCTAAAGCCTGACCATCATCACATCCATCTAAATCAGTGCTTCATAAGCTTGCACGTGCCTACAAATTACTTGGGAGATCTTATTAAAATGCCGATTCAGGTCCCAAGATTCTACATATTTTTTAAGATTTATTTATTTGGAGAGAGAGAGAGGAGGGAGGGGCAGAAGGAGGGAGAGAATCCTGAAGCAGATTCCTCGCTGAGTGCAGAGCCCAACGTGGGCTTGATCCCAGCACCCCGAGGTCACCATCTGAGCCAAAACCAAGAGTTGGCCGCTTAACAACTAAGCCACCCAAGTGCCCCCCAAGACTCTACATTTTTAACAGCTCTCACATGATCCCAATAATGCTGAGACTACACTTTGACAAGGGCCTAGATAATTCCATCCCTATACAGCCTACCTCAATTTGTTAAATAAACTTATTTATATGTGATTATCATTAGTCCAATCATTTAAAAATCTGATCACATCATTTCCCTGTTCATAATGCCTCAATAGCTCCCCACTGTCTTCAAAATAAAATCCAAACTCCTCAGCATGACACACAAGACCCTGCATGACTTAGCTTGTGCATACCTTCCAAGCCTCAGCTCTTTGAATTCTCCCAAACCCCCACTGTGAACACACACACTCCTTTCAAAATTTAGCTTAGTTGTAACTTCTTTCAGTACACATTTCCAGCTCCTGGTCTAGGTTAAGAATCGATTCTGTGAGTTACTGAGTAATCCCCCAGACTGATCAGTTGTCTGTTTCCAACTAGAACTGCAAGCAATTTGAGGGCAGAGATTATGTGTCTTATTCCTATATTCCAAGTGCTTAGCATATAGTAAACAAGCGATGCATATGTGCTGAATGAGAAAAAAACCTAAAGAATAGCTAGATCAGACTAAAGCTTCAAATGAATAAAATACATGAAAGGCACCTAAAGGGTAAAAAGAAAGAAAAGGGACTCCGGTATGATTAAAACTGACAAAACCATAAATAGAAACATCACTGTAACAAAATTCTGTACTTCCCTGCTACTGCCTAATCCAATCACTGTTTCTCAGATAAATAATTAAGCAATAAAGAGACTACAGCACACTAAAGCAGGCACCATGCCACCTTTTCCACTCCCTGTTAAGTCCTCTAGATTCTGGGAGTGGAGTGTGGAATGTAAATCCTCAATTTCCCTGACACAGCGAATAGAGCTCCACTCAGGTCAAAGTTCAGTTTGCTGCAGTTAGCACCTCGAGCTAAAACTATCCTTAAAGAGAAGTCAAGCTAAAACTTGAAAACGTCTTAAACTTGGAAACAACCAGGATAAAAGTGGGAAGGAATTTATCAAAGACTGGAGAGGGGTGGGGTACAGGAAGATGGGAAGGGTGTAGGGTAAAATACTGAAACATAATGCCATTAAATAAATGTAGAATGCAGACTTCTTACTATATTCTTTCAATTTTTAAATAAAAATTTTATGGAAGTGTAATTAACCTACAAAAAATACACAAATCGAAAAGTTACAGTTTGATAAAATTTCGAGAGTCAACACATCTATGTAACCACTACTCAGATAAGGAAAGAGAACGTGACTAGCACCGGAGATCTTCCCTCATGTCCCCTCTCAGGCATTTCCTTCACTCCTCCTAATAGGTAATTCCTATCACCACTGATCAGTTTTGCTTACTTTTTTTTAAGACTTTATTTATTTATTTGACAGAGAGAGAGAGAAGGGGAATACAAGCAGGGGGAGTGGAAGAGGGAAGAGCAGGCTTCCTGCTGAGCAGCGAGCCCAATGTGGGGCTTGATCCCAGAACCCTAGGATCATGACCTGAGCCAAAGGCAGACGCTTAACAACTGAGCCACCCAGGCGCCCCAGTTTTGCCTATTTTTGAACCTGATATAAATATCAAATATTATCATTTTCTGCTCAATACGTTTCTAAGAGTTACCCAGGTCAGTCACATTTAGCAGTACTTAATTTGTTTTTATTACCAGGAGGTATCCCATCACATGAATATTCATAATTATTTAAATCCATTCTCCTGTTGAAGACCATTTTTAGTTTGAGGGCCATAAAAAAAAAATGATGTGGCTATGAACATTCTTGTGTATGTTGTATGATGCCCATATGAAGTTACTTCTGGTTGGGTATTTATCTAGGTATGCAATTGCTGGGTTATAGGGTATGCATATGTTCAAGCTAGGTAGGTCATGTCGAGCCATTTCCCAAAGTACTTATACTAATTTCTACTCCTACCAGCAGGGTATCAGTGTTCTAGTTGCTTCATATCTTGCCAGTGCTTACTTCTGTCGGCCTGCATTCTAGGTAATGGTGTCACATTGTGATTTTTATCTGCATCTCATAGCCGCCATTGTCATCACCACCAAGCACAGTTTTGTTTTGTTTTTTATGGCCTTTATTATGTTGAGGTACAATTCCTCCATATCCATTTTGTTGAGAGTTTTTATCATGAATGGATGTTTAATTTTGTAAATGCTTTTTCTGTATCTATAGAGATGATCACATGGTTTTTATCCTTCATGTTGTTAATATGGTATATCTGAACCATCCTTGCATCCTTGATCAGGATGTATGCTCATTTTAACATATTATTGAATTTGATTTGCTAATATTTTGTTGAGGAATTTTGAATCTATGTTCATCATGAATATTGGCCTATAACATCTTCTTTTGTATGTGTGGTAAAATATACGTAAGATTTGCCATTTTAACCATTTTACAATTTTTTTTTTAAGTAGGCTCCATGCCCAATGTGGGGCTGGAACTTACAACCCTGAGATCAAGAGTTGCATGCTCTACAGACTGAGCCAGCCAGGTGCCCCAACCATTTTAAAGTGCATATTTCAGTGACATGCAATACATTCACACTGTTGTACAACCATAGCCACCATATCCATCCCCAGAACTTTTTCATTATCCCAAACTAAAACTTCATACCCATTAAACAGTAATTCCTCACCATCCCCTTCCCCCAGCCTCTGGTAACTGCTCTTCTCCTTTCTATATCTTTGAATTTCACTACTCTAGGTATCTCATACAAGTAGAATCATACAACATTTTTCCTTTTGTGTTTGGCTTATTTCACTTAGTATGATATTTTTAAGGTCCATCCATATTGTAGCATGTGTCAGAATTTCACTCCTTTTTAGGGCCAAGTAATAACATTCCATTGTATGTATATACCACATTTTATTTATCCGTTTTCCATCCATTGGTGGACATTTGAGTTGTTTCTACCTTTTGCCTATTATAAATAGTGCCGTTATGAACATAGGTGTGCAAATACTTGTTCAAGGCCCTACTTTCAATTCTTTGGGGTATATACCCAGAAGTGGAATTTCTGGATCATATTGTAATTTGTTTATTTTTTTGAGGAACCAAAAACCATATTGTGCTTTCTACAGAAGTTGCACCATTTTACATTCCCATCAGCAAGGCACAAGGGTACCAACTTGAAGAAACTGGAAACTTTGTGTACGGTCAAGCACATTTTATCTGCTTATTGGCCATTTGGATATTTTATGTTGAGTGACTTTTCAAATCTTTTGCCTGTATTTCTATTGGATTGTCAGTCTTTTCCTTATTGATTTGTATGAGCTATTTATATATTCTAGTTATGAGTCTTTGGCAAACATTTCCCACTCCATGGCTTGCTTTTCTTCTCTTACTGTTGTCTTTTTTTTTTTTTTTTTTTACTTTTTATTTTGAGATAATTTTAGACTTAGAACAATTAGCAAAAACAGTGCAGAGTTCCCATACATACTTCACCAAGTTCCTCTAATGTAACATCTTGTAAAACCAGGCCAATTACAAATATTAAGAAATTAACATTGGTACAATACTATTGTCTAAACCACAGACTTTATTTGGATTTTACAAGTTCTTCCATGAATGTCCTTTTTTAGTTGTAAGATCCAAACTAAGATCCCTCACTGCATTTAGTTGTCATGCCTCCTTAGTCTCCTCTAATCTATGAAAATTCCTCAGATCTTCCTTGTCTTTCATGACCCTGACAACGGTAGTTGACTGAATCCTGGAATAAAGCTATGCATTGACCAGATTAAAAAAAAAAACAAAAAACCCTATATATTACCTACTCATCTCTTTTAATTAATTTTTTTAGTCCCCCCCCGGTTTTACTGAGATATAATTGATATATAATATCGTATTAGTATAAAGGGTACAACATAATGATTTGACATGTATATATTGCAAAATGATTGTCACAGTAAGTTTAGTTAACATCTATCACCTCATGTAGTTACATTTTTTCTTGTGATGTTATCTATTCATCTTTTTTGATAAATTTTTAGTAGAATATAGATACCAACTTTATATATTAGTAAAGATAATAATGTTAAAGATCAGTTAATTTGGTTTCCTTATTTTAGAGATAAAGAAGCAAAGACCTAGAGAAATTGCTTACCCAAAGTCCTACAGTACTCCTTTTACCCACTGATTTTATTTGGCAGATAGTTTTCTTATTTGTGACTTTTATTTCTTTTTTTAATTTTTAAAAATTAATTTAAATCCAATTAATTAACATACAGTGTATTATTAGTTTCAGAGATAGAGTTCAGTGATTCATCAGTCTTATATAACACCCAGTGCTCATTACATCATGTGCCCTCCTAAAGTCCAATACCCAGTTACCCCATCCTCCCACCTCCCTCCCCTCTAGCAATCCTCAGTATATTTCCTATGTTTAAAAGTCTCTTATGGTTTGTCTTCCTCTCTGATTTCATCTTGTTTTATTTTTCCCTCCCTTCCCCTATGGTCCTCTGTTTTGTTTCCACATAAGAATGAAATCTTATGATAATTGTCTTTCTCTGATTGACTTATTTCACTTAGCATAATGCCCTCCACTCTTTTTCTTTTTTTTTAAGATTTTATTAACTTATGACCAAGAGAGATAGCGAGAGAGGGAACACAACCACGGAGGAGCTGGCAAGGCAGAAGCAAGGCTTCCCGCCAAGCAGGGAGCCTGATATGGGGCTCAGTCCCAGGACCCTGGGATCATGATCTGAGCCAAAGGCAGACGCTTAACGACTGAGCCACCCAGGCACCCCAATACCCGCTAGTTCTATCCAGATCCTTGCAAGTGGCAAGATTTCTTTTTTTTTTTTTTTTGATAGCTGAGTGATATTCCATTGTAGATATATACCACATCTTCTTTATTCATTCATCGGTTGATGGACATCTGGGCTCTTTCCACAGTTTGGTTATTGTTTGTGACCTTTTCTTTTTAATTAAAGATTATTTATTTCTTTGAGAGAGAGAGAGAGAGAGCAAAAGCAGGAGGAGCAGAGGGAGAGGGAGAAGTAGGCTCCCCACTGAGCAGACACTCCTGATGTGGGGCTCGATCTCAGGACTCTTGGATCATTACACAACCTGAAGGCAGATGCTTAACCGGCTGAGCTACCCAGGTGCCCCTGTTTGTAATTTTTAATAAACTTATCTAGTGCTTTAAATACCCTAAGTGTTCAGAGACTATCTCTTCCTAGTCAACATGAACTAAGTATCTCTATTTCCACTAGGAGATCTAAAGAGCCTAAATTTTCATTTACAAGATAAATCACAGGGATGAAAAATACAGCATAGGGAAATAGTCAATAATACTGTAATAACTTTGTGTGGTGTAAGATGCTATCTACACTTACCATGGTAAACACTGCATAATGCATAAAATTGTCCAATCACTATGTTGTACATGCAAAACTAATATAGCATTGTATGTCAACTATACTTCAATTAAAAAGAAAAAAAAAAAAAGAGAAATCAATAGGGCCTAAACAGTTCCTGAATTCCTGGTCTGTTTTCTAATTTTTTGGGAATGAGAATGTATTGCTCTTATAAGAAGAGAAAAAAAAATTTTTTTAATGTGTCACAGGCAGAATAATGGCCCCTCCAAAGATGTCCATGTTCTAATTTCCAGAGCCTGTGAATATACAGCATAGGTAAGGCTGCAGAGGGAATTAAGGTTGCTAGTTGCCTGGCCTTGAAATGGAGAGATTACCCTGAATTATTCAAGTGGACCCAATATAATCAAAAGGTTCCTTACAGGGACGCCTGGGTGGCTCAGTTGGTTAAGCGGCTGCCTTCAGCTCAGGTCATGATCCCAGGGTCCTGGGATCGAGTCCCACATAGGGCTCCTTGCTTGGCAGGGAGCCTGCTTCTCCCTCTGCCTCTGCCTGCCTCTCTGCCTACTTGTAATCTCTCTCTCACTCTCTCTCTGACAAATAAATAAATAAAATCTTTAAAAAAAAAAAAAAAAAAAAGGTTCCTTACAACTAGAAGAGGGAAGCAGAAGAGTGAGTGAGAACCAGAGACAGATTTGAAGATGCTACACTGCTGGCTGTGAGGATGGGGGAAGGAGCCACATGCCAAGGAATGCTGGGTGCTTCAGAAGCTGGAAAAGGCAAGGAAATGGATTCTGCTCTAGACAGCCCTACTGACACCTTTTTAAAAACTATTGAAGTATGATTGATATAAATATCCTATTAGTTTCAGGTATATATCATAATAATTCAATATTTTTATACATTACTAAATGATCCCACAGTAAGTCTAGTTACCCTCTGTCACCATGCAAAGTTATTACAATACGATTAACTATATTCCCTATGTTGTACATAATTATACCCCCATGCCTTATTTATTTTACAACTGGAAGTTTGTGCCTCTTAACCCTTTCACCTATTTCATCTGCCCAAATCCCTTCCCCCTCTGGTAACCAACAGTTCATTTCCTATACCCAAGAGTCTGTTTCTGTTTCACTTGTTCATTTGTTTTGTTTTTTAGATTCCACATATAAGTGAAATCATACAGTATTTGCCTTTCTCTGTCTATTTCACTTAGCATAATACCCTAGGTTCATCCATTTTGTCACAAATAGCAGGATTTCATTCATTTTTATAGCTGAGTAAAATTCCTAACATTGATTTTCATCCGCTGAGTCCCATTCTGGACTTCTGATCTCTAGAACTGTAAGTTAATACAATCATATTGTTTTAAGCCATAGACAATTAAACAAGAAGCCTCTGAGATTTTAAGGAGCAGGGGAGATTAGGCATTTGATTTTACATATCTCAATTATTTTCAGATAACTACTCATGCATACTCAGGCTTGGTTGGCAATATTTTCATAAATTTTTAAATTCTGTACATTACAGGGACTAATAATATTCTTTAAACTGCTTGGGAAAAAGATTCCATTTTTACCAAATTCTTACTCTGTACGATGAAAGCATTGTCAATGAGAGTGGTGGGAGACGTAACTGAAGAGGTAGGCAGGGGCTGATTATGTAGGGTTTTTGCAGGCCACGGGAAAGTTTTAATTTCATTGCAAGAATAATAGGAAGTGAAGTGCCTGGCTGGCTCAGTTGGTGGAGCATTCAGCTCTTGATCTTGGGGTTGTAAATCTAAGCCCTATGTTGGGTATAGAGATTGCTCAAAAATAAAATCTTAAAAAAAAAACAAGACAGAAAAGGGAGCAACTTGGGATTTTTGTTTTCAAAAGATCACCATGGCTGCTATAAGGAGAAGAAACTGAATGAACATGAATGGAAATGAGACTAGTTAGAAGGTCATTAAAATACATGAGAGATGATGGTAGCTTGAATTGCAATGATGGTAGTGAATGAATTTAAGACATATGTTGGTGGTTGACTCAACAGGACTTGATAACAGACTGAATGTAAAGAATGTGGGGCGCCTGGGTGGGCGTTAAGTGTCTGCCTTTGGCTCAGGTTATGATCCCAGGGTCCTGGGATCGAGCCCCGCATCGGGATCCCTGCTCTGCAGAAAGCCTGCTTCTACCTCTCCCACTCCCCCTGCTTGTGTTTCCTCTCTGGCTGCATCTCTTTCTGTCAAATAAATAAAATCTTAAGAAAAAAAATAAAGAAAGAAAGAAAAGATATGAGTGAAAAGAATGAAAAAGATATCAAGAATGACAATCAGGTTTCTGCCTTAAGCAACTAGTTAAATAGGGATGCTACTGATTAAAACAGGGTAGAATAGGGAGAAAATAGGTATGAGAAGGATACCAGGACTTAATTTTGGTCATGTTAAGTTTGAAATATCTATAAGATGGACAAATGGAATTGAAATAGCAATTGAATAGAGTCTGGAGCTCAGAGGAAAGTCCGGGATGGAAGCATAAAATTGAGAGTTTCTGATTTCTTCCATTTCTAGAATTTAAATCCATGTATACACAAATACATAAAACCATGGGAATGGATAAATTTGCCTCGAGAAGGGGAACAAAGAAATAAACAAACAGGATCCACACCTGAGCCTTGATCCACCATATAGAGTAGAATAAGAAAAGCCAGCAGCTGAAATTTGAAAAGCAGCCACCAGAAAAGCAAGAGGAAAATCCAAAGAAAATGGTGTCACTGAAATTAAGTAAAGAGATTATTTCAAAAAGGAAAGAGTGATCAGCTATTTCAAACACTGCTGGGAACTTTGTTAAGATGATAGCTGAAAATAGTTTTTAGGATTAGGCAGCATGGAGGTTTCTGGTGACTTGAGGGGGTTGGGGGTTGGGGGGATGAAAGCAGGATTAGGGAAAACTGAAGAATGACCAGGAGGTTAAGTAGGAGAGGCAATCTGAACAGACAAGTCTTTTGAAAAACTGGGCTGTGAAGCAGAGCAGAGAGATGTGGAAATAACTAAAGGATTATAAGTCTAAGGAAGTGATTGATTTGTGTGTGTCTATGTGCGTGTATGTGTGTGCTTTTGTTTAACAAGATGGTTCCTAGAGCTTGAGTGAACTCTGAAAGAAATGATCCAACAGAGAGGATGAGAATGTGTGTATGTGTGTATTTAGAACTGTAAAAAAGGAAAGAGAGCTAAATAAGGTTGCCAGATAAAATTCAGTATGCCAGTCATATTTGAATTTCAGATAAACAACAAATAATTTTTTAACATTAATGTGTCCCAAATATTGCATAGGACATGCTTATACTAAAAATTATTTGTTGTTCTCTGAATTTAAAATTTAATTATGTGTTTTGTATTCTTGTTGTTGCCAAGTCTGACAACCTTAGGGATAAATCAAGAAGAAAAGTCTCTGAGAAGATAAGAATGGGATCCAGGGCACAAGTGGAGAAACTGTTCTTAGTTAGGATTAGGAATACTTTCTTTGTTATTGAAAGAAAAAAGAAGAAATAGATGCAGCTTTATAGGTGATGGTAATAAGATGAGGGAATTCACATCTAAGAGCCCCCTCTGACAATGAACTATGACATAATAACATCAATTAAGGGGGTGGGGAAGAAGAGCTTTAGAATTGTGAAGCATTAAGAGATAACTGGTTTATAGTAATTTAAAAATAGACAACTAGCAGCCACAGAAAGTTTCTAAGTAGGGCAGTAATATCTCTGCAGAATAATATGATAAAAATATGCTTAGAGAAGATGCATTCAAGAGAGAATGTGGGTGAAAGAAATGAGAACAACTTTAGGGTCAACCTAGAAGATATTAAAGTCTGGATTTCCAGATTACGATTATATGGGGAAAAAAAAAAAAGAACAAATTTGAGAAATTATATAAAGGAAGAACTAACAAGATCTAGTAAAAGACCTGGACACAGAATCGAAGGGACGAAAGTTCCTATTTTACACACATACACACACACACACAAACACAAAGTCATCACCAACATAGTACATTCAAATTCCATGCATCAACAACTTACATCATTAGTGCCTTATGTCTGGGAAAATAACCACTATGATTATTCTTCCTACCTGGCACTTTTCTGCCAAAAAGTTCTAATTTTTTGCTTTTTTTTACCTTTCCTCATGAAAGTCAAATAAGGAATATTCTAATGAGTTCCAAAGCAAATCAATCAAAAATAACCATGATTAGGAAGCAGACCTTTTTAGATCCAAGGGCAGGGTATTATATATTTAAGAGATTCCTAATAAGAAGCAAAAATTGTCCTAGACTCTTTTGAACATTAAAAAAACCTACTAAGTGGATTGCCCACCACCATCCTACATATAACAACCCACTATTTAGCAGCCAAGTTTTGGAAGTTGTATTGATGAATAAGTTAATATCTATAAGGTACTTTAAAGTTTGGAGAAGAGAATATATGAAATACAGTAGATTCTCACTATTTGCAGTACTTCTGTTTTAAGAAGTCACTGCAAACACTGAACTGGCAATACTGAAGCATTGCTCCTAAGAGAAATACAGGGTTAGGCTCCTGTGAGCCTATGGTCATAACATTTTCATCAAATGATTAATAGATAACCCTGCTTTATGTGGGTTTTTGTTTAAAGAAACCGCATTTAATATATATTCTTGATTCATTAACACTGAACTCAGAGCCGACAGCACTACGACTCATGGCTGAATGAAACTTACCTAACATACTATTTTCCTCTATAGAGCACATCACAGCCTTTTTTGTGCTTAGGAACACTAAATAGCACTTCAGCACTACATTTGGTGGACATTTTAAACAGTGAAATCCCAAGAAAGAGTGCAGAAATGCAAAAAAAAAAAAAAACAAAACCACAGCACTAGACCACGAAGACACTTAGATGAGAGCTTAAACAAGAAGGCAGAACACTGCTTTGTTTGACTTCAACTGGAAAACATACATGTCATGTAGCTCTACCCATGTCCATGAATGACCACTGACAGAGCAGGCAGTATTGATTTGGGGTACAAATAAATTTTAACGAGGAGGCAAATTTGCAAATACAGAATCTGAGAATAATGGGGATCAACTGTGCTGTTGTATTCACTTACTCCAAATAAGTCCAAGGCAAGTTTGCCCTGATTTTACAAGTTATGAGCCAGTTTTTGCCTGCAGATGCTATAAGTACCTCCTGACGTCCATAAATCACGTCGATCCTACTTCTTTTCTTTTTTAACCTCAATTTTGCTTCTAACTGTTCTAACTGAAGTTCTCTATAAGATAAAGATGTCCTAGTCAAAATCTGTCAAGTCTCACAGTGACCAAGAAAGTAGAAGAGAAATCAATTTTCTTCTTTTTTTTTTAAGATTTTATTTATTTATTTGACAGAGAGAGAGACAGTGAGAGAGGGAACACAAGCAGGGGGAGTGAGGGAGGAGAAGCAGGCACCCCGCTGAGCAGGAACGCCCCCCTCCCCACCCCCCAATGTGGGGCTCGATCCCAGGACCCTGGGATCATGACCTGAGCCGAAGGCAGATGTTTAACCAACTGAGCCACCCAGGCACCCCAGAATTCAATCTTCTTAAAGCAATGCTGACATTGTAGTGTTAACAAGTTAAGTCTACAACTGGTTACAAGAGAAGGTCTTATACAATGAAGACTTACAAGGGGCCATATTCAGACATGGAAGACTCCTGCTACCAAATAGTTATGCCTACATTTGGGCTGATCTGCTAAAAACCACTCCAGCAGACAGGTCAATAAAACCTACTAATTCTGCCATGTTCCCCTACTCAGCCTTTTCTTCCCTTCTCCATACCAGCTGTCAAAATGTTCTCTACTCTTCTCAAATGTCCAACTATAACATAGTTATCCCCTACTCTGAGAGCATTATTTATAGTCCTATTTCACAGGGAAAACCAACCATTAGATGGGAAAAAAATTTTTTTTTCAACTTCTTGACACCAAAGCCTACAACCTCACCCACATCTATCTTTTCTTGCCTCCTTTCTATCTTAATGGAAAAGGATTCTCTCTTCCCATCTGCTAGGGACTAAATTGTATCTTCCAAATTTACATGTTGAAGCCCTAATTCCCAATGTGACTCTATGGAAATAGGGCCTTTAGGGAAGCACTTAAAGTTAAATGAAGTCATTAAGGGTGGGGTCTGAATCTCACGGAACTATTGTCCTTATAATAAGAGGAAAAGACACCAGACAGCACTCTTTACAGCACACAGAGGAAAGGCAGTGTGAGGACACAGAGAGGAGGAAGCTGTCTATAACCCAGAAAGAGAGGCCTCACCACAAACCAACCCTGATAGTCCCTTGATCTTGGACTTTGTGTTGTTTAGGCCACCAAGTCTGTGGTATTTTGTTATGGGAGCCTAAGTAGACTGAGAAACCATCTAAATTCAGTCCTTCCAAACCAGAGCTCTGGATCAAGTTCTCTCTCACCTTCTCAGGGGCTGTTCTCTCTCAATTATCCCCTTTCACTCATATTTCTTCAACCTTTCACCCTCTATGACTTCTTCCCATCAGCACAAAATATGTTCAGGTTTCTCTCAATCCCAAAATAAATAAATCATCTCACTTTCCACCTGTCAGCTATGGCTCTCTAACTTACCTTCAAACTGCAAAACTCTTTGGCTTTCTAAGCTTACTATATCCCCAATGTTTACTTTCCACTCATTCCTCAATGTATTATAGTCTGGCTCCTTCCAACCCATTGGAACTATTTGTGCCGAGGTCACCCTGTCCTTGTTGCTAAATCTAATGGAGACTTCCAGCTTACTTTATCTCTTGACACTGCTGATATCTTTTCCTTGAAAGACTCTCTTCCCTTGGCTTTCATGACATTATACCCATCTTTTCTTTGATTTCCAAGATATCTTACTCCTTAGTTTCCTCTGTAGCTTCCCCCCCACCCCGCACTTTGGGTCCCTAAAATGTAGAAATTCTTGCAGATACTAACCTCTGTTTCCTCTTCACAAGAAACATTCTCTTACCCATATCCATGGCTTCATTTACAATTCATATGCAGATAACTTCCAAAACTCTGTATCTAATATCTCTCTGACCTTTAGTTCAAAATGGACAATGATCTACCAGATGGCTTTACTCTATGATGTTCCCATAGGCACAACATATCTACACTTACTTTTTCTAATAAGGGAGATACACAAAAAAATAAGTAAACAAATAGATAATAGATGAAATAATTAAATTTATGGTAAATACTATAAAGGAAATGACCAAGAGGCTAAAGTAAAGTATAAAAGGAAGAAACTAACTTTGATAGAATAGTCAAGGAACATATTTTTAAGATGATAACACTTGAGCTAGGCCCAGAAGGATGAGAGAAGGTTTGCTATCTGAAAGTAAGTAAACAGTAATTGCAAAGACTCCAATGTAAGAAAGACCTTGGCATGTTTAAGCAATGTAAAGAGAATTTGCAGCTTATTACTTTTACTATACTAGTATCTATCTTCAGTTATACTTGTTATAAATCTCCATAAATTATCATCCAATAAATTGTTATTTTTAAGTCCCAAAGATTTCCTTGTGCCTATGTGGAAACACGAATAATAAGAAAACATTAGACTTATTTCAAAATAATATTCAAAAAACTCTCTTCAACTTTTCTAATTTAAAATTTTTATTTAAAGCCTTTATTATTTTATAATTTAATAATATTGTAAAATAAATGAAAATTTATTTATATTTTTTATATTTAAGGATGAATTATTTGCTTTTTTTTTTTAAAGATTTTATTTATTTATTTGACAGAGAGAGAGAGAGATCACAAGTAGGTAGAGAGGCAGGCAGATAGAGAGGGGGAAGCAGGCTCCCTGCTGAGCAGAGAGCCTGATGCGGGGCTCAATCCCAGGACCCTGAGACCATGACCTGAGCCAAAGGCAGAGGCCCAACCCACTGAGCCACCCAGGCGCCCTGAATTATTTGCTTTTAAAAAGGAGATTAGAAGACTAATTTTTTCAACCCACCATCCATACTATACCAACTATAGTATAATATAAAATAATATATCTTATCTTGTCTTATGCAGCAAAATTTTTTCTTTTACTATGCCCTAGAGGATATTGGGAAATTTAATTTTTTTTAAATCTTAATTCCAGTATAGTTAACATACAGTGTTATGTTAGTTTCAGGTGTACAATATAGTGATTCAACAATTCTATACATTACTCAGTGCACATTGTGGTAAGTATACGCAACAGGATGTTTTTCAATAGAGATACGGTGCCAATTAAGTTACAACATCACTTTGGGACTAATCGTTTACAATTTAAAGAAAAAATAATTAAATATTTTCAACAGACACAAGATGAGTGCTTTAAAATGCTATACAACATGAATACTGACTCACCACAAACATGAAATGGCCCCAGAACACCACTTAAATGACAATTATCCTGAACTTTTCCTGAAAACTGAATAGAACAAATAGATAAACCTTTAGGACTAGAGGTAGAGTCTTCTTAGGAGTTACAAATGTTGTTGAAATAATTAGTAGACAGTAAAGTAAAAATAGTAAGACTCTCCTTTAATTCTGATTCAGATAGGTAACTGACAAGGAGAGAAAAAAATTCCTTCTTAACCCTTCTTTGTGTGAATTCCAAACCTACAGAGGAACAATGCAGCTGCTGTAATCTGAAAGCCCAGAGATCCAGTGGTTGAGACCTGATTCTGAGATCTTCTGCTTTTCTTTTCTTTCCCCCTTCCTTTACTATCGAGAAAACAATAGAGGGCATGGGCATTCAGAAAAAGTTCATTGCTATGGGATTTATGCAACAAAGTAATCTTGGGAGAAAACTGGCCCTTAATTCTGATAATCAACAAGTCTATTCAATTTCTTATCTACTTATTTCATACCTCAATGTGAAATCCAAGGAACCTAGTCTCTTTATAAAAAAGTACACTTTCACACACTTCTCCAATGAGGTCCTTCAATTTAAGAAACTGAATCCTACCTCTCTGACTAAGTGTAACAGAGGGCCATTTCCTTAAAACAATTCCCAAAATTATGAAGTATATTCTGATCGTGGGATAGCAGAAGAGATTAACTCTCAAAAGAATGATTTGAAAGTCATCATTGTGCTACCAAGCATGTGGCAAAAAGATAGCACGTTAGTCACCAGGTCAGCCTAACTTTGGAAGCACTAGATTCTCTTCACCAAAAGTTTTTATTGTCATCAATATTTGGGAAATCTCTGAAATGACTAGAATTTATAGATCATCTTTATGGCAACTCAATAAATCCCTAGTGCTTACAATGAAGCTTGCTTCAAAATTTTCTCACAGAGAGAGTATATAATAAAGAAGTGAACAGCACACATACCCAAGAGGAATGTCTAGGGATGGTAATACTCTTTATAAAACCTTATGTATCGAATTAAAACATGGACAGATAAAGAATAACTGTCTAGCTGGATTAAAAACAGTCAGTACAAGAGCTCACTCTTGTGGAGAGAGAGAGGAAAAACAGAAGAGCAAAAGGTGGACACAAATATATATGGAATGTGTGTACAAACTAAATTTAGCGATTACCATTCTAAGGTTACCTGAAGGCAATGACCAATAACACAATCAAAACTGTAAGTGGGTGGAGTTGAGGTTTAAAAAGTGTTACAGTGCAAGGAGTTCATTTTTCACTTCTCAGCTCGAATGTCACCTCTTCAAGGCTTTCCCTGATCGTCCTATCTGGCCTTGCCCCATCACTTTGAACCCATTAATTACCTTATTTTATTTTCCTCAATCAGTTACCACTATCTGAAATTACTTATTTATTTTCTTTGTTTTCACCTTCTAGAATTTAAGCTTCAAGAAGGCAGGGACCTTCTTGGTATTATTCACCTAGCATAATGTCTGATCCATACAGATACTCAATATATATTTGTTGAAAGTATACAGCTTCTACCATAGAAGGCTTAGTAACTTCAGTAGCAAGAGAGATTACAATACCAACCAAAGAGCTGCCGGAACACAGTTCAACACGTGCGGAATAAGGCTTCACTGGGGAAATGATACTAGATTTGGGTCTTGAAGAAATAATATACTATACCTAACTCTTCAAGTCTCCAAAACTGTCATGGTGCTTTGCATCTCCACGCCTTTAATGACAACAATAAGAAAAAAGGGACTACATTTATTAAATGCTTTCTATATTCCAAATCCTATGTAGTTTTGGCATGTATTAACTCGTTTAATCCATACAATAACTTCTGAGGTAGGCACTTTTATTATCATCACCACTTTATAACTGAGAAAACTGAAGTACGAATGGGATAAATAACTGACTTAAGATTATTATATTTGTTATAGCAATCTGTGATCAATGATCTTTGATGTTACCACTATAATTGTTTTCTGGTGCCAAGAACTACACCCATATGAGATGGTGAACTGAATTGATAAATGTGTGTGTTCAGACTGCTCTGCTAACTGGCTTCTATCCTTCTGGATAGAAGACCAAATCAGCCACAACACTCTCTCTAACCAAAGCCTAATCCAGAGCAAGACCCTGACTCTCCAATTCTATGAAGGCTGAGAGAGGTGAGGAAGCTGCAGAAGAAAAGTCTGAAGCTAGCAGAGGTTGGTTCCTGAGGTTTAGGGAAAGAAGCTGTCTTGATAACATCTAAGTGCTGAAATAGAAGCTACAGCAAGTTATCCAAAAGATCTAGCTAAAATAATGAAGGCGGCTGCACTAAAAAACAGATTTTCAATGTAGATGTCAGCCTTACACTGGGAAAAGATGCCAACAAGAACTTTCATAGCTAGGGAGAAGCCAATGCCTGCCTTCCAAGGTTCAAAGGGCAAGCTGACTCTCTCATTGGGGAGTAATGCAGCTGGTGACTTTAAGTTGAAGCTAATGGTCATTTACTATTCTGAAAAATCCTTAGGCCCTTAATAATGATGCTAAATTTACTCTGCCTGAGCTCTGTATATGGAACAACAAAGCCTGGATGACAGCACATCTGTTTATAATGTGGTTTACTGAACATTTTAAGCCCACTGTTGAGATCTACTGCTTAGGAGAAAAAGATTCATTTCAAAATATCACTGCTCATTGACAATGTACCTGGTCACCCAAGAGCTCTGATGGAGATGTAAGTAAGATGCAGTAAGATTAAAGTTATGTTCATGTCTGCTAACACAATGTCCATTCTGTAGCCCATGGATTAGAGTAATTTTGACTTCCAGTATTATTTTTTTTTAAGATTTTATTTTTTTGAGGAGATTGAGAGAGAGCAGGGTTGGGGGGAAGAGCAGGGGGAGAGGGACAAGCAGATTCTGTGCTGGGTCTGACATGGGGCCCAATCCCACAACCCTGAGATCATGACCTAAACTGAAATCAAGAGCTGGACACGTAACTGACTGAGCCCCCAGGTACTCCCAATTATTATTATTTAAGAAATACATTTCATAAGCCTAAAGCTGCCATAGATAATGATTTTTCTGATGGTTCTGGACAAAGTAAATTTTAAAACCTTCTGAAAAGGATTCACCATTCTAGATTCAGTGAAGAGCATTCAGATTTGTAGGAAGAGATAAAAAACACCAACATGAACAGGAGTTTGGAAGAAGTTGATTCCAACCTTCCTGGATGACTTTGAGAGGTTCAAGACCTCAGTGGAGGAAATAATGCAGATGTGATGGAAAGAGCAAGAGAACCAGAATTAGAAGTGGAGCTTAAAGACGTGACTGCATTGCTGAAATCTCTCATGATAAAATGGTTTCTTGAGATGGAACCTACTCCAGCCTCCCCCACTATCAACATCCTGTACCAGAGTGGTACATGCCTTAAAATGGATGGACCAACATCCATAGTCTGCATTAGGATTCATTCTTGGGCTTATGTAGTCTATGGATTTGACGAATGTATAATTTAATAACATGTATCCACCACTATTATACTAGCATACAGAAGAGTTTCACTGCCCTAAAAATCCTCTGTGTAATGCCTATTCACCTCTTCTACTCTTCCACCCCTGCAACTACTGATCTTTCACTGTCTCCATAGTTATACCTTTTACAGAATGTCACATATTTGGAATCACACAATATGTAGCCTTTTCAGATTGGCTCCTTTCACTTAATAATATGCATTTAAGGTTTTTCCATGCCTTGATAGCTCATTTCTTCTTAATGCTGAGTAATATTCCATTGACTAGATGTACCGTAGTTTATTTATCCATTGGTTTACTGAAGGACATCTTGGTTGATTCCAACTTTTGGCAATTATGAGTAAAGGTGCTATAAACATCCATGTGTGGAAGTTTCAACTCATTTGGGTAGATACCAAGTAGTGCAATTGCTGGATTGTATGCAAAAAGTATGCTTAGGTTTGTAATAACCCGTGAAACTGTCTTTCAAAATGGCTATACCATTTTGCATTCCCACCAGCAATGAATGAGAGTTCCTGTTGCTCTACATTCTCAACAGCATTTGGTGTGTCAGTGTTTTGGATTTTCGCCATCCAGATAGGTGTGTAGTGGTATCTGGTTGTTTCAATTCGCATTTCCATGATGACATAAAACGTGGAACATCTTTTTATATGCTTATTTGCCATTTGTATATCTTCTTTGGTGAGATGTCTGTTAAGGTCTTTGCCTATTTTTCAATCACATTGTTCATTTTCTTATTGCTGAGTTTTAAGAGTTCTTTGTATATTTTGAATAATAGTCCTTTATCAGATATGTCTTTTGCAAATATTTTCTCCCAGTCTGTGGCTTGTCTTCTCATTCTCTTGATAGTTATTTTTAACGGATGAGAAAATTGAGGTTCAGAAATTTACCTGCTCAAGGCATACAGTAGGAAGGGCAAAGCCAGGACTTACCCTCTGTTCTTACCCCTATTCCATGCCATATTTACTAGGATTTATTTGGAAAAGCAGACAGAATACTGAAGGGAAAAAAAACAAAACAAAACACCATCAACCACCACAACCACTCTGATTCTCAACAAAGGATATTACATAGCCATCCACTCTTTTATCCCACAAATTCCCTCTGATAATCTCTTACTGATTGCCATGTTTCAATTTTCATTTCTCTGCTGATAACTCCTATATCTCTATTTATAGTTTAAAACTCTCAGATCTGCATATTCAAATGCTATTGGACATCTTTAGTTATACATCCCATGGGTTCCTTAACAGAGCCTGTCCAAAACTGAACTCCTCATATTATCCTCAAACCTGCTCCCAAATTCTGTCTCGATGAGTGGACTTCCATTTCAGAAACCTTGAAATTACCCTAAGACCACACTTCTTCCGATCCTACCATTTTTTAAAAAGATTTATTTATTTAAGCAGGGGGAAGGACAGAGGGAAAGAGAGGGAGAGAAACAGATTCCTTGCCAAGTTTGGAGCCCAACATGACCTAAGCTGAAATCAAGAGTCAGATGCTTAACCAACTGAGCCACCCAAGTGCCTCCTCTCCTGCCATTTCATTAGCAAAAGTAGCCCCAATTCAAAAAATTCTGTGTTCTCTGTTCACTGATCTCTTCATTTTCTCACAATTCATCAATCTCTTCTAGTTTCACTTCCCTCCTTTTCTAGCCTAGATTTCTTGGTCCACTTTGAAAATGACTTAGAAATAACTTCACTCCCTCTCTCCCTTCATCATTTTGCCAGGCAAAACTTCAATCCTGATGGCGCCATCATCTCTATTCCAGCTAAATTTTGCAAAAAAACAAAAAAACAAAAAACCCAAAAACAAAACAAAACAAAAAAACATGTTACCCAGCTGACTGGTTTCACTATAAATTCATGCTTCCAAAGCTCAAATGAGCATCAAAAGTGCCTCAATTACCTTATGAAGTTTCTTTAGTGGTACATATTCCCCCTGTCCCCTCCTGGGAAGAAATTTCATGTTTGTCCCCTCAAACTTCTCCTACCTTCACTTTCAAGTGAGAGCCTTATCTTGTAGATTAAAAAAAAGGGGGGAATAATTTTAAAAGAACAGGAAAATACCTAATACAAATTCTCATATTCCAACCACCAGGCCAACTTCATTTGCCTGAGCTTCTCCTTCTCCTGAAGTAAGAGTCTCACCTTGTGCTCTATAGTCCATTCCTCTCAAGTTCTTAAGGACTCAACTCCACGTGATCTGGCCCTTACTTATCTCTCCAACCCCATCTCCCACCATTTATCGTCTTGCTCACAATACTCCACTAAAAACCAATCTTTTCCAGTTTAGGGTCTTTGTACATGCTGTGTATGCCTTCTCTCTTTCATAATTTGCAATATTTGGTTAACTCAGTTGTTTGTCTATTTCTCTGTGTAGTTGACTCCCTACCACTACGATGGCCCTAGATAACCACTGATCCACTGTCACTGTAGATAAGCTTGCCTTTTATAGAATCTAATATATATTTTTTGTGTCTAGCTTCTTTCACTTAAGCGTAATATTTCTGAGATTCATCTATATTGTTCCACATGTAGTTCTTTCTTTTTTATTGCTAAGTAGTATTCCTTTACATGAATGTACCATAATTTACTTATCCATTTACTTGTTGATGCACATTTGGTGCTTTTTCCAGCTTGGGGCCATTATGAATTAAAATGCCATGAACACCAGTATACCAGTGTGAACACAAGATTTCATTTTCTTGGGTAGAGACAAAGGGTAGGACTAGAAACTGCCGGGTCATTTGGTAAGTATTTATTAAATTTATGACAAACTAGAAAACTGTTACCCACTAATAATATATGAGCATTCTAATTAATCCATAGCCACATAAATACTATGTACTGTCCATCTTTTACATTTTAGCTGTTCTAGTGGGTGTGCAGTATCTCATTGTGGTTTTAATTTGCATTTCTCTAATGACTCATGATGTTGAGTAACTTATGTGCTTATTGGCATTCATATAGCATCTATTGAGGCATGTCTGTTCAAATCATTTGTCCATTTTAAAAATTGTCATTGAACACTACATCAAAAACTAATGATGTACTATATGCTGGCTAATTGAACATAATAATAAAAAAATAACTAAAAAATTAAAAATAAATAAAAATAATAAAAATTGGATTATGTATCTTATGAAGTTGTAAGGGTTCTCCATATATTCGAGATATCAGTCCTTTGTCTGATATATGTATTGTGAATACTTTTTTCCCATTCTGTGGCTTGCCTTTTTATTTATCTATAACTGCGTCTTTTGAGAAGAGCTTAATTTTGGAGAACTCTATCAAGACTTTTTTCTTTTAGGATTTTTGTTTTGTTGTGTACCAAGAAACTTTTGCCTACACCAAGATCATGAAGATTTTCTCCTTTTTTCTCCTATTGTCCATGATCCACTTTGAGCTAACTGTGATGTATGGAATAAGATAAAGGTAAAAATTTCACTTTTCCCAAAAATAAATACCTAATTGTTCCAGCACCATTTGTTAAAAGGAATATCCTTTCCCCACTGAATTACTTTGGCTCCTTTGTCAAAACTCAATTCATTGTATATATGTAGGTCTATTCCTGGACTCTCTATTTTGTTCCAGTGACCTATATATGCCCACTCTTTTCCTTTTAGGGTCAGTACCTCCTGTGGAGTGAGCAGAAGGTGATAATTGGGGTCCAAAATAATTTCGAAAATTTTCTTTCTCTAAATCCTTTCTCCTTTTTTCTTCAAAGCATTTAGCACAAAATAGTCCTAAAAATCAAAACTGCTAGCACAGAAGGTACTCTAATTGTCCATATATCACAACCACAGTGTGATCTTGGGATGGATTTTATTCATACTATAATGCAGGACAAATAAGAGAACTATGGAAGTTTTATTTCTAAATTCACTGTAAGGGCACCTGGGTGGCTCAGTCAGTTAAGCACCTGCCTTTGGCTCTGGTCATGATCCCAGGATAGAGTCCCACAAAGGGCTCCCTGCTCAGTGGGGAGTCTGCTTCTCCCTCTACTCCTCCCCCCAAATCCCCGGCTTATGATCTCTCTCTCTTTCCCTCTCTCTCTCACACACACACACACTCTCTCTCTCTCTCTCTCTCTTTCTCAAATAAATAAAATCTTTAAAAAGGAGAAACCCCTATGTTTAAAAAGAAATAAATTCACTATATAGTCCACTAAAAACAAACAATATCTTAGTGCCCTCCAGTGGGGACAAACTGTAGGGATATGCCAAACAAGAGAGACGGGCTCACAAAACACTATTCAGAGGAATTCTGAACACCAACAAATGTGATTGGGATGCCTGGGTGGCTCGGTCAGTTAAGTGTCTGCCTTTGGTTCAGGTCATGATCCCAGGGTCCTGGGATCAAGTCCTGCATTGGGCTCCTTGCTCAGCGTGGAGCCTGCTTCTCTCTCTGCCAGCTGTTCCCCCTGCTTGTGCTCTCTCTCTCTCTCTGACAAATAAATAAATAAAAATCTTTTTTTAAAATGTGATTACTATTTTCATTTATTCTTCTCACTCTTTTTAAAACAAAAATGTTTTAATAAAAAGGAAAATATTTTGCTATTTTATGCTATTTTAATCCCATGTGAATGCAGTGAAATAGAAAATTGGTTAGAAAAATGAAACAGGTGTTTGAGGAGCGCCTAGGTGGCAAAGTCAGTTAAGCATCCAGCTGTTGGTTCTGGCTCAGGTCGTGATCTCAGGGTTGAGAGTTAAAGCTCTGCTTCTGGCTCCACACTCAGTGGGGAGTCTGCTGAAGACTCTCTCTCCCCTCACGCTCTCTCTGCCTCTCCCGCTTTCTAAAATAAATAAATAAATTTTTTAAAAAAAGAAAAACAAAATGTATGTTTGGAATTCATATTCCCATAATATATTTCCATATTCAAAGGAAATGGAGACCATAGGTCAGAGGAAAAGAGAAAGGATGTAAATGAAATGGTTTCAAGATAGGTATTTTAAACATATTGTCGAGATATATATGTTAATATCTATTTTATATAATGCAATACATAATAATATTTATGAAATATAAATAAATAATATTTAGATACACAGAACAAGTTTTTCTGGGATGGAGCACAAGAGGCTGTCAACAACAATTACCAGTGGGGACCAAGGGTGAGTAGGGAGAAAGGGAGGATTTATACCTCTACATATTTAAAACATCTATAATAAATGCTCTTTTAAAATGTAGGTTGATCATTTTGAAACAGCAAAACGAAATTTTATATGCTTACACATGAACCCCCAAATAGGTGGCAAATGAATAATACTTTGTTCAGAACAGTCTGTTCCAACAGTTGATTATAATTAACTCTTGTTATGTCCCACAGGGTACAGAGCTACATTAACCTCTAGCATTCCCGAACACCGCAGAAGGAGAGAAACAATAATTTTTTTTTTTTTGAGAAACAATAAATTAAAAGTACTTTTCAATATCAGTTTTGCTCAACAATTTAATCCTTTAAATATTTCCATATCCCCACAAAGCCTCCACAATCTGAAGGAGAAACTTCAAAATGTCTGCTCTCTGCATAAACCATTATTGAGTAGGTTCTTGTGCTGCTCTTAGCTATAAAGTCATTTTTCCAAATGGTGTATCATAATTTTCTAGTAATTCTTGAAGACTTTCCTGCTGAGTCACAAAGTTTTTTTTGCTAATTCTACATATACCTCCACATCTGAGGAATCCTAGCCTCACTAAGCCAATGAGCCTTCTACTTAGAAGAAATTATTCAAAGTTCCTTCATCTTTTATTCTTTTAAAGATTTATTTATTTATTTATTCTAGAGTGAGCATGAGCAGGGGGAGTGGCAGAGAGAGAGAGAGAGAGAGAGACAATCCTGAAGTAGACTCCCTGCTGAATGCAGAGACAATGGGGGCTTGATCCCAGGACTTTGAGATCATGACCGGGGCCTAAATCAAGAGCCGGCAGCTTAACTGAGTCACCCGGGCGCCCCAACAAAGGGAGGAGTTTCAAAAGACTCCCCAGTTCTGCCATACTGCTACCAGCTTATAGGGTAATAGCATCTATAAGGGAATGTGACTTGTATTTCCAAGAGTATGAAGTACTAAATACACTGAATTATCCTCCACTGCAAACTCAATATGGAGTATAAACACCTACTTAAATTTACCAACTGTTATAATTATTTCACAGCAGTGGACAAGCTCTCCACTTTATACTATTTGAAGTCAATATTTTTCTTCTTGCCTTAAAACTTCAGAGACTTTTTTTTAATTCCAAACCACTCATTTCATAGGTGTAGAAACTTAGGCCCAGAGAAGTGAAATCATAGAACAAATCACACACCAAATTAGTAATAGAAAATAGATCAAAACCCATGCTTCTTGATTCTTAATGTGGTGCTTTTTTTATTCCAAACCAAAACTTCCCTATATCTTCTCCCCCCACCCACTTTTT
>CM052887.1:73978204-74016923 GCA_028534135.1 Potos flavus | reverse complement strand
CTGAGCAGGGAGCCCGACGCGGGGCTCGAACCCAGGACCCTGGGATCATGACCTGAGCCGAAGGCAGACGCCCAATGACTGATCCATCCAGGTGCCCCCTTTTTATTTATTTATTTTTAAGAAAATAAGCTTTTTTTTTTTTAAGATTGTATTTATTTATTTGTCAGAAAGAGAGACAGAGAGAGGGAGAGAGAGAGAGCACACAAGCAGGGGAAGCAGCAGGCAGAAGGAGAAGCAGGCTCCCCATTGAGCAAGGAGCTCAATGCAGGACTCATGTCCTGAGCCAAAGGCAGACACTTAACCAACTGGGCCACCCAGGCATCTCTCCTTTCTTTCTTTATTCCACTCCTTTTCCTTGTGGCAGAAGGGCAGCCAAAATAATATGTCGATTACCCTTTTATTCTTCCCCCCAAAGAGCCCATGCTTATTTATAATTTAAGGATTTAAAGAGCATTTCCCAGCCTTGCTTTTCTCAACTCCTGCTGAGCCTCTAGCAATGTAAGGTGCCCTCCTGAGGCAGTTGATAAATTGTGTATGGATTAGCACCAATAGAATGCAAATTTAGCTTGGTAACGGGGAACAATGACAGTAGAAGGGCATTATCTGAGTAATAAGACTTACAAAGCTTCCAGGAAGGAAGGCAGCAGGAATCTCATCCTCACCTGGACCAAAAACTGCTAATCCTTTGACAACTATAAAATGCAAAGGTTATTTGCAAGTCTAACGACTTCCTTTTAACAAAGGTCTAACTAGTAGTTAGGGAGGCTGCTGGTGTATTAGATGGGGCCAGGAAGAAACAAGAAAAGACAGCAAATAAACCAAAGGGCACCAGGGAAACCAATAACGATGTTAATAAAGAAAGAAAAACAAAATAGAGGGAGGTTGCCTGAGGGTAGCATAACTGTAACATTATGTAGTCATCTTTCCCATTAACCAAATAAGAACTATGGCTGGAGTCGTAGTTTTTCATTTATATTCAACTTGTTTCTGCACATTAACTTCCACAGCCTGGCCTCAAAGTGAGATTGCTAATAAAAGAGACTTAACATTACTAAAATTGCAGCTTAAAACAATTTGAAACTACTCAAATGTCCATCAACAGGGTTTTGATTATATAAACTGAGGTACATTAGAACAGTGGAATATCATACATCTATAAAAAGAGAAGCTTTTTTATTCATACAGAAGGTTCATATATTATGTGACCCTTTTGTGTAAGAAAGATAAGGTAAAATATATGTATTATTTATATTTGCATAAAGAAGCAATAAGAAATGAAGAACAGGCCTGAAAAAAATGTTTTGGGCTATTGATGTAGAGGTTCATTATCAACTTTACTACCCAGTAACAACTTAAGGTTGTTACAATGGTACTTTCTTATTTAACTTTTGCTCTTTCCTAGCTTAAGGATGAACTCGACCGTCTGGATGAGAATGTTTAACTTAGCACTGGATGGCACAATAGGGTCTGAGCATTGAATATATGATGTTGATTGGTTTCCAGTCTCCCCCAGCTCAGAAATGACTTTTTCTCCATGCTTGGACAAGGTGAGTAAGTGCACCCTCGCCCTTACTCTTTCCACAGTAATAATCACCCAATGCTTACCGCCACTAACCTTAATCAGTATTTACAATTTAAATAAATACCTCCCTATTTGATTCCAAGTACTTAACCAGTTTCTGTGCCATGTGTTCTAGGCTTTAGCTGTTATTGTCTCTCCATTTGTTTTTTAATTTTTTATTTAAATTCCAGTTAGTTAACTAGTTTCAGGTATAGAATTTAGTGATTCATCACTTATATACAACACCCAGTGCTCATCACAACAAGGGCCATCCTTAATACCCATCCAGTTATAACTGTAAATGCTTGTAAGTTACTAACCAGCTAGCTATATGTAGTCTTTGCATAGTGCCTCAAATGCATTTAAGTAGACACCCTGGAACTACTTTTTTTATGCCAGTTCCCAAAGTATAATCCTTTATAACCAAAAATCATATCCTACACCATGCCCTACAACCTTTCATTTTCCTATGTTTCCTAGTCCTGAAAGACAGCTTAGAATCTATTAATTTCACTCACAGATATTGACAGTTTCCAACATGCAAACAAATGGAGAAAAAGTATTAGCTATATCTCTTAGCTGCTGGGAAAAATAACTAAGGACCAGTACAAATCACTATAGGTAACATACTCAAATCTCACACTTAAAGATACAGAGTGAGATTCAAGACCAGGAACATAAACACAATACTCTTCCCTCAATTTCTACCTTTTCTTCCAGTCCTCTCCAATTACCTTCACCACCCCTTCCCTTCCTCTAGGAAGGGAGGCTGCAGGCAGCAGCTGGTACACTCACAGCTAGCTTTATTTGGTTTACATGGCAACAGAAATGCACAAAAAGTCAGGCACAAAAGAGAGCTATTCGTTTATGATTGGTTCAAATTCTCTTCCCCCTGGTAAAAAGACCCTTAAACTAACAAAAAAAAATTGGGAGAAAAGAGAGGTGATGGAGACTTTAGAGTGAAAGGAGATGGGCCTGGGGAATTGCTAACTGTAAATTTCTAGGTACCATGCTTCTGGTTTCTGAATCCTGTTACTAGTGGCCATGGCCCCAGATCTAGGGAAGAAGCTGAATATGGTTATAAATTTATTACTTAAAGATCTTTTGGGGTGCCTGGGTGGCTCAGTTGGTTAAGCGTCTGCCTTCTGCTCAGGTCATGATCCGGGGACCCTGGGATGGAGCCCTGCTTCTTATTCTTTCTTCTGCCTGCCGCTCCCCCTGTCAAATAAATAAATAAAATCTTAAAAAAAAAAATCTTTCATCTGTTCACATCTTTGGATCTCAGAATAACACTGTTCTTTCAACCTTCCAGTTTTTATAAACTAGTGCCAAGAAGAAATTACAGGCAACATCACCAGTGGATACAATCAAACTCAGAAATATATTCTCTCTTTAGCAAGAGGAAAAGAAGGAATGATTATTTTTTAATCCACCCCACCCTCTCTATGAAATGAGTATCTTTTTTAAAACTTTAATTATAAAAGCCATTCCTGGGGGCGCCTGGGTGGCTCAGTGCGTTAAAGCCTCTGCCTTCAGCTCGGGTCATGATCTCAGGGTTCTGGGATTGAGCCCCACATCGAGCTCTCTGCTCAGCGGGGAGCCTGCTTCCTCCTCGCTCTCTGCCTGCCTCTCTGCCTACTTGTGATCTCTCTCTCTCTCTGTCAAGTAAATAAATAAATTTTTTTAAAAAAAGGAAAAAAATTGCTTAAAAAAAAAAAAAAGCCATTCCTGTCCACTGTGAACAAACAAAAGAGGAGACAAAAATCAACCATAACCTCAACCCTCAATTATTATCATTGTTGACACTTTAGTATATATTCCTCCTGGTAAAAAAGTGAGATGGTGTAAACTTTTTTCCATGTAACATTTATATATTTCATGTCTATAAAATCAAAATACTATAGCTGAGAGCATGGATTGCGTCAGACAGACGTAACTGTCTCAGTGTTTTAAGCAAGTTATTTAATGTCTCTTAGTGCCTGAGTTTCCTTATGTATAAATGAAATAGAAAGTTCCAAACTCACAGGCTTATTCTAAGGATTAAATAATTGATGATAGAACAAATCTAGCACATTGTAAGTATTCAACAGCATAACATACATTGCATAAATTTTGTACTTCTACAACATTTTATTAAGTGGCTACTATTCCACTGGAAAAATGTATCCTAGTTTATTAAAAATCCCTTATTATCACAACAAAGTTGCTTCTAAATTTATAATATTATACATAACAATGCAACAAACACTAAATCTAAATCTGTACATGTTTGTGATTGTTTTTCCTGAAACAAAATTCCTAGAGTAGAATTCTAAGTCAAAAGGAATAACATGATCTCTCCTCTCCCTCTACTGCCAAATTGCCCTCCAGAAAAGTACCGATTTATACTCCCATCTACATATATAAAAATGTACATTTCCTCACTGGTTCATTCACATCAAAATTTAAAAATATTTTTAAAATATCATGCATATCTTTTTATAATCACTGTTTCAAAACGATAAAAGATTCAGGATTCTAACAGAAAATTCTATAATTTTAGCATGGCTACAAGTGAAAGTTTCCCTTGCTTCAGATTTTTCCCTATTTGGAGGTTAATTTTTATGTAGTCAAATGCATCACTCTTATCAATTCTGGATTTTATATATTTAGAAAATAATCACTGATGGCTTCTTTCAGGACTTTTACAGTCTCATGAACATGGGTGTCTTTCCACTAAAGTCTTGAACACTGTTGGTGGGAATGTAAATTGCTCCAGCTACTGTGGAAAACGAGATGGAGGGTCTTCAAAAAAATTAAAAATAGAAATACCATATGATCTGGCAATTCCACTTATAGGTATATATCCAAAGGATATGAAAAAAAGGATATCAAAGAGATACAAGCACTCCCATGTTTATCGCAGCATTATTCACAATAACCAAGATATGGAAACAACCTAAGTGCCCATCAATGGATGAAGAGGAAATGAAGATAATGAAGATGTCCTAGACATGCACACATGCACACACACACACACACAGAGGAATATTTTTCAGTCATGAGGAAGAAAAAAAAATCCTGCCATTTGCACCAACATGGATGGACCTTGAGACATTATGCTAAATGAGATAAGTGAGACAGAAAAAGACAAATGCTGTATGATATCACCTATGTGTGGTATTTTTAAAAAGGCAAATTCATAAAAACAGAGTAAATGGTGATTAGCAGGGGCTGGGGGTAGAATGGTGGGGTATTATGAGAAAGGTTGTTTAAAGGTACAAGCTTGCAACCAGTAGATAACTAAGCCCTGGAGATCTAATGTATAGTACAGTAATTATAGACAACACTACTGCATTATAAATATCTACTTGCTAAGAGACTAGATCTTAGTTATTCACAACACAAAAAAGAAATAATAATTTTGTGACAGGGCAGAGGTCCTAACTAAGCTACGATGGCAATCATACCACAATACCTAAATGTATTAAATTAACATGATCTTCAACTTACTAATGCCACATGTCAAATATATTTCAATAGAAAATCAAACACATGGAATAAAGATGTTTATAATGAAAAGGTTTAGGGGCACTGGGTGGCTCAGACGGTTAAGCATCTGCCTTCGGCTCAGGCCATGATCTCCAGGTCCTGGGATCAAGCCCCATGTCGGGCTCCCAGCTCAGCGGGGAGCCTGCTTCTCCCTCTCCCTCTGTCTCTCCCCCTGCTTGTGTTCTCTCTCTCTCTCGCTTTCTCTCTCTCAAAATGAATAAATAAAATCTTTAAAAAAAAAAAAAAGAAAAGAAAAAGTTTATAGTCTATTTAAAACAAACATATAAGTAAAAAGATATCATGGAGCTATATTCAGAAATAATAATACAAATGGGAGGGAAAAGTGAAAGTATACTATCACAAGACTAACATACTATAGGTACTATATATATAAAGTACCTTATGACATAAACATAGTCTCTAATAAATTAAAGATGTACACTATAAACTCTAAAACAACCACTGAAAAAAGAAAAGTGTTATAGCTAATAAGCCAATTGGGAGATAAAACTGAATGATTAAAATATATTTAACTAGGGGTGCCTGGGTAGCTCAGTCCTTAAGCGTCTGCCTTCGGCTCAGGTCATGATCCCAGGGTTCTGGGATCGAGCCCCGCATCAGGCTCCCTGCTTGGTGGGAAGCTTGCTTCTCCCTCTCCCACTCCTCCTGCTTGTATTCCCTCTCAATGTCTGTCAAATAAATTTTTAAAAATCTTTAAAAATATATATATTTAACTAAGTGTGCCTGGGTGGCTCAGTTGGTTGAGTGACTGCCTTCAGCTCAGGTCGTGATCCTGGAGTCCCGGGATTGAGTCCCACATTGGGCTCTCTGCTCAACGGGGGGTCTGCGTCTCCGCCTGACCTTCCCTCTTTCATGCTCTCTCTTTCTCTCATTCTCTTTCTCTCTCAAATAAATAAAAATCTTTAAAAATCTTAAAAAAATACATATATATATATATTTAATACAAAAGAAACAGGAAAGGGGGAACAAAGGATAGATGAGAAAAACAGAAAACAAATTGCAACATGACAGATTTACAACTATCCATATGAATAAGCACATCAAATGTTGATTACCTAAACATCCCAATTAAAAGGCAGAGATTGTCAGATTGGATAAAGGCAAGATCCACCCATGTGCTGCCTACAAGAAATACATTTACATAAATATAGAGATAAAAAGAAAATAGAGGGAAAAATACCCTATGCTAATACTAATCAAAAGAAAGCTGAAATGACTAACTTTCATATGCATCCTCAGGTGATTTCAAATCTGATGATGTGATGATGAGACACTTAATATTCACCAGCTTCCATCTTATTTATGATACTTAGTTCATTTCTAAAGATGAAAGGCCTAAATCATTAAAAATTATATGCCCCATTTAAGAAGGTTTCTGCATACTTAGGGGAAAATGTTAAATGCATTTCCCCCTATACAAGTTATGTCATTTTTTATGACTTCTCAACATTTAAACCTCGCATATAACTAGATGCCTCTCAGCTTCACACCCTAGTAGTACATAATTCCCCAAATCAGCAAACTTAATAAAGGCATCCCTGCACAATCCCACCCACCCCATCCTCAGGCAATTATTCTTGGGGGAAGAAAATCCCAGAGTTATAAATTCCTTTTGTGAGCCTGTGTATTTTAACCTACTTTCATGAAATACAGAAACCAGAAAACCCCTCCCTCAGTAAATTTAACCAAATGATTATTTCAAAATACTCTCTATTTTGCTGCTTTAAAAAAAAAAAAGTGTGCCTGTTTAATTTCTTTTTAAAAAAAGTTGAGCGATGGGGCACTTGGGTGGCTCACTCATTAAGCAGCTGCCTTTGGCTCAGGTAACGATTCCAGGGTCCTGGGATCAAGCCCCACACTTCGCTCCTTGCTCAGCAGGGAGCCTGCTTCTCCCTCTGCCTGCTGCTTCCCCCTACTTGTGCTCTCTCTCTCTGTCAAATAAGTAAATAAAAATCTTAAAACATTAAAAAAAAAATTAAATAAAAAAGTTGAGGTGTGCCTAGGTGGCTCAGTTGGTTAAGTGTTAGACTCATGCTTTCAGCTCAGGTTATGATCTCAGAGTTGTGAGATACAGCCCCATGTCAGGCTCTGTGCTCAGCAGGGAGTCTGCTTAAGATTCTTTCTCTCCCTCTCCCTCTGCCCCTCCCCCTATTCTTTCTTTCTCTCTCCCCCTCTTTCTCTCAATTTCTAAAATAAATAAACAAACATGAAAGAAAAGTTGAAATTGCTATATTAATACAAAGTAAAGTATATTTCAGAGCAAAGTACATTACCAGAAATAAAGGGTATCATTTCTTAATCATAAAGTGGTCAATTCATCAAGAGGACATAATCTTTAATGGTTTTGTATCTGATAACTAAGCTTTACAATACATGAAATGAACACTGACAGAACTGCCAAGAGAAACAGACAAATCCACAATTCTAGCTAAGATTTCAAAACCCCTCTTATTAACTGATAGAACAAAGAGAAGATCAGAGAGGATTATAGAAGACTTGAATAACACTACCAACCACTTTGACCTAACTAATATTTATCGAACACTCGATCCAATGAAAGCAAAAAATATATTCTTTTTAAGTTCACACAGAACATTTAACAAGATAAAACATATTTGGAGCCATAAAACAAGTCTAAATAAACTTAAAAGAATTCAAGTCCTACAAAGTACATTTTCTAACACAGTGAAATTAAACTAGAACATAGTAACAGAAAGATGTCTGGAAAACCCCAGAACATTTAAAAATTAAATAAAACACTTCTAAATAATCCATTAGTAGAAGAAAAAAAAACAAAAAGGAAGTTAGAACACATTTTAAACAGACTGAAAACATAACATTTCAAAATTTGCAGGATGCAGCTAAAGCAGCACTCAGAAATTTGTAACACTAAATACTTCTATTACAAAAAAGAAAGGTCTCAGGTCAAAAACCTCAGCTTCTTGGGGCCCCTGGGTGGCACAGCTGGTTGAACAACTGACTTGGTTTCGGCCCAAATGGTGATCTCAGGGTCCTGAGCTCAGCCCTCAGCGTGGAGTCTGCTTGAGATTCTCCGTCCCTCTCCCCCTCCTGCTCATGCTTTCTCTCTCTCTCTCTCTCTCAAATAAATAAATAAATCTTAAAAAAAAAAAAAAAAAACAACCCACCTCAGCTTCTTCAGGAAACTAGAAAAAGAGGAGCTAATAAAACCCAAAGTAAACAGAAGAAAGGAATAATAAAGATCAGAGCAGAAATAAATAAAATAGAAACCAGAAAAGTGGTTTCAGTGAAACCAAAAGCTGGTACTTTGAGAAGATGAATGAAATAGATAAACCTTTAGTCAGACTAATAAGGAATAAAAAAGATAGATCCAAATTAACAATATCAGGAATGAGAGAGGTGACAGCATTTCAATTCTACAGATATTAAAAGGAAAATAAGAAAATATTATTGATAATTTTTTCTAATAAATTCCACAAATTCCTTGAAAGACACAAAGTTCACTCAAGAAGAAACAAATAAATCTGAATTACAGAAATTGAATTTGTGGTTAAAAACCTTCCCACACAAAAGACACCATGCCCAGATGGCTTAAGTGGTAAATTCCACCAAATATTTAAGAAGAAATAATATAAATTCTACACAAACTCTACAAAGGCACAGCTAGAGAAGAAAACTACAAATGTTTCTCACTGACACAGATCCAAAAATTCTTAGCACATTTTTAGAAAATCAATTCCAACAATGTATAAAAAGAATAATGAATCACAACCAAGTGGGGTTCATCCCACAATAGAAGCTTGGTGTAGCATACGAAAATTAATACAATTTACCATATTAATAAACTGAAAAAGAAAAATCATATGATCATCTCAATGGCTGCGGAAAAAGCATTTTCATACAAGTCTTTATATATATATACTTTTCATTTTTCTTGAGTGGATTTCTAGGAAGGTAATTCTGTCCCGTATAGGATTTCCCTAATAGGCAACTTTTGCTTGGGGACTCCACCTCTTCCTGGCTGAGATTTTTGCAATTGTACCATGGTCTGAGACTCTCCATACCCAAACTTGCCTTCACTGTCTTCCTTCACAGGTGTTCACCCGCATCACATTCTGAAAGTTGTCCCTTGCCTACTCCTGTCTCCTTTCCGTTTATAGTTCACAGATGCTTTCCCCCAATAAAGCTTGTACTCTAAGCTTGTCTTGAGATCTGCCTCTGGGGAGGATCCACACTCACATAGGGAGTATAAGATAATGTAGTTAATTGTGGAAAGAATTAGCTACTTATTTAAATGGGACTTGACTCTACATTCTTCATGCCCGGCAGTATTTTAAGCTATATAATGGTTGGCTTCTCTAGACAAGCAGTTGGAAGCCATGGAGCAAGACATGGAAGAGATACAAATTGTGTTTTCTTTTAGCTCAGTATACTGTGGGCTCTTTTAGCTATTTCACTTGAACACTAAATTACTTTGCCCCAGGAAATAGAGCAGTCTCTAAGTGAATCACCATATTTTTCCTTGTCCTGTCTTGAACTGAGAAATCTGGCCAACAGTGAAGGCAAAAGCACCACTCTCTGGCATTTAAAATATCCTGAAGGACAAACATGTTATCAGCCCAAGTCTTCTTCATCCCTATCACAAAGGAAAATCTCAACCCAAGCATAGATGATACGCCATTTGTGATAGGCAACATCCATTTAAATAAGACTTCACTTGTTTTTCTTTTCAAGTTTACATTTGGCTTACTTTAGCCATCATTCTGTTCCAAAGGGATGGTCTTAAGAAATTTGACAAAGTTTTTAAATTATTGAAACAAACTGAGAATGTATAGAGCTTATAATAATCAGTGGTTTTACATTAGAACCTCAAGAATCATGTTGCCTTGTTGTGTATAGTGCTCTGTATACTGTGGCTGGCTAATAAATACTAAACCAATCCTCCATAACCTGCCTTCTAGGCAGGCAAAAACTCCCTTTATTTATAAGACCAAAACATTCCTCAGAAAATTTTCAAAGGAGAGCTTCTTAAATCTTACATTTTGGCCTTACAGCTTTCTATTATAAAAGTGCTGAGGGATAAAGGTATACCATTATCCAATGACTACCTCAGGACATTCTTCTTAGAGAGGTATAAATTTGTCTGCCCTTAGTTTCACCTTCTTACAAAGTTCTCTAGTCCAGGCTAAATAATTCCTTTCTTGCTCTAATGTTAACACCCTTCAGATATTCCGGAGTATCTCTCTCTCCTCAATCTTGTAGTTGAAAGAATTCAGTTAACCCTCTATGCTTAAAATCTTCACAAATTTATCTATTTATTCTTTTCAGCACTCAGAGCTCACCACCCTCTGTCCCTATCATGCTGACACTGTGCTAAATGTAATACTCCCAGTGGGCTCTTGCCAACTCCCCATACTGTGGCACAATTCTTCTTTGTTCACTGCCTAGAATAGCATGGGCTTTCCTCTGACTGCCAGATCGTATTTCAAGCCCAAACCAAGTTTGTTATCTGCCATTACTGTCAAGTCTCTCTTGCCCTTGAGTTGCAGTTTTGTTGTTGTTTTTTTTCCCTGTTAGATCTCTTGTATCTCTTCAGCCTCAGAAACAAGAGTGGAATTGTGCCCTAATGCTAATTTCCCAAATGTTCATATTTTGGCCCAATATTAATACTAGAAATTGCTTATTAATAATTTTCGTAACTAAGCTTTTTTCCCTCTGTTGGATTCCTATAATCTTTCCTTGTTAAAATTTCACTCAAACTCATATCCTCCTTCTAGTAACTTTTAGTTAAAAAAAAAAAAATAGGTTGTATACTTTCCATAGTTGCTTCAGTTCAATAAACTTTGACTAAGCACCTACTATATGCAAGTGTCATGATAAAAACGAATATACTGCTTTTGCCTCCAAGCAGCTCACAATCTTGTTTGAAAGAAAAACATGTAAATATATATTTATAATATAGTGTAATAATGCAATAATGAAAAATCATATAATCTACCAAGGTCAGGAAAGGTGAGAACTCTAAGAAAGAATAAGAATCTATCACATCCAGAAGGAGGAGGAAGACATTCCAGTCAGAGAGAAATTCCAGAACAAGGGCAAAGAATGTTGAATAGTGTGGAATGCCTGGGAAACAAGTGGCATGATGTTGCTGGAGCATAAAGGGCAGGCAAGGGAGAAGTGGCAGGAAATAAAAACAGGGAATTAGAAAAGAACCAAAGTACTATACCCAGAAGTACCCTAAATCCCAGGCTAAGGAGTTTAAACTTAATCATAAAAGCAATGAGCAAAGGTCAAAGATATATAAAAAAGAAAGATACAGGGCACCTGGGTGGGCTCAGTCAGCTGAGCATCTGACTCTTGATTTCAGCTCAGGTCATGATCTCGGGGTCATGGGATGGAGCCCTGCGTCGCACTTTGCGCTCAGTGCGGCGTCTGCGTGCCCCCTCTGTCTCTGCTCCTCTCCGCCCCGCTTTCTCCCAAATAAATAAAATCTCTAAGAAAAAAAAAAAAAAAAGATACATGACCAGTGTGTTAGAAAAATCAACGTGTGTGAGTGGAGAAAAGAAAATGGAAAGAGTGGAGGGCAGAGGCAAGAAAATCAGTCAGGTAGGGTACCTGGGTGGCCCAGTCAGTAGAGTATGCAACTCCTGATCTCAGGGTTGTAAGTTTGAGCCCCATGTAGGGGATAGTGATTACTTAAAATCTAAGACAGAGACATTAGGAAAGACAGACAGGAGGGAGGGAGGAAGGCAGGGAAGGAAGGAAACGAAGGAAGGAAGGAAATCAGTCAGGTGTCAGCTGCAATAGGCCAGGTGAGATATAAGAGGTTTAAGTTTGAAAATTTTCAGAAGAAAAATAATCAAGATGGCTATTTTCAGCCTGTCACTTACTGAGCATCAACTATGTGGAAGATGTTCTATTTTGTGCTTTCCATATTTTACCTCATTTAATGATTACCACAACCTTTTCAGGTAGATACTAGTATCTTAATCTAACAAATGAGGAACCTAAGTTTCAGAGAAACAAATAAAGCTTAAAAATGCAACAAATAAACTACCAAAAAGAGTCAAATTTAGTAAAATGTCCATAATAGTGTCACTGTGGCTTCTAGAACACTAATGCAGAGTATACTTTTAGTCACAAGCAGCTTCACTGTCTCTATTTCATTTATTCAGTAAATACAAATCAGTACCTAGAATGTGCTAGCACTATACATAATAACTACAGTTAATAAGGGGCGCCTGGCTGGCTCAGTCAGAAGAGCATGCAACTCTTGATCTCGAGGTCATGAGTTCGAACCCCACATTGGGTGTTGAGATTACTAAAAAAAAATAAATTAAAAAAAAATAATTACAGGGACGCCTGGGTGGCTCAGTCAGTTAAGCGTCTGCGTTCGGCTCAGGTCATGATCCCAGGGTCCTGGGATCGAGTCCTGCATTGGGCTCCTTGCTCTGCGGGGAGCCTGCTTCTCCCTCTGCCTGCTGCTTCCCCTGCTTGTGCTCTCTCTCTCTCTCTGACAAATAAATAAAAAAAAAAAATTTAAGATTTTATTTATTTGACAGAGAGAGAGAGATCACAAGTAGGCAGAGAGGCAGGCAGAGAGAGAGGGGGAAGCAGGCTCCCCGCTGAGCAGAGAGCCTGATGTTGGGCTCGATCCCAGAACCCTGAGATCATGACCTGAGCTGAAGGCAGAGGCTTTAACCCACTGAGCCACCCAGGCGCCCCTAAATAAAATCTTTTTTAAAAAATTACAGTCAATGAGTTTACAATCAAGTGGAAAAGAGGCACAACGTAATCCCAGAATAAAATCTAAAATTAGAATAAAGAATCATAAACTAGAAAGTACAGGGTATTATGAGACACTAGACAGTATAAGAGGAGAACTTAATTTAGTATTGAGGGAAGGGGATACAATAGAAGATCTCTTGAGAAACTGGCATTTGAAACCTGACGGTAGGATGGAGAAGAAGAATGCCCTAAAGGTAAAGCTATTCTTATCTACCTCTCTTTGTGCTGTCATCTGTTAGTTATCTCCAGGCATCTCATCAGCTGAAAACTCTCACAACTAGCTTGTGATTCCATCTTCAAAGTTCTTGAGCAAATATCTAATCAGATGTTTGACCTGAATTCCTTTTATACCTTCTCCAATGGTCAAATCCTAGTAAACTTGTCAGTACCTATAACTGCTATACTTCCAGACTCTACAATTTAAATATTGTATTTCATCAAATCTCAGATGTCATCAACTGGAAGATGCACCATTATTTCACATACCATTAAGAAAAAATGTTACCAATTAAACTGACATCTCAACTTCAGAGATGTCAAAATGGAAAAAACCCAACAACTCCTAAAATCAATGAACTACGGTATCTTTTTTTTTTAAGATTTTTATTTATTTATTTGACAGAGAGAGAGAGATCACAAGCAGGCAGAGAGGAGGAAGCAGGCTCCCCGCTGAGCAGAAAGCCCGATGCGGGGCTCAATCCCAGGACCCTGAGATCATGACCTGAGCCGAAGGCAGAGGCTTTAACCCACTAAGCCATCCAGGCACCCCTGAACTACGGTATCTTAACTCTGATGACAACTGCTAATCTTTTATAAGTCTCTTACTGTATTTTACTGTATTTTTTTTCCATTATATTTACTTCATTTTACCTTCTGTTATCTTTGACCTCAACTATACTTCTGGAAATTTGACCTCTTTATACTTTATACTATCCTAATCTGTTAACTCTTGCCTGTTAGCAAAAAATGAGGTTAGAGTTTCAAGACTTGAATTTAGAGAGGCAGCGATTCTATAACTTCATAGCACTCAGTCACATAGGCTGACAGAGAGAAGGCAGACTATAGGGGTAATCCAGGAATTTGGGAACTGGTAGGGGATAAGAGCCAGGTTGCAGGTATTTACAGGTAACTAACTGAAGTGATCAGCCATTTTTAAGTTAGTGTTAGTGTTTGTAATTCAATGCTTTAAAATACTTATCTCCCAAAATGAGAACCATTACATAACTACTGACCATCATTGGAACTGTCTGTAATGATCCACACCAGCCTGCCCATATTGTGCAACCCATACGCCACATGCCTCTCACTACAGTAAAATTATAATAATAATGGTTTATTTTTTGAAATAACTTTAGAATAATTCCATTAATCTGAATGTTTCTGGCTTTTAAACTCACATAAAGAATCTTCTCCTGTGGGGGCGCCTGGGTGGCTCAGTGGGTTAAGCCTCTGCCTTCAGCTCAGGTCATGATCTCAGGGTCCTGGGATCGAGCCCCGCATCGGGCTCTCTGCTCAGCAGGGAGCCTGCTTCCCACCTCTCTCTGCCTACTTGTGATTTCTCTCTCTGTCAAATTAATAAATAAAATCTTAAAAAAAAAAAAAAAAAAAAAAAAAGAATCTTCTCCTGTATATATAATTATGTGTTAAAACATCCTTTTAAAAAAGTCATTCCAACATTCTGGATTTAAATCATCTAAACTGTAGATATACAACAAAACCAGAACAGATCAAATTCATATGTGTGGATAAAGAATCATGTTCTATAGAAACTAAGTTGTGTACTTCTACACTATGTGGTTGGTGACAATGGTGAACAGGTCCAACACTCTCCTGACAAGTCATAAAAGCATGAAATTACCCCTAAAAGTTGGGAAATTCTCTGCTAGAATATCACCTCCATGGGATATAACTTATTAGTGGGGTTTTTTTTTTAATGTTTCTGAACATAAAGCACGGGTCAGCAAACTATGGACTACAGACCAATGTGGTACATCGCCTATTTTGGTAGAGCTCATGAACTAAAAATGGTTTCTACATTTTATTTTTTTTAAAGATTTTATTTATTTATTTGAGAAAGAGAGAGAGGGAGGCAGGAGGGAAAGAGGAGAGGGAGGCCACTCCTCCTACTTGTGCTCTCTCAGTCTCTCTCTGTCAAACAAATAAATAAAATCTTAAAAAAAAAAAGTTTTTAAAAAATAGTTTTTAAAAAAAACTTAATAATATATCATGGCACATGGGAACACCCGGGTGGCTCAGTCAGTTAAGTGTCTGACTCTTGATTTGGCTCAAGTCTTGATCTCAGGGTCGTGGGTTCAAGCCCCCTGTTGGGCTCCATACTGGGCGAGGAATCTACCTTAAAAAAAAAAATGTGTGTGTGCATATATATATATACATATAAAATGGCACATAAAAATTATATAAAATTCAAATTTCAGTTTCCATAAGTGAAGTTTCATTAGTAGAACAAAAAAACCCAAACACTCATTTGTTTATGTATTGTCTGTGATTACTTTTTTTGCTACAACAGCAGAGCTAAGTAGTTACAACAAGACTGTGTGGCCTGCAAAGCCTTAAATACTCTTTGACACTTTACCAAAAAAGTTCGCTGACTCCTAACCCAAAAAAAGTCTTATTTTATTGTGTAATTCAGTGATGACATTGACAATTATTTCCAAATGGGCACAAGAGTTTGAACCAACAGCAATTTGGAAAATGATGACCTCAGTCAATTAAACTTAAACAGTTTTCCAAGTAAATTAGTCTTAATTAGATTGGCAAAGTGGCAGATATCAAACACACTATTGCAAATATGCCACTTACAAGAGTTCATCTCTTTAATTTGGTTCTTCTAAGTCTTTACCTTCCTTCTCTTCAATTATCCCCCAAGCAACCTTTAGTAAGAATTCTCCAAAACTCATCAAGGAGTTGTAGGAAAATCTACCTAAAGGTATAGCATTTAGTCACTGCAACCCTACCTAGGTATCTTCCCTAGCTATCATATTTCCATGTTTCAGGAAAAAATAAAAAGCAAGTGTCATTATGAAATGTCAAGTGAATTGTGGCCAGTAGGTGGAGACAGTTTCTAACCAAAACTAGAGAAGCAAAATTTGAGTTGCAATGGAAATTTAAACTATCTTCACGTCTTTACCTTGAAAGATTTAGCTAACTTAGATAGGAAAAAGTGATTTTTTCCCCCTAGTTCAACAATAATAACCAGGCTACCTCCTATTTCCTAAATCAGGTTTCACTAAGGGATCAGAAAATAGAAAGGCTGGTTGTTGGATACGCCATTCCCTATAGAATATGAACCTACTTTACTAGAATTCGACTAGAATATATTCGACTAGAATAAATCGAAATTTCTCTTCTCTTACCAATAGAGCAGGAATATTTTCTGATCATTTAATCTTAAAAAAGTTAGCATCTTTCCTCTCAAATTAAAACTCTGGCCTTCTTCTCTACTAAATTTCCTAGCTACTTGATTATATAAACTGGGAATAACTATTCAGCAGGTAATGGTTTTGCTGACAGCTCCAAATCACCTTATCAAATACTATTTACCTTCACTCACAAAAAATATCCTTCTCAAAGATTTTTCTCATTTTATAAACAAAAAAGAATTTCTTTTATGTACTGCAAATTGTAGAAACAGAACACTGGTTGTAATTTCTGGGCCACTAGTCTAGTGCTACAAGGCAACTTCTATGCAGGACAAAGAAGGTTATTTCTATTAGGCCTCAAGCAAAGGCATTCTAAACTTCCTATCTCAACTCCTGATGCTTCTGCCACCCACTCAGTGCCCAGCACTCACTAGCTTTCCAAAGCTCCCCATAGGGTTTCTCTTGGGGGTTGCTCTGTCCTACACTTTTTCAGCACCTCTAATTTCAGTAGTATACACAACTCTGCCAGGTTTTAAGATGAAACTTATTTTGTTTTTAAGATTTTATTTATTCATTTTAGAGAGAGAGACAGAGAGTTGTGTGTAAGCAGGGAAGGGTAGAGGGAGAGGGAGAAAGAATCTAAAGCAGACTCTGCACCGAGCGCAGAGACCAACTCGGGGCTCAATCCCATAACCCTGAGATCATGACTTAAGCCAAAACCAAGAGTCAGACACTTAACCAACTGAGATACTCAGGCGCCCCAGATGAAACTCATTTTCAAAATAAAGCATACTAAGTGCAAAGGACTCACAGGCACCTCCTGCCACTTTCACTACCCAGAGGATATATTCAGTACAAAGAATTTCTAGATGGAATAAATGAATTCGGGGATGTCTTCTAAAAACTCCCTCTCTTTGAAACAGACATCGCTCTACAATCCTTTCCTGTCATGTCCCCAACAATCTTACTTACAGTCACATATTGTGGCAGGCATACAATACATACACAGTTTGGCAAGTTGGCTACCTACTTCAGCAAGGTTGACATATCTTACACTAAATCTTAGAAAGAAAAACATAAACTAAAGCCTCTAAAAATTCTAACTCACCAGGCAAGAGTAAAGACTCTAACTTAGCAAGTTTAACTTAATATGAAAATATACATTTGTCTTTACAAGGCTATTTTCAAAAACCATTTCTTTTTAAGTATTGTTCTAAACCACCTAGTATCGGAAGTCCTGAAATTTTTATTTTACCTTTCATATCATATAAAGTGTAGGTATCAGCGTTCCAACCTTCCCATATTAATAAACCCCAAACATTTACTCTCTTTATCAATTGCATGTTTCCCTAGAAAGCCACAATATTTAAACCTAGTGAAAGCCAACATGGCACCAAAAATAATTTTATCTCTCTTCCCTAGATGTTTCTGATCTTTTGAGAAAGTACTTAATTGGAAAGGAAGTCTATAGTTGATGGTTTCTATACAGTGGTTCCCCATTGGCCCCCTATATGTAGCCTCCTCTACTCTTCCTATTACTTCCTTGACTTTCTACTTTCAGCAAGTATCTGTTTTGAGTAATACTAAATGACTCCCCCAAAACAAGACTCTTGTAACTACATTTCCAGGTCTCCAATCGGATTCTTTAAATAACACATACTGGAAGAAGTAAGACTGAAGCAGCAGAACCAAGAGACTGGCTTGAGGTACTACAATTCCAGGGTCTTAAAACAGCTATATATTTGTCCAAAATCAATTTAACAAATAAAGGCAACAGTAGGAATGTAGAAAGTCTTTTTTAGAAAAAACTGACTGATCTATTTTCATCGTGACTTTGGCCTAATTACTTTAACCAGTGGTCCCAACTCTGCATATATACATACAAACCCCCAGCAAGGCTACCAACTGTTGGGAAAAATGAGAGCTCAAGATATTCCTAGTTAGAGACAATTTGAGTTCTACCAGGGCATGTGGTAATCCTCCAGGAATGCCTGTAGTTACAGAAACTCATTTCTCTGGCCATTCACTGCCTTCATCTTAAAGACATAATTGGCATAATTCTATAGGTGTTTTTATTAAACATTCATATATTTATTGTGTGTTTATTATGTGTTGAGAGTTGTTTTAATTTTCTTTCTCTATATAATGGAAAAAGCCCACAAGTCTGCCCACTAAGAAAGGTCTGAAGAAATACCAAATAATGCCTGGATGAAGACTCAATTCTACAGTCCATACAACTGGTCCCATACTGCCTCTTTTTCTGCTATCAGAGTCCAAGTTTCTCTTCAAAATGCTATAGAATTGCTGAGGAATATTCCCTGAGCTTAAACGAGTTGTAGTTTTCTGTTCCCAACCTAGGGATATAGACTGCCTCATATGTAATATTTTTAAAGCTGCTGCTCTGCAATGTACATCCCTCATAAAACCTTAATCACAATAAATTTAGTTAAATCCTTTAAAACCGGATTGCTCTAGCTTCACAGAACAAGTCTGGCTGCTCGGCTTCAATTCCCTGGAGAGAAGAGAGAAGCTCTGCTCTATTATGAAACCAGCTTGCCTAATCAAATTCCCTTTCAGAGAAAGAGGTCAAGGAGAATAACTGCTGTGCATTTTTCAATTCTTCCTTCCAAGAAATGACTGTGATTGACAGATGCTATTTCTTTGAGTTCCAATGGCCAAGATCAACTAATTGTTCCTTAGTTAAAAGAATGATACCAATCCACCAAGCTACAGGACTCTCTATAATCATAATACAGAATACTTTACATTTGTCAAGTTTCATGATTTTTGAAGCTTACATGAGCACGCGCACACACACACACATTCCTCTCTCTCCCTCCCTCTCTCTCAATAGCTCATTGGGAAGGTAGAACAGATATTACCCTTATTTTACACACAGGGAAGCTGCAAGAAAGGCAATATATCACTTGCCCAAGATGCACATGTTAGGTGGTAGATCTAAAACTCTTATGTTATCTTACAGTCTTGTGATTTCCTACACATGATATATCTTTGCAATCTCCTTGGTATGTCTACTAATCCCATTATCTGCCCCAACTTACTGAAATATTTACTAACAGAAGATAGCATGCAGATGCCTGGGTGGCTCAGTTGGTTAAGCGGCTGCCTTCGGCCCAGGTTATGATCCCAGGCTCCTGGGATCGAGTCCCACATCGGGCTCCTTGCTCGGCGGGGAGCCTGCTTCTCCCTCTGCCTGCTTGTGCTCTCTCTCTTTCTGACAAATAAATAAATAAAATCTTAAAACAAAAAAAAATCTTTCTTTAAAAAAAATAGAAGAAGACAGCATGTTCAGATGATATAGTGGTATAGTGGACATAGATTTGTATGGTGTAGTAGAAAGATATTTGGAGAGTGAGATGGGTTCAAATGACAGTTTTTCTACTTAAGGTGTATGACTTAGGGTAAATTGATAACTAGTCTCAACATCTTTACCTGTAAAACTGGTGTACCATCTACCTCACAGAATTCTAAGAATTAAATGAGTTAACATATTGTTAAGCACCTGATACATAAAAGATACTAAAATGTTAATTCCCTCCCCTAGAGTAGTCCTAAACAGATTACCAGTCTCCTGAGAGTCTAACTCATCTGATTTCAATGACTCCTAAAAACTAAGGGAGGAGGATTAGGGAAATTGGAGTGTTAACACTTTCCGGTACTTCCCTCAGACATGTGGGGTTTTTTGGCTGTCAGTATAATGAGCAGATTTTAGAAATGCAGTCAAACCAATTAAGAAAAAAATAGGAAAAGGCAAATGTATACAAATAAATAACATTTATGACGGGCACACGAAGTAATTAATTATCCTATCAACTAAACATATGTTGGAATGCCAGCTAGAATATACCAGTCAGAATAAAGAAGAGCTGAATTAATGTTACTTGTCCTACAGAATAATTGGTTAGATCCATACAAAGAGAAATAATATGAACATTAATCTAAACAATCCTTCTCTACTACTACCGAATAAGCCAAATGGGATAAAGCACTTTTCATAACAAATAAATGAATAATCACATTGACTGTAAGTTCTTAAAAGTGAGTTTACAGTCCCCAAAATGAATTTCTGGGTGCCTGGGTGGCTCAGTTTATTGGGCAGCTGCCTTTGGCTCAGGTCATGATCCCGGAGTCCCAGGATCAAGTCCCACATCGGGCTCCCAGCTCCGTGGGGAGTCTGCTTCTCCCTCTGACCTTCTCCCCTCTCATGCTCTCTCTCTCTCTCAATAAGTAAATAAAATCTTAAAAAAAAAAAAAAAAGGAAACCAAAATGAATTTCTTAGTTTAGAACAAATGATATCTGGGGCACCTGGCTGGCTCGGTCAGTGGAGCACATGACTCTTGATCTTGGGATTATGAGTTTGAGCCCCATACTGGGTATGGAGACTACTTAACAATAAAAAATAAAAGAATAAATCATATCTGAGTCTTAATTAAGACTAAGTCTAAATTAATACTAAGCCAACTCTTTCCTGGGATTATACTACATTTCAATAGTTAAGGGACAATCCTATAAATATTTGAATGACTTTCGACATGTTAAGCCCTGATCTATAAGAACTTATGTTGTTGCCGCTTTTATTGTTTTTCTGTTTGAAAAAATTTTTGTGTGTTAGATTCCCTCAGATAAGTTTTATTCTGTGGTTATAATCAATTCATGGCTTCTATTAGAACACTTTCGAAGCCGTATTCAGATACTGATATTAGTTGAAGGGACATACATATATTTGCATGTAACTTTTATGTATTGTAAGAATATTTTTTATCTCTTGGTCTTGGGAAATCAGCAGAATATTACTTATAATAAATGTAGTATTGTTATTTCTTGGTTTCCTTCTTTAAAAATTCCTTTTCCTCGCACCTGGGTGGCTCAGTGGGTTAAAGCCTCTGCCTTCGGCTCAGGTCATGATCTCAGGGTCCTGGGATCGAGCCCCACATTGGGCTCTCTGCTCAGCAGGGAGCCTGCTTCCTCCTCTCTCTGCCTGCCTCTCTGCCTACTTGTGATCTCTCTCTCTGTCAAAGAAATAAAATCTTAAAAAAAAAAAATTCCTTTTCCTCAACCACTAAAACTGAGCTTCCCAAAACTAGTTTCAAAGATAGAAAAAAAAAAAAGAATACTAGATGTCTTTGCTCTATTAATTTGAAGAAAATTGGCTAAGTAATATGCTTTAAGAGTAATGTTTCTCAATCTAGAAGCCAAGTTGTAACAGTGTCCCAAATACACTTATTTCTAAAAATACTTAAGTACCTTTTTATGAAGAAACTAAATTAGATGCAAAGTTTTCCCTACTAATGTCACTTTCATTCTCATATTACATTCAATCTTATTGAGTGGGAGAGAAAGAGTGACATATAGTAGTCAGCAGGAAATTTTGCACAACTAGTAAACTCTATTATATATGCTACAGCCTCAGCTGTGACAATTACAGATTATTATAGTGCTTATGGGATATTTTCTCTTTATCATGCATAAATTCATGATAATGAAGGAAGCAAGGAGAGTGAAGAAACTAGAACAAGTGCCTCTTCGGGGCTCATGTATGAGAATGCTATGAATGCTTAGTACCCACACAAAGCAAGTTATAATCACCTAATCACAGGGAAAGTGATGGAAAACAAATTATTTTACAAGTTCCTAAAAATGTTTAAGATTTGAAAATTCTGTGAATTCTAATTTTTTCACAGAGTATAATAAGAACTTACTCTTTAACAGTACATATTTATTTGCCTTAATATAACCTACAAAATGATGACCTAGGGAAAAAATAGAATTTATGTTTCTGGGAATAAAGTTTCATCTAAAAAAAAACTAAGGTGCCTCGTTAGCGCAGTAGGTAGCACATCAGTCTCATAAAAAAAAAACTAGTTTGGCCGTAATTACTTATTGTTGTAAAATGACAGATTTTGTGACACTAAATGAGTAATTTTATTACATGACCATAAAATCCTTTTATGAACACCATCCCATCCTACAAAAGAGTCTGTGGTAAAGTCACTAAAGGCAATTTAACAGCAAAGGCTCTGGACAAAGAACGCCTAATTTGAATCCTGGCTCTAACTTCACTAGTTGTGTGACCTTGGGCAAGTTACTTAATGTCTGTGCCTCAATTACTTCACCTATAATATGGGGGAATGATAATAATGTTACCTACATAATAAGGTTGTGGTAAGAATAAATGATATAAATAGCAATAGTGAGTACTTAAAGTTAGTTCTGCTTTACTTTCTCGTAATTTGGGGAGGTTGTAAAACAAATGGATAAACTCATGGGGAACATGTTTGTGATGATGTGAATGTTCTTTGCCATTTATACTAAGGGAAAAAAGAACTGGGAGGAGAGAGGATGCTTTTAAATGTTACTTACAGAAGGGACACCTGGGTGGCTCAGTCAGTTACTTGTTACTTAGAGAAGTAAAAACAGAAATTCTTACTTATTCCTCTGAACAAAAAAACAATGAAAAAATTCACTGGAAACAACAGATTAAACCACTCCATATCTGCTAACAAGTAGCAATTAAATAGCATTCACTTTTTAAAAAACACCTTTTTCTTTCACAGTCACCCAAAATATTTTTCAGTTTTACCAGCTCTTTTCAGATCAAGCAGGGATGGACATACTTAAACACTGTTCCTCTGTCATGCCGCTAAAATGAACTCGCATTTTTATTTTTATTTATTTTTTTATTTTTATTTATTTTTTAAGATTTTATTTATTTATTTGACACAGAGAGAGAGATGACAAGTAGGCAGAGAGGCAGGCAGAGAGAGAGGGGGAAGCAGGCTCCCTGCTGAGCAGAGAGCCCAATGTGGGGCTCGATCCCAGGACCCTGAGATCATGACCTGAGCCGAAGGCAGAGGCTTTAATCCACTGAGCCACCCAGGAGCCCCTAAAGGTCATTTTTAATCTCTAAAATTCTTTAGTTCTTCCCCAGGGATATGGCTCAATTTTCTTCTCCCACTGGCTAACAGTACCCTGCAAAAACACTAAACAACTACTTTTAAAAAGCACATGAAGTGGGATTGACTCCCAGTTCAGTGCTTGGAGGATTCCACTATAACACCCACTTCAATTCTGGAGTCTGAATGTTATACTGCTTAATTAGTAGGTTAAAAAGTCAGTACTGATTAAACACATGGAAAATGGAGAAAAATTCATTTTTCTTTTTAAAGATTATATTTATTTATTTATTTATTTATTTATTTATTTGAGAGAGGAGAGAGAAAGGAGTTGGGGGTGGAGGAGGGAAGAGCAGACTCCCCACTGAGCGAAGAGCCTGGACCTGAGCCAAAGGCAGATGTTTAACTGACTAAGCCACCCAGGTGCCCCTGGATGGAGAAAACTCTTGTGTTTCTTTTTCCCCACAGATAAATAGTTTGGGAACAGTGTTTCCAAAACCCCTGAATATAATGAGATACTTTCAGGGGGTGCTTGAGAGCCAAGTATTCTAGTGATAATAGTAAGACGATATTTGCCTTTTTTACTCTCATTATCTCATAAGTGTACAGTAGAGTTTTCCACAAGATACATGGTGTGGCAATGCACCAGACCAAATGCAAAAGCAGATATGAAATTCAAATTGTTTTTAATAAAGCCAGATACCAGAGAGATTTGCAAAAATACAAAACAATGCCGTTCTTCACATTGAATGTTTTGTTTCAAAAAATATATAGTTATTTTTCATATGGTTATTTATGTCAACACGTAATGGGCTTATTATTTTCAAATAAAATACATACATATTTTAAAAATTTCTCACTTTCAAAGAAATAGTAACATATAATATGTTTATTATTGTTATTATAAATAAATTTAAGTTCTCTATTTTAATTCCTAATGCTGTAAATATTGATAGCTATAACCCACATATGCAAAAACTCTGGGATCCTCAAATTGTTAAGAATGTAAAAGGGTCCTGAGACCAAAAAGTTTGAGAACTACTGCTCTAGAACACACACAACTCCATCGAATTATGTCTGTCACTATATTACCTCACATTATTACTGCATTTTATGTTACGGAGACTCAATTCTTTCATTTGCACCCCACAAAGAATATTTGCTCTAAAACTAGCTGGTTTGACAGATGCCTGGGTGGCTCAGTTGGTTAAGTGTCTGCCTTCAGCTCATGATTCCAGGGTCCTAGGATCAAGTCCTCCATCCAGCTCCCTGCTCAGCAGGAAGCCTGCTTCTCCCTCTGCCTGCTGATTCCCCTGCTTGTGTGCTCTCTCTCTGACAAATAAATACAAATCTTTAAAAAAAAAATCTTTTAAAACTAGTTGGTTTGATATGCCTAAAATTTATTGGGGGGAATGTCCTGGTTGTTTTGTTTTGTTTTAAGATTTTATTTATTTATCCGAGACAGAGAGATTGAGAGATCACGAGCAGAGGGGAGGGGTAGAGGGAGAAGCAGACTCCCTGGTGAAAAGGGAGCCTGACTCAGGACTTGATCCCAGGACCCTGGGATCATGACCTGAGCCAAAGGCAGATATTTAACCGACTGAGCCACCCAGGCACCTGGATGTCCTGGTTTAAAGAGAGAAATTACTGCTCACAATTGTAGAATGACATAAAGAATTTTAATCACATGGACTCTACAAGGTTAAGAACATTTCTCTTTGGAGGGAAGTTGGCACTAAGTCTAAGGACCTAAGTTCTTTTTTGTGTGTGATCTTTTTTCCTTTCCATTAAGACTTGCCAGGGCTGGAAGGTAGAGTCCTCAATTCCAGTTCCCTGACACCATGGGAAGACTTTAGCAAAATAATCCTTCCTGGTCAGGGTAAGAAAGCTGGTCATCTCAGAACACACATAGCTCATCACTTCCTTGCCTTATGGATTCTCCATTAGGAATCTCTACACACTAATCTCTGCCCAATTCTCCAACAAAAACTTGGAAGTGTAAGTCAGTTCAACAAATTTGGGTGCTCTTGAAAGAATGACTCGTGGAGGCCACATGTAGGAGAAAAAGAAAAGAACACAGTGGATCCTAGCTGTAAATAAATACAATACACACATCAGGGAAGCAACAGATGGGATAGAAAGAGAAGACTGCAGCTCTAAACAGTTGATGCTAGTTAAAAATACATACTTATAAACATACATATACATGTAAACACCTAGAGCTGGCTATCCCATTCTCACGAACTCCTGAGCAACCCTGGACCCTTCTGTATCATGTCTTCTAATATTTTATAGTCCAAGACAAATTTTAACTAGATTTCACTTTTATAAAAATATTGTTGAAGAAATCTGAAATTTGTCTACCTTCCTAGAGCTATAAATTGATACAATAAAAACTATACTATTCTAGTTGGCCAAAAATAAAGCTCCAGAAACTAATGATTTGAAGATTTTTTATTTCTCAATACACTTTCCTGCTTTGAAAAAAATTATTTTAAAAAAATTTCACTCTCATTTCTTTTTAATTAATCAACAATTACATACTGAACATAGAAAAGAGAAAGCAAGAGTGAAAGTAACAAGTGAGAATCCTCTAAGAGAATTCCTTATCCCCATTCCCAGAAAGGTGAAAAATCCCATTGACTCAAGATGGCCCCCAAACAGCTACTCCAAGCTTTTTCTGCCCCTCCTATTCCTCACTCTTATCAGATGACCTTACTTCTTCTCTGAGAAGACTGACAAACTCTCTCATCTTAACTTCAGAATCACTCTCTATTCAAAATCAAGCCCAACACCATAGCTTTCTTTCCTTTATTACTGCCATGCAGCAGAATTCACATCCTTATCACTTCCCTTAAACTATTCAGCTAGAACACAGTCTTCCTACTTCAGGAAATCTTGGAAATCAATTATTCATAATAAAATGTATTCAAATTAAATAATTCATTAACTAGGCTAGAGGACAGTGCTTCCTTTTCTTTTTTAAATAACTCCATTGTAGAAGGGTTTAAAGATATTAAAATGATTTTAATATTTGGATCTTCATTTTGTTTTTTAAAGCTTCAGATGTAATGTGTTTCTTTATTCTATTCCGGGGAGGGTTCTTCCCTGAGGTCACAAGATCAAATCAGACCAGATTAGTAGACGGGTTTTAAAGTAAAAAATGACCACCTGATGCTATTTGGAAGGCAATATGAAACAAGATAGCGATACTGAGTTCAGGCCTCAGGGCCTGTAGTACAAGAAGTATTGCTCTATTCATACAATAATAGAACATAATAAATCTCTGTTTTAAAGATAATCACTGGGGGCGCCTGGCCGGCTCATTTGCTAACTTGGAAGAACATGAAACTCTTGATCTCCCAGTCATGAGTTCAAGCCCCATGTCGGGAGTAGAGATCACTAAAAAAAAATAACCTTATAAAAATAAAAAATAAATTAAAAAAAAAAAGATAATCACTGAACTCTAGTAGAATCAAAGCAAGAGGAACGGGATGCCTGAGTGGCTCAGTCGGTTAAGCATCTGCCTTCAGCTCAGGTCATGATCTCAAGGGTCCTGGGATCAAGCCCTGCTTCAGGCTCCCTGCTCAGCAGGGAGCCTGCTTCTCCCTCTCCCTGCTTGTGTGCTCTCTCTCTCTTTCATGCTCTCTCTCAAATAAATAACATCTAAAAAAAAAAAGAAAGAAAAGAAAAAAGGAACTACCTAAAAAAATACCTAAAATATAAAACTTAGTCTCTCAAAATGTTTGAGGAGAAAAAGGTCAAGTTTAACTGAAGTCTGGAAAATCCTAATCACTACTTTATCTTTGACAAATATACTTGTTTGGTTTATGTATTTATCACAAGACATTTTAAGTACATAAAAAGTATAGCAAATAGGGGACTTCCCAATCAGAAAAAGGCAATTATCATATGATCTCACTGATATGTGGAATTTAAGAAACAAAACAGAGGATCTCAGGGGAAGAGAGGAAAAAATAAAAAAGACAAAACCAGAGAAGGAGACAAACCATAAGAGACTCTTAATCAGGGGCGCCTGGGTGGCTCAGCTTGTTAAGCAACTGCCTTCAGCTCAGGTCATGATCCTGGAGTCCTAGGATCGAGTCCCGCATCGGGCTCTCTGCTCAGCAGGGAGTCTGCTTCTCCCTCTGACTTCTCCCTTCTCATGCTCTCTCAGAATCTCTTTCTCTCTCGAATAAATAAATAAAGTCTTTAAAAAAGAGAGAGAGAGAAACCCTTAATCATAGGAAACAAATGGAGAGTTGTTGGAGGGGAGAAGGGTGGAGGGATGGGGTAAATGGATGATGGACATCAAGGAGGGCATTCAACGTAATGAGCACTGGGTATTATATAAGACTCAGGAACTACAGGCCCGTACCTCTGAAACCAATAATACATTTATATTCATTAACTGAATTTAAATAAAAAATGTTTAAAAAAAATAAATAGGGTACTTCCATTTCCAGCCAATAAGGAGTAAAAGGTACAATATTCACCTACCCGTTTAAATCGAACAAACAAAAACAGACAAAATTTATGAAACGATGGTTTTGAAGACACTGCTCAGGCAGTGAATGAAAGGACAGTGACCCTGAGAGATAGGAAACAAGTGAAATGAGTTCTATGAATGCCTCAGCTTACTACCTTGAGACCATTCCCAGGGCACAGTTCAGGGAGAAGGAACCCAGGTTGAGCCCAGCAGACTAGTTGAGGAGATGGAGCTGAGAGTTGGGGGGAGACCAAGGCAGATACAGTTTGCAGGAAAGAGTGCTGGAGAAGAGAAGGCTACACAGAGAGCACTCTGGTAATACGTGGTGAGCGCCCTCAAGTATTCCACAGAGTACTGATCAGTGATTGCATGTAAGGGACCATTCGAAGGATCAGAGGGAACACTGTCACTCAAATAAAACAAGAATAATGCCTATTCTTTTTAATTTTTATTTATTTTTTTTATTAACCATATAATGTATTATTTGCCCCAGGGGTACAGGTCTATGAATCATCAGGCTTACACATTTCACAGCACTCACCATAGCACATACCCTCCCCGACGTCCATAACCCAGCCACCCTATTCCTCCCCCACCACTCCTCGGCAACCCTCAATTGTTTCCTGAGATTAAGAGTGTCTTATGGTTTCTCTCCCTCCCTGGTCCCATCTTGTTTCATTTTTGCCCTCCCTACCCCCCATGACCCCCGGCCCTGCCTCTCAAATTCCTCATATCAGAGAGATCATATGATAATTGTCTTTCTCTGATTGACCTATTTTGCTTAGCATAATACCCTCTAGTTCCATCCACGTCATTGCAAATGGCAAGATTTTGGGGTTTTTTGATGAGGAATAATGCCTATTCTTGAATGGCATTCAGGAATACCAATCAGAATGGAAAAGCCCCCAATTTACAGAGCACTGGGTCGAGTATTCAGAAGGGTGTGGGATAAAACTACCTTAGATGGAAAACTGCTCTGGCCCAACCTAACAAATCCTAAATGGGAGACCAAGAAGGGTCAAAGTGTGATAATAACTTAGCTGTGATAGAGAACAAAGAAAAAGAAAAACATCCAGTATCCACAAGGTAAAAGTCACAATGCTTAGAATCCAAACAAATTTAACAGACATGCAAAGAAACAGGAAAATATGACTCGTAAACAGGAGAATCAGCTGAAATTTATACAAAATTGACACAGATGTCAGAATTAGTAGACATGGACATTAAAACAGTTATTATACCTGTATTCCATTTTCAAAAAAAATACATGGGGGGCACCTGGGTGGTTCAGTCAGTTAAGCAACTGCCTTTGGCTCAAGTCATGATCCTGGAGTCCCAGGATCGAGTCCCGCATTCGGCTGCCTAAGTGTGGAGTCTGCTTTTCCCTCTGACCTGCCCCCTCTTGTGCTCTCTCTCTCTCTCTCTCACCCTCTCTCTCTCAAATAAATAAATAATATCTTAAAAAAAAATAAATGGAAACATGGGAGATATAAGAAAAGATCTAAATCAAACTTCTAAAAATTAAATGTACAATGTCTTAGATGAAAAATACGCTGCATAGGATTAACAGCAAACTAGACAAAACCAAATAAGAGAGGAGTGAACTTGAAGACAAACAAAAGAAACTATCCAAAATGACCCAGAGGAAAAAAGGGGAAAAAAAGGCCATCAGTGAATTGTGGGAACTTTAAGCTGCCTAATATATTTGTAATTTGAGTTTCTTAAAGGAGAGGGAATAGAGACAGAAAAATATTTTAAAAAACAATTGGAGGGGCCTCTGTTGTTAAGCTCAGTTGTTAAGCATCTGCCTTTAGCTCAGGTCATGATCCCAAAGTCCTGGGACTGAGCCCCGCTCATCGGGCTCCCTGCTCAGTGGGAAGTCTGCTTCTCCCTCTCCCACTCCCCCTGCCTGTGTTCCCTTCTCTCACTGGGTCTCTCTGTCAAATAAATAAAAAAATTTTTTAAGATTTTATTTACTTATTTGACAGAGAGAGAGAGATCACAAGTAGGCAGAGAGGCAGGCAGAGAGAAAGGGGGAAGCAGGCCCCCTGCTGAGCAGAGAGCCCAATGCGGGGTCTCAATCCCAGGACCCCAAGATCATGACCTGAGCCGAAGGCAGAGGTTTTAACCCACTGAGACACCCAGGTGCCCCCAAATAAATAAAATCTTTAAAAAATAAAAAATAAAACAAATATGCCAGCAAAGAAATATGAGCGAATGATATATAATTAACCCAAAATAAGACAGAAAGGAAAAATAAAACTAGAACAAATGGGATAAATAGAAAACAAATAGCAAGGCAGTAGATTTAAACCTAATCATATCAATAATCACTTTAAATATAAATAGTCAATTGAAAGACAGAGATTGTCATTTGCATTAATAAAGCAAAACTCAACTATATGCTGTATAGTACTACGCACTTACTAGAATGGCTAAAAATAAAGACTGCCCATACCAGGTGTTGACAAGGATGTGGAGGAACTCAAAATCTCCTATACTTCTGGTGGGAATATAAAATAGCAAAACCATCTTGGAAAACAGTTTGGCAGTTTCTCAGAAGTTAAACATACTTATATGATCTAAATATCATACTCCTAGATATTTAACAAAGGAATGAAAGCATATGTGTACAAACACTTGTACACAAATATTCACAGCGGCTAAGAGCCCCAAACTGGAAGTAACCCAAATATCTGTCAGCAGGTAAAAAAACAAAGTAGGTCTAGCCATACAATGTAATACTACTAAGATGTAAAAGGAATGAACCTTTGACCACTCAATAGCATGGATGAATCTCAAAATAATGATGCTAAGTGAAACAACTATAAACCCCCACCCCCAAAAGACTATGCACTGCATGATTCCACTTATATAAAAGTGTAAAAAAAATGCCAACTCATCTATTGTAACATAAAGTAGTTCAGTAATTGCCTAGGGATGAGGTAGGTTGCAAGGGGCAGAAGACTTTACAGGTGATAGATACATTCTTTATCTTAACTGTGATGACAGTTTCACAGTTGTATACCTATGCCAAAACTTTTTAACTTGTACACCTTCGATACATTTTTACTTATTAATTTAACATATGTGATGATTATAGGCCTATTCAGGTTTTTACTTCTTCTTGAGTCAGTTTTAGTAAGTTAGCTTTATTTCTGATTTGTATTATTTTTTCATTGATCTATGAGTTACTTGGAAGTATGCTAAGCCTCTAAATTTCCAAATACATAGTTATTTTGATCATCTTTTAGTTTAATTTCAATCTTTATTAAACTGAGTATGAGAACATACTCAGGCTTAAATACCCATTCATTGGTTTTGTTGACACTTGCTTCATGAATTCAGTATTCGTACAATTTTCTAAAAACTGCTTAAAAAGAAAATATATTCTCATCTATTATGTGTGGGACTCTGTAGAGGCCCACCAAATCAAGCTTGTTGGTCATTTGTTCGAATCTTCTCAAATTTTTTGTCTGTTTGACCTGCAATCACTGAGACATGTTAAAATGTCCTGCTTTGTAGAGTCATCAATCTTCCTAAAATTGTATACGTATTCTTTCCTCCTATATTCTATCTACATATTTTGAGGTCATATAGTATTGGATGCATAGGATTTGGAATTATTACACCTCCCTGGTCAATTATTCCTTTTATAATTTTTTGTGATTGATTTTTAAAATTTTAATGATGATTTTTGGCTTCAAGTTAATTTTGCCTACTAATGCCCAGCTATACAGCTTTCTTTTAGAATATGTTTTTCCATACCTTACTTTCAATGTGATTCTTTATGTTTTATTAAGTATACCTCTTATAAACTGCATAGAGCTGAATTCTTTTATATTCAATCTAATGATGTTCTAGTCGTCTATTACTACATTAAAAACTACCCCAAAACTTAGTGGTAAACAATAATCATTTTATTTTTCTTATGATTTTGTGGGCCACAAATTCTATCAGGGCATAGCAGAGATAGCAGGTCTCTGACCCACAATGTCAGGGACCTCAGATGGGATGACTTGAATAGATGAAGATGGCTAGGATGTCTCAACAGGAGCTATTTGTCTGAGACCCCAATTCTTCTCCAGGTGCTGTTTGCTAGGGCTGGACTGTCCAACATGCTTCCTTCACTCACTCACATTGCTGACAGTTAGTTGACGCTATTTGTTGGTAGCTCACTGGGGCTACCAACCAGTGCCTACATGTGTCCTCTTCATATGGCTTGGGCTTCTTACAGCATGGTAGCTAGGTTCTGAGTGCGAGTATTCCAAAAGGCATAGGCAGAAGCTGCAAGGCTTCTTATAACCTAGCCTCAGAAGTCTTAGAAAGTGGCACTCAATTGGTCAAGCAAGTCACTAAAGCCAGCCTAGATTCAAAGGGAGGAGAACAATAGACTCCACCTCTGAATGGCAAGGAAGAAATTAACAATGGCCACTTTGGAGAAAAGCTACCACATAACCACCCTCTGGCCCCAACAAGTCCCTCCCACATGCAAAACACACTCACCCTCTTCTAAGACCTTCAAAAGTCTCATCTCATAATGGCATCAGCTTGATGTCCAGAATCTTGATTATCTAATTCAGGTCCAGGTGAGATTGAGGCTCCTCAGATGCAGTTCCTCAGGTACAGCTACTGGAGTATAGTTCCTCTTGATCTGAATAAAGAAACAAATTATCTGCTCCCACACACCCAACACACAAATGTACAACAGTGAGACTGACTCAGGATAACCACAATTACACTCTCATTCAAAATATGAGGAAGAAGGGGAAGGAACAAGAAACCCATAGCAGTTACTGGTCCATAGCAATTCTGAAATTTAATCAGACACACATCACCAGTTCCTTGATTACAGCCCAATCCTATTCCCTGAGAATGAGTCTCCAAAACTCTGCACTCCACCTGAGTCATCCTTCCTTTCGCATAAGAGATGGCTAATGTTTGCAACGAGTAGCCTTCTCAGCCGGCTTCCTGCTTGTATCTACATCATCTGATTAGAAGTCCAAAGGTTTATTTTCAGTTTTTACTGTCTCTGTTCCTTTTTAATCCAAGCTGAAGCTGCTTCTTTTAGTACAATTTCTTTAAAACCTTGCGGATCTCCTATGACTCTTAGAAGAGTTCACTCCAGGAGACATAGCCATACCAACCTTCTCTATTTTAAGTTCTGTGTTTGAGGCTACAGTACGAAAACATCCTTACGATCCTTAGAAGCCCTATTATTTAACAGAGAGGGTGTAAGAGGTATTCTTTTAAGATCTTTGGACATCTTTTTATCTAGCTGACACATTCTATGAGGCACTGCCTTATATCTTTCTGAAGTCTTAACAAAGGGATTTATATTTGCACCCTTGAGATCTTTACTCTGAGGCCATATTTTATTGGTAGAATCTTGAATTTTACCTTTGCTCTGAAGCCATTGTGTTAACCCATTAGCCATCTAGAGCAACTGGAGATGAGAAAAAGTTTTATTTTAAAACACAACAGATCCTGGGTTAGAAACATTTCCCCTGTAAGTTCTGCTTAAAAACTGAATATAGTTCATTTTCTACCTCATTCATCTCTATAGAGGCAGTTAGCAGTAGCTAGGTAACACTTGCCAACATTCTGCCTGGAAATTTCTTTGGATAAATCCAATTCATTGGATACATTTTCTATCTTCCACGTTCCCACATTTGACAATGCTAACAAACCTTGTACCATTATATAACAATGATTCCCTGTTATCCAGCCTCCAATAATACTTTTCTCACTGTGTTTCAAGACTTGACTAACAGTTTCTCAAAGTCCCTTCAGCTTCTACTCACCACCAAGTTCCAAAGCCAATCTAAATTTTAAGTTATAGATGCACCTCACTTGCAGCTACCAAATTCTTTTCAATTATCTATTGCTACCAAAAAGTACTCCAAAACTTAATGTAATAAAACTACAATCATCTTATTATGCTCATAATTCTGAGGGTCAAGAATTCAGACAGGGGATAGGGGATAGTTTGTGTCTGCTGCACGACATCTAGGGCTTCAGACAGAGTGGTTTTAATGGCTGAAGATGGCTAGACTGGGTCCATATGCCTGGGGCCTGGGTTTTTCTCCATATGATGTCTGCTGGGACTGGAATGTCCAAGATGACTTCTTCACTCACTCACATGGCTGGCAGTTGATGCTGGTTGCTGGCTGAGAGCTCAGCTGGGCCTCTCCATCTGGCTTGGGCTTCTCACAGCAGAGCAGCTGGGTTCCCAGACTGTGTTCCATGGGAGAGCATTCCAAAAAAATAATGTTGAAAGATAGACGCAAGCTGCAAAAGCGTGTCATGACCTAGCCTTAAAAGTCCCCAAATGTCACTTCTGGTATCTTCTATTGGTCAAACAAGTCACTAAAGCCAGCCCAGATTCAAGATGAGTGGGGGAATAAACTTGACCTTCAGGAGGAAGAATAGCATACATGTAAAGGAAATGAACTAATATCAGCTACCTTGGAAACACGCTATAAAGGACTATCTGTCTTTTAAGTGCTGAATATAATTCACTTCCTTTAGTATGATTACTGATGCATTTGAATTAATTTCTACCATCTTTTATTATGCCTTCTATTTATCCTTTCTTTTCTATTACATTATCCTTTCCTGCTTTCTATTAGATTGAGCAAGTGCACAAATCATAAACTCAATGAATTATCACAAAGTGAAATAGTCATGTAACTACCACCCAGGTCAAGAAATTCAGCACTCTAGAAACCTCCTTCACCCTCCCTCCCAATCACTGTTTTTTCCCTCACTATCATGATTTTTAACACGGTATGTTAGGGTTAATAGCTTTATAAAAAATCATATAGTACATATTCTTTTGTGTCTGGCCTCCTTCATTCAGCATTATCTTCATTAGACCATGATCGTGTGCATAGCAACATTTTATTCATTTCCATTACTTTCTAGTATTCCACTGTATGAATATGCCACAATTTATCCATTCTATCATTGATGTTGTCCACTGAGTTTTAAATTTCAATGACTGCATTTTTTAAAGTTCTATTTAAAAAGAAAATCTTCAGAGCACTTTTGGTTGTGGGAATCCTGTATGGCCTATATTGAAGATATTCCCATAAAGAAGTTTTGCATTTTCTTCAGCCTGAGGCATCAGGCTGTGACTGTCACTGATTCAGGACTACTTTATATATTAATTTCTCAGCTTTAAAGAGGGACATTCTAAACCAAAATTACAGGAGAATAAGCTCATGGTAACAAATTCTCAGAAAAAACTTTTTCACCTAGAATTCATACAGTGTGTGACATCACATCACTAGACAGATGTTTTTCTAGATCATCTTTTCAATAGTGTGACCACCATTTGAGGAATTTAGCTTTATGGAGGGAGGCAGGAAAGTCCCCTGTTCCTGTATGCCTGTTAAAACTAAGCTTCTTCATTATCCAGGGCCAGCCATAGTTTTAACTAATGCAGTTACCACTTTAGTTTTTAATTCCCCCCTCATTTTTGCCCTTGAGGATTTTCCTTACTTTTTTTTTTTTTAACAAGCTCAGTTATGGAATTTAAAATAATGTTTGTTATATTTTATCTGTTAATTTATAGGAATCTCAATCAAGTACACTTTTCACCTTTTGTCAAATGTAAAGCACATGACGGGAAAAAAAATCCAAAAAAGCCATAGGCCGCAAAACGCAAAAAGAGGAAGAAAAAAAAGAAAAGAAAAATCTTTTGCCTTTTATCACACATAGGAGATAGCACTCACAGATCCAAGGTTATCTGCACTAATTAAATTCTAACTACAGGAATGTGTATACTCTATCATCCTCTCTGAATTTCATTGTGCTCTGGGGAGGAAGAACACAACGGTGAGGACACCAATCAAGCAGGTATACCAAGGCAGTTCTAAACACAACTGATGTTACATTAGGAAGGCAGAATCCTTCAATCAGGGTGACCTACATTATACAATGAGGAAAGATGTAAAGGAACTGAGAAATGAAGTATTAAGATAAACCTAACAGTTTCGGGGCACCTGACTGGCTCAGTTGGTAGAGCATGCAACTCTTGATCTCAGGGTTGAGTTTGAGCCCCATGTTGGGTGTAGAGATTATCTAAATATAAAAAAGATTTTTAAAAAATGATAAACCTAACAATTTCCTAAAGGGCTTCATTTTCTTTTCAGTAGACTTCTGTCCTCTCTCCTACCAAGTACTATGTAACTACATAAATCTGCGGGGATAAAAAACTTTCCATCAGTAGTGTAAGTATAAACACTATTCAGCTAAAAAATAAAAAAAGTAAATAGGAGAGAAAATAGAAATAAGAAACAGTAAATGAAAGACACTGGGACAATATCAACAAAGCATATTTTTAATGTCCATAAAAAACCATGAAATACTACAAATTATTTACTTGATATATATTATGTACAAAGTATTGTATTAAATGATAGGACACAAATATGAACTAAGACTCAAGCAAATTTATCAGGTAAGGCAGAGCTATAAATACTATATACTTTCAAGTGACCTTTAAAAATATGAAACACAAAAATAATAAATTTAGGAAGGGAAACACTTTAAAAGTCAAGAGGTATATAAGTATCCCATTTATATGAAATGTCCAGAACAGGCAAATCTATACATACAGAAAACAGATTAGTGGTTGCCTAGAGGTGGTGAGGGTGGAATGGAGTGGGAGGAGTAGGGGAATGATTACTACAGATTTCTTTTTGGGATGCTGAAAATGTTCTAAAATAAGATTATGGTGATGGTCACACAGTCTATAAACATAAAAGAGGGGCGCCTGAATGGCTCAGTGGGTTAAAGCCTCTGCCTTCGGCTCAGGTCATGATCTCAGGGTCCTGGTATTGAGCCCTGCATCGGGCTCTCTGCTAAGCGGGGAGCCTGCTTCCCCTCTCTCTCTGCCTGCCTCTGCCTACTTATGATCTCACTCTGTCAAATAAATAAATAAAACCTTAAAAAATAAATAAATAAAAGAAACACTGAATTGTATACCTTAAATGAGTGAATTTTACAGTATGAAATTATATCTCAATAAGGCTATTTTAAAGTCAAGAGATCTATTTATTTTCAAAAAGCTAGAACATTCTACCAAAAGAGAAACTCTGCCCACCAAGCTATCTTCAAGGTATCTTTGTTTGTTTGTTTGTTTGTTTGTTTCAACAAAGGAAAGATTCAGTCCAGCATTGATGCTATCTCCAAAGAAGCATAAACCCTGTTAAAACTCCCTAATGTTTCCTTCTAAAAAGTTATAGCTTTTTAATACTTGTTTCTTTCTACCTCGTTATAACACAACACTCTGTCAAAATGAACTTCTTTAGGGTCTACAATAAAAAGGAGTTTACGGTCTATGATAAAAGTGAATGACAGGGGCGCCTGGGTGGCTCAGTGGGTTAAGGCCTCTGTCTTCGGCTCGGGTCATGATCTCAGGGTCCTGGGATCGAGCCCCGCATCGGGCTCTCTGCTAGGTGGGGAGCCTGCCTCCCCCTCTCTCTGCCTGCCACTCTGCCTACTTGTGATCTCTCTCTCTCTCTGTCAAATACATAAATAAAATCTTTAAAAAAAAAAGTAAATGACAAAAACAAGATCCTAAAGATAGCACAGGGATTTATGTCATCCCACAAATGCTAAAATTCAGACTTGGAAATTATTACTTAAATTAGAACTAAGAGGGGATGCCTGAGTGGCTCAGTCGGTTAAGTGTCTGCCTTCGGCTCAGGTCATGATCCCAGAGTCCTGGGACTGAGTCCTGCACTGGGCTCCTTGCTCGGCGGGGAGCCTGCTTCTCCCTTCACCTCCGCCCCTCTCCCTGCTTGTGTGCTTTCTCTCTGATAAATAGATAAATAAAATCTTAAATAAATAAGAACTAAAAGTGGAGTAGATCAAAATGGGAAGTTTGTCTAAAAACTCTTCAAAGAAATTATTCAAAGAAAAACTCTTCAAGAAATTATTTCTCACTTTCATCTCTATTTCTCTAGATACCGCCCGTCATCGATTTTTTTCTTAAAACAGATAATTTGACATTTTCAATGCTCTTACTCTCATGTTGCAGGGACTATGAAATAAACAGAAATTAGTACTACCATTCATCCAACCATACAAGACTAGAAACTTGTTCTCCTCTTACCACACAGAGCATCCACCCCAACATAAAAATGTCACCAAATTCCATCAATTCTATCATCTTATTATCTCTCTTATTAGATTTCCTCCATTTCCTGTCATATGAAAGGCCTTTATCCTCTCTTACTTAGGTAACTAAACAGCCTGTTTTCTTTGCCTTCAATACTACCCTCACCCCTTGTGGCGCCTGGGGCGCTCAGTCAGTTAAGCGTCTGCCTACAGCTCAGGTCATGATACTAGGGTTCTGGGATGGAGCCCCATGTCAGGCTCCCTGCTCAGTGGGGAGCCTGCTTCTCCCTCTCTCTCAGCAGTCATCCCCCCTGCTTGTGCTCTCTCTCTGCCAAATAAATAAAATCTTAAAAAAAAAAAAAACTACCCTCACCTCTACCTCCAATATATTATCCGCAGTAATATCCAAATCTAATAAGGCTAAGGTAAACTCAATAAACTGGAGAGCATGCACACACACACATATACATCCTCTCTTTCTTACTTTAAATTGACATTTTTTGCTCATGTTATTTTATAATCCATTTTTTGTTTTCACTTAAAACATAATGATCATTTAAAACAACCAGAATGATCAATTCCCCTTCTCATTAAGTATACTTGTACAACATAATTTTTTTTGTACAATATAATTTTTGATGGCTGCATATTATTACATTCTATAGACATACCATATTTTATTATTTCTTCATAACATAATATACTCATGCTGTATCAGTAAACAAAAAAGTTTCTCTTCAATGTTTTATCTTTCCTTGAAAACCTATTTATATCTAAAATTATAACTCCATCTTAAAACACTGAAAAAATAAAATAAAATTTTAAAAAATAATAATTTAAAAAATAAATAAATAAAATTATAACTACAGGGGCACCTGGGTAATGCAGTTGGTTAACCGTCGACTCTTGGTTTTAGCTAAG
>CM052887.1:73742217-73978104 GCA_028534135.1 Potos flavus | reverse complement strand
TGGTTTATTAATTCTATTCTATTAAACTGTATTTAAAAATTCTATTTATTCTATTTTATTCAAGCCTTGGATGTCTCCTCCACCACCACTCCTACCTCAGCATCTCGCTCAGTATCATTATTAAATTAGATATTCAATGATATGAGTGATTTATCCAGATAATGTCACCCTGGTAAAAATATTATGTCCTTTATGCTACCTAAACCTGAGATGACACCTTAGTTCAGGGCTCTTCCCAGGTAGGATTCTTCAGCATTTCCTTAGATTCTGTGAGTTACTCTTGTTACCCTTATAATATTCTCCTTCCTCTACCCACTCTTTTTTTTTCTTTTTGCTTAAACCAACTTGCAACCAAAGAAAACCAAACTGATAAAGGCTGGAACACTTTGTAATTGCTCAATAGACATTTGCTGAGCAAAATAGTGAATGAATGTAGTGAAAGTCAGTTAAACGTCTACTGAGAAGGAAAAAATGGATGCAGACAAGAAACAGGAATATATTGAAACTGGAAGATACTAACTACACTGACAGTAGGTCACTATATCAAAACAATTATCTTCATTTTGGACTTTTCCCTTACTCTCATTCTAAAAGCTGCTTTCACCAAAGGCTTTGAAGTCATCCTTAACTCCTCTTTCTTTCAAATACTAGTTGAATTTATTAGCATATCTGATTTGCTCTACTTTCAAAATATATGTAGAATCTAACCACTTCTCCCATCTTCACTGCTATTATCTGATCCAAACTATCATCATCTCTCATCTGGTCATTGCAGTAACCTTCTAACTGGTCTTCTTACTACTACTCCAACCCCTTTCAATATATTCTCAACCCTGCAGCCAGAATGATCTTGTTAAAACTTAGATCTTGTCACTCTGTTTGAAACTTTCCAATCCCTTCCTATCTCATTTAGAACAAAAGCTAAAGCCTAAAATCCTTAATATGATCAATTAAGACCATGTATGGTATGTCACCCTGTTACTTTCTGGCCTCATCCACACAACTCTCCGTCTCTACTCTACTCCAGCTACACTGGCTTTCTTGCTATTCCTTAAGATCACCTGGTATTACCAGCCCCTCAGAACCTCTGCACTTGCTTTATTCTCTGCCAGAACACTATTTCCTCACTCTTATATAAAGCAACTCCATTCAGGTCATGCCATTCAATTATGTCATTTCTTCCTCTCCTAGCTGCTGCCATCTATTAAACTGGTCTCTCTCAGATTCCAGTTATGCTAAATTCCATCATTAACCTGGGCTTAGCAAAGGAAAGGTAAGTGGAATTGTTGGGTGGGGCTTCCTAGAAGAATCCCTACCCCCCCTTTTTGGCCATTTGCCCTTCCTCCTTCTTGATGGTTATAATACAGAAATAATGCCTTGAGCTCCAGCAGTCATCTTGAACCAGAAAGGATGGAAGCAACATACTAAGAATGATGGAGCAAAATGACAGGAATCTGGGTCCCTAATCTTTGCAGAGTAACCATACCAACCTTGTAATACTTATTATCTCTGTATGTCTTTATAAATACAAGAATACATTCTGAGGATTACAGGTGAGTAGAAGTAATATATTATGCATATAACTTACTCAGAATGTAATACATACCATAAATACTATAAAAGATGTAAAACAATGATTTTACATGAACAAAGATAGTGTATTTTATGAGAAAATAAATCCATGTGCATATAAACCATTGTCATTGATGAGTACTGTCAAATGCACCTGAACTAATTCCGAGTATAGTTTTTCCAGTGCACGTTGCCCTGGGTTCCATTAATAAGGAAGCAATAAAAACTGGATACTGAGTAGACAACTAGAAGTTCTGCAACATTGGGTGAATTCAATAATGCATGTGGGTGGCCCATGAAGCTCTGGCCTTCAAGTTCCTTCATTTTATCTCTAATGATGTTCTCCTTCATTCTATCTCAGCTAACCACTACCAAGGCCACACCCCAGATTTTATCACCACCGGAAACCATTCCATCTCCAATAGAGCTTATTTGGGTAATTTGCTCTCTGACCTCTTCTTTTAGCTTGCTTGTTCAGTTACTCCTACTATGATCTCACATTGACTTTAGCTTACTGATCCTTTTATTTTCAATTTCTTTTTGCCGTCTCTTTCATTCCTTTTCCTTCTCACCCATGATTTCTTACCCTTACATCCCATGAATCACCATTGTTAACGCTTTATGTCCTCTGAGCCCCATAACAGTATATCCAATTTTTCTACTAGTCATCCCCATTTAGATGTTCCACAGACATCTCAAACTTTACATGTCTAAAATTAAAGTATCTTCTCCCATTGCTATTTTACCTTCTATGTTGGTGATTGGAACCACCATCCACCCAAATGTCCTAACTGGCCATAACTGTCTTCCCTCTCTTTTACTCCTCCCTACAAGAATCAGAACCTGATTCTACCTCTGGGGTGACTCTAAAAAAATTCATCTTCATCTTTCCAATCCTACCATTAGGGCCCTAGTTTGTGTTTCTGTATCCGAAACAGATTACTAACCATTCTTTCTGCATACGGTACTAATTGCTTCTACTCTAATGCATTCTCCCCATTCTCCATGCTGCATCCAAAGAAATCTAAAATAAAATTCCAATCATGGCACTCTCCTATTAGCTCACAAATACCAAGGAAAGTTTCAGGAACCTGGGCAGCCCCAGGGAGTGCAGAGACTAAAGCTGCCAGGACATCTTCGGGTCATCCATTTCTTTGCACACTACTAGATTCATTCCCTCGGGTTACTTTAAAATCACTGGGAACATGGCTTTTAGCAGCTCCAGGGTAATCTTCAAAAATAAAGACATAGAATTTGATGCATGTAAATGGATACCATTATTATTCAAAATATTCATTTCCCCTCCCTGGTAGAGGATTAGACATTCCTGCTCAGTTGATGTCAGACTTGGCCATATGACTTGCTACAGCCAAAGAAATAAGAGGAAATTACACATTTTACTTCTGAACAGAAGCTTTCAGAGTAATGTCTCATTTCTCTCTACCAGAAGGTTAATGTCTCAGACAAGAGCTGCATCTCTCGCCTGGGTGCTGGAAATGGGCCACATGATAAATATGCAGCATTAGCAAAGAATAAACCCTGGTTATTATAAAGCACTAAAACTGAGGGATTGTTTGTTACCACAACATAACCTAGCCTAAACTGACTTATATATCATAAAAAAGGACTCTGACTACCCTGGTTTTGACATCTCTTGCTTAAAACCTTTCAGTGACACTCATGTGTCACTATTATAGTATAAAGGCTCTTTCTGATACAGTCCTGCTTGTCTCTCCAGCCTCATTTCCTGGGACTCCCCTTTATATTCCATATTGCAACCATACTGGATTATTTTACAATTTCTCAATCATGTTGGCTCTTCTGTCCATTTATTTACACATACTCTTTTTCAAAAAAGGAATGTTATTCCTCCAGTCCCATCCCAATCCACCCAAAATGTCTACACTTCCTTTAAGAATCCACTCAAACAGAGCTTCTCCTGTGAAGGTTCATATAAACCTGCCCCCTTAAACACAACTGGTTGCTCCACCACAGGATTTTAAACATCCTCTATTAGCCATTATCTTGCTATTTATATAAATATGTATCTCTTCAACTACGTTGTGGCTTCCTTAACAGAAAAGACTATGTCTTAAACAACTTTGGAGTCCAAGAATCTAATGCAGTGCTTGGCATATAATAGAGAATCAATATAAGCTTATACAGTGCTAATAGTCTTCTTCTAGCAAAGTTGGGTACAAAAAGATGAGACAGGCCTTTGCATCATGTTAAAAGATAGTATAAAAAAAATCTAATCTATTCCACTCTTATTTTGCTTATCTATTTCTTTGTCAAGAATAATTTTCCAGATTGGAAAGAGCAGAACACATATGGTTAAGAAAAAACTGAAGCCTGAGACAGAAGAAAAGATCATAAAAGAGTATCCAGTAGCTTTTTAGTACATTCAAATCTCTAGAATCAGATAAATTATAGCCTAAGACAATGAGGTCTCCATGATATTTCAAGGAAAACAGAAAATGGAATACTAGAAAATAAAATTTTATTTCAATTTTCTCAATTTCAAAGGAAAAAAAGAGAGACAGCCTAAATTCTTGGAACTACAGATTAAGAGTTTAACAAGGATTCCCAGCAAAATTCTATGTCAGCCTATGGTAGGGTAGGGAAGGGGTACAGAGAGCACAGAAAGCCAAAATGGGTTCAATAAGAAAAAAGTCATGCTGACCTAATTTTCCTTTTGGCAAAATTAGTAGACTGAGAGATCAGACAAATAACAGAGTAGCTCAAATACATCTTACTGAAATCAAGATAAGATTTCTTATATAGTCAGGTAATAGATTTAAAATTGGCTAAATAGGGGCACCTGGGTGGCACAGATGGTTAGATGTCTGCCTTAGGCTCAGGTCATGATCCCAGGGTCCTGGGCTTGAGCCCCATCAGGCTCCCTGCTTGGCGGGGAGCCTGCTTCTCCCTCTCCCTCTGCTGCTCCCCCTGCTTGTGCTCTCTCGCCCCCTCTGTCAAATAAATAAGTAAAATCTTTAAAAAATAATAATAATAATAAAATAAAATTGGTTAAACAACCATCCTAAAATTATTAATCAATGGCTTAATATCAATCTGGATGGAAGGCTCTAATGTCATCACAGGGCTTGATATTTGGCCTTACTTTTGTAGATGTTTATCAACAGCCGGAGATTTAAAAGGTAGTTTATAAATTTTGCTAGTGATATAAATCTGGGACAATAGATAAGGCCATGAAAGATTTAATCAAAAAAATAAAAAATATCTTAACAGGTAGAATAAACTGAAAATACAAAATGAAATTGATCAAGGATGAATGTAATTATAGTTATCTAAAGAAGTATTGTACTGGTAAGAAATCAATTTTAACATTAGTTGATGATTAGTTGAGAATGTAGTTGTGTTAAATAACAAAAATTCAACTGAGTAAATTTAAAGATCAAATTGGCTTTAACAATTCATGAATTGAACAGCATCCCACCTAGCAAACAGGAAGAAGCTCCAAAGAACTACAGAAAAGGAAAGGTTGGGTCACTGGGGTGGCTCAATTGGTTAAGCGTCTGCCTTTGGCTCAGCTCATAATCCCAGGGTCCTGGGATGGGCCACACCCCTCAACCCCGTATTAGGCTTTCTGCTCAGTGAGGAGTCTGCTTTTCCCTCTCCCACTCTCCCTGTTTATGTGCTCTCTCTCTCTCTATCTGCCAAATAAATAAATAAAATCGAGGGAAAGGAAGGGGAAGGGAAGGGAGGGAAGGTTAGGTTTTGGAGCACCTGGGTGGCTCAATCAGTTAAAGCATCCGACTCTTGGTTTCAGCTTGGGTCATGATCTCAGGGTCATGGGATCCAGCCCCAGGTCGGGCTCCACACTCAGCACAAGCAGAGTCTGCTTGTCCCTCTTTCTCTTCTCCTCCCCCCCACCTCCCACACACACTCTCTCAAATAAATAAACAAAATCTTTAAAAAAAGAAAAGAAAAAGGAAGGTTTTTAAAGTCAGAGAGGATGGGAAAAGGGTCACTAGTGAAAAAAAGAATTAATTCTGGCAAGGTCACCTTCCTTTGGGAGAAAATCAGGGTCTATTAGGCAGGATAACCACACTGATGTTGACTAGGAAATTCCAGACTGACCAGTTAAGATTACATTCCTGAGGAAGGTCAAAACTACAACTAGATTAAGTATTAAATCTTGGTTTGGTGACATGGGGTTAGTACAAGGGACTCCATTTTTGACCTGTTTCTTGAGTGGCTTTAAGGGCCTGATAAGCCTTCCTCTTTTTCAGGAGATTTTCTGGAACCAATGGGATCTTTTTTCTTTGCTATTGCTCCGCCATGTTTCCGAAGCTGCGGCCAGACCTGTTGTTTCTTTCTAACAATTGAGTGTTAAGTTCAAAATGAGCCTTCATTATGAGGTGTCATAATTAGCTTAAGAGACCTAAACAAATTCAGTTAACAAAATAACTGAACAGTTGATGTGGGAAACAAAGGCAGAAGAAAAATTATTAAATTTTCTTACTACCTACAGCCCAATGACAAGTCCTTGAAACAGGCAGAGGGACATTCCTCAAGGGACTCAACTGCCTCCATGTTAATACTTTGCTAAAGACAAAGGATAACCCTAGCCCAGCCCCCACCCCCAGGATCCTATAAGTATACTTTAACATTTAAAAATTCCTTTAGAAATTTCCTTTATCTCTAAACCCTTTAAGATACATGTTGGCAATCATCCCCCCAAGGACATGGCCCACCGATATACATCTGAAGGGTCTCATGACTAAGGTTTTATTAGAGGGTAGTATATGACCTTTTCCCAACAATAGCTAGCCTCCTCAAGGTCCTGGAAACCTTGCTTCCAAATTCCTTAGAGACTTATGCTAACCTGTACCCCTTCCCAATTTGAAAGTTTATAATGGGCCACTCCTCATGACCCTGGTACAGCTCTTTCTGCCCACTAGTCCTTTCCCCGTGCTTTAATAAAAACCACCTTTTTGCACCAAAGATGTCTCAAGAATTTTTTCTTGGCCTTCAGCTTTGAACCCTAACTTTATATAGTTCTTTCCTATATCACAGTGACCTGAACAAAGAAAACTGCTATAGGTCAAGCAACAATCTAAAACCATAATTTGGTATATGAACTCTTACAGGTGGACACTGACCACATATAATAAATCCAGAAAAGGATAACCAGGAAGGTGGTAACAGGGCTGGCAAACTAAATCATATGAAGAACAACTAAGAGAATCAGGAACAATTTCCACAAAAAAGATCTGAGGCAGGAAACGGATCAGAGGTGTTTCCAAGTATTTGAATGACTGTTAGATTAAAGGGCAGGAATTATGCTTTAACATATTTTGAACTTACTCTCCATGCACACTGTTCTAAACTTTTCATATAATAAGTGTTCAAATATTTGAAGTTCAAGATCAACTTACCTGTTGATGGCTAAGCCAACAAAGACAGTTGTTATAAAGGAGTACCTGAGGTGATCTGAGTGACAACTCAACAAAAGGGTATGGTTGGAGAAAGAAGGCTTAAAAATCAAAGTAACATTATTTAAAAGCCTTAACTGAACGAAACTACAGAGGATATGTGAGGCTTATTATCCTATAATTTAGGATTTGTCTTACATCAGATGACATTCTTGACCACACCACTAGTTATATTTTAGCCCCTTTTGTAGTATTTCCCACAATGGAAAGAGTCCTTGTTTTCACTCTTACTTTACAAAGTGAAAGCTGAGGCTGATAGAAGTATTTGCTTAGCACCAACAGTGTAACAATGGTTAACCTTGAATAAGAACCCCAAGTTTTTCACTCATAAACTCTGTGTTAAAACCACTGGACTCATAAGGGAGGCAGTAAACAAGTACAGTACTTAATTTAGCAACTCGACCCAGTTTGATAATAACTTTGGTTTCACTTTTGTTACGCCCTTCCTCATCCAATCTCTAAATCCACAAAGAGTAAGCCCACATTAAAACTCCAAAACATGTTAAGAAATTTTATTTCTTAAAGCCTAAAGGCAAAAACAAAAAATTAAGATTTGAAACAAAGGATTTGTCTCTCTCATGCTACTTAAGTTGTAACCTTGGCACTATCAGTTCTATCATAAGCCAAATCTTGGCCATCAGGGTCTATTAGAGACACACCACACTGTTTCTCCGGAAACCTAAGTGGCTTCCTTTGTGCATCAGAGATTTGGTGCAGAGCTGCATCAATGCTAGTGCCAGAAGGCAATGAGAAAAAGGTGATGTTAGTAAAGGAAAAAGAGGTCTTCATGTATATGAAGAGAATAAGCACACTGTTTGGAGATTCATTTTGTTTTGTATGTGTATTAAAACATGGTATTAGCTACTCAGAAAATTGAAAAAAGGCCAGAGTGGCACAGTACTTGATGTTTGAAGAGCAGCTACACCAGAATTTTAAAATAGCAAAATGCTACTCAGCTTCAGTTGAAAAGCTATAAAGGAATGTCCTAACAAGTGCCCACGCTCACAACTTCCTTCCCAAGGAGGCTCATTTACATTATAATGGTTGCCAAGGTTACTTTAATTCTATCACCACTCCTTTCTCCAATTGCTAATCTGGAGCACCGGACTGGGTGGTACACACTAACAACCAAAACCTCAATTAAGGCTAACTCAAAACTCAGGCTACTCAAAAGTTCATGACCTACAAAAGGAAGAGTAGTTCTAGCAACAGAAATTGCAGAAAGATAGGGGCCATTTGTTTCCTATCTTGTATTCTACCCAAGATCTCACTGCTACCTCCCAGAACTCTCTAGGAGTCACTACTTTTATCTGCCCTAAGCAGAGATTCTTAGGAAAAGCAAGATAAATAACATAAATATTTTATAGGGTAATGGATCAAATTAGTGAGAGTTTATTCCAAGTATTTTTTTCCCTTCCTTTATTCGAAAAAGGCCATTAAGAGGACACTGAAGAATGTCTCATATGACTCATCACTAAGTATCGGTATCATCTTCTAAGAATGACAACATATAGTGCTGGCTGTACAAGTGGTATCTAAATGAGATGTAAACAATGAGACTAGTATATTCTGTATGAAAGTACCAACCAAACAGAACATACAGTAACAGAAAAAGTGAAGAGGAAATAAAGGCAAAAAAAAAAAAAAAAGAGGAAGATTTCAGAAACATGAACCCCAAACTTCAGTTTAAGTATAGTTAGATTAACAACAAAGTATGTTCCAATGATAGTTTGTTATCAGAAATATTACTTCCAAAGGTAGTAACAGTGGGAGACACAGGGTAGTGGTCTGCAGATATCCTCCTAGTCAACCAATAGATGCTTCAAACATCACCTCACTGAAGAAATGGAAGTTTTACATTTACATATTTTTATTCTATTTATTCTCTTTTATCCCACTCCCATTAGTGCTCAATTTAGGCAATCGTTGTAATATACTTAACGTGCTTACATGTTTTCTTACAAACTGTGCAATGTGCTTTACTTGCATACATATTTTAATTTATATAAATGCTATTGTATTACATATCCCAGCCTGTTCCTTTCTGTTTTTATTCAGTACTATGTTTTTAAGATACATCATGTTGCCATGTGCACATCTACTCCACTGCTTCAAATTGATAGACAGTTCTTAGTAGTATAAGTCTGTCATGATTTACCCATCATTAGGGAAAGAGTAAGACAAGTTTGTTTTCTGTAAACAACACCATAATGAACAACCAGTTATGTACTGTGTGAGTATTTCTTTCAGATATATACCCAGAGAAAGAGCTCTGGATCATGGGGTATACATAATGTATAATCTGACTGAGTACTTCCTTTCAAAATGGTTAGACCAATCTATACTTCCACTAACACAGAACTAGCATAACTAGCAGCTACTATGGACCAGGCACTAGACTAGGCACTCTAGATCTTTTTTCTCCTACACCACCTCATCCTCCTCAGCTAGTCTTTGCCCCTTTTGCTTTTCAGATCAGCTATCATCGCATCAGAAGTATGAAGGCAAAGGCTTCCTCCCTTACTTTTTCCCTGACCATCAAGTTCCCTACTCCACTCCAATGCTATCAACTGCCAATGTCTCCACTACCCATGAAGCTTATGAAAACAAAATCAAAGTGCAAATGTTATTTTTAAAAGGTCTGATTCTCAAAAAGTCATTAATTGAGGTTTATCTGTTATAGAGAACACTAAGAAATTCTTTTCTGAAATCCCTTTCATACATTTCAGAACCATTCCTATTTTTCCTATTTTTCTGCTTTGGGGAAATCTTGGAGGAATAGCTCCATCTCTTTGGAACCCTTTTCTTCATACATAAAATAAGGGGAGCTGGATTACAATCAGTGTTTTCAATCTATACTCTGGAACCCAAGCATTCCAACTCTGAGGTGGCTCAAGAGGATCCTCTCAGGACAAAAGGGGGCTACCTATATGCTGCTGCTCCTTCTTTTTTTTTTAAGATTTATTTATTTATTTTAGAGAGAGAGAGAGCAAGCACAAGTGGGAGGGGCAGAGAGTGAGAGGGAGAGAATCTCAAGCAGACTTCCTGCTGCGCATTGAGCCCGATGTGGGGCTCAGATCTCATGACCCTGAGATTACGACCTGAGCTGAAACCAAGAGTCAGATGCTTAACCGACTGAGCCACCCAGGTGCCCCTACCTATGCCTCTTCTGTTAGAACAGCACAAAAAAATTTTTAAATCTATAAATTTTGAGAATCAGTTCTATTTAAGAAAAAGTTTATTCACATTACTAGTTGAGAGTGTTAACTGGTATAATCTCTATTGCATTTGGCAATACAAAATATAAATATAAAATTAAAAAATGTACCTACTTTTTTTTTTAATTTTTTTTTTTTTAAAGATTTTATTTATTTATTTGACACAGAGGGAGAGATCACAAGTAGGCAGAGAGGCAGGTAGAGAGAGAGGGGGAAGCAGGCTCCCTGCTGAGCAGAGAGCCCGATGCGGGGCTCGATCCCAGGACCCCGAGATCATGACCTGAGCCAAAGGCAGAGGCTTAACCCACTGAGCCACCCAGGCGCCCCTGTACCTACCTTTTGAATCAGAAATTCCACTTGTAAGAATTTATTCTACAGACATTCAGCAACACATTTTTACAAAGATATTTATTATGGCATTGTTGTAAGGGCAAAATATTGAAAAAAGCCATAAATAGCAAACTGGTTACATAAACTATGGTACATCCATTCAGCGAAATATAGACTTTAAAACAACAAAGCAGCTGCAAGATATATTAAGTAGGAAAAAAGCAAGATGTAGAATGTTGTTATGTAGTATACTACCTTTTCTATATTTTTAAAGGATATATACACTTGTACACAGCTGAAGGGTAACAAGAAGCCAGCTTTCATCTGGCAAGGTGGACTTGTCTACACTGGATGATGGTATTAAATTTAGTATTAGCATTGCCTCCTCCTGTAGAATGAAAATCCTTCTAACTGGATCTCACCTTTTTTTTTTTTTACAATTTTTTTTTTAAGATTTTATTTATTTATCTGACAGAGAGGAGAGAGATCACAAGTAGGCAGAGAGGCAGGCAGAGAGAGAGGGAAGCAGGCTCCCCGCCGAGCAGAGAGCCCAATGCGGGGCTCCATCCTAGTACCCTGGGATCATGACCTGAGCCGAAGGCAGAGGCTTTAACCCACTGAGCCACCCAGGCGCCTCACACCTTTCTTTTTTTTTTTAAAGATTTTATTTATTTGTCAGAAAGAGAGAGCACAAGCAGGGGGAAGGGCATAGGGAGAAGCAGGCTCCCGACTGAGCAAGGAGTCCCATGCAGAACTTGATCTGAGGATCCTGGGATTATGACCTGAGCAGATGTTTAACTGACTGAGCAACCCAGGCATCCTTCACCTTTTTTTTTAAATGGATCAACTTCCCTTGAGTTCATCAAGCCATGTCTATCAATGAGTTGCCTTACCCCCAAGAACTGTTAGAAAAAATAATATATTCATGTAAATAACAGCTGACAGTATCTATGCAGCTCAACATTTATTAATTTTTACTTACTTTTGAATGCTGTTCAATAGATAGACACTAGCCACATGTAGCTGGTAGACACTTAAAATGTGGATAGTACAAATTCAAATATGCTGCCAAAACATAACACACTAAATTTTGAAGATTAAGTCTAATAAAGTGCAAGGGGTGCCTGGGTGGCTCAGTTGGTTAAGCGTCTGATTCTTGATTTTGGCTCAGGTCATGATCTCAGGGTCTGAAGACTGAGCCCTGCATAGGGCTCTGTGCTCAGTAGGGAGTCTGCTTGGGATTCTCTCTCTCTCTAGTACCCTCTGCCCCTCTCTAAAATACATAATTTTTTTTTTTTAAAGATTTATTTATTTATTTATTTGTCAGATAGAGAGAGTACAAGCAGGCAGAGCGGCAGGCAGAGGCAGAGGGAGAAGCAGGCTTCCCGCCGAACAAGGAGCCCGATGTGAGACTCGATCCCAGGACCCTGGGATCATGACCCAAGCCGAAGGCAGATGCTTAACCGACTGAGCCACCCAGGCGTCCCAATAAATATTTTTTTTTATTTTAAAAATAAAAATTAAAAAATTTAAAAGGGTAAAATATCTGAATTTTTATATTGATTACATATTGAAATAACATTTTGATTTGTTTGGTTGAATACCATAAACTGTTAAAAATTAATTTTACTTGTTGCTTTTTACTTTTTAAAATGTAGTAACTACTATGGGGCATCTGGCTGGCTCAGTTGGTAGAGCATGAGGCTCTTGATCTCGGGGTCATGAGTTCAAGCCCCACATTAGGCACAGAGCTTACTTAAAAATACACAAATAAATTAATTTTTAAAAATGTGACTACTAGAGGATCCCCCAGCTGGCTCAGTCAGTAGAGCATGTGACTCTTGATCTCAGGGTCATGAGATTCTTGATCTCAGGGTCATGAGTTCAAGTCCCATACTGGGTGTGGAGCCTACTTAAAAATTAATTAATTTTAAATTAAATTTAAACTGTTAAAATGGGACTTAGAAAATTTAATTCTACACTTTCTCATTAATTCTGAAACCCTGCTATATTTTTTATTAATTCACTTGCTTATACTCCACAAAAAACTACTTCAAACTTCTACCATTTTACTCAAACTTGTGAAGTCTTTTTCTTTCCCTCTTTAGCTGATGACCTAGATCAGAGAAAATAAAGGGTAGCCATAATATTGCTTTCAACATTCTTTACAAAATTAGATCTTTGAAATAAAGCCTGTAGATAACACTGTTTTGGCTTAATGAACCCTGATGGTTTTGCAGTAGTGTGGTACAAACAGACTCCAACAGAAAATTAAAAGACTTCAGCTCTACTTTCAACAAAACTGCTATTTCTTTGAAAAATATTAACAATGTACCAATCGTGTACAAAATAATTAAATATAAATATCTAATTTTTTAAATCATAGTTTAAAAAAACAGTAATAGCTTCCCTGAAACTGTTATATTAAGTCACTTAGTATATTTCAAACTCTATTTCAATATCAAATAAAATGATGGATTTAACTGAAATAAAAGATAAAAAGAGCTATACAAAGGTAAAATTATATTATAGGATAATAATGTAGTTTTGCCAACATTTTTTCTTCTTCCTGTCTATTAATGGTGCTTTGTGCCCAAGCTTATCTTGTTAGACCTCCTATAATGGTTCTAAGTATAGCTATCATTATGATTAGGACCTTCATAACAACTTCCCAAAGCTGTTTCTTGATGCCTTCCTTCAATTTCTACTTAGACACCAGTTCTGACTATCTATAAAACATCTTCACTTAGATGTTATATTAACATTTCAAACACAAGGTAAAAAAGCGAAACTTTAGTTATTCTGTAATACTTTAACCAAGTGTTTATATTATGATTCAGTCGAATAAGCATTTGGTTGAAGTATTTATAGAACAAGAATAAGTTCAGTTTTTTACCCTGTGTTTGATTTGACTAAATCATAATACTTTAGCAAGAAAGATAAAACTATAAACTAGGTTTGTTGCTTGTTTTTCTAATTCTTTTTACCCCTTTGAAAATTCATGAAACATAAAGTACTAAATAAGTATATTTTGAAACACCTGCATTCTTTTCTCTGCTAAAGAATGTATTTCTGGGGTACCCGGGGTGGCTCAGCCAGTTAAGCATCAGACTCTTGGTTTTGGCTCAGGTCATGATCTCAGGGTCAGGCTCTGCGCTCAGTGTGTAGTCTGAGAGTCTCTCCTTCGTCCTCTGCCTCTCCCCTCACTTGCACGCACATGAACTCTCTCTAAAATAAATAAATAAAATCTAATATATATATATATATATATATATATGTGTGTGTGTGTGTGTGTGTGTGTGTGTGTATATATATATATATATATATTTCTGTGTTACCATCTTATAATTTGGGAATTATTTATATTTACAGATATAGAGACTAATATGCTCTCATGGCAAAATTCAGCGTTTGGATTTTGTATTTACAGCTGTCTGTTCTGGAGCCTTGGACAACCACTAAGTAGAGTGCTTAATGGCATTTAACAAACATTAATTGAATTTCATTTTATTTGGCCTTTCCATTAGTAAACTATAATTGCTTACCACAGTGCTATTGTAAGCACTAATTCATATTTATAAGTGCTCTAAAGAGAGTATTCTTTGATACTGTGCTACATCTTGGCAAGACCCCAACCTTCCTAGGGTGCCCTTCCTTTTTTTTCCTAAGATTGGGACAGAGGCTTCAAGAGTCTGACTGCAAACCCCAAAATACCCATCATCCTTGCTCCCTTTAAGCGAACAGCCCTCTTGCTGAGTATCCCAGTCTTCAAGTACAGATACGTATCTACCATGATTTCTGCTACGTATTTAAGGAACAACTATGAAGAAAAAGAGTAAATAAAACAATAAAATCTACAAAGTAGGTTTTCAGCCAAAGGAATCTTAACTGATTTAATCTGATGCTCTTGAATAAAACTAGTATTGCTTTAGAATTGCCAAGTATCACCATGTTAGTATACACTAGATACTGTTCTTGTTGCTATTGTCGAGCCAGAGTCTGAAAACTCTCAGGCTCTTTCCAAAGGCTTAATTACCAGTGACATCTGACAGAAAATCTAACCAAGAATGTTACACACAAGAGCTGAAACACTCAAGTTTTCATGTGTATGTGACTATATCAGGAGTTACATTCATTCAAGGGACAGAGGTACTTGAGCTGGTACGGGGAGAGAAGTATGTTACAAATCAATGGTTCATGATGGGGCTTAGCTCTATTATCACAAACATTCAGCACCTATTACGTGCTAACATTAAAATGTGAAAATCCACCAAAAGCAAGCCAAATAACCTAATGAACAAAAAGTGGGTCCACTAACCAATGAAAGAGATTTAAAGACATTACCCAAGGGAAGGAGTAAAAAAATAAAATAAAATCAATGACTTCTGGAATACCCAAAAGATCCTTTATAAAGACCATAAAATTGATAAGCCACTATAATAACTCAGAAGGCAGTATAAAAGGAAAAGAATCTAGAATTAGCTATGTAGATTAATGGGTGTATTCATATTGGAAATAATTACTTTTAGATATAATCATTATTAAGCTATGTGATTTATCATCATTATTGATGGGGTTCAGAACATGCTGTCCCAAAATATGGCACTTTGGCATAATGAATATTAAGACCTTGCTAAGTTTCCCCAGTTTACTACCCTTAGCTCAGACCCTTTTGTTCTATCACATTTTGCCAGAACTTTCCACTCTTCATCAAAACTAGCATAAAAACATTCAGGTTTGGGGCGCCTGGGTGTGCAGTTGGTTAAGCATCCGACTCTTGGTTTCCACTCAGGTCCTGATACCCGTGTTGTGAGATTAAGCCCTGTGTCGGGCTCCACGCTCAGCATAGAGTCTGCTTAAGAGTCTCTCTCCCTCAGGGCACCTGGGTGGCTCAGTGGATCTCAGGGTCTTGGGATCGAGCCCCGCATCGAGCCCTGCATCAGGCTCTCGGCTCAGCGGGGAGCCTGCTTCCCCCTCTCCCCCTGCCTGCCTCTCTGCCTACTTGTGACCTCTTTCTCTCTGCTGAATAAATAAATAAAATCTTTAAAAAAAAAAAAAAAAAAAAGAGTCTCTCTCTCTCTCTCCCTCTGGCCCTCCTGCTCGTGCTCTCTCTCTAATAAATCTTAAAAAAAAAAATTCATATTAAACAATTTCTTTGGGCTTTAATTTTCTTACAAAGGCTCTCATCTCATCTTTCTTTTATTAAATAACTTTGTGGGGGCGCCTGGGTGGCTCAGTGGGTTAAGCCTCTGCCTTCAGCTCAGGTCATGGTCTCAGGGTCCTGGGATCAAGCCCCGCATCGGGCTCTCTGCTCAGCGGGGAGCCTGCTTCCCCCTTTCTCTCTCTGCCTGCCTCTCTGCCTACTTGTGATCTCTCTCTCTGTCAAATAAATAAAACCTTAAAAAATAATAATAATAACTCTGTGTGCTTTTCTCTTGTTAATCTGTCTTTGTCAGTCAAATTTACAGGGCCCCAGCCAGAAAGCCAAGGAGGGTAGTAGAAAAAAGACTTTTTTCTTCCTATAGTTTCAGTGACCATAAAGGAACAGGTGAAAGACCTCACAACCCCTGAGGACTATAGCTAAAAATCCTCGGGCAACTGACAAAGGCCAACAAAAGGTAAGAATTCTTACCAAAGTCAGTCTCCTGGATTTTTATCTCTTGTCTGGTCAAGAAAGGAAGGTGAACTTCTCCTTATGCCTTCTTTTCCAAATTCAGATTAGCAGGAGAAAAACATTTGTAAGAATTAGTTCTTTGGACTGCGACTGTCATGAATTTGGTTTTGGATACCCATTCGTTATTGATCCTTAGCCTCCCAGAAAAAGTCACTGTTTTCCTGTCTCTTTGTCTTTATTATCCTTTGTCATAAGAAGTTTCTTCATACCACCTGTAAAGACAACAAAAAGTCTTAACTTGCTTAGGCTATCTTTGGGAGTAACTCTGGCTCTTAAAGGGGTCTGCATCTTTTGCATCCTCTTTGGGGATGCCTCTTGCATCCATAGTTAAGCCATAAAAAGGCTTGCTGGTTTGGAGTCACACTGAAATAAGTTTACCTTTGAAGAGTTGGGACTTTTATATCTAAAAGGATTTTTAGGGGGCGCTTGGCTGGCTCAGTTGGTAGAACACGCGGCTCAGAGTCATGAGTTCAAGCCTACAAAAAAAAATTTTTTAAAAAGAAAAAAGCAAAAAAGAAAAGAATTTTTAGAGAGCACTCATCTTAAACAAATGTCCTAATGGTACCTACAGTTAGATCAGATTGGAAAAAGAAAAAGTAAAGAAAAAGGGTTGTATGACTGGTCTGAGAAGAAACAAACACAAAAAAAACCTCCCTTAAGATTAGGAGGTAAGGGGCATCTGGGTGGCTCAGTTGGTTAAGCAGGTTAAGCATCTGACTCTTGGTTTTGGCTCAGGTCAGGATCTCAGGGTTATGAGACAGAGCCCTGCCTCTGGCTACTGTGCTCAGCACGGAGTCAGCTTGAGAATCTCTTCTTCTGCTCCTCCCACTCATGCGTGCAACATGTACTCTGTCTCTCTCTCTCACATAAATTAATAAATCTTTAAAACAAACAAACAAAAAAGAGAGATTAGGAGGTAAGATCAGACTTAGAGTAGGCTTTAGATTTATGCTAACACTGATAGCCAAGAAATAGTTTTAGCATAGGCCCAGAAAATATATAGGCCTTTCCATGCCAAGTCCCTTGCAAATATATTTTTAATTTCCACAGCAAAGAAGTCATTAGATTGTTGTATAGTTTTAAAAAAAGCAGGTGGCAGGGGGAGGTGGTAGCCTGGCTGGTTCAGTCAGTAGAGCATTTGACTCTTAATCTCAGGACTGTGAATTCAAATCCCATGTTGGGTGCAGAGATTACTTTAAAAAAACTACTGGTATATGAATGAACCTCAAAAATATTACCTGTGTGAAAAAGCCAGAGACACAAAAGACTGTATATTGTATGATTCACTTATATGAAACTTCCAGAAAAGGCAAATGTATAAAGAAAGCAAATCAGTAAATACCTGGGGCAGAAGGTGGGAGCAGTAATTTACTAAAAATGGGCAAAAGGGGCTTCTGGGGGAAACAGAACTGTTCCCAAACTAGACTGTGGTGTGATTTTAAAACTCTACCCATTTCATATCCATTAGGATGGTTATTATAATAAAGAAATAAGCAAGTGCTGTTGAGGATATAGAAAAATTAGAATGCTTATACATTGCTAGTAATAATATAAAATGAAGGGTGCCTGGGTGGCTCAGTCAGTTGAGTGGCAAGCTCTTGATTTTGGCTCAGGTCATGATCTCAGGGTCCTGGGATCAAGTCCTGCATCAAGCTCCATGCTCAGCAGGGAGTCTATTTAAGGATTCTCTCTTTCTCTCTCTCTCTCTCTGCCTCTATCCCCTATTTGCATGCTTTCTCTAAAATAATAAATCTTTTTAAAAAAATCATACACACACACACACACACACACACACACACACACATACATACATATATAAAAATAAGATGATGGAGGCGCCTGGCTGGCTTAGTCAGAAGAACATGCAGCTCTTGATCTTGGAGTTGTGAGTTCAAGCCTATACTGGGTGTAGAGATTACTTAAATAAATAAACTTAAAATAGGGGCTCCTGGGTGGCTCAGTGGGTTGCCTCTGCGTTCAGCTCAGGTCATGATCTCAGGGTCCTGGGATGGAGCCCTACATCGGGCTCTCTGCCCGGCAGGGAGCCTGCTTCCGCCTCTCTCTCTGCCTGCCTCTTGCCTACTTGTGATCTCCCTCTCTCTGTCAAATACATAAATAAAATCTTTAAATAAATAAATAAATAAACTTTATATATATATATATAAAAAGAAAAGAATTTTAATTTAAAAATACATTCAGAAGAATTTACTGAAACAAATACTGAGTTATTATAGAGGTCTAGAAAGTAAGAAAAAAAAAAGGTGTGGTATTGGTAAAAAAATCAACAAAGAGAGCAATGAAACATAATACAGAACCCAGAAACAGAATGGATGATAAAGAAGACGTGACAGAAAGTGGCATTACATATCAGAATAGGGAAAAATTTATAAAGAACTCTTAAAAATCAATAAGAAAACCAATGAGATCCCAACAGAAAAACGGGAAAAGACATTAATATAGACATTTTATTTTTTAAGATTTTATTTATTTATTTGAGAGAGAGCAAGAGAGAGCACCAGTATGGGTGGGGGGTGGGAGAGGGGAGGGAGAAGCAAGCTCCCTGCTAAGCAGGAAGCCTGACCCAGGGGACACAGGGCTCTATCCCAGGACCCCAGGATCATGACATGAGCCAAAGGCAGACACTTAACCGGCTCAGCCACCCAGGCCTCCCCTTAGACATTTTACAGATAAGGAAATCCAAAAGGACTAGAAGCATATTAAATGCTCAGTCTCACTAATATCCAAGGAAATGCAAATTAAAACAGAGATACCATTTCACAACCACCAGACTGACAAAAATTAAATATGTAATAATACCACATATTATGAAGGATTCAGAAAACAAGTGTTAATAAAACCACTTTAGAAAGCAATTTAGGAATATCTGATAAAGTTGGTATACCTTAAGCAATTTTGGCTATGGGATATACACTAGAGAAACTATCATACACATGATAAGGAAACATGATTTAAAGATGTTCACTCCAGTTCAAAAAAAAGAGGAAACATTAATAGGGAATGGGTAAACTGCGGTAGAGTCACACAATGAAGCGCTATACAGTAGTTAACACAACTCAACTAGAAAATCTACATTTATCAGACTAGTTAAAACTCAAAATAAAGTTGAGTGAAAAAAGTAGGCTGCATAATAGTATCTGCTCTACAGTACCATTTATGTTAAGTTTATAAACACATAAAACAATGCTATATATTGTTTATCAGTATACAATTGATATTGGTAATATATTGCAAAGGTGTTAAAGCAATAAGGGGAATAATAAACCACAAAGTTTGGACAGCAGTTACCTCTGTGATGGAGGGAGAGAAAAGAACATAGGGCATAAATAGAGAAGGCATACAAAAGGCTCTTCAAATTTATCTACAATGTTTTATATCTTTAAAAGTATCTACAGAAAATTTTGCAAAATGCCAACATTTGTTAAATTGGGCAGCGTGTACAATTTTCTCAGTACTCTTCCATATGCTTGAAAAAAATTTTAACAGGCTTTTGGTCAAATGAAAACATATACATGTACCAGACAGCAAGAGAAAAATATTTATCTTTTTGGAACCTACATTTGTAAAACTCTTCTAGCAACGTCTCTCTGGTGCCTAACACCCTTAATGTGATAAAAACTTTCAACTTTTTAGACATAAACATCCTACACGTGTCAGAGTCTCCTTTTCCCTAACAAGATACTTCTCACAAATGCTGCCCAAGGAACAAAAAATCTGGCTTTGTTGATACCAGTGATCTCTTTATCAACCAACAATCAATGTGCTATCCTCAGCCAAAATCAGCATAGCTTAAAAATCTTTTAACTTACAACTAAATTACTCCCCTGAGTCATCCTTAAGTTTTATCACAGGTCTTATGTAAACCTATACTATGAATGACCCAAGAGGTAAAAAGACTAAAATTATACCTCTTTCTAGTTTTAACATAATTTTCCCTCTCTGCTCTACATTCTTCAGTCCCACACACCCACAGAGGACTCAGTTATGAGTCCTCCACAAGGTGCAGTATTTCTGGATCTTCCAATCCTGGGAAGATTTAGGTGACTCAGCAACAAGGAGTGTGTTCATTCATACCAAGGGGAACTGAACATGGAACTCTGCTTAACCAGCAATCTAGAACGCAAGCTCCTGAGAGAAAATAAGAGAAGAATTACTTTTGCATCCAAGCATGATGAGTACATCAAACTGAAAATGATGCCCAGGAACAAGCAGTTCCAGAAACAGGAATCCAAATAAAACTGGCTTTGTAACATTCACTGTTCTGTAGACCCAATGGCAGTCAGTCTGTTTTTCCTTCATTTTCTGGCTCAGTTAAAAGTACCTTGAAGAGTATACTTGTCCCTTCTCAAAAATATGGAAAAAAACTACTCAAGTCTCATGAAAATCTGAGTTGTCAGCTTTACTTGTTGGGTGTCTGTGTGTGTGTGTGTGTGTGTGTGTGTGTGTGTGTGTGTGTGTGTGTGTCTGTTGGGGGTGGGCTCCAGGGTTTATGGGATCTGTGTGGGATATCTCTGTGGGTTCCTGTAGGGAACTCTATGGAGATGCATGAGCTCTCTGTGGGTGCGGGTATGGGTCTATGTGTGCGAAGGGTTTGGGTAAAGGCGTTTTGGAGGACTCGGCTTTATTCGAAGGATCTGTGTATGTCTATCTTTGTGTATCTGTGCCTGTCTGTGGTTCTAGGTCTCTATCAAGTATTTTATTACAAGTATTTTAATAAGCTTTAGTATACATTTCTACCCTTCCAAAAAACCCTGTAAGGTTTTTCTTGCCTCTCTACAGTGAGGTGTACATACATGCTTCATAAGAGAAGCATGAATAAGACCAACTGCTAAGCCAGTATTACTCAACAATGGGTAAAAAAACTAAGGTTCTGGTGGGTTTCCAGTAGTCCAGACCCAGAGTTGCCGGAGATTGTGCATTCCTAACAAGTTCCCGGGAGACGCCAATGCTTCTGGTCACGGACTAGTTTGAGTAGCAAGGATCTAAAGGATTCCAAACTTAATAAACTGCCCCTAACTATATTTCCCATGTACATTTTCCACAGTATCCTCTGACTGACACGTGCATCAGATCAGCTTGAGTGTTCTACATCTGAGCATAAGTTAGAACTTACCATTTTGTTTTGTATACAAGTCTCCTGTGAGTTTGGTTTCAATGCGCCAGCCCTAAGAGGTGAATGACCTCTAAGTGTACTAAAAATGTGAATTTCAGAACTTGTGAAGTTGGAACATGGAAATTTCATAAAGGTTCTGCTGCATTGTGAAACCTCTTGAGTAGGCTACCAACTACTTTTGCTAAGGTAACACCTCGATTTCAGTATTGAGCTCTCCAAACTGCAACAATTACTGCTTCCAGTATTGCTCATTTCAAACCAGGTTGTATTTATTTATTTTCATATCTGCATTCCCTACCCTCTCCTTGAGAACAAGAATGATATTTCGCTGTTTTAATAGTCCTAATCACCCAGCAATGTTTAGCACACAGTACATAAAAGTTCTTTGCACAAAAGAAGTTCACAATACATTAGGGAGATTATTAGAGAAGTATCCAGAAATTGTAAAGTTGCTTCCCTATTTCTTTTTTTTTTTTTTTTAAAGATTTTATTTATTTATTTGACAGAGAGAGAGCACAAGTAGGCAGAGCGGCAGGCAGAGGGAGAGGGAGAAGCAGGCTCTCTGCTGAGCAGGGAGCCCGATGTGGGGCTCGATCCCAGGACTGGTCCTGGGATCATGACCTGAGCCGAAGGCAGCCGCTTAACTGACTGAGACATGCAGGCACCCCATTTGCTTCCCAATTCTATAATATAGTCCAGCAAAGGCCTTCAAAAGGAAATAGCATAAGATCCATCATCTTTTCTCCCTTATAAAAACAATAGATATGAATGTAGTAAAAATTCCTATTCCATTTCTGTCTCCCAAAGCAGAGTCACCCAAGACTAGACTCCGTCAAGCTTTATCCAACAATTTTATTGAAGAAGACACCTTATTTACCTGCTAGGAAAAGAAGTCTTTCTTCAACCTAAAGGAAGTAATATCAACTTTGAAAGGTAGAAGCAAAAAAAGAAAGAAAAAAAAATGAAATGTAGATGCACACAATTGTGGCATGGGGCAAAATTTTTTATTCCTATAGTCTCATTATATGTACTCAATTCCTGGTAATGCCTTATAAAAAATAAGGTGTCATTTTGAAAAAGAACTACATATTTCTCCAACTTAGTAATTGGAGAAAGTAAGTTCCTCTGTAGACCGCTGCAGAATAGGATGTATATTTGAGATATCACTGAGGGTCCAATTTCTATCAAAACATAAATTTAGATCCACTAAACAACAATAAACATTTATAATTATGTTTGCTTATAAACAATAAATAAAATTTGCTACAATAGCAAGTGCTTCTATGAATAACTCATTATAAGCACTCAGTACTGCTAGGATGGCAATTTTTAGTGTCATTCTCAAGTTAAATAATCTTTAATCAAAAGTTACATCGATATGTCCAGCTAAAAGCAAAGAAATAAAAACAGTGGAGAAGGACAAGTTAAAGAAAAAGAAATAGAGGGGCGCCTGGGTGGCTCAGTGGGTTAAAGCCTCTGCCTTCGGCTCAGGTCATGATCTCAGGGTCCTGGGGTCGAGCCCCACATCGGGCTCTCTGCTCAGCGGGGAGCCTGCTTCCCCCCTCTCTCTCTGCCTGCCTCTCTGCCTACTTGTGTTCTCTCTCTGCCAAATAAATAAATAAAATCTTAAAAAAAAAAAAAAAAAAATTTAAAAAAAAAAAAAAAAAAAAAAAAAAAAAAAAGAAAAAGAAATAGAAAACAAACCTGAAAAAGTAAAATACTAAATTTTACTTGGGGACAAATAGAGCTATCTTATATCACAAATAGTCCCTATCTTACATTATGAACAAAAATGAAGTCCAGTACATTCCAGATGGACTGAGGACCAGGATATAATAAACACAGCCATAAAAACAGTTGAAGAAAATATAAAATAATTTGTTTATAAATCTGGGGTAGAAAAGGCCATTCTAAGACACAAAATGTTTAAGCCATGAAGAAAAACATTGCCCAATCTGACTACATAAAAAATTTTAAAATTATAAACAAAGTCACAAGTCAGTAAGAAATAAAATAGAAAAAAATATCCAGAATAGTAATGAATTCCTACAAGCTGACATTGAAAATACAAAGTCAGTAGGAAGGCAAAGATCTTCATCTATTTTGTTCACTGCTGTATCCCTAGCATTTGGAACACAGTAGTCACTCAATAAATATTGTTAAGTAGGAAAAACGCTAATAAAAACAACAGTAAACGATTTTCCTCATAAAAGACATAAAAATATCCCGTGATTGGTAAAGGTGTGGTGAAAGGGTTGTCTCGTTTATAGTTAGTTAATGTGTAAAATGGTACTACATTTTTGGAGGCAACATGACATGCATTAAGTTTAAAATATGGATTATCTTTCAATTCCAGAATTCTGCTTTTAGGTATCTACCCTAGAAAAACACTTATTATACAAGCACACACGCACACACACACACACACACACACACACACAAACAAATGAATACAGGTAGTTACGACAGCACTATCTACAAAGGAAAAAAAATTAAGTTAAATATGCATCAACAGAAGAATGATTTAATAAACAACAATGGTATGGAGTTTGGAAATCAGTTCAGTGTCAAAAAGACTAAAATAGATCTCTATATATTGATATGGAAAGAGCTCCAAGTGGAAAAAAAAAAAACACCTGTAAATATATAGTATGCTTTTATTTATATGAAAGGTATTATAAAACTACAAATTTCTCTATGTGCAAATATGAATGTAGAGTGAAAAAAAAATCAAGAAAAATTAATTGATGGAAGCAGAAGTCACCTGTGGAGAGGGCAATGAAACTGGCTGAGGACCAAGGAAAGAATTCTGCTTTATTAAACTGAATTACTTTATAAGAAAATATTCGGGCATGACTTGTGCAATTAAAAACAATTTTTTAAAGGAAAGAAAAAATAATGTAAACGCTATTTAACTGATATGAAGAAAACAAGAACATATTTTAGGGATTAATCGCTTCTCGGCCTTTTGGCTAAGATCAAGTGTAGTATCTGTTCTTATCAGTTTAATATTTTAGGGATTAGACAAAAAGACAAAAATACCGACTTTGGACACATGAATTTTGAAGTCCAACTGCAAGTAGGCAGTTGGGCACACATAGGATTGGCATTTGGAAGAGGGGTCTTAGCTAAAGAGATAATCTGGGGAGTTGTTGGGACGTAGATGACACTTAAAGGCATAGGAATGGTGTGGATGACTTAGGGAGAAAGCACAATGAAAAGAGCAGACAGCTCAGGATCAAGGAGAAAGAGCCAACAAAGGAGACTGAGAAGGAGTGCCCAGAAAAGTAAGAGGAAAACTAATAAAGAGCTGTGTCATGCAAGCAAGAGAGGAAAATGTTTGGGTAAGAAGTTGGTATCAAATGCTACCAAGGTCTTGATGAGGGCTGAAAAAACAGACTACCATGTTTCCCAGCCTGATGGGACATTAGCAACGTTAGCAAGAGGATTTTGTTCTGGTCAGAGCATTAAGGTGGAAATGGGTTAAATTTTGTGGAAAGAAAAAATGTACATAGTGTGTGGTGAAAACTCCTTTAATAAGCTTAGCTGTGAAAGAGAGTAGAAAGATAGGATAGAAGCGGAAAGGAGCTATGGGGGTTAGAGGATAGAGTTTTCAAAATGAGAGTGATTAAATCAAGTTGGAATACTATAGGAATGGCTTCAGTAGAAAGAGGAAATAATCAAAGGAAGAAGTTATTTAAGAAGACGGGAGAATGTGATTAGAGCACCTGTAGAGAGATAGGTCTCCGACAGAATGAAGGATGCTTCCTTTATCTCACAGGTGGGAAGGAGAAAAAGATGAGCCCCAGATGCAGGTGGGTTTGTCGATTTGGGAGGTAAAGAAGTGAAAGAATTCCCTTTTGGTGGCTCCTGTTTTTACACTCAAGTATAAGGCATACTACTGGTTTAAAAAGAACACATGAGAGATTAGAAATAGAGACAGTATGAAGCAGTTATTTGCAGTGAGTAGGAAAGTGAACTTACTACAGAAATGTATAATATTGTTAGCCGATGCTGGTTATGCACATGAGGTTGACAATTATGAATTCGGTGACATCATTCTGCCCGGTTTTCTGATTTTCTCTAACAACTCTCAGCTCCATGGTTCAGCTCTCAGGGTGGAGAACATGCTTCGGGGCCACAGAGCTAAAAAAAACAGCACCCAAAATCATACACAGAATGGGGGTGGCAAAGACGTGACTGCTAATGTTAAGCAGGAGATGCCGCGGCTTGGGTTACACCGTTATAGTTCTGAATACCAAGTGCCACACTAACGACTCCTCACTGTTGCCCCTGCAACTTGATCTTGCTGCTAGAGGCGGATGCCACTGGGGGATTTACTGATAAAGGAGGGGGAAGTTGCAGAGGACATGGTGAAAAGACCTGGGGGAACTGGATCAGTTGAGAGGATGAGGAGAGTGGTAAGGGAATGAGTATTAGAAGATAATGGATATAACTGGACGTCAGATAGTAAATAAGGTAACCAGAGATGTGAGGCATGGTGGTTTGGACCTTCTCTCTGAGGAGTGTAGATTCTGAAATCCAAAAGGTTGCAGAGTGGTCTTCACAGCAGCCTAGGTGCAGGAGCTTAAGAAGATTTCACGCGGGAATTTAGTCAGAGAAGGAGGGGGCTGGCAGTGTGGCAAAGCCTCCCACTCCCACTGTTGCTATGGGCAGTGTTTCATCTCACTAACCCCAAAGGCATCACAGACTAGCAAAGCCTTGAGCAAGTTAATTATTCTCTTTGAGCCTATATTTTCTCATCTGTAAAATAAAGAGAATAATATTCATCTGATAAAGTTGTTATGAGGATTAAATAAGAAGAGATAGCTGTCTGGCAGAGAGTAAGTATTCAGTAAATGGCAGCCATAAATGAAGAGTCATAACTGAAGCCAAGAGAAGAGTTTCCAAGAAAAGGTGGTTAACAGTACCAAAGCCCTTAGAGTGATCAAAAGGGTTTTCACATGGAGCCCTGCAGGAGATAAGTTTATAGGGAAGATGAAGTCAGGTTTAGCCTCAGGTTACTTAACTCTCAATGACAGCTCTGCAGTATTCAGAAAGGCTCTAAGGAAAAGCCTAATTTATGGTCAACCAGCTCTAGAACATCTGTACTCTACCTTAATACAGGTTCTGAGCTTAGAAAAACCAGGTGCCCCAAACCAATATATTTCTACTGATAGAACCTTAAAGAATAAGAAATCACTAGCTATTAATGCTGTCCAAGTGTCCAGAATTCAAGAAGGAAAATGACTGACTGAATTGTTGCAGGATACAGTTAGAGAAGAGGGGACTAAAAATCATAGATATGTCTTAAGTTTTTAAATTTAATCAAAATAGTTTTAGGCTCAGAACTGTAACAGAAGAAATTTCAGTCTACACTTTTTCCTCTGCTCTGCTCTAACTCTCGGGCCACAGGTCATTCAGACTATAAAAAGCTCCTACAAATTCCACAGAAACCTGATCAAGCTTACCTAACCTTTTATTGGGTAAATGGAATTTCGGCTCCTCTAACTGTGCATACCACCCGAACATGATGGCAGAGTGATGGATCAGGGCAACTGTCAGGATTGTTCTCCCATCCGCCTCAGTTGTACTTCTCTCTCAATTATTTAAACAAAGGCTACCATGAGAGAAACTGCTTATTCTTTATAAACTCAAATCGACAAGGAGCCTAAATAAAATTTTCAGTAAATCTTTTTTTTTTCCCCTTTCATTGCGGGATAGAGAAACACTTTCTGTAATAAAGAAACTCACTCTCCCTTCTTCATGGATTATCCAATTCTTCAGTTAACTGGACAAGACATCAAATACACAAATGCAACTTCAGCTCTGACCAATGTCCCAAAACACCTCCTGATGTTCAATCCTTCCCAGGTCCGAGGAGAATAGAGTTCCCAAATTATACTAATACAAAATATGGGCTACTTTCTCAGAAAACTCATAAATGTTCAAATATACGGTAAGACCATTAAACAAGCACAATAAATAAAAAGAAATTGATGGTTAGTGAAATAACAAAACATCCACAAAAAGTATACAAATTAACTAAGATTTAAAAAGTTCAATCTGAGCTTTGGAACAGGGAAATGAAACTTCATCTGAAAAGCAAGAGAGTCTGGGCTTTGGAGTCAAACAGATTAGAGTTCTGTTAGCTCCATCACATAACTAAATGTGTAACCTTAAGACAAATTCCTTAATTCTGCAACTCTGTTTCCTTAATAAAACAAAGAGAACACTACCTATCTCCGAGAGCTCTTACAAGGATTAAGTAAAATAGTGTATGCAAGGCTCTAATACAGTGCCTGGTATGTAGCCAGAATACACAACAGTGTGGTTCTAATTTTCAAAAGCCTTAATTAGAGACTCATTCATAAAGAAAGCAGCACTTAACAGGAAAAAAAAATTGTTAGCTGGACAGAAAGGAAGAGCATATTCTTAGGTCCTTCAGATTTATTTATAACTTTAAAAATAAGGATACTAAAAAATAAATAAATAAAATAAATAAGGATACTTTTTTAAAAAATAAGGATAAATTTATCAGATTGTCAGTAAATTATTAATGTGGAAATGCATCATTGATCTTGAAACACTTTTTTATATATAAGATACTCTTCTTCCTTATAATTTTACAATTTTTTTCCCTGTCCTATTCCTAGAACCCTGATTCAGGCCCTCCTTACTTTGATTGTGGAGCGACCTAAACCTTAGGCCAGACAAGCATAGCTTAGAGTTCACTAAGTATTCTGAAAGACTTGTGGGCAAAGACCAGAATCCAGCATCTAAAAATTTGGAAAGAATCAGTGTGGTATAATAAAAAGGACATGGGCTTTGGGAATAGGTAAAAGTTTAAAACAGATTTGAGTCCTACCTCTGCTACTTGCTAGATATATAACCTTGGGCAAGGCACGTTATCTCTCAGGACCTCATATCTTTATCTGTAAAATGGAGATAATGCCATCTATATCTCAATGTGTTGTTGTCAAGATTAGAAAAATGCATATAATAATTCCTGGAATAGAAAGGCCAATGAATGGTAAATCATATTCAGATCAATCTGCCAACTGTCTTACTGAACATTTTGTAAGGCTGTACTTTACTAACTGGCAAAAGGAGTCATACTGTTCCCACATTCCCATGCCTATAACCAAAAGGTTCCATTTTAGTAATCTATAATTAACCAAATCAAGAGCTTAAAGAATTCAGGGCAAGAAAGAACTAACATGGCTCAACTCATTCTCTGCTGACAGAAACAAATCCAGTGTAAAGTGGATACGTTTGCCAAAAAAAAAAAAAAAAGACCGCTTGAACATGGTCATTACCAATACTGATGTGTAAGCACAAACGAGCTGCAGTTCTTGGGCTCGCAGCCTTACTGTCAGAAAGTTTTAACTTTCCTGAAATAAATCCTCTCATGCCTTGTTTTCCCTGCTGTGCTATGACACTCTTATTACCCCATTTTTAAGAACACAGGAAAGAAATCATCTCAACTATTACTACTGCATTCACTTGGAATTTATCTTTCTATTTCACAAATCACTTCTTACAGAGATTTTTGGTTGGGTTCACCTGATATGAGCTTTTGAAGAAAGACATTAATACAAATTTATGATAGTCACCATGACAAGATCTGGTCCCCACAGCACAAGTTACAAGATAGAGGTAGGAGCCAAAGATAAGATGTGACTAAGTAACCTGCACACCATATGTTCATTCTTATTAACTACTGCACTTGGGAATTCTGGCTCTTATAAAAAGTTTATTTCCCTTGTGTGGCTAAGCAGAGTAACAGAAGAAAACTGATGACAAATACATGAATAGTGCAAGGTAAACCATCAGCAAAAAATGTGACTTAAGATAAATATGCTTGTATGTGACAGTTACAAAATAAAAGCAGTAGTTACCAACAATTACACAGCCAAAGGCAGCTATTTCAAGCCCTAGTTCTCCCAGTCCCTCCCTATAGTAAAAGCAGAAGGGTGTCGAGGGCATAATGACTATTTAAATAAACAATCTAAGAATCAAGAAAGACTCAACAAATCAAAATGTCACACTGTAGTCCCTTAGTGAGGTGACTTTCAACTTGGGGAAAGAAGAGCAGTCTCCTGCACTTATTTTAATTTAGTCAATTCAATATCAAGAAAGGTAAAGATTCTGTCCCCAAAATGGAGCTCAGCAATGCCTTTAGTTGTGTCATACAGCTGTATCCTTGCCCAGAGCTTCAACTGTTTGACTTCAGCAAAAGTTGTTTCCTGGTTGCAATTAACATTGTAAGGCAAGCTCAGCCCTGTCTTCCACAGCCTTGAGGCTGCTGAGTAAATCTAGAATCATGGAACCTACATTCTGATGCTGCATAAACAGGAAGAAGGTGGTTCTTGACAAGAAAATGGTCAAGAAGCACATCTAGATTTAAGAAAAACAGACTGATATGCTGGCCTGTGATTTTTTAACTTCTTTGTATAGAATCTGTTGAATAGCGCATACCTTTCAGGGGAGGTCACAAGGGCATGCACTTAAACCATGATGGGAGGACGAATAAAAGAAACTCATACTTAATAATAATAGCTATCATCTCTTAAGGCCAAGCCCCTAGTATATGCGCCAAATTCAATGCTAAAGCCCTTTACAAATATTTCTAATCCTCGATCATTATTAATATCCTCATTTTATACAAGCAGAAATTAAGATTCAAAGAATTTAGAAATTACCTAAAAGCTAGTTAGTGAGGATACTAGTATTGAAACCCAGCTCTGCCTGACTGTAAATCCCATGCCCTAAAAGTAATTTGTTAAACACTATTACCCTCAAGAGATCTAATCGAATTACAGATTTTACACAAAAAGATCCTTAATCACAGGATAAAGATTTGGCCAGTTATAAAGCAACTCAACCAGTCGAAATGTTTCAGATTTCAGGACACAGATCTAGGTACTACCAGCCCTAGGACCTGTGCTGCCTCCTATAACTCCCCACACCCCCAGAGGAGTTTCATACTGCAAATGACATGGACACTGTTCTAAAGCATAATTAAACAAATTCCTTCAGTCTTGCGTCTGACATCATTTACCACCTACATTTAGGGAATTAGAATGAAAGGGTTATCTGCTTTATACCTTAATCATGAGGTTATTACAACAAAAGTTAGGCTGAATCCAGAGTTCCAATTCAGCTGGGTCTTACACACTGAAACCATTGCAGACTTCACATCACTTTACTGCTGTTCTGACAAAGCAATTAAAAATCATTCACAACAATTAAAAAAAAAAACATAAATCACTGTGTTCATATTATGCCTTGGAAATTAAGAGCCATAAATCCCTCTTTATATGACCCATCTCTGTCTTTTCCAACATTTGCCCCCTTTTTCCTGTGCTGATTTAGCTTTATGAGAGGAGAGACACACCACGGATGGCCATTGTAAGGGTAATACTGGAGTATTACCCTTTACATCCAGGCTCACTTCTTGGTGTTCTGAGACTATCCTGGCTCTTCAGAACTGTGTCTGAAAGAAGCTGAAGAATGAGACAGCCTCACAATGATTGCCTTTCCCCAAAGTAGAAGCATTTCTTCCGAACACTTCCAGATCATAATAAAGGAACCAATGAAACAATCATTCTCTCCACACACAGCCTAATAATCCTGGTGGCCAACTACTAACCAGAGGGGACGAATCTCGGAAGAGAAAAGAGTGAAAGAGACTCTCTCCATTACCCTTCTACATTCAGAGAAGATGCAAGGATACTGCAGTATCTGGAATGAAGGGCACAGCATCAGTACTGCTCTATGGAAGCGGTTGGCCACAGAAAGGCAGAAAGTCATCATCTGTACAGAAACCAGACGACAGAGGATTTCAATGGGAGATGAACTACTGCTTACTCGTTCTCCAAATAGAAAAGATGTTTCCACCCTTATTGCTGGGTGAACTCTCAGAAGCCGTAAGGTTTGTCTATACCATCGGGGTCTTCTCCCTGAATAGTCTGGAATATAACACATGGGAGTGTGCTGGATGCGGGGGCGAGGGGTAGTATTAGGTGCCTCTCCTCCCCTGCCTATTCCAAGTAGTAGCGGAGAGGGCTACCTCCATGTTATTCATCGCGAAGTACGGCCGTGCCACCTGGAGTCTTCGTTCCCCAGCACCGGGGGCAGGTGGGGGCATCTGTGAGCGAGTGGATTTGAGGGGAAAGGGGCTCTCCTGGCTAGTACGATCGGAAGAGAGGGCGTGGAGGCTGGTGCTGCCATGCCGCGAGGATCTGCGGTTCCCCTCCCTCCTCCCTCTCTCCGCGAGAGGCAGCCCGGCCCCAATACCTTCTTGACTGTGCGCGGCGCCTCGGTGACGGTGCCGTCGGGGCTAACCAGGGCCTCGCCGCCGTCGCGGTGCCGCTGGTGCTGGTGATGAGGGTCGCTCCGCTTCATGGCCGACGCCTGAGGCACTTTCCCGGCGGCAGGGCTGAGAGCGGCGGCGGGCCCCGAGCCCGGGCCGGGGGCCGGGGGCCGCTCCGCGGCGGGAGCTGGAGCCTCGGGGTCCCCGCCGCCTGCCGGGGGGGCCATGGCGCTCACAGCCGCGGTGCTCAGTCCCAGTTGCGGCTCCGCCTCGGAGGGGCTCAGGTCCTTCAGCTCCACCTCAGGCACCTTCGCGGCAGCCGCTGCTGACACGACCTGCACCGACATCACCGCCTCCACTGCAACCGCCGGCTCAGACTCCAGCTCCGGCTCCCGCTCAGCCCCGCCTCCCGCCTCCCTTCCCCTTCCCTCCCCCATTCCCCCACTCCTCCCCTCCATCGCCTCCGCTCCCACCCCCTTCCTCTGCCCGCCAGCCCGCCGGCCAGCCAGCCCCGGCCTCTCCCGCCCCACCCCGCCCGGCCCCGCCCGGCCCCGCCCCGCCCCGGCCTGGCCCGGCTCGGCTCGCGCGCGAGGCGCCACGGAACCTGTAGTGCGCTTGCTCCCGGCAGCACGCGGCCCGAAGACCGTGGGACCTCAGCCCCCGACCTACACTGCGAGCCGCCCGCGATGTCTCCTGGGAGCCGTAGTCCCAGTCGCCCTGCCTCTGGCTAGTGGGATTCTGTAAGAGAGATGGAGCTCTAGCACCCGCGACTAACAGAAAGGAAAGGAGTGAGATTAGATGACACGACGTAGAGGATGAGGAAGAAAGTCTCCTCAGGAGTTGCGGCTTCCGGGAAAGGAAAGCCGGGAACCCTAGGTTTGGAAAGGTGGGGGAGGAATGACTCCCTACCCTGACAGCAAGAATGTCCTCCTTCTGTGCGCGTCTGTGATCACGTGACCAGGCATTTAAAGGAAAAGCGGAGGCGTCATGTGGGGAGAGTGCCGGCCTAAGGCTTAAAGGGGCTTGGTTTTTCCATTTCTGTGAAGTCGGGACCCCAGCTCACCTTTCCGACTTTCAATGGCTGTGTTTGTATAAGGAATAAAAATAGTACCTTACCTGCTGTGGCAAATCCTGGCACGTTTTGAGTTTGGAAGTTTCAAATCAGCCTAAAAAAGAAGTTAGGTATCACTAGGTCCAAATTTCGAAAACTAAGGAATAACACGTAGCCTTAAGCAAGGCCAAATCTTCTGACCTATTAATTCTGCTAGGGAAATAATATAAAATTCGGATAAATACATAAGCAGAGAGGCATATTAACTAAAATATGAACAGTGATTTCCTTAAGTGATGAGATTTGAGATGACTTTTTACTTTATAGTTTTATGGGGTTTTTCGAGGTTTTAGATTGTTTATTGATGTCAAAGTAGGTTTGGTAGATAACACTTTTGTTTTATTTTAAAAGATATAAGCACAAAGACGTATAGCGGTTTTATTTTCAGTAATAAAAACGTTTTGAAACTACTTTAACGTCCAGCAATCGGGATGGTTACAGTCTTTAAAATTTTAAAGTTTGCCAAGAACTTTTTTTAATGATGGAGAGAAATAAATGCTTATGATAAGATAATATGCTAAAAATCAGGATACAAGATTTCACATTCCATAATATTTTACTCTTTAAATAATATTTGAAAAAAATACATTGGGGCCTGGATGGCTCAGTCTCGGTTAAGTATCTGTCTTCCGCTTAGGTCATGATCCCAGGGTCCTGGGGTCGCACTCCCCCTGCTCAGTGGGGAGTCTGCTTCTCCTTCTCCCTCTGCCACTACTCCCTTCTCATGCTTGCTCTCTCTCACTCTCTCTCAAATAAATAAATAAAATCTTTAAAAAAATAAAAAGAAAAATATATTAAAATGCAATTGAGTGACAGATTATGGGTTAGGTTATTTCTTCTCTGTTCTCAGGGAAACCGAGGCAAGGGGGATCTTACAGTTTATGGTTGTTCAGAGAGTAGGCAATAGCCCTGACAATCCCAGAAGACGTCTGGACATCTAGTCTTTAGAGTAACTAAATTTTCCCTGGCCAAGAGAGGCAGAAATCATCTGCCTTGATCTCCTACTTCCCTGTGCTACAGCTGTCTTGGGAAATCTGTTCATTTGTGGAGTTGTTTTACCCTGAATGGAGTCTTTTGTATCCTGGTCTTCAAATTTATGCCTAACACTATGCGTTGGAAGACATGTGAGCATTGCCATTTCTACAAAGCCCACAAATCCACGAGACCCAAGGGCTTCTTAAGGTTTCTTTTCACACTGTGGCTTTCAGAATTTCCTTCCTGTCATAAAGAACGAGCCCAGAGCTTCATCCTCCAGCTGTCGGAGCAGAGATTAGCAGCTCTATAACTGATTTCTTTCTTCCCCCTAATACGCAAGGGACCTGTGGTACAGGCACCTGGCATGTGTTGGAGCTCATAGACAGCAGCTGCCTACCTGGACTGCCACTAGAATTGATTACTGAAGGGAGGAATTAATTCCTCAGTGGGATGTGGTTACAAAACCTAAGGAGTTGGAACGCTGGAAAGAAACTGATATTCATCCTTTATTTATCCAGGCACCCTGCACTGGTTAGGACCAAACACGAGGGCACACTCCTCAGCCATTCTCGATTCCATCCTACACGCCTGCTGTTTCTGCCATCTTTGTTACTGAGGGACACTAGGCACAGGTGAAGATGGAAATACCATGCTGGATACAGGATGCTTAAGCATGAGTTTTTGAAATATTTATTTGTTAATTTGTTTTTCAAAGTTCAAAGGACACAGGAGTATTTTATGAAAAGTAAATCATCTTCAGTTCCTCTCCCAGCAGGCAACCAGTTAAGTTTCATCTGCATCTTTCTGGAAATACTCTATGTGTTTATGTATGTATTCTCCTTCTTACAAATTGTAGCCAGGAGCCTTGCTGCTTTCACTCAACAATGGAGATAGCAAACCCAGGGAATTGTGTATAATTGGAAGGGTCCTCTAATCCTCACATTGTAAAAATAATGAGATTAATAATTGAAGTTAAAATTACTTACTTAGAGTCACTTCAAATTTAGCAGCAGATTCAGGAGCAGAAGTCAAAGTTCTTTATACTGCAAGATCACCTACCCAATAAGAAGTAGGGGATTGGGCAGCCACTGAGTACATGTGGTCCATGACTTTCCACTGGGCGTGGAGGGTCTTGTGTTTCTACATGCCACTCTCCTTCCTCTGGGTTAGGATCTTTTTTTTTTTTTTCTGGGTTAGGATCTTAAAACTTCACCCAAATGTCCAGCCAATGCTCCACTAAAATTTCTTCTGTGTTTGCAAGCTGCATGTTCAGATAGCCATCTATAGATACCAGGTAGCCTTTGTACTCCATTCCTGACTTGGGTTTCACCATATTGCCTTTCCTGTTGTTGTTGTTGTTGTTTTAAAGATCTTATTCATTTATGAGAGAGAGAGAGAGAGAGAGAGAGAAAGAGAGCACAAGCGGGGGGAATGGAAGAGGGAGAAGCAGGCTCCCTGCTGAGCACGGAGCCCGGTGTGGGACTTGATCCCATGACCTGAGTCTTAGGCAGTCACTTAACCAACTGAGCCACACGGGTGCCCCAGCCTTTCCTGTTAATCCATTCAGGAAAGGTTTGGGATTGAGGGACAAACTCATCACAACTCCAAGAAAATGCTGTAGGCCACTCACTGCCAACTGAGCTGTCGTCTGACCCTCATGGCTGGAGTAGCCACAGCCGGCACTTTATGAAATATTTAGATTACAGTTCTTTCCTACTTGGCTTATTTAGCTGCCACACCCTGGCAAGCAGGAATGTGTGTTCCATGTGAGAAATTGGAAGAACTTCTGAGGTATCTGACCAACCCAAGAGCGAAAACTTGAATATAATCAATATTGAGAGTTCTCCCAAGGAAATGGGCCAGCCAGATCACCCTTGGTGAAGACCATACCCATGTTCACAGAGTTTCTGGAGAACCATTTAGTGTCACACCCTTAAGTATGAACATATGGACAGTCCTCAGAAATATGAAGAAAACTTTTAATACAAAAGATAGAGACCAGCATAAGCAAGGAGAAAAAAATAAAAAACTTAGAGGAAACAGAGACTATGCATCAAGAAGAAATCGAGACAAAAAAATATCATTAATATCCTCAGAGACTTGGGGCGCCTGGGTGGCTCAGTGGGTTAAGCCTCTGCCTTCGGCTCGGGCCATGATCTCAGGGTCCTGGGATCGAGCCCCGCATCAGGCTCTCTGCTCAGCTGGGAGCCTGCTTCCCCCTCTCTCTCTGCCTGCCTCTCTGCCTACTTGTGATCTCTTTCTCTCTGCCAAATAAATAAATAAAATCTTAAAAAAAAACACACACACAAATATCCTCAGAGACTTAAGATACTGTATTTGTGAAAGAACATGCAATTTTAAGAAGTGAACAGTCAGAAAACAAACATGAGACTTTTAAAATGAAAGCATGTAGCAGACATTTTTAAAAACTCAATAAATAAAAAGAGAAAGAAATCAAAACCAGGAAAGATGCATTTTCCCTTTGCTCAGATTGTTGGAGAATGGTGGCTTCTTTCATGGTTTTTAAATTTGTGTCTAATGCATGTTTTAACATGATAGATGGAATGCATTGTGTAGCTACAGTTTTCTGGAAAAGTTGGTCTTTTAGGAATTGTTTTGCAGATCTTCAGTAAGTTTTGTCTTTAAATTACAAAAAAAAGAAAGAAAGAAAGAAAGGCTCCTCAGAAGAGCGTGCAACTCTTGATCTCAGGGTCATGAGTTCGAGCCTCACGTTGAATGTACAGATTACTCAAAACCAAACAAATAAAATGAGTTAGAGGACCAGTCCAAGAAGTCCAGCATCTGAATAATAGGACTGCTAAAATGAGGTAACAAAGAAAATGGGGTATGTGTGCGGAGAGGGGTGTGAATCAAAGACATAATTTTTTAAATTTCCCAAAACTGAAAGATGAGAATTTCCACAGTGAAAGGGGTCATTAGGTACCCAGCCCGACAGATGAAAATAGACCTACCTTAATATACATCACTGTAAAATTTCAAAATTCTGGGGACAAAGAGACAATCCTTTAAATATCTGGAGTGGGTCAAGGAATAAAAATTTTACAAAAGTTCAAGAGTCAGAAAGATATTGAACTTGTTAAAATTAGTTCTGGAAGCTAGCAGATAATTCCTTCGAATCCCCTCTGTTTGCCTTCCCTAGAGAATGAATGGACAGTCAGCCAGGTGTGAGAAGGACAATCATCTGACTGCACAGAGTTAGATAGGAGATCGGGGACCAGTCCTCCTGTTCTCATTTCTACCTTCTGAAGTACCCACTGCTTCCAATTCAGAGCCTTCTGGGGGTGCTGCAACATAGGTTTTCCCTATTGCTGGCTAAGACTTTGCTTTTTCAAATCTGCTAAATTACCATTCTTCATTTGCTTTCCAGCTTTGGAAGTTGTTACTATTGGCTCCTCCCCCTACCCCTCTGTTTTTCCTGTAGGCAAAGATTGAAAGACTGCTAAATCCTGACCCTCTGTATGGAAAAGTCAAATGATAACACCTCAAATGAACATTCAAGAGGTAGTATTATCGTGTCGTTCAGACATATGGTAGTAAGTTTAAAAATCATCTAAAATAAATTGGTTGACTCCCAAGCACAGGAAATGAGGGGATATCAGGTAGGAGTCAGGTCCCAAGACAGCTGTGTTAATCAGCAAGACCTGTAGAACAATTCAACTTTTCACACTATATCATGTGCAACTTAGATGAAAAGAAAAAGTTTAAAAGCAGGCAAAAGCAATACATAAACAGTTTACGGGTACATAGCTGCATATGCACATATGAAAGTATAATCATGGACTGCAAGGCAACCCACTAAACTCAGAGTTGTTTTTCCATCAAAGAGAGGGAAATCGGGAGTAAAAATGGACCAGGGGTATTGGTCACAGGGGACTTCAGCTAAATCTGTTACACTTTATTTCTTTAAAAAAAAAAAGCTGGAAGCAAATATGGTAAAATGATAAAAGAAAGAGTTAATTCTGAGTAGTGGGGATATGGGTGTTTATTAGGTTGTTCTTTGTGCTTTTCTCTATCTTTTCGATTTCTTAGGTTAAAAAAAAAAACTAAAATGAGACTCCAGCAAGCAGAGGAAGGGTGGGGCAGTGGCCAGACTGCTTAAAAGAAGTCGGGACCAACAGAGGCAGACCTTCTGACCTAGAGAGAGACAACTAAGCTGACAGTGGCAAGGGACCCAGTGGAGCAGATGGAAGTGCCCCCACTGAATGCCTGGAGACCTCTGTTCTCAGGGGAGCAGCCACGCCACAGGGAGCACACCCCCTCCCCAAAACAAGCTCCTTTTGGACCCCAAGGTATCTTTTTCAGGGCTTTTAGTTCGGGAGCTCTGGTAGAAAAGTGACCACTGTGACTCAGTCATGAGAGCCGGTGCTCCTATAAAAATACTACAAGATTTCTTGGTTGCTGGAATGTCATGGTCCTGGACCTCTCTCTGCCACCGAACAAAAGCATTCACAAAAAGTGGGCTCACAGTGCCCTCTCGTGGTAACAGCGTCTCTGTCAGCCTCTACGACCCGAGTTCTGAGCTTTTAAAACCCACAGTCTACTTCCCCTATGTCCCATTCCTCATCCTTTACGTTAAGTATTCCCATTAAAGAAAGAAGGGAGGGAGAGAATGCCCACAGATGTGAAAAGAAAGTTATTAACATTTTCCCTTATTTCAGAAGAGATCATTAGACCACACTGATACATTTTGCTTTTTTGAATACTCTGGTGGATAAAGGTTAAAAAAAAAATGCTATATCCCTTGCTGAGAGAGGCACGAATGGCAAGAATGAGTGAGGTAAGCAAGCGCCAAGGGGTACAGGGAGACCAGAGGGAACCCAGCCCGGGAAACCTGGAGGGGAGGAAAAATCCAGAGTCAGAGCTGAGACTGGAGAGTCTGGACTTGGTGGTTAGAAAGACCCTGGGCCCGGAGTCCGTCACGTACAAACTGTGAGGTTGTGCATAAGTTATTTTGCTTCACTGAACTTATTTCTTCAAATAACTAGCTCCTCTGAGCCCTCTGAATTAAACAAGAGGCAGTCAAACACAGTGGGCAAGAGCCCACTCCGGAGCCAGATACCCTGGGAGAATCCCCCAGCATGACCACTTACTGTGTGGCCTCGGGCGAACTGTCAAACCTCTCTGTGCCTCACAGATCTGTGGTGAGATTCAGTGGATTAATGCATGTGAAGTGCTTAGAAAAGAGCCTAGCAAGCATTCAATAAGAGTTAGCTGTGATTATAATCATTTGTGTGTGACATACCTAGAATAGGATCAGATCAGTATGTGAGTTCCCTTCCCTGGGGATGTGGCTCTGGGCACAATGCTTACATCCCCATCACAAAAACAAAGCTGGTCAGTACTCCACAGTACCTTCCCAGTCTGTGGGTATCACGCCCTTTCCTCCACGGATCCTTTCCACGTGATCCTGAGTCCTTGCAACCCACTTCCCAATCTTTGACACCTTTTTGGAGGAAGTGGGGCTAACAGGCTTTCCTTGGGGAAGTCTGAATTCCTATGACTGCCCAGCTGTGGATCAGAAAGCATTGGTCCTACTGACACCCCTTTTAGAAGGAAGAAGCCCCCAGAGGTGGGGGCCCGGGATTGCCACTGGAGCCATGCTCACCGACACGAGCAGGGGGCCCCTTGCTTCTGATCGTCACTGCAGAGGCACCTGCATGTTCTTGCTCAATCACCTTATGGGCAGTGCCCAGTGAGGCAGCTGTGGCCACAGAAGAGCTTTTGTCCATAGGGAGCGGACTGGCCGGGAAGGACAGCAGCACATTAAGCTGACATCAGCCTGACATCTGTCAGTCGTGACCTGAAGAGCACCAAGCTGCCGGCCTTTCAGAATAGCCTGAGGAGGAAGTGGGAAACGAATGCCATCAGGACCAAGTAGGTAAACAGGTCAAGACCAGGGCCTATGGATTTTATTTTATTTTACTTTATTTCCTTAAGGCATCTCTGTGCCCAACGTGGGGCTCAAACTCCCAACCCCGACATGAAGAGTCGCATGCTCTACTGACTGAGCCAGTCAGGCACCCCTCCCAAGACCAGGCAGGGCCTGTGAAAAAGAAGCACGCCGAGAGTTTATACAAAAACCTTTTATTTACTGTTTGTATTCCTTCTCCCCATCCCTATCCCCGATCTGGAACCCAGCCAGCTCCTACGGCTTCCTGCTGTCTGGCTCTTGACATTGGGGCCTCAGGGACAGAGTTAGGGGTTATGAGAGGAGGGAATCTCCTCACCCACCAGCTATGGAAGTTGAAGGAAGCTTTCCTGCCTGGCTGGAGCTCCAGCAGCCCCCCAGGGTAGCCCCTCAAGTCAGAGGACCCATCCCCCACGGGATGGATGGGAGGAAGAGATAACGCCTGTCTCTCAGGGGCCCAGAGGCTCCCTGTCACTCGCTGCTCCTACACTGCGCCGGGCTCCATAGCTGAACCAATCTGTCACCTGGAGATGGAGCCCGGCATCAAAGGGGAAGGGAGAAGGGGCGGGGGGGGGGGCGGGGGAGCATGCAGTAGTTCTGGGTCCTAATCAACAAACGGGAAACAGGAAGAGGTTGGCCGGTTGAACTGAAAAGGGAAGGGGGGAAGGAGGCCTCGGGAGCCCACAGGATGGGTTACTGGCCTGGGGTCGGGCCAACTGGACACCTGTGAAGAGAGGTCATAGCCCCCAGGAGAATGGGCACTTCCAGCTCCACAACCACCTGGAAGGAGGAGAAGGAAGCCCTGTCCCCACTTAGACAAAGGGCTCGTGACCCAGTAAACACATCTGGTCTGAGAGGGTCAGAAAAGGGCGGCCAGTCCTCATCTGCCAGGCACGGGCTTGGCTGCCTCACAGGCAACCACAGCCCGCTCTGGGTGGTGTCGCCCTGTCTACCATTACTGTCCCCCTCTCCAGCAGATGGATACTGCCAGCCAGACTCCAGCTGGCAGGGCAGAAACAAGGGCCCCGAGCTCCAGGGCCCTTCCCTGGATGAGGCCTACCCGTGGAGACGTCAGGGCCCTTTCCCACAGTCCCGCCGCCATGAGCCAGACAGAGAGAGCCCTCCTGGGAGGGCACTGCACCCTCAGGTTCTCCGGAAGACAAGATCCTGGGGAAGCACTCTCAGGGAGGATGAAGAACCTCAGAATGATCTCTGCTCCTCTTTGCTAGCCCAGGTCCCGCTCTCCAGGCTCAGAAGTCTGAATCTGCATCCATGAGCTCGGCCTCCATCAGGTTGGTGCGGGAGTGAATGGGCCCCAGCCCCTGCCGGCAGCCCTGAGCCCAGGCCGTGGGAACTGGGGCACTGGGCAGAAATGGATCCTGCAGGGGACCGGGCTCTGGGCAGAAAGGATTGGTGACCAGGGTCCAGGCTCTCTGTCGGCAGGATTCCCCAGCTCCCCAGGCCCCTGCGGCCACCAGGCACTTCTGCCGGGGCAGCTGAGGCAGGCGAGGAACGGCGCTGGCTGCAGGGGCTGGGGCAGGGGGGTGGAGCTCGGGGGGTGGCGCCAGTGGGCACACCTCCTTCTTCCTCTTCCTCCGCTTCTTCTTCCGGCCCAGACGCTTCTCCAGCTCTGGGGAGATCTCCGCCTCAACCAGCCACAGGTTGGCTTTCTCCTCCGGGGGCACTGACAGCAGGAGAGAGCACGGGAGCTTGGGATGCTGGCTCCATCCACGTCACCCGTTCTCTCCTCAGACCCCTATTTTTGGGCTCTGAGACCCACAACTCTAGGTCTCTAGTGCCTCAGCCCCACACTCTAGACCCACCAGGGCCTGCCTTCCTCCTCCCCTCTGGCAGCTGCTGATGCTCCAGTCCCAAGAACCCCAAACCTCCATGCCCCCCACCTTCCTACAGAAGCCTGACCCCTTGTACCTGGAGTTGCCACAGGGGTGACAGACACATCCTGGGGCAGTATGGCTCCTCTCCGAGCCACCATCTTCGTGACATGCTGGGCCCAAGCAGAGGACACGTCGGCGGAGGGCTCATTGAGGTCAAAGGCCAAACCCGCTGTGGGCATGGAAGGAAAGGCCAAGGAATCATGACTGCCCCGGAATCATGACTGCCTTGGATGATGGCTCCTCCCTTACTCGGCACATTTACCTCCTCCCAGCAGCTCCCTCCCCGTCCACCAAGCCCAGGAAGCCCACACAGATCATCAGAGCCTCTACCCAGTCCTAGTCTGAAGAGCGGGGCCTCACTAGAGGCCAGAAGTCCGGTTCCTGGAACCCTGACTTACTCTAGCCTGGGGAGAGGAACTGGAGAAGACAGAAAAAGGGAGAGATGAGTCCTTTTGAAACCAAAGTACCAGCAAGCAGACCCAGGGGCCGAAGCACAGGGCAGCGTAGCCAGGGAGGGAAGGGGGACTGGAGAGAGTTGAGTGTGTGAGGAGAGGCCAGCCTTCCAGACAGTCCATGTGTCCACACCAGCGTAGGGGGACGGGGCCCAGGTACTAGGGGTGTGGAGGGGCTCCAGTGGAGGAAAGGGGCCCGAAGCTCACCCACAGGCCCATCGTGGGAGACAGTGTGCATGCTGAAGGAGAGCTCCTGGCCTGGGTTCTGCAGCAGCTCACGCCGCTTGGAGAAGGCCTTGGCGATCATTTTGCTCTTCTTGATGCGTTTGGGCTCATCATCACTCTGCCCGGTCAACCTGAGAGCAGAGGGGGTGGGGGAGGGAAAGTGGAGGAGCAGCCACTGCCCACCAAATCTTGCGAAAGACCAGTGACGCCATTCCCTCTGGGGAAGCAGCCTCAGAGGCTTGAGGACTCTGCCCAGAAGTGGGCCTAGAATTCAAGGCTCCTGTATGCCCAGGACTCAAACCATTCCGATCATTCCACTCTTAGAAGATGCCGGCCGCTGGCTCAGCACGCGATCCAGTCTCCCAGGGACAGGGGGTGTCACCAGGGGGCAGTGCTGAGTCACAGAGAAACCAGCTTCAGGCAAAAGTGTCCTGCTGGGACCCCAGGGAGCCCACAACACCTATCGGTGGGGACACCAAGCCTGAGATAAGGCCGCAAGGTCAGGACCAGCCGGCCGCTGACCCCACCTGCACCAGGTGCGCCTCCAGATGAGCAGCGTGGCCTTGGTCCAGACCCAGGTGCTCATGGCAATGCCGGTTCCAAACATGGCAAACAGGTTGATCTTCTCCACCAGGAGGCTAGGGCGGTTCTTGATTTCACAGTCGGGGATGGGCTTCTTGGTGGGCAGCCCAATGGTCACATTGGCCTGGCACCTATGGCGGGGAGAGGCGGGGTGGGGAGCAGACAAGCGAGGCTTTCTGGGTCTCCCGAGTGGTACCCACTCAGTCAATCCAAAGACTTCAGAAAGAGCTAAGCCCCGCAGCCATGATTTACAACCCTGGGTGCCCGTTAGAGTCACTTGGGACTTTCGAGTTACTTTTAATAAACACTAGTGTCTGGGTCACACCGTAGACAATTAAACCAAATCTCTGGGGAGGACCAGGCATCAGTGTGGTTTAAAGACTGGAAGCTGGCGCCTTTCCAGAAGAGCCGGAGGCAGCCGGGACAGGGACTGGTGTCCACTTTAATGAGCCCTGTAACTGCCCTTCCCGCCACCAGCAAGTGTTTCCTCGGGTGAGCTGCCTTACTGTCAGATTCATCTCGTGGGGACACAAAAAAGCACAGACAAAGCTGGCAAGCATTAACAGGTTATTAACCTATCATGGAGAGGTAACTACTTCTGTGCCGGGCTCTATAATAAGCTCTGTGAGAGTACGTGAGAGTTAGAGTGGCCAGCAGAGTCGCCGCCGTTACAGACACGCTGGCCAGACCGTGGCTCGTGCAGAGAGGAGGGCAGAGCTGAGCCAGGGGAGGAATGCCGTCTGCCGTGTTCGCAGATTACAGAGCAAACGACATCTTGGGCGCCCAGAGCGAAAAGGGCAGTTTCACCTGCTGTGGAAGGCAGGAATGCGGCAGACCCTTGCCGAGGGGCAAGAAGGGCAGGGTCCGCAGTCCTGGCTGCAGCTCCTGCGGCGGCTGCCCCCCCAGCCCCCAGCCCTGCACTCACAGCACATAGTCCCGGAAGCTGCGCTCCCACTCAGCCTGGTTGAAGAAGTCGTAGAAATGGCAGCTGAAGGTGATGAGCACAAAGCCGAAGGCCAGGAAGCCAAAAATGCCTGCGGAGGGCCAGGGTGGGACAGAGCATTACCAATCCCAAGGGCGGGAGCAGCGGTGGAGACAAGGTATTTGCCCCACTCGGACCTGAGAGATAGCAGAGTCTTAGGTGAACCCATGGCAGGCTCAGTTTGCTGTATTCTCCAAAATAAGGCCCAAAGGGCACTTGAGCCAACTGTGGAGCAGGGGACACGAGGAAGCAGTCTTGGCATGAACTTGAATTCTTCTGTCCAAGAAGGTCCCCTTCTTCTGGGCTGCTACCACCATCACCGCCCCCCGCCCACACACACGTGCGTGTGCCTCAGAGCCTTGTCTTGTCCCCCTGGCTGCTAACTTGCACCACTGACGCTGCATCCCCCCGACCCTATACTGCAGGTCCCACAGCCCCAGGAGGGTACAGTGTTGGACTGGCCAGAATGTCAGGCCAACGGCCTTGGGGTTCACTCACCCAGCCGCAGCATGGTCTCATTGATCTTGCTGGCAGCCTTCTCACTCAGCAACCCCGGATGGTTGCTCTTGATGGAAAACAGAGTCATGACTCCTGAACAGAAGAGAGACCGCAGACGTGAGTGGGGGCGAGGCCACTCTCCCGGGAGGGAAGGGTACGTCAGGGAGGCCCCAGTCTGATTACTGCTATGATTGAAAGCTTGGGGAACTGGAGACCCTGGAGAAAGGAAGCACAGTTGGTGGGAGATGTGCTGTGTACTGGAAAGACCGGGGCAGAGCCCAGGACAGACAGACAACAAGAGAGAGGAGGGGCCTTGGTCCTGGCTCCAGCCACCCCTAAGCAAGGCAGCCAGGTCAAAGCCATGCTGATGGAAAAGGCGTAGAAAGAGACACGAGAATAGGGCTAGCCAACAGAAATATAACGTCAGCCACATACAGAATCTCCAACCTCCCTGCAGTCACAAGAAAGGAGTAAACAGATGCAAGCGGAGCTAATTTCCATACATTTTATAAACAATACGTCATTGTTTATTTAATTAACATCTCAGCATGGAATCCATAGAACAAACTATTAATGAGATAGTTTGCTTTCTCTGTGCTAAGTATCTGCAATACTGCACAGATTTCATACTCAGGACACAGCTCAGGCTGGACGAGTCTCAGCACGTGTGGCTGGTGGCGACCGTACAGGACAGCAGATACAAAACACACATCAGGGGCACCTGGGTGGCTCAGTGGGTTAAGGCCTCTGCCTTCGGCTCAGGTCATGATCTCAGGGCCCTGGGATCGAGCCCCGCATCGGGCTCTCTGCTCTGCGGGAAGCCTGCTTCCCCCTCTCTCTCTGCCTGCCTCTCTGCCTACTTATGATCTCTCTCTGTCTCTGTCAAATAAATAAATAAAATCTTTAAAAAAACAAAACAAAACAAAACACACATCAGAGGCCCAGAGATGGCCAGCAAGAGGCGGGCTGAACAGAAGAAGGCTGACAGCACAGGGGGAGGAAGCTGAAGCTTACAGAGAAAACACAACACGAATGAGCTAAGAAGACAGGGAGGCTCACTGCAGAGGTGGCAGCTTCAGATGGGAAATGAGGGAACAGCAAATCTGTGTGTGTCTTGGAAAATTTGTGGGTAGGGAACGGATGAGAAGCCAGGCTCCAAGAGGTGGAGAACATAGAAATTCAGGGTGCACATACACGACCGAAGGCCCTGAGCTGGTGAATGGGGACAGGGCGGGCTCTTTACCGTAGGAGGGCAGCCGGCGCCGGAACCCGGCTCAGGATCTGTTCCATAGGCCGTGAGCCCTGGCCCCTGGGCCTGGAGTAAGGGGCTGCATTTCCCTGGCCAAATGCCCTGTGTCTGCCTCGAGGGGGCACCTTCCACGCAGCACCGAGGCCCTGGGTGAGCTGACGGAGGTCCCATTGTGAAGGCAGCACAGCCGGCAGCTCCTCGCTCCTACTTCCACAGAGCAGGTGCTCAGAGCATTTTGTTGCCCAGCTGGCCCGGGGGGCTCACTCACCTCGGATGAGAAAGTAACCTCCCACAATGAGCACCAGGCCAATCGGGGCCAGGACGAAGCCGGCCCGGTAGCGGTAGTTCTTGTAGCCAACAAAACAGATGCCGCTCACGGAATCCCCATCCACCTGAGGCAGGAAGGGGTGGGCGGGAGGGACAGAGTGGCTCACCGGGCCCCCTTCCCCAAGCCCACTCCGCCCAGGTCCCCAGCCCCCTACCAGTCGCCGTACCTGGGCCACGGCAAGGATTGCCACGGTGAGGACAAAGGGGAGTGACCACGTGAGCAGGTGGAAGTAGGAGGTCTTGCCGGAGAGAGGCTGGTAGGTGGTGCCCAGGGCTTTGAAGGAGGTGTGCCAGGCATAGGTGAGGACCACAAACCAGACGACACCAGCCATCAGGGCGTAGTACACGATGACAAAGATGATGACACAGGACAGGGTCTCGTTGGAGCTGTGCGGACACGTGACGGGTTGCTTGGGGAGGTCATTCTGTACTCCCTTCATCAGCTCTCTGCGCCCTGTCCCCCCGACCCTTGGCTTCTCAGGTCTGGAGGTTTCCTAGGAGTCAGGGCTTGGGGACAGGACCCAGGGGAGATTCAAAGAGGGTGTGGAAGATGCCCCTTGGAGCAGATGGGGACCATCACAGCCCTAACGCTGGGATCTTCGGGCACCCCAGGCAGAGCTGAATCCGACACTGAAATCTCACTTTCAAGCCCGACCTGTCCCTTTTGTGAGAAACACACATTTTAGCCTTCTGCCCCTCACCCTCACTTCTGGGTCCCCAAGACACCTACGTGGGCTCCCCAAGCCTCATGGTGCCATCTGCCCGGCAGACGATCTCCCGGCGGGCGCCATCCATGAACTGGGCCAGCCAGCCAATGCTCCCCACAAAGAAACACGCATTGACGTAGAAGAGAATGACAGCGGGGTAGCGATTCGAATTCCGCCAGTCAGCCACGAAGGTGGCCTGGAAGAGACAAGTGAGGGCCATTCTATGTGGTCAGGGTGATTCTGCTGCCACACACGCCCTGGTCTGAACCCCGGGCCCCTCTTATCCAGACCCTTCCCTGGGGACCCAACCGAGGTCATCCCCTCCCCGCTTCCCTCTACCCCCACAGCCCAGCTGACCAGCGATGCACTTCCTTCCCACTTTATGGGCCTCACGTTCTGGCCCCCTTTCCCCTGACCACTGCCCCCGCCACCCCCCTGCAGGCCTGCCCCCCACTGACCAGGGTGAAGAGTGTGCAGAGGCCCGTGACAGCCCCGAAGGCCGCGATGTAGCTGTGCATGTCGTGGTGCTCGGCCTCGGTGAACAGCGGGTTCTGGCACTGGATCCCACAGCCCTCCACGTCCTCATACCAGCTCTTGGGGTTGTCAGTCCGAACCAACGGAGCCTCGCACTGGCCCGAACTGTTGAACTTGATGTTCTGCACCTCATTCTGGCACAAGGGAAGGGGAGAAGGCAGTGCAAAAGGGAGCAGGGGGCCCAGGGGCGCCCTCTGGTTGAACACGAGGCCTAGGGGTAGCATGGCGGACTGCTGGAGATCACACACTGGGGACAGCCTTCCAGCTTCTGAGTCCCAGCCCGGCCACTCAGTGACAAATTATATCAATAGTCTAGGGCAAATTATTTGCCCTGTTACCTCAGTTTCCCCAGCTATAAGAGAGCAGTTGCCACTTCATGGTGTGAGGTAAGGGTTAAATGAAAAAATAGATGTAAACTGCTCATATGGTATTTGGTAGGTAGTGAATAATAATAACTAGTTATTATTACCAATATCATTGCTGTTATTACTTATGCACTCTCCTTTACCACCAGAATGAGATCCCCCCTCCCGTCTTGGTATCTCTAGTTGTTTTATGTGTGCATGCCTTGATTCCCTAAATACATGATAAACCTCTTGGAGAAGGAGTTCCTGTCATCCATGATGCCCGAAAGCCCCCAACACCTAGTAGAGTAGGCGCTCCAAAAATATTTGTTGAACACAGTTATCTTTTATAAACAAGCAAATAATCCCTAACAGACGGGCCCAGCCAGTGAGCTTGGGCGCGTGGCTCCTGGACCCCACGGCTGCAGATTTGGGCTCTCGCAGGAGAGAAGGCTGGGGGGCTCCTGTGGGGGCCCTGCCTCCCGTGGGGGCCCTGCCCTAGGCCTGGGGCTTGCCCCTCGAAGCACTCACCGGGCAGCCCTCGGGGAAGCGGTCAGGGGTGCAGCGCAGGAAGTCAGGCCAGCCGCGTTCCCGCTCCACGATGGCACAGGGCCCTCGGGTGGCCTGGCACAGGGTGCGGCTGGGCAGCTCCACGCGGTCATTCTCGCATTTGGGCATGTACACAGCACACAGCAGGGGCTGGATCACTGCCCAGCAGCGGGGGGCGTTCCGGAGGCCTGCGGGGAGGCAACAGTGTGGAGACGTTGCACCGAAAGCCCTCCGCACGCCGACCCCCAGCCACAGCTGCTCCCGGGCCTGCGGCGAGTCTCGGGGCTACAGTGCCGGGAGCCGCCAGGCAGTGTTTCTCAACATGGCATTTGGGCAGCACGATTCTCGGCACCGCAGGACTGTCCAACAGAGTGTGGGACCTTTAGCCTTCCTAGACTCTTGCCACTAAATGCCAGCAGAACCCCTACGTCATGATGACAACCCCAAAATGCCCCCCTCCCTTGCCCTTACTCCAGGGCTGGTGACTGGAAGAAGGCCTGAAGGGGAGCTTCTGGGATACTGGCAAAGTTCCATTTCTCCATCTGGCAGTGGTTACGTGTGTGTGTTCACCTTGGGAAGAGCAAGCCTGTGATCCACGTACTCTTCTGTACGTATACGGTAATTCGATTTAAGTTTTTAAAAAGCAGCCTCCATTTCCAAATGCCCCGCTAGGGAGTATTAGTGCCTCTGGCTGAGGACCCCAAGTCGACTTGCCTTTTACCTTCTCAGGGGCATTCTTAAAATCTTCTACAGGTCTCTTCCAGGGGGAAGGGAGGTGGCGGGACCCACCCTGCGCGAGCTCATGCACCAGAACCAGATGTGGCCCCTCGCCCAGATCCCAGGATCCTTGTTCCTCTTACCGAGTTGAGGTGAAACACAGAGCAGGTGGGAGCTTAAGAAGAAAAGTCAGGGGAGGCAGGTACTCCAAAGCCAGAGGAGGAAACAGGAAATCAGATGGAGAGAAACAGAGGAGGCTCTGTCCAGTGCAGAGGGAGGAAACGCGTCGTCAGAAAGACAGAAACAGGTGGTCTCCCGGCACCCCTGGCCTAACGCTGGCCTCTACCCTGCTCCCCTGTGGCTGGGCCCACTCAGCATTCTGCCCTCATTGCCCCTCCCGAGTCATCCCCGCTTTAGGAACACCTCCTGCCCACACAAGAAGTTGTGTTAGGAGAAGCTTCTGAGGACGTGAGGCCAGACTGGGTGACTGCCACACTGCCAGGCTGGGGGTGGTGGGGGCAGGTACCTGCTCTTTCGGGGAGGGAGGCAATACAGTAGAGGGATACGGGGCATGGAAACTGCAATGAACCTCCCTGGGTCCAAGCCTTGGCTCTACCATTTCCCGGCTGTGTGATCTTTGGCAAATTACTCATCTCTAGCCTCAGTTTCCTCATCTGTGAAATGGGGATAATAGAATTACCTCGCGGAAATGTTAAGAGTTAGATAATGTGGGGCGCCTGGGTGGCTCAGTGGCTTAAGCCTCTGCCTTCGGCTCGGGTCATGGTCTCAGGGTCCTGGGATCGAGCCCCGCATCGGGCTCTCTGCTCAGTTGCCCCCTCTCCCTCTGCCTGCCTCTCTGCCTACTTGTGATCTCTTTCTCTCTGTCAAATAAATGTATAAAATCTTAAAAAAAAAGAGAGAGATAATGTATTGAATGTGTTTAGCATGATACCCATCAGACAGCAGGCACTCAGGAAATACTAGCTGTTATTACTCATCAGAGATCTCTGACCACTCACAGCTCCCACTGCCACAAAGCCTATTCCCAGGGTGCAGAGCAAGTTCCTGTCACGAAGCAATGTCCTGGGGCGCCTGGGTGGCTCAGTCGGTTAGGCGTCTGCCTTCAGCTCAGGTCACGATCCCAGAGTTCTGGGATCGAATCCTGCATCGGGCTTCGTGCTCGGTGGAGAGCCTGTTTCTCCCTCTGCCTGCTGCTCCCCCTGCTTGTGCTCTCTCTCTCTCTCTAACAAATAGATAAAATCTTAAAAAAAAAAAAAAAAAGCAGCAGCAGCAGCAGCAATGTCCTCGGTTAATTGTTCCCAGACCCGACTCAAAATCACCTGGGGGCCCTTATCATTCTAGATGGAGAAACCCACTCTCAGAAATTCTGACCAAGTAGGTATGGATGGAGAGCACAGCATGATTGCCAGGAGTTGGGTAGGAGGAGAATTTGCCTACAAAGGGGCAGCACGAGGGAATATTTGGGCCTGATGGGATTGTCACTACCTTGAGTGTAGTGGCTGGTTACATAAATATGTGTTTGTCTAAATTCACAGAACTGTACGACAAAGAAAAAGTGAATGTTACTGCATATTTACTGAATATATTTAAAATGGGGGGAGCGGGATGCCTGGGTGGCTCAGTCAGTTGGGCAGCTGCCTTCGGCTCAGGTCATGATCCCAGCGTCCTGGGATCAAGTCCCGCATCGGGCTCCTTGCTCGGCGGGGAGCCTGCTTCTCCCTCTGCCTCTGCCTGCCTCTCTGCCTGCCTGTGCTCACTCTCTCTCTCTGACAAATAAATAAATAAAATCTTTTTAAAAAAGGGGGAGGAGCTCACTGGAGTAAAATGTATTCTAGAGGAGCAGCAAGCAGTTGATTAATAAAAATATTGTGTTATTTTTTGGCATTTTGTGATATTTGCAGTAATCAACTTCTAAAAACGTGGAATTTTGTTTTTCTTTTTTTTTTTGTCATTTTAAATATTGTTTTGTACCTTAAAAATAAACTCCCCAAGGAAAAGATAGATTATTAAAGAAATCTTAAAAGAACTATCTAGGGAAAAAAATAATTTGGATCCTTACCCCATTTCTTACATAAAAACAAATTCCAGATGAATCAAAATGACTACATGAGTTTTAAAAATTAAAGTACCAGAGGAAAAGATGGGAAATGGTTTTTAAAGATTGTATTTATTTATTTGACAGAGAGAGACACAGCGAGAGAGGAAGCACAAGCAGGAGAAGTGGGAGAGGGAGAAGCAGGACTCCCGCCAAGCAGGGAGCCCGATGCGGGGCTCAATCCCAGGACCCTGGGATCATGACCTGAGCTGAAGGCAGACGCTTAACCACTGAGCCACCTAGGCGCCGGGAAATGGTTTTTAAAATCTTGAAGTAGAGAAGGCTTTTTGAAGTAGGACGCAAAACTCAGAAGCAATAAAATAAAAGATTTTAAAAGACTTCAGAAGAATAGATAAATTCAGTAGAGTAAAAAACAAAATCATAAGAAAAGCAACACACTGAGAAAATGTATTTCAGATCCATATCACAGGTAAGGAGCTAATTTCCTTATGTGTACGAAGCTCTTCCACATTTGTAAGAAATTCATAATCCTATAGAAAAATGGGCAAAGACAAGGATCAAATACAAATAGCCTTTAAACACATAAAGAGACATTCAATCTCATTTTTTAAAATATCTTGATTATTTAATTGAGAGAGAGAACGTGAGAGAGAGAGAGCACAAGCAGTGGAGAGAGAGAAGCAGGCTGCCCATTGAGCAGGGAGCCCGATGCGAGACTCGACCCCAGAACCCTGGGATCATGACTCGAGCCGAAGGCAGATGCCCAACCAACTGAGCCACCCAGGTGCCCCAATCTCACTCTTAATAAACTAAAAGTGAAATAAAATTACAATGAGACTTTTAGAGTGATAAAGATCAAAACATTTGAAAACGTTGTATTGACAAGAATGTGGTGAAACTGGCACTTATGTATATTTTTAGTAAGCACAGAAATTAATGAACACTTGTGGAGACTCTTTGGCATTATCTGTCAAAATTTTATACTTGTGATCCCACTTCACATGTTTACAAAGATAATACATAAGATTATTCATTGCAGCATTGTTTGTAACAGCAAAGGAGTAGAAACGACATGAATGCATAGCCATCAATAGGAGACCAGCTACATAAAATATCGCATATCAATATAATAGGACGCTAGGCGAGGTTGAACTCTTTGCATTGAAATCGAACTATCTCCAGTGCATCTAGTTAAATGGATGCAGCTGAGTGAGAACAGCCTGAAGAGCAGGCTACTACTGGTTGTAGGAGGAAAAAGACTCAGGACACATCTACATTTATACATATGTTGGATATCTCTAAAAGGACACACAAAAACCAGTACTGGTGATTGCCTCTAGGAAGGGGAAATTGGTAGCTGGAAGCAGAAGTGGAGGGATTTAACTTTTGTTACTTTTGAATTTTGCACTATGTGTGCTTACTACCAATTTTTAGAAGTAATTAGGCTTAAAAAATAATACTGAGATGGGGGAATCTCTCTAGAGAAGGGAACAAAATTGTAGACAGGAAGAAACGGGACATCAACTTTATCTGTATGGTTTTATTTCTTTGATTTTATTAAAATATGAAACAAAAAGAAAAAACAAAGACAGGTGTTCTATTAGTCTTGGTATTTTTCTATATTCATAGACTTCTTAAGTATTTACCACGATTTAAACTTTCTTAAAAAGGTTTTATTTATTTACTTGAGAGAGAGAGAGCATGCATGAAGGAGGGCAGAGAAAGAGGGAGAAGCGGACTCCCCACTGAACAGGGAGCCCAATGCGAGGCTTGATCCCAGGACCCTGAGATCATGACCTGAGCCAAAGGCAGATGCCTAACCGACTGAGCCACCCAGGGGCCCTGCCACAGGTGAAACTTTAAAAATGACTTTTTGTGTGGTTCTGATGATCAGTCAAGTTGAAAACCATTGTTCTGAGATTGGCTTAACATTAGGAAATTCAATCAGTGCAATTTACCACATTAACAGATTAAAGAAGAAAAAGAATCATATGATCGTCTCAGTAGATGTAGTAGTCGATAGAGTTCAACATGCATCCATGATAAAAAGAAGAGGCAAATTAGGAATAAAAGAACACTTTCTTAATCTGATAAAATGTAACTACAGGAGCCTACATCAAACATCATACGTAATAGTGAAGGACAGAAAAACTTTAGAATACAGAAACTCAGTCAGATAAGGGATGTTGCTACTTTTTTTTTTTTTTTTAAGATTTTATTTCTTTATTCGACAGAGAGAGAGATCACAAGTAGGCACAGAGGCAGGCAGAGAGAGAGGGGGAAGCAGGCTCCCCGCTGAGCAGAGAGCCCGATGTGGGACTTGATCCCAGGACCCTGAGATCATGACCTGAGCTGAAGGCAGAGGCTTTAACCCACTGAGCCACCCAGGGGACGTTGCTACTTTTACCACTTGTATTTAACAATGTATTGGATGTCTTAAGTAGTACATAAAGACAATAAAGATTAAAAGATATACACCTTGAAAAGGGAGACACGAAACTCATTCACAAATGAGATGGCTATGTGTGTAGAATAAATTTAGCTAGTTTACTGGATTCAAAATCAATTGTATTTCTAAATGCCAGCAACAAACAGAAAATGAATGTTAAAGGGACTATTTATAATAGTATTTTAAAAATCAATTACGTAGGACTATATCTAACAAATGACATTGGACTGCTGCACAAAAATTTTAAAACACTGAGAAAATGAAAGATCTAAGTAGAAATATATAATGAAATGATTGGAGGACTCAATATTGTAAAGATGTCTTTTTTTTCCCCTCAAATTAGTCTGTATACTCAATATAATCCCCACCAAAACTACCACCAACTATTTTTACATTAAAACACAAAGGGTCAAGAATAGCCCAGACCCTATTAAATACTGTTGTACCGTAAACACTATAAGGATTATAAGAACAGTGGTGGGGCACCTGGGTGGCGCAGTCAGTTAAGCGTCCAGCTCTTGCTTTTGGCTTAGGTCATGATTTCATGGTGGTGAGATCAAGCCCTGCATCAGGCTCTGCACTAAGCCCACAGTCTGCTTGAGATTCTCTCTCTCCCTCTCCCTCTGCCCCTCCCACTCATGCTCTCTCTCTCAAATAAATAAATAAATCTGAAAGAAAGAAAGAAAGAAAGAAAGAAAGAAAGAAAGAAAGAAAGAAAGAAAGAAAGAAAGAAAGAAAAAGAGAGAAAGAAAGAAAGAAAGAGAGAAAGAAAGAAAGAAAGAAAGAAAGACAGTGGAGGTTCTTAGTCTGGAACTCAGAAAGGATTCTTATAGAGAATTTAGGGGCCCATGAACTTGGATGGGAAAAAAATTACATATAACAGAAATGTAGCCTTTCTTTCAATTATGGATAGAAGCCACATACTACAGTAATGCTATCAGTACTTCTGTTTTTGTCACAAATGGACATTTATGTTTCAGATACCTCAAAATATTGTTACTGTTCATCTCCACCTTGACATTATGATGATTATATTAAACACATAGTACATTTTATTTAGTGTATTAATAAAGAAGCACATACATGTTAGACCACAAAATTGTTTTAATATAGTCGATATTTATATTTCAATATAATTCATTTCCTTTGTAATCTTATCCTTTTTAATCCTATGTGTTTTACCTTATAAATGTAAAAATATTATACATGTAAAATAAATGTAAAATATTATACTGAGAAGGGGCCCATAAGTCGTACCAGACTGCCAAGGAGGTTCATGGCCCAAAGAAGGCAAAGATGTTGCTATAAAGACATGATAATTAAAAAAAAAGATATGGCAATTAAGATGGTACATATTGTCAAGGGATAGACAAAAATCAGACACATGATTTATGGCAGAGCAGTGGAGAAAGGATGTTCTTTTTAACAAATGATGTTGAGAGAACATGTATGAAACTAGTAAATTACATGTCTAAATTAAAAGGAGAATCTAAAAAAGTTTTGAGAGAGAATAAGTTTATGACTTTGTGTTATGAAAGGACTTTTTTTAAGAAAGATTTATTTATTTACTTATTTATTTATTTGAGAGAGAGTGTGTGTGTGCATGAGCAGGGGTGGAGAGGGGCAGAGGGAGAGAGAGAGGCGAGGCAGACTCCGCCTAGCAGGGAGCCCCACTCAGGGCAACTTCAGGATCCTGAGATCATGCCCTGAGCCAAAACTGTGAGTAGGATGCTTGACCGACTAAGCCACCCAGGCACCCCATGAAAGGACTTTTTAAAATAAGACAATAAGCACCCATCATATAAAGTTTTATAAACGACTACCTTAAAGCTCAGAACTTCTGTTTAACAGAACACACAAAGAGAATGAAAAGGAAAGCCACAGAAAATATTTTCAATGCATACAACCAATAAAGGACTCATACCCAGCATAAAGAACTCTTACAAATTTTATGAAAATGACAGCCCTATAGAAAAATCGGCCAAAGATGTGAGCAGACATTTCATAACAGAAGAAACCCAAATGGCCAGTAAACATTTGAAATGGTGCTTAACCTTACTGGTTATCAGGGAAATGCTAATTAAAACCACAAAAACATACCACAACATATCTACCAGATTGGCAAGGCTGTAAAAGGCTGACAACGCCAAGGATCAGGAATCACGTGGAGCAATGGTGACTCTTCCGTGGGATTAGTGGGAAACCTAAGTTGGTACAACCACTTTGGAGAACTGTTTTGTATTACCCAGTGAAGCTGAAGGTTATGTATGCCCTATTGTCTGGTAATCCCATTCCTCTAAGTAGGTACCTAGGGAAACTTGACCTGGGGCACCAGGATATACACAGAAGAATACTCACAGCAATGGTATTCACAATGCCCAAAAACTGGAGACAACTTAAATGTTTAACAACAACAAGATGGATTAATAAATTGTGATATATTCTACAATGGAATACTCTTTGGCAATAAAAAAAATTGTCCTGCAATAACATGGATGAATCTTATAAAAGAATGTATAACAAAAGAAGCCAGACATGAAAGACAAAAGAAAACACATATCATGATTTGCTTAAAGCTCTAAAATATTCAAAACTGAAATACACTGTTTAGGGATTTCAAAACTAGATGATAAAACTCTACAGGAAAAAGGAATTGATAATCAAAAACATTAGGGTAGTGGTTGCTTCCAGAAAAGAAAAGAAGGAGATGTGGTTGAAAAAGAAAGGGGAGCTTCTGGCGGCCCGCCATGATCTAGTTCTTGGACTCAGGTGTCCCTTTATAATTATTTGTTATTTAGTATAGTTTTTTGTTATTTAGTAAATAAATTTGTTATTTAGTAAAGTAATAAATTTGTTATTTAGTAAAGTTTTATACACTTTCTGTATACATGCAGCATTTCACAATTAAAAAGGTAAAAATCTGGGGCCCCTGGGTGGCTCAGTGGGTTGGGCCCTCTGCCTTCAGCTCAGGTCATGATCTCAGGGTCCTGGGATCAAGCCCCGCATCGGGCTCTCTGCTCAGCAGGGAGCCTGCTTCCCCCTCTCTCTCAGCCTGCCTCTCTGCCTACTTGTGATCTCTCTCTCTGTGTGTCAAATAGATAAAATCTTTAAAAAAATAAAAAATTAAAAAATAAAAATAAAAAGTTAAAAATCTCGCAGCGCCTGGCTGGCTCAGTGGGAGGAGCGTGCAACTCTTGATCTCGGGATCGTGAGTTCAAGCCCCACGTTGGGTGTAGAGATTACTTAAAAATAAAATCTTTAAAAATAAATAAATTAAATTAAAAAGCGAAAAATCTAAAGCAAAAATGAAAACTTGGGCCAGTAGACGCTTTTCCGTATTTTCATACTTTCAAAAAAAAAAAAATCGATCGATTGATCGATCTTAACTGATTCTCCTTGTCAGCCAGGTTTGGGAATAGCTCTAGGGAAATTCTTTCTGCTCTGCCCCTGCAAACAACCCACCATCACCAACAACATCCCTCCTCTCACCACCTCAACCAGATGTCTGAGAGGAGAAGAGAAATTCCTCCCAGCCTCTCTGGCTCTCTTCTGCTGGCTGCCCCAGCTGGGCAGCAAGGCCACACATCACTGTGCACACACAGCACAGCAGTGGCCAAAGAGGCTACGTGCTGGCTGTCAGGGACCTATTTCCCTCACCAGCCGCAGGTCTCTGCTTCCCTGCCCCATTTACCAGACCAGATGTGGCCCAAGGTGGACCGTGGCCCGTATATTATGTTTGTCTGGTCAGCTTGGAATGCCTGTGAAGAGACATTTCAAGCCAGCATGGGGAAAGATGCTGAGCGCCTGAACAAGCCCAAGTCCAGAGAGTCGAAAGATACAGGAGGGCCCTGAGTTCTCTACAGATCTAGAAAGTAGTCCAGCCTGAGCTATCGACTTCCTCCAAAGGCTCTAGGCTGAGGAAGCACACAGCGGCTGCTCTCTGCGCCAACTCCTATTCCAAACCTGCCGGTAATCTCCACAGAGACATCCACTGAGCACCTCTAACTCACATGGCTCAACCGACGCCATGCTTTCTTCCTAAACCTCCCCCTCCAGCATTCCCAGCTTAGTGGAAGGGAACGTTACCAGCTTCCCCGCCAGCCTGAACCCTAGGTCCTTTTGCTTACTCATGCCTTCCATCCGACTCATCGGCAAGTCCCATTGGTTCTAGCTCTGAAATTCTGGGATCTGTCCACTTCCTTCAGCCGTACCCATCATCTCGGGATGACGGACCCCCACCTCCAACATGACCACCATCAACTCTCACCTGGACTTCTTCGACCATTCCCTAGACAAGCAACCAGGCCCCAGGCCCTCCCTCCTCCCATGGCTTCTTCGCCCAATACTCAAAGACATCTTTCTAAAATGCAAATATGATGACATCTCTCCCTCGCTCAAGAGCTTTCAGTGGCTCCTTATTATCTCCTGGATAACATCCCAGCTTCTCAATACGGGGTATGAATCCCTTTGCTTTCTAACTCTCTAGGTCTTATCTCTTATAATTCTATCCCTCACATGCTTCGATCCAGCTCTGCTAAAAGTCTTGCACTCTTTTTTCAAAGTACCAAGCCCTCTCACCTCCTTACCTTTGCTCGCTGTCTCCTCTTCCTATTCCTTCCCAATCCAACCTTTCCTTGGTTCAGGTAATTCCTACCTATTTCTCAGGTCATGGGCTTAAGGTCAGTTCCTCTGCGGGGGAGGGGGGAGTGTCTTCCTTTGCTCCCCAAAGTCCTTTGTGTCTTTGTGTTCTTTTCAGCACCCTACCCTGTCACAATACCTCTCTCGGGAACTGTTAAAGATGTTAGTCTGTTTTCTCCTTGATGGCGGGGAACATGTCTGTACTCCTCGTCTTTATACGCCCAGAACCTGACCCACACTGACCTGTAGCAAGCACCCAATGCCTCATTTAATGAATGAGTGGATGGCTGTGTACTCAGAACTCTGAGGCTTAAAAAAAAAAAAAAAAGTGAAGACCAAGGATCTACCTTCAAAAGTTTACAGATGAAGACAACCTAGATCATCTTCATCCTTCACCCACAAAAGCACCTCCAAGAGCCAGGCGACACTGACCATAAGACCACTCACTCAGCACAGAACAAAACACTCACCAGAGCCTCCCTCCCGGCCAAAGGCCTGTCTGTGATGTTCACACTTGGCTCTGATTTATTCTACCCACCCCTGACCCAGCTTGCACCACCATCTGCTTCTGACCCCACTGCCCGGAACACCTAACAGAAAGACCCAAGCAGATCCCGCCCCACCAGAGGCCCAGCTAGTAAGGATGGAAACCGCACAGCCAGCAGATGGTTCTAACTCCTGAACTTCCCTGCCAAACCCACTGCTGCCTGTTCAGCAGCCACTGGCAGGAGTATGGACTGGAAAGAGGTCGGAACCCTTCCTCCCTGATTTGATGGTAACTACAGAAGGGCGGCATCATACATGCATTTAACTTAGGAGAATTCTAGGGGCACCTGGGTGGCTCAGTGGGTTAAAGCCTCTGCCTTCGGCTCAGGTCATGATCTCAGGGTCCCGGGATCGAGCCCCGCATCGGGCTCTCTGCTCAGCAGGGAGCCTGCTTCCTCCCCTCTCTCTGCCTGCCTCTCTGCCTACTTGTGATCTCTCTCTCTGTGTCAAATAAATAAATACAATCTTTAAAAAAAAAAGCTTAGGAGAATCCTAGCGCGGGCCCCTGCAAAATAAATAAGGAGAGAAGGGTGGAGGGCGGGGCGTGAATATCCTCTCAGTGCGAGCAACTCAGAACTCTCAGAACTGGGCGAGCTCTTCCTGCTGGGAGACCTGATTTTCCATACAGCTGACTCCTGAACGCAAGCCTTCTTTCAGGTGGACTTTCTTTTGTGTTCCTTTTTTATTCCTTCAGTCTTCTGCTCTTTTGCATTTATGTAACTTCAAAGACTAAAATTATATCGTCTAGGTATGCCCCTTCTTATAGACTACACATTCCTGTATGTTACACATTTCTACAAACATATTACCATAAAAAGAGTGTCGAGGCAAAGTTACATAGACCTTATGTTATGGTAATTTACGGATTTTTCAAAGCTACCATTGATCACACGTGGCTTCTGCCTACATGCTGACTTTAGAGCCTGATACCCACTAAGGACGTAGCTCCACCGTGGGTACCATCTTCCAAGTTCCTCGTCCGGCCTCTGCCAGAGAATGATACGAGGCCAGGAATGACACGGCTTTGTCCAACATCCGGCAATGACTCTAAGAACTCTAGTGGCCAAGTTGACAAAGACGGGCAGCCTACATAGGCTCTCTCCTTCAGGATCATCACTAGCCCCCAGGGCAGAACTGAGAGGTAGGCCACCCAAGGCCTGTCCAAAGCAGGAGGTCGCCAAGTTGGCTCCTGACTTTTGGTTTTCCGTTTCAAGGACAGTTTTGGAATCACACTGACTAGAAGCGAGGGACGACTAGACCAGTTCTCTTCCCCAGGCCCCTTCAGGCCCCCAAACCAGAAGAGTGACAAGTGGGGAGAGAATCCACTCCACACTGCTAAGGAAGGATTCCTTTGGGTTCACTCTGCAGTTTTGCGGGTTGGCCATAATCCTACCCTGAGGTGAGGGCTCTGGGACTTCAGACCACTATGAAAGTTTCCACAGGCTCTCAACATCCCAGACTTAAGTGTCCATCCGCAGCCCTGACCCGCCTGAGGATCCAAACTTCCAAAGAATACACAAATATTATCCTTAGAATAGTCTCATTCCATCACAACCTCAGAAAAAGATCAGAGTCCCCATTTTTCAGATGAGGCAACTGTGAAATCTCCTGTAAAAGCGGGACAAGATCCCAGTTCTCTGGACTTCCTGTCTCCCAAAACAAGATTTCTGGAAATTTCTGGTTAACTTTTAATTACTCAACACCAGGGGGTTTCGATTCTGTCACAAATTTCACTCAGTTCTTTGCCCCCACCCTGTCCCTCAGTGCCTAAATCTTCCACCCCATCTTTCCCTTTTTCCTCTCCAACTCAGACTTCCCGGTTGGTTTCTTTTCCGAGATCTAAACACCGCCTTGAATCCCCAAAGACCCCGCTTCCAGAGCAGCACTTAGGTGGAGCAGCTTCATTTCTTTTAAAAAACGTCCTTTCTCGTGGCTCTGACCCCCTTCTCATCCCCCCCCTCCCCCCGCATCCTTTTCGCACCCACCCTGCTCCGGCCTTTTGTGACCGGCTCCCTCCACTGCCTCGCCCTCCCTCCTCCTCACCGAGGGTCCCATCCTGCTTACAGCCGGCACCTAAAGTTTCAGACTGTGTTCCTCCAACTCTCCTGGGTGCAGCTCCCGCCCTCGCCAAGGTCAGGCCCGAGCCTATTCTTTGCAAGAGTCCCGCATCCCACCACCGCGGCCCCGGCTCCGGCTCCCGCTCGCTTACCGGACCAGAGCACGAGCTTGCCGTGCGCTTCCTCCTGGGAGTCCGAGTCCCCGGCCAGCAGCGTGGAGGTGGCCCCATAGGGCAGCGCCGAGCCCAGGCACACGTTGTAGCGCAGCGGCTCGCAGGGGGCTGCGCGGCCGCAGTGGCTCAGCGGCGGCGGCGGCGGGCCGGTCACCGCCGCGCTCCTCCTCGCGCTCCCGCCGGCGCTCCGCTGCCCAGGCCCAGTCGCGTTCCCGCTCAAGGCCGCCCCCCGGCCCAGGCCTCCCAGCAGCAGCAGCAGCGGCAGCAGCAGCAACAGCTGCTCCTGCAGCCGCGGGAGCAGGATCTCCGGCCCCCGTGCGTGGCGGGCAGCGGCCATGGCCAAACCCGCCAACTCAGCAGAAGCCCTGGCGCCCCCGCCCGCTCCCCGGAGCCCCCCAGCCACACACGCACTCCCTGGCGCCGCGGATGTGGCTCAGGCGACCTGTGCGCCCCGCAAGTCCGGTGCCGGGCCCCCTCGGACGCTCCGCGCGCCGCGGGCCCTCGGCGCCCAACTTCGCAAACTTTGGAGCCCGGGGCCCATGTTGGGCGTCTGAGGCCCCGGCCAGGATGCACAACTCTCTACTCTTTCTCAGGGCAGTCCAAACTGTCTTCAGCCCCGGGAGCCCCCTGGGCCCCCAATCTCCAGCCCCATTCCCTCTTCCACCATTAAAACTACCTCCCGGCCCTGCGATGGAGGCCAGGCACGGGCCGCCGGTGGGGGACCAGCTCCCTGGCTTCCCCTCTGCGCCAGCCCGCGGCCCAGCCGCCAACTTCGCCCGAGCGCGCCGCAGCCCCCCGACTTCTCCCACCGACTCCCCGCTCCTTTGTTGCTCTAGCTCGCTCGGCTCTCTGGAATGCACGGGCCTCGCTGAGCCAAGCCCGGCCCCACCTCCGCCACGGTTTGGGGAGGGACTGGCAGAGGGAGGAAAGAGGAGGGGAGGGGATGCGAGAGAGGAGGAGCGCGAGCTTCACTGTCTTGGGCGCCCAGAGGGGCCCGGGCCAAGGGGCTCTGGTGACCCCGTTCGCCGCCCTGGGGCAAGAGATGGGAGGAAATCTTGGCCGGGAGCTGCAACCAGACTCAGCGGGCACCTTGATCGGCCTGAGGATCGTTCGAGTTGGTCGTCTGCTGGGAATAGACTCTTCTGGTTTACGGTGGGGAGACGGGGCATGCCTGAAGTCAGCAGAGGTCTCACTACATCCTTGCCCGGTCCCCCAGCCCGCCAGATTTTTCTGTTTTGGGTCAGATCTTTCGACTTGTCCCGGGGCCCCCACGGGAGAGAACCAAGGTTTGGTGGACTCGCTTGTCTCAGTCCTTCCAACTCGGAACCGATGTGAGAGAGGAACTGAGAGTCACTCGGGGCAGCTGCCCGGCTGCTGTTACCTGTGAGAGCAGGTGTCTGGAGACCAAACGTATCAACATCAGCCTTCCTCGCTACAGATGTGTGAAGTGTGGACCGTGGTTTCCAACGGCTGACCCTGGCATGTCTTTGGTTATGTTCCAAGGAAGCCATTGCATTTTTGATGGCCCTTGCTGTTCATATGCTGGCGGAGGAAGTTTCTGGTGCTCTCCTTCCCTATTCCACTCATTTGGCCTTTCCCCACTCCTTTACTTGTGGGGCTTTGAGTCACCACACTGGATTTGACCCTGCAGCAGTTTACACCTGCAGCCGGGGTCCCTCCAGGAGAGTGGACTCACATTGAGCAACTTTCCCATGTCGCAACAGCTGGGATGGTTTCTCCTTTCTCACCCCTTCCCTTACCCCTTCAGCACAGCTGAAGTAGACGAGTTTTGTTAGGTTTTTGGCCATTTAAGAGCAAATTAGCTATTGTGCTTCAGCTACCATCCTCAATTAGTAGGTAAGCCCCAGAGACAGAGACACAGAGAGAGGATTTAATTCAATTTAGTAAGTCTTTCTGAAACCCTGGGATGTCCAGAGCACCATAATAAGCATGATATCCTTGCAGAACTTGAGAACTTGCATTTGACAGTGGAGATAGCCTTGCCCTCAGGAGACAGTAATATATCATGATAAAGCAGCTAAGTCTTCTCCACCAAGGCAGGGACCTTGTCCTATTCTCTGTAGTCACAAAGCATCTAGTGCAGTCAGACATGCATGTTAATCACTCAGTAATTTTAAGCTGCCGAAACGAGGTGCACGGTGAGTGTGCAATAGGAATTTCTAGCAGGGAGAGATTGGTGTGGGCAGAAGTGGAGGAGGTGGGATTTGAACCCAGCCCCGAAGTGTGAGAAGGAGGAGTTAGAAAAGTAGAGAGGAGTAGAGCTGCCATTACAAGTGCAGGAAATTATGACTTCACCCCAGAGCATGACTGGCCTGGCAATCAGGACACAGTAGAGGATAAGGAGGTAAGAAACCTCAAATGGCATAGAGAGAAATTAAGTTTTAATTCTATTGGCAACAAGGAAACAGCGCAGCTTTTTGATCGCTTAAGAGCATTAATGAGGCAACGTGAGGATGGTGTGAACGGCAAGAGGCTGGAGGCAAGGGACCATTTTGAGGGAAGTCGCTCGTGATTTATGAAAGTGGGAAGAGACTGTATGATTAGAGTATCGTATTCCCACTGGAAAAGTAATTTAAAGCATTATGACCTACTTTATTAATTTTTTTTCTGTGATATAAATGAAATGCTGTTAGAACATGTCCAAAGTCTGAGCCACAGAGAAAGTTACCTGGATACCACGCTGACATTTTGCTTTGTGAACTTTCTTCACTTCTTTTCTATCTGGTTGTTACTGAGGCAGCTTTGAAGCCCTGGGGGATTGTCTCAGTTTTCTGCGTATTAGGAGGAACCTACATATGTGCTTGGGCAACTCCTTACTTCTCCACCTAAAAATGTTAGTAATTCATTAGGTATGAAGACTCTATCATTCCTTGTCTGGGATTTCTTGGCAGGTATGAGGAAGAATACCTCACTGCAATATAGTGCCTTTAAGCTGGAGATAGAAGAGGGTAAATTGAGACGATCCTAAGGTGTTATCTCCCGGCCAGAATGTTCTTCCCTTTGAGAGGAGGGAGAAGATATTCTGATTTCTCAACTCTGTATGTGTATATGTATGTATAATAGAAGTAGACATAGAAATATACTTCTGTTTACCAGGCTTCCGCATTCCTTTCTGGGTATCTTGCTGGCCTAGGCAAGGGGCAGCAGGAGAGCGGACTGAGAACATTCTCATAGCACTGTCCACAGCCACTGGGCCAGGTTCCCATCAGTGGCAGCTGCAACAATAGTCATGGTCCCACATTCAAACTTCCTGTGCTGTTCTGCAGAATTAGCAGGAGGTGGAGATTCAGAAATCCTATGAGACAGCAGGTGTGGGAGAGGAGGAAAAGTATTCAGTGGGGACTTTGGAAGAGAACCTCGTGGTTCCCATTGGCATTCAGAGTCTTGGACAAAGCTCATTCATCCCCTCCTGCAGGCATATGAAGACTGCCGTGGCCGTTAGAGACTCTTCAGCGTTACGCGTCGCACTCCTGGTCTCTAGCCTGGTGGCGGGCTGCTAAGGGCATCTCTCCTGAGCCTGAGCTACCCCCACCCAGTTCCTCAAGAACATTAACCCCATCTACGTGCCATGACACAGTCCTTCGGTCAGGGCCGTGAGAAACTCTCCTGTGTTGACAACACATTACAGCACCTGATTGGCTACAAGTAGCTTCTTGATTTCTGAGTCATTCTCACCAACCATTTTGGCATTTTGAAGTCACGCATTCAATGTTGACTCTTTGGTATTTGTCTCTGGGCCCTCCACTCAAAAAGAATGCACGTGAATGTATCTACGGAATATTATGGGTGTCCTTGAGAACTTGGTTGCCTCCTTATGGTTCAGTTGTCACACTGGCCAGAATTTAGAGCCTAATTGTTGCAGTCCTCCATTTTCTTCTTTTTCTAGTGTGTCATAATTTGCAACTAAGAGCATCAAGTTGCAGAGAAAGGACAATATGGGAAAGGGGCCAGGTAAGCTACCTCCTCAGAGAGGTAGCACAATAGATTTGGAGTTAGAGACCTGAGTTGGACCTTACTAGCCAAGGACCTTTGAACAACTTATTCTATTCTATTTCTTCCTTTACAAAAATGAGATGTTGTCAATTGTGTTCCTATGCATGAGCAGTGAACAACCTGAAAAGGAAATTACGATGGCAATTCCATTTATAGAGCACCTAAAATAATTAAATACATAGAAATAAATCTAACCAAGGAGGTAAAAGACTGTGTACTAAAAACTACACAACATTGCTTGAAGAAATTAAAGAAGACCTAAATTAAATGGAAAGACATTCTGTGTTCATGGATAGGAAAATGTCAATACTACACAAAGCAATCTATAGATTCAACGCACTTCTTATCAAAATTCCAATAGCCTTTTTCACAGAAATGGAAAAACTGATCTTCAAGTACATACAGAATTGCAAGAGCCTCTGAACAGCCAAAACAATCCTGATAAGAACTAATAAAATTGGGAGACTTACACTTCCCAACTTTGAAACTTACTACTCAGTTTCAGTAATTAAAACAGCATGGTACTGACATGAAGACAGCCAATAGAATAGAACAGGGAGCCTAAAAACCAACCCTTGCATATATGGTCAATTGATTTTCTACAAGGGTGCCAAAACTATTCAATCGGGAAAGGACAGTTCTTTCAACAAATAGTGTTGGGAAAACTGGATATTTATATGCAAAAGAATGAAGTTGTACACTTACCCAACACACTGTATAAAATTAACTCAAAATGGATCAAAGCCTATATTTAAGAGCTAAAACTATAAAACTCTCAGAAAAAGACATCGGAGAAAATCTGCATGACATTGGACTTGGCATCAGTTTCATGGGTATGACACTAAAAGCAGAGGCAATAAAAGAAAACGTAGATAAATTGGACTTCATCAAAATGAAGAACTTTTGTGCATTAAGGGATACTATCAGAAAAGCAAACATAAACAAACAATAACCTAGAGAATGGGAGAAAATATTTGCAAATCATGTATCTAATAAGGGATTAAAATCCAGGATACATAACGCAATACAACCTAAAAAAGGGGCAAAGACTCAAATAGACATTTCTCCGAAGAAGACCTACAGATGGCCCATGAGCACATGAAAAGATGCTCAACATCATTAGTCATTAGAGAAATGCAAAACCACAACGAGATATTACTTCACAGCTACTACTAGGATGGCTATTAAAACACACACACACACAGAAGATAACAAGTGTTGGCAAGAAGAGGGAGGAATGGGAACCCTTGTGCATTGCTGGTGGGAATGGAAAATGGTGCAACTGCTATGGAAAATTTTCATGGCCTTCTCAAAGGCTAAACATAGAATATGACCCAGCAATTCCACTTCTGGGTATATGTCCAAAAGAACTGACAGCAGGGAGTCAAACAGATACTCATACAGAAATATTTACAGCAGCACTATTCACATAGCCAAAAAGCGAGACAACCCAAGTGTCCATTAACAGATGAATGGATAAACAAAATGTGGTATATGCAGGCAATGGAGTATTATTTCACTATAAAAATGAATAAAATTTTGATATATGGTATAACACAGATGAACCTTGAAAACTATATGCTTAGTGAAATAAGCCAGACACAAAAGGACAAAGAGTGAATGACTCCACTTATATGAGCCACTTAGGATAGGCAAATTCATAGAGACAGAAAGTAGAATACGGTTTACTAGGGACTGAAGAGGGAGGAAAGGGGAGTTATCGTTTAATGGGTACAGAATTTTTGTTAGGGATGATGAAAATGTTTTGGGTCTAGATAGTGGTGATGGTAACACAACATTGTAAATATATTTAATGCCTCTGAAGTATAAACTTACAATGGTTAACATGATAACTATTATGTTTATATATATATATATATATATATATATATAATAGCAATTAAAAAAGAAAAGAGAAAAAAGCATATTACTATTTAGCTATAAGGAAACTAATGAGGATTAATGTGAAGTAGCATGACGAATCTTGGTCCTTATGTGCTTAATAACTATTGGCTTCATTTCCCTTCTTTCATCTCCAACATCCTTCCTATGGGGCCGTTTCAGTAGTTTCTGGAAGTCCAACTAGTAGCCAACATTGCAGAAATGTGGATGGTCTGGGACTGTGCACTGGGATGGCAGGTTTTAGGTCTCTTCTGGGCAGTGACAATTTTTGTTTTATGCTAAAGACTGAAGTTCTCCAGGGACATCTGGGTGGCTCAGTCGGCTAAGCGTCTGCCTTCAGCTCAGGCCATGATCCCAGGCTCCTGGGATCAAGTCCTGCATGGGGCTCCTGGCTCAGCAGGGAGTCTGCTTCTCCCTCCGCCTGCTGCTCCCCCTGCTTGTTCTCTCTCTCTCTCTCTCTCTTTCTCTGACAAATAAATAAATAAAGTCTTAAAAACAAGAACGAAATTTTCCTCTTCTCAGTAAATGGCACCACTGTTTAACCAGCTGCACTGGCGTAGAACCTTAGAGTCATCTCAACTCTTCCCTTTCTCTAACATCTCATACCCAGTCCTCTCAGCTACACCTCCGAAATATGTCTAGACTCCAACTCTTCCTCATCCCCTCCACGGCTGCTGACCTGGTCTGCGCCACCAGCCCCTGTCACCTGGGCCACTCCAAGAGCTTCCTAATACAGCTTCCTGTTTCCCCTTACCTTCCTACAGCCTATTTTCCAGTGCCAGGACAGTCCTTCTAAAATATAAATTGGGCCATATAATCCCTGTGTTTAAAACTCTCTGATGGCAGGGCGCCTGGGTGGCTCAGTCGTTAAGCATCTGCCTTGGCTCGGGTCATGATTCCGGGGTTCTGGGATCAAGCCCCGCATTGGGGCTCCCTTCTCGGTGGGAAGCCTGCTTCTCCTTCCCCCACTCCCCCTGCTTGTGTTCCCTCTCCCGCTGTGTTTCTCTCTGTCAAATAAATAAGATCTTTAAAGAAATAAAATAAAATAAAACTCTCTGATGGCATCTCATCACATTTAGGTAACAGTCTCATCACGACTTCCCCAAGACCCTGTTGACCCCTGACAACCTGGAGCTCATTTGCTACTACTCTTTTCCTAGCTCACTCCACCTCAAACATGCTGTTCTTCTTGCTGTTCTTTGCATACACCAAGCAAGCTCCTGTCTCAGGACATTTGCACTCATGCTCAGTCCATGTTCTTGCTTCACTCAGGTCTCTATTCAAATATTCCCCCTGAGGAAGGCATGCCTTATAAATCACTGCAAAGAAAATAAAATACTTAAGTATAAATGTGACAAAAATAAATATAGGATCTATATGATGAAAATTATAAAATGCTCATGAAAGAAATAAAAGATAGCTTAAATCCTTGGAGAGACACACCATTCATGAAGGGGAAATTTCAGTATAGGAAAGATGTCATTTTCCCCTAAACTGATGCCCTAAATCTCTAGGTTTAACATAATTTTAATCAAAATCTCGGCAAGTTTCTGTATTAGACATAGACAAACTTATTCTAAAATTTATGCAGAAAGTGAAAGGCTCTAGATTAGCCAAAACAATTTTTCGAAAACAAGAATGAAGTGGGAGAAACCATTTCTCAATATTCAGGCTTACTATAGGGCTACAGTAATCACAACAGGGTGATATTGGTGGAAAGATAGACACATTGACCAATGGAACAGACAGAGATCTCAGAAACAAGCCCACAAACATGCCCAATTAAATTTGTCAAAGAAGCAAAAAAATTCAATGGAAGAGAGGTAACCTTTACAATAAATGGTACTGGAGTAATTAGACATCCATAAGAAGGAATATGAAACTCAAATGTACACTTCACACCTTATACAAAAATTAACTCAAAAGGAATCATAGGCTTAAATACAAATGTTTAAAACTATAAAACTTCCAGGGAAGAACACAGAGAGCATTTTCAGGACCTGTGACTAGGCAAAGAGTTCTTAGACTTAACACCAAAAGAATGACCAATATGAGAAAAAATTGATAAACTGGACGGCATCAGAATTTAGAACTTTGTTCTGCAGAGGACACTGTTAAGAGAATGAGAAGACAAATTACAGACTGGGAGAATATATTTGCAAATCACATATCTGACAAAGGTCTAATGTCTGGAATATATTTTATTTATTTATTTTTCTTTTTTTAAGGTTTTATTTATTTATTTGACATAGAGAGAGTACACATGAGCAGGGGGAGTGGCCGGCAGAGGGAGAGGGAGAAGCAGGCTCCCCGCTGAGCAGAGAGCCCAACATGGGGCTCCATTCCAGGACCCTGGGATCATGACTTGAGCCAAAGGCAGACACTTAACCGACCGAGCCACCCAGGTGTCCCTGGAATATATTTTTTAAAAACTCTCAAAATTCAGCATTAAGGAAACCCAACAATCCAATTAAAAAATGAGCAAGACATGCACAGACACTTCACCAAAGAGAATATATTGGTGGCAAATAAATACATGAAAAGATATTCAACAACATTAGTCACTAGAGAAATGCAAATTAAACCACAATGAGATATCACAACATACTTATCAAAATGGCTAAAATGAAAAACTGTGATTAACACCAAATGTTGGCAAGGCTGTGGAGAAACTGGATCACTCATATGTTGCTGGGGAATATAAAATGATACAGCTCCTCTGGAGAACAGTTTGTTGGTCTCTGGAAAAACCGTACATACACTTACCATACAACCCAGCAATCACACTCCTGGGCAGTTAGCCAAGAGAAACAAAGCCTTATTTTCACTCAGGAACTTGTACACAAATGTTCGCAGCAGTTTTATTTGTAATAGCTCAAAATTGGAAACTAACCAAGCATCTTTTAAAGGGTGAGTGGTTAAACAAACTGTGGTATATCCATACCATGGAACATGACTCGGAAATAAAAAGAAAAAAACTATTGATACACGTCACTTGGATGGATCTCAAGCGAATGACAGTGAAAAAAACCAATCTCAAAAGGATACTTACTGCATGATTCCATTTATGTCGCATGAAATAAGATAATGACAGAGATGGAGAACAGACTAGTGATGCCAGGGGTTAGTGATGGTGGGGAGGGATGGGTGTGGCTACAAAGCGGTAGCACTGATGGGCCTTGTGATGATGGCACAGTTGAGTATTTCTTTGTAATAGCTTTATCGAGTATAATTCGTATATGTAGGTCAGTACCTGGATTGTAGTGATGATTACGCAAGACTATACCTATGTTAAAATTACCTAGAATTATGCACACATACTCAAATGAGCGCATGTGTTACTGGTGAAATCTGAACAAGCCCTATGGACTGCATTAATGTCGCTTTCTTGGTTTTGATACCGTACTGTAATTGCATAAAATGCTACCATTGGGGCAGATGAAGGAAAAGTGCATGGGACTTCTCTGTATGTTTCTTTGCAACCTCCTGTGAGTCTATAATTGTTTTCAAAAATAATGGTTTTTTTTTTAATTTGAGGCATTTTAAAACTGCTTCATCCAAAACAGCACCTCTACCCTCATATCCTGCTTTCTTTTCCTTCATAGCCTGTATCTCTCCCTGACATTTAGTATATGTAATGTATAAGATATCACATATTTTGTATAAATCTATACCCTTCAGTAGAGCTAGGAAGGCAGGAACTTGTGTTCTCCACTGTATGCCCAGTCCTGTAGTGGCACCTGGCCCATTTGTCTTTGTTGACTGCATGATTTTACCTGCCTTCCTGTAGATGTACATTTCCTTTATTGTGTCTATAAGTAAATTGGCCTTTACAGCCTTCTATCAGAAACAATACTTTTATCAAGGTATCCACCCCAGACTCTCCGTTCAGAGAAATTTCAATTGTCTTTTTTTCAGTAATAACGTTTTAATACATGCAATTCTCTAGTGGGGTATAAGCAATTTGATTCCATTCTGTTTATTCCTTCCTGGCTCCAATCGGGTCTTTTGGGAATATGTCCTCATTTAGTGTCTTCCCGGGATAGTTAAACCTTCAGCTATGAGAAGGCAGCTAAATAAAGGTCCTTGAATCTGACAAAGAGTTCACCCTGTGTTCCTCAAAAAGAGCTTTAGGAGGCCAAAGCTTCAGAATGCGTGGTTCAAATGAAACAATTTTACAAGAGAAACAGTACAAAGAAAGAGCATTAAATTCTCAGCCATCTTTCTTATTACAAATGGTCACGACACATTTTGTTACGCATCTGTGAAGGGCAGAATAATGGGTCCTAAAAATGTTCACATTTGAATCCCTGAACCTGTGACTATTACACTTTGCATGGCAGAAGGGACTTTGCAGATGGATGTGATGAAAGTTAAGGACCCTGCCATGGAGGAGATTAGCTTGTGTTATGCAGGTGGGTCCAATCCAATCACTTGAGCCCTTAAAAGGAAGAGAACTTTCCAGGCTGTAGAAAACTGGACAAATGGTGCTACTGACTTTAAAGATGGAAGAAGGGCCTTCAAGAACCTGGAGAAGTCAAGGAAAGAGGTTCTCCCCTGGAACCTCCAGAAAGGAATGCAGCCCTGCCAACACTTTGATTCTAGCCCAGTGAGACCCATACCACATTTCTGATTTACAGAACTATTTGATAATAAATTTGTGTTGTTTTAAGCACTAACTAAGTTTGTGATAAACTGTTACAGCAGCAAGGAAAACTAATAGGGTATCTTATCCTGATTATAGCCTTTCTCTTAGCTTTGCTTGTAAGCAACAGAAACTAAGTTGAGTTTCCTTAAGCAAACAAACCAAGCTTTTGGGGAAGCCTACAGTGTCTCTGGGAACCCAAGACAGGACAGCAGGGGAGCTGCAGGCCCTGTAGTCCTGTAGTAGGTCCTACAGTAGGAGCTGTAGGACCGTAGTGAAAGCTGCCACCCGGAGCATCCTTCCTGTGCCCCTTTTTTTTTCTCTGCCTCCCCACCCCCCATCTGTTTCATTTTTCTCTTTCCATAAATAGACCTTCTCTGCTACTTAGTTCATAAAGTGTAAGAAGGCTGAGCCCCAGTTTCCATTTGCTTCTTTTTCCTCACCAGACCAGTCAGCTCAGGCTGCGACCAGAATCTCATTCCCAATTCCAGATCCCAGGGAAGCAACTCTGGCACAGTTTGGGCTTGGTGCCTGCTACAGGTTGAATAGTGTTTCTCGTTCCTCCCTTCTAGAAGTCTTCTAACCCCTCAGTACCTCAGAATGTGACTTCCCTTGGAAATAGGGTCATTGCAGAGGTAATTTGTTAAGATGAGGTCATCCTGGAATAGGATGGGCCCTTATTCCAACACGATTGGTGTCTTTATAGGAAGAGGAAATTGGGACACAGACACAAAGGGAAGACTGCCACGTGAAGACGGAGGCAGAGATTGGAGTTAAGCTGCCACAAACCAAGGAATGCCAACCAAGGTTAAAGCTCTAGAGGCCTAACCAGAAGCTGGAAGAGGCAAGAGAAGATCCTCCTCTAGGAGAGGCCAGGAGGAGCATGGCCCTGCCAGCACCTCGATTTTAAACTTCCGGCCTCCAGAACTATGAGATGATAAGTTTCTGTTGTTTTAAGCCACCCAGTTTGTGGCTCTTTGTTACAGTAGCCCTAGGAAAGGAATGCAGTGCCTACGACTGATGCGGTTAGCTCTGTCTGGGAAACCATGTCTTACAGTACAAATATGGCTCCTTAAGACTCACCCCTATGGCTTGAGGAGTAGGAAGGGGGCCTATTTCCAAAGAAGGAAAAACCACTGTGAGCTGGGCTGGTACACTGAAAAGCTGTCCACTCTAGCTCCCGACAGCTGGGATCAATATGATATTCTACTTTTTATTTTTTTGTTTGTTTTGCTGTAATTATTTTATGCTTTGGAATGTAATCTAGTGTATGTGACAGATGAATCTCGGTTACTTCTTTCTCATACCATAATCTACTTGTCTTAACATTATTAGTGATCGCCTCTTCCTCTCATCACTGTGTTTATTAGTCAGTGAGTACCAATGGTTGAAAATGCTTCTGGAGTATCTATGCTCTTCCATTCATCTGACTAATTTACCAGGTTCCTGGCGTGGTGGTGAGAAGATTCTAGAGGCTTAACTTCCAATATAAATTCTAGAGCATGGTTACTCCCCACCTTATCCCCTTCTCTAAGTGTTTTATCTATGGCAATTTGGAATATCTAATTACTCTTATTTTTTTGTGGGGAGAGAGTACGGTTTACAAAATGTTCCTGACCTCTTTAGAGTAATGGCCCCGGGGAACTCTTCCGGTAGAAGAAGCTTTCTGTGTCCCCTTTTTGAAACTGATCCCTGACCCTGTTAACATATGTGCTCTTTGAGATGAGGATATGTCAGAAAATAGCATATTAAAGGATTCTCATATTAAACTTGTAATAAACATGTGCCCATGTTGATTACATGGCACACAGTAAGCACTCGATAAATGTTCCACAATTTTTAGAACCAAGGCCATATAACGCCCACCTCAAGCTCTTGCCAGTAACCAAGAACAGCTTATTCCTATGATTCCCCCACCTTAAGAGATGCATGAGAGTGGGAAGAGGGTGTCCTAGGCTGAATAATGACCACCCCAAAATGTCCATGTCCTCATTCCTGGAACCTATGTGTTTATTACCTTACACAGTAAAAGGAACCTTACAGATGTGGTTAAATTAAGACTCTTAAAATTGGAAGATTATTCTGGATAACCTGGGTAGGCTCAATATAATCAGAGGGACAGAGGAGAGTCAGAGTCAGAGAAAAAGAAGATGTGACCATAGAAGCAGAGGTTGATGTGTTTTGAAGATGAAAATGGGGGCCAGGCAAACAAACAGCCTCTAGAAGTTGTTAAATGGATCCTCTACAGCCCTCAGAAGGAACTCGGCTCTGACGACACCTTGATTTTAGCCCAGTGAGACCCATTTCAGATTTCTGACTTCCAGAACTGTAAGATAACAAATTTGTATTGTTTTAAATTTGAGGTAATTTGTTACAACAGCAATAGGAAACAAATTCAGAGGGAATCATCCATTTCACGGAACATTCTGCAAAATTTGCACTCTTGGACTCAAAGTCCCTGTTTACATAGTTGGGTTTGAGGCCCACAGACCTAGCAGTACTGTTCTTGCCGCCTCACCCCAGCCAGATTTTCACCATCCTTCAGGCCTTTCTCTCCACTTGTGTCCATCAGGCCTGATTGCCGCCACCCCAAGAATTTTCTTCTATTCACCCACCCTAGCTGAGACTAGGGTTATTAGAAACTGAAATCCAGGGAGCAAATTAAAATAAAACATGAAATACCAATGAGAAACCATTTTTAAAATTGAGGCATTTTCTCTCCCAGCAGCAGGCCAGAGAGAAAGAAGGCTTGAGAAACCGAGAACCAGAGACACTGAGAAATGAATCTAGCTAGGAACGATGAACTGCAATATAAGCTTCTGAACTTTTGCTAACGGCCCTTTAAGGCCTGGGACTTGAGCAGAAATTCCTAACCCTTTTGTCCAAACCCAGGAGGCTGCATACCGAGAGAGACTAAGTAAAAGTGTAGTTTGGAGGTAAGCAGTCTGGATTTGAATCCTGGTTCCGCGGACCACCATTCCTGTTCCCGTATTCCAAGAGGCCCCAAACGAGCCCCTTGCCAGGTGAGCTCCTCCAAGGCGGTAAACCGGGGAAGTGCGTCACCCCAACTCCTAACCCAAACGACGGTCCGCGTCACCAGAAGAAAAAGTATAAAACGCTTTATAAAATGTGTCCTCGACACAGAGAAAGCGCGCTTTTTTACTCTACTCTCAGAATAAAAGGCCCTTACTTTTAATTTTTTTATTTGTGATGATTTTATTTTTTTTCTTTCCGTTGTGTTACTAGCTGGAGCTAAACATTGGCAGGGGCCCCAGGCGGCTGCTGGAAAGGCGCCCTCCTAGGAGCAGAAGGCTCGTTTAGAAGAAACTGGGGGCGGGGAGAGAACTCGCGACTCGGTCTCCCCAGGGCGGTTGGGATTTTTTCGAGTCTTTCCCCGGCCAGGCCAAAGCTCTTAGCCTGAGACCCCCCAACAGCAGAGGACAGCGAGGAGACCTCGGGGAACACTAACGGCAAAGATGCGTCCCGCAGCCCCGCCCCGCCCCCTGGCAACCCGGCTCCCAGCACCTCCCGGGCGGGGGGCGGAGGCGCCGGCTCCGGCCGCCGCGGGGGCGGGGACCACCCACAGCGCCGCGCGGCCCCGCCCCGGCCCCGCCCCCGACGCGCCCGCCGGGCCTCCCGGCTAGCCGCCCTCGCACGCTTCCCTGGGCGTGAGTAAGCCCCGCGCCCCGCTGGGAACTTTTTCTGAGTACTCCTTGAAGTACCGCGGGCAGCGGTACGTGCTCCTTCAGATAAAGTTAGAGGAGGGGGCTGGAGGACCCAGACTGGGGGTGAAGAGACGGCTTTCTTCCTCTTCGTTCTCCTCCCCGCCCCAGCGGAGAGTGCTAGACTCTGATTTCCATACCTACCCCTGTCCTAAAACTTTTGGGTGGCCAATTTTAATTCAGTTTAGTTTGGGAAAAAGTCAACATCAGGTCTTAGGATAACATTATGCCGTTCCGAGGTCGGAACTGAGAATCTTTCGACCTAATCAGACCAGAGGGGGCGGGGTTGTGGGAGGGGAGAAGTGCCTCTGGTTGAGGGAGATGGGCCGAGGGATGGGGCCCAGGAGGTATTGTGGTGTTTAGGGGAGTCTCCAGTCCCCACCTGGAGGGAGGGCCCACCCGCTGAGCCCTTCTACCCCTCCCCTTCTAGGTGCCAGAATGGAAAATTCATGGAGTCCAATTTAGCGCAGGTCAACAAACTTTTATTGCCACTTCTGGCTCCCCTGCCCCAGCAAGATGCCTGCTTCTTACACCGTAGAAATACTGAGCTCTGGTGCAGGGTAATGGGGGCGCGGGAAGGGATGTTAACCTTGCCTCCTCAGCACACCGCCAAGGTTAAAGAAACCCCACTTGCTGGAGAGGGAGGGCCAGAGGGGAGGAATTCAAGGGCACAAATGGCTCAGTCCCACCTCTGCTGGCTGCAGAGTATAAGGACCATGGTTCCGAACCCTTTAAAAAGGGGTGGAGTAGGGGAGAGGGATGTATTTGGCTGCTGTTGTACCCCTTACCCTTGCTGCCCTGTTTCCATGGAAATGAGGGAGGGGCAGGATGTAGCTCACTTTGACTACCTGGGAGGATGGCAGGGCAGCATTTAGTAAACATAGCGCCTTCCACTCCTACCCAACACATACAACTGTCCCCAGTCGACCCCAAGCTCCCTGCCTGTTCCACTCCCTTCCCTTCTGGAGCTGGAATCATACCAACTGGACTCCAGGTAGGGCTGTTAGTGTCCACGCTCCAGCCAGGTCTTGCTGGCAACAGATGGAACCAGATTATGTCCAGGAGGCTCAGTAGCAGCCCTGGTAGGACCATTGGTTGTAGTGCCTCGGTGAAAAGCAACACCTAGTACCCCAAGACTCTGTGCAACAGATGTTCCCCAAACATCTCTGCCCAGACAAAATTAAAAACAACAAACCATAAACCCAAATCCATAAGGTTAAGAATAATGCAAATTAACTCTAACAATGCCGAGGGCTAGGATGGAGGAAAGGAGGAGGGACATCCTTCCTAGACTTGAGCCACCTGTGCACCCTGCCTTCTGCCCGGCTGGAGTTGGCTTCTCCCCATTGGGCTGTTGCTGGGGAACTGGAATCCAAATCTCCGCTTGGTGCTGAGGGCTATACCCACTGCTATTGGTCGATGAGGCTCGCCTGTCGCCATAGTGAGGAGGTGCAGGATGGATTCTCAGTACCATGGGTCAGCTCGGTGCTGCTGGTTGTACAACTGTAGCTTGATCTGATCTTTGATCTGATTCACAAGGATCTGGGACAGCAGGATTCCTACCAGCTGGGAGAGGCGAGATGGATTGGGCCCTCAGCAATGAGTGATGTCTTTGTTTTCCCTGACTCAATCTTCCCAGTATGGTCAGCACCATCCCATCCCCTGCTTCTTAGCAATGTCAGTGCCTGACGCCCTAGCTGGTCTCCAGGTGCCCTCCCCAAGACAAAGGAGTCTTTGCAGAACAGTAGGACCCACAAGTCTTACAGGGTAAGTTACCTGGGGGATGGCCAGGCCCAGTGCTACACCACCAAGAAGGAAGAGGTTGCTGTGTATCCAGTTGACCAATTTGTCAATACAGCCATTGGTATAGATGACTTTACTAGCCTCCAAGTACTCAAAGGCCTGCATACCTTGGCCACACATGGTGTTGATCACTGCCTGGGGAAAGAGTTGAAAAGCCAGATGGAACTCCCATTCTCAAACTTTTTATTTTGGGCCCTAGCTGATGGTCTTCCCACCCTTCCTAAATTCCTAAATTGCTGGGAAATAGATGTGAAGGATCCTAACTTGGGAGTTGCTAAATGCAAGCTTCCTTTCCTCTGGGAGATCTGAGTTCTCCTTGCTTTAGAGACTTGCACCTTCTGAATCCCCATGTGGACCGCAGGAGGGAAAAGGCAACAGAGCCATTAGATTGGGGTGAAGAGAGACACGTGACAGCTGTCCTACAAAATTGATTGGTTAAGCTAGGGAATGGTGATTCCCCACAGTGGCTACCCTAGTCGGGAAGTAACTGAAATTGCTGCCCAGGAGGAAATGAGGTGGGATGTAGGCTCACCTGGTTCGGGGTAGGCAAGCAACAGGAGTAAGGCACAGAGCAGCGCTCACGGCTGGGGTTGTCTTCTGAACAGTTGAAGTACATGTTCTGGGACCAGTCCCTATAGGAAATCCCTCCACAGCAGCTGAACTGCAACAAAGCCCACCACAGAGGTTAAGAATCACCCCGTCCTCACACTGAAGTGACCAGGGGAATTCTCGGAGCAGCCAAAAGTCCGTGGCCAGCTTCCATTTATAAATTCAGGTTGTTTTTAAACCTTGAGCTCACATTTCTCAGTGGCCTTTCCCTTTATATACCTTGTTATGATGTCCATAGTTGTATACATATTTTGTTTTTCACATTCAACTGTGAGCTCCTTGAGAACAGTTTCTGCATAGGATAGAGGCTGCAAAAGGAAGTGTTCAAAAACATTGCCTGAAATAATTCAAGGATCAGTATTGCAACTATTTCTTTGAATACAGAGAAAACAGAAGAGAACGTTCAGTATTATGGGCCCATAATTACTCCATGAAAGAGCGTAGGATCCAAGTAAGTTGCACCAAGGGAAGGGGAACTCAGTACTGATCTCGAAAGCACTTTTATTCAAAATTCAACTTTGGATTCATAGCGGCACGATTCACAATAGCTAAACGGTGGAAGTGACCCAAGCGTGCATCAAAAGATGAATGAATTAATGAAATGTGGTAGATACAGACAATGGAATGCTATTCAGCCTTAAAAAAGAAGGAAACGGACATATCGTACAACATGGATGAAATCTGGAAACATGCTAAGTGAGATAAGCCAGTCACAATAGGACAAATACTGTACGACTCCACTTATATGAGGTCCCTCGAGTGGTCCTACTGATAGACAGAAAAGAGATGGCGCTCATCGGGAGTTGGGGCAGGGGAAAATGGGGGGTTAGTGTTTAATGGGTAGAGCTTCATTTGGGGAAGATGAAAAAGTTCTGGAGAGAGATGTGGTGATAGATGTAAATAATGTGAATGAACTTGGTGCCACAGATTTATATACTTAAAAAGGCTAAAATGGTAAATTTTATGTTATGTACATTTTGCCGCAACTTTAAAAACTTAACTTTTGAATAGGTAATATTTAAAATCTGCCCGTTTCCTTATCCCCCTATAAGTAACCACTTATAATAGTTTCTACATATCCTTATAGATTCCTTTCATAAATACGAATATACATTCTTTCCTCCCTCTTTTTTTACACAAATGGTAGATTACTATGTTCTGTTCCTTTTTTTTTTTTTTAAAGATTTTATTTATTTATTTGACAGAGAGGAGAGAGATCATAAGTAGGCAGAGGGGCAGGCAGAGAGAGAGAGGAAAGCAGGCTCCCCGCTGAGCAGAGAGCCCGATGCGGGGCTCAATCCCAGGACCCTGAGATCATGACCTGAGCCGAAGGCAGAGGCTTTAACCCACTGAGCCACCCAGCCGCCCCTGTTCTGTTCTCTTAAAAGTACTTTTAAAGCACTCTGCTATGTATGGTTTTTTCCCAAAACTCCTTTCAGAATCCATTACCTGGCAAGTAATGAAGGAGCCCATAGGCCTGGAGGGTGAGGTGTGTCTTGGGATGACATTAACTTTTGCCTACAGCCTCTGAGACTACAGCTGACCTCTCCCCATTCCTAGCCCATACCTTCTTCTGGCCAAAATCAATGAGGTTCTGTAGATCCAAGTCATCTCGGTAGTGCACAATGGCATTATTGATGATTTCGCTTACTTTCCCTCGTGCCTGCCAGAAACATGAGCGGGGAATCAGAACACAGGACTAATCCCTAAGCCGTTCCTCCATTCAGGAATAACAGTTGACAGTGGTCATCCTTCTTCATTTAAGTCACCCTTGAAATCAGAACCAGGTCCTAGGTTGACGGCCAGTTCCAAAGCCCATCCATCCCTGGTCCCTCAGGTACCAGTAGGCAAGAGAAGAAACACAGGTCTTCCTGTTGCCTCTTCTCAGAGCCACATTTTGAGATAATCCAAGATTATTTACCTCTGAACACTATTACCACAAAATACTTGTTGATGCAAAGCGGAGAATCTAAGACAGACAGATTTCAGTAGAAAAACGCTTACCAAACTGAGACACTGACCTCTAGTGGAAAGAATGAGAATGGCCTCTGTTTAGACTCCAAACAGATCATTTTAGGATTTTACTAAGCCAGAAGGGCCAGGACATTCTGAATGAACTCAGGGGCTCCCCACTTCATAGTTTCCACCATGCTTTCTTCCTTCTTGCTCTGCTACTTTTCTCAAAGTTTCTTGTCTGTAGTCCAGTACTGCCCCTGGCAATCATTTGCCCTTTGAGAAAGGAATTCTGGTTCTTAACTAAAAGGACTATCGCTAAATAGCAGATCATTTCCAGCTATGGTGAGCACTGCTCAAAATCTCATGTACTTTCCCTCTCCTTTCCTTCTGTTTATCCCAATAAGCAATGTTTAGAAGAAATAAAAGATTCTTCATATTGTCTATGGTCTACTTGATAATTGTGTTTTACCCAATAATCTGCCATTAAAGTTTGCAGATTATTTTAACTTTGTGTTCATAGAATTTATTTTCCTGTTGGCTTCTCAGACGGTCAGAGGAAAGCACGTTATGATCTGGAAATCCTCTTTAAATATGTGACTTTAAAGGCCATTCGATCATCCCTAAGGAGAATCTTTCAAAGGCTGATGCTTCTCAGGGGACGGGGCGCTGTGGTTAATCAATCAGGCTAAGCACAGGCAGGAACCTTCTCTTCCTCCCTCTGGTTCACACCTGAGGGGGCCCCTTGGCTCCCAGTGTTACCTTGTCTGAGAAGACGAAACCCAGGACCCCTGCAGCCAGCTGTAGCAGGAACACGATGCTGAGGCAGAGGGAGAACTGTGGGGAGTAGGCAGGAAGAGGAGACAGTTGATTACCGTGCTGGGCTCTGGCCCCTCCCAGGGCCATGGGGAGTACTGGGTACTGGGGGGCTATGGGGCACTCCTCCCAGATGCCCCATGCATGATAAAGACTTCTGCCTCCACCATGCTGTCTTGAGGGTGGCCATCCTGGGCTGGGTTGTCTGGGCTGAGCTCTGTAGTGGGGAGCAGACAGCACAGGCCTTGGGGGGGCATGGGACAGAAGAAACCGAAAGGTTGTAGGACCGGCATCAGGAGCCTGGGAGGCATAGGGAGGAGGCCAGGGTCTTTCTGGTGGGGCCCCTGATCACTCACCGTCTGTAGGAGGCAGATGTTCTCACGAAGGGATCCAATGCAGCCACAGAAGGTGAGCAAGAACATGAGAACGCCCACCACGATCAGCAGGATGGCGGGGTCCACTGCCAGGCAGGCCAAGGCTGCTTCTGGGGGAGGCGCTGTCTCTCAGTCTGAGCCTGGGGCTGGCTGAGAGTAATACCCAGGGACGAGGTAGGGGTGCTCCCCAAAACTGTTCTCCACTGGGGGAATCTCTGGTATGGTTGGATGACGGTCACGGGGAGGCAGTACTCCCCTCCCACGGGGAGAATAAAAAGGGCCCAGAAGGGGTTGTGACATTTCATTTGAGGAACTAACAAAGCGAGAGCCTTTATTCCCAAGCTTAAGAGAGGAGGAACCACTTTCGCTCCAGAAAAGAATTAGAATGGCATCAGGCTCCCAGTTTTGCAGATCCCGTTTCCCGGAGACTTTGTGCAGTAGAACAGGAATGGAGGTTGAGTTACTTCAGGCCAGAGTGAGGGAGGGGCTGAGGCCGCTGATTACTCTCTGCTCCCAGAGGCCTACCTCCTTGCCTAGACACTTCCCAAGCCTAAAACGCAGGCAGATCCTGGAAGATTCCTGCATTTCATGGGAGCTCAGGGAAATCCTGGTGAACTGGCATGGCTGGCCTGATGCCTTGGAGCAGGGGGTTAAGATTGGGCTAGAAGGCAGCTGTCCTCTTTAGCCCCATAGCTTACATGCGAAAGCGTATTAGAGGGCCAGGGCTGGAGGAGGCAGAGGAGGAAGGGGCTTGGCGAGAGTCATGGGGAGGTGGACCTATAGCTTACCTGCGTGCTTCATCAGCCGAGCGTAGACTCCCACAGCCACCATCACCATGGAAATCACCTGCGGACACAGGGAAGGAGGCAGACCCTGAGATTCTGGAAACCAGAGAGCCCACTGTAAGTTACCTTAAGGAAGAACAGGAGGAAGATGACTTTCCTACAAGCCAGAGATGAGCACCTCTGTCCCGCCAAGAGATACAGTTGAGAGCATCTGTCTGTTCTGCCTCCAAGAAAAGCTTTTACCAAGATGATCTCCTTTGATCCCCACAATCTTGTGGGGCAGCTGTTTTCCCCATTTTGCAGATGAGGAAATTAAGCCAATGCAAGGTTACTAACAGTGGTAAGAATGTGGGCTTTGGAGCCAGTCAAACCCGGGCCTTTGATAAACAAATCTCTGAGCCTCAGTTTTTGTATCTGAAGATAGGTATTTAAAACAACTACATCTAATAAAACTACTGTGAAATTAGAGAATGCGTGGAAAGCATTCAACACAATGCCTGACAATAAATATTATCTATCATTACTAACAGTTAACTTATGTCCAGGGTCACAAGTTTTGAATTTGAATTCAACTACATCAAAGGGAAGGGTTTTTGAAAAATATTTTATTTATTTATTTGAAAGAGAGAGTGCATGCGTGCAAGAGAGAGCATGACGGGGGGGAGGGGCAGAGAGAGAGGGCGAAGCAGGCTCCCCGCTGAGCAGGGACCCCCCCCCCATGGGGGGCTCGATCCTGGGACCCTGGGGTCATGACCTGAGCCAAGGGCAGATGCCTAACTGACTGAGCCACCCAGGCGCCCCCAAAGGGCAGGTGTTAAAGCTGAAACAGGCCTGAGTAGACCCCAGGTCTCTAACTCTCTTGGGGGTCAAAATGGTGTCGAATGCAAGAATGCAAGTGCATCCCAATGTGAAAGGATGCATGCATGAATGCATGTGTGTAAAATACCAAATTGCCTTGGCAAAGGAGCCTTTGTCTTTATAAACCTGGATGCCAGTGTGGAGCAAAAGAGTTTAGACGCTTCAAACTTCCTGGCTCCTCTCTGAGAGAATAAACCCATCAGACTACCAGCAATCCCCAAAGGGAACTTTTCTGCCCCCTCCTCCATCCCCCACCCCCGCCAGGCCTCCAGGAGTTCAGGGCACCCCAGTGTGCACATCTCTTGGCCACTCTTTCTTTGTGCCCAGTCCCCAGGCTGGTGCTAAGCAGCAGCTGGCTGTCACCATGGCAATAGCTGGGACCAAGCTCTGGCTGGAGGGAGTTCTCAGCAGCAGGGACTTGACCAACTCAGTGGGGAAGGAGACGGCTGGCTAGACTCCACTGTCCTACAAGACAGAGACCAGCTGGAAAGAGCCATCTTGGGGCTTCGGTGGGAGAAGGGAATAGGGCCCCTAGAGAGATAATAGGGTCAGAGTAGCCCCTCAGCAGAAAGACTTTTTTCCTTCATGGCCTCTGCCTTTGGGTACATTTAGCAGTAAATGGAAACCCTTTTCTAAAACCGTATCTTTCTGGACTCTTCTCTGGCTATATACACAGCTTTGCCCCCCTCAATCATTTGACACTGCCTCGGACTCAGGGCCAGATGTGTTATCTGCTGGTCCTTATGCTCCTTGTGTAGGAGAGAGGGAGCTGCTCGCAGAGCTGGGAGCGGGGCTGGGGGTGCCAGCTGGCTTGCTGTCTCCCAGCACCACCAGGCTGAGGGAGCAAGGCGGAGTGGGTGGGAGGCGAGGAAACCACAGGACAGAGATCCCAGTCACCCCCGAGGCCTGCAGTCACAGCCCTTTGCCAGAGTGACTGAGCATCTCGGCCTGCCCTTTAAAACTCCCCAGAGCCAATTAACGGTTCTGAATATCCTTTCACTGAATCACTGAAAGATATGTATCTGCTCTTTATTTCGGTTGTTCCCAGGCTCCTCGCTGTTTTGCAACGTTAAATTTTCACTAGGATGCGTAACTTTCCACAGAGATGGTCTCTGATTAAATCCTAACACAGCTAAAACAAGAAAGAGAAAGTAAAGAGATGCCACGTAGCGCAGTAACTTAATTCCATGTGTGGGCCTGCAATTACAGCAGTCGCTCTGTCTTTGTCTGTGGTAGGTAGACTAGTGTCCCCCCAAAGATGTCCTGTCCTAATTCCTGGAACCTGTGAATATGTCACCTTCCATGGCCACAGGGGCTTTACAAATGTGATGAAGGGTCTTGAGACGGGGAGATTATCCTGGTGGGCCTTAGAAGAGGGAGGCAAGAAGGTCCGAGTCAGGGAAGGAGATTGGCATGACAGTGGAAGCAGAGGTTGGAGTGGTGTGGTGCCAGGAGCCAGGGAAGATGGGCAGCCTCTAAAAGCGGAGAAAGGCAGGAAATAGCTTCTCCTCTGGATCCTCCAGAAGGGACCATCCCTGCTGATACCTTGATCTTACCCAGTGAGACCCATTTTGGAATTGTGACCCCCAGAACGTAAGAAAATTAATTTGCGTCGTAGTAAGCTATGAAGTTTGTTGTAAGTTGCTCCAGTTGCAATAGGAAACTAAAGCACTGTCCAAATTCCGTTTCTCAGCTGCTATGCACAAGGTACTCTGAGGACCGCAGAGATGAGTAAGATACGCTCCCTGCCCTTAAGGAGACCTGTATGTTACACGGGAGAGGGACAAGAACAGCCAGAGCCTATCCTTCCCAAACTTGGTGTCATTAGAATGGAAGGGAGGGCAGGGAGAGAAGAACTTAAAACTGCTGATGCCTCGGCTGCACCCCAAACCACCTATTTCAGAATCTCTGACATTGGAACCCAGGCAACGGTACTTCTGAATGCGTTCCAGGTGATTCCAATGCACAGCCACGTTTGAGCACCACAAGCCTAAAGCACGCTCAGCCAGGGATCTAGAGCGGCAGGTGCACGTTACATTAAAATGGAGATGAAGACTTTAATATTATCATTAATATTTAATACGATCGCTAATGACTGCTTGCCTAGAGCTCACTAGCTAACTCTAAAATTCGACATTTTTATCACTGATCTGCCTCTTCATCCTGGAGTCACAGCTTGCCCTCTCCCACCCCTATTCCTGCCCACATCTCCCACCCTGAATTCCTCAAAGCCACTGCCATCCCAAAGTTAATGCCACTGCTGTTAATAGCACAGCACTTTAGAGCTGAGTAGAACCTTAGAAATGAGCTCAGCCACTCACCTCTTTTTATAGATGAGGCCCAAAGAGCGCAGTGATACTTGACCAAGTGCACATGGGTGCAGAGGAAACATCTGGACTAAACCCAGTCTCCAGTCTCAGCCTGGAACTCTTTCCACCGTATCAGGCTTTGTCACAAAATCCTTACAACACCCGCAATATCACCAATGACCTCCTTTCAGGATGAGGATGGAGATAAAGACACTTCTTAGAATGGCTTTTCATAGTCTGGCGAGAATGAAGCCTCACTGGAAATTTTTAAAAGCCAGACACAGTTTTTAAAATAGCTGAGTCTAGCCAAAGGCATGTTCCCAACAAGCTGTCAATCAAATTATATAAAATAACTTGCACGCACCAATACCTTTATCCTTATAGAAGGTGAGTAATCACCTTATAATGAAAATAGCCATCCCCTGGGCTCCTTGGGAATATGGTTCAATCTATGACTGGAGCAGGAGATATACAACATAAGCCTGGAGTATCTATCTCATGGTGCCAGAAAGTAAGGAAATGCTCAAAAACACCCCCCCCCACTGACGTGGGTATGCCAAAGGGACATCAAAATAAGGAAGTATGAAATTATTACCCCAAACATAAAATAAATATCCATGAGTCCATATGGATAAAAAGGACTTAAATTTTTTTTTTAAAAAGGACTTAAATAAATAAGCGAGGGAGAAAAGACAAATCTCGCTTGCAGGAGAATTCCAAATAATTTGTGCGTAGACGCTGCACTCTCCAGGAGGTGAAGCCCAGCTCCCCACTCCCCAGTGTGGGCTGCAGAGGTCTCTTTCCGGTCACTTCTTTCTGAAGAGCACAGGATGGAAGAGGGGGGAAAAGACTAACTTTACGGTGGAGGCACCTGGCAAACACTCCCTCAGCCGGGTGAGTAAGGTCAACATCAGCAGAAGTAAGTCACAGGTATATGATATGATGTGATGAAAATGACACTTCACTCCTGTGGTTTTCCTCCTGAAAACACATAACCCCGATACAACCACGAGAAAAGCACCAGGCAAGTTCCAACACAGGGACATTCTCCAAAATAGCCGACCAGCAAGCAGGCCTCCAAACTGTCAAAGTCATCAAAACCAAAGAAATTTTTTTCTTTCTTTCTTTCTTTCTTCTTCTTTTTTTTTTTTTAGAGAGGGGCAGGGGCAGAGAAACAATCTCAAGCAGGCTCCATGACCTGCACAAGCCTGACGCGGGGCTCGGTCCCACGACCCTGAGATCACGACCTGAGCTGAAATCAAGAGTCAGATGCTTCACTGACCGAGCCCCCCAGGTGCCCCCAAAACCACGGAAATTCTGGGAAACTGTCACAGCCAACAAAAACCTAAGGAGACATGACAATTAAATGAAATTTGGTATCCCAGATGGCCTCCTGGAACACAAAAAGGGCTTTACCTGAAAACTGAGGAGATTTGAATAAGGTACGGACCTCAGTGATAATGATACTACCATTAATTGTCATGAATGTATACTCACGCATGCATGTTATCATACTCACGTCTGATGTAAAGAGAAACTGGATGTGGGGTATATGGGAACTCTCCGTACCATCTTCTCAATCTTTCTGTATAACTAAAACTGTTCTAAAAAATGAAATCTTTTTAAACACAGCCATTCCCAATTTGTTAGGTGTTAGTTGGTTAGTGAATCCACATTTTTTTAACATCAGATTTTCCTAAACTGGGATTTACTTGCATGCGATTTCACAAACTTTAATCGGAGGCGGGGGGGGGGGGGTTGTCCTTACACCAAAGTGTAAGGCAATGGATCCTAAAACTGTTCAGGGGTCAGAGCATCACGAATCTACAATGCTCTGTTAGTATCACTGTACACTTTTGACATCCTAAATTCTTTTCTGAAACTTTAATATGCTATCATTATCTAATTTACAGTCTATATTTATCTTTCCCCAATCTCCCAATAATGTCCTTTATAACTGTTTGTTTTTCTTTTTTTCTGATCCAGGATCCCATAAAGGATCATGCATTTAGTGATCTTTAGCGATCAAGTCTCTTTTGGAGACTTTGGATCAAGTCTCCCTTGGAAAAGTTTTGCAGCTTTTTTCTTTTTTCTTTTGTTTGTTTTTGGTCTTTCAAGACACTGACTTTTAAAAAATTGTGGTAAGGGGCACCTGGGTGGCTCAGTCGGTTAAGCATCTGCCTTCAGCTCAGGTCATGATCCCAGGGTCCTGGGATCGAGCCCTGCATTGGTCTCCCTCCTCAGTGGGGAATCTGCTTCTCCCTCTGTCCCTCCCCCTGTTCATGCTTTCTCTCTCTCCCTCTCTGTCAAATAAATAAATAAAATCTTTAAAAATAAATAAAAATAAATTTAAAATTGCAGTAAAAAATATATATCAAAAAATTAACCATTTTATAGTTCAGCAGCCTTAAGTACATTCACGTTGCTATGCAAGCATCACTGCTATCATGTTCCAGGACTTTTTCGTCACCCCAAATAGAAACCTTTAACCCATGAAACAGTCACTCCCCCCATTCCCTCCACACCTCCAACCCCTGGCAACCACAAGTCGGCTTTCCATCCCCATGGTTTTGCCTATTCTGCACATTGCCTATAAATACGGCTCTTGGTGTCTGGTTCCTTTCACTGAGCATAATGTTTTCAAGGTTCACCCATGCTGTGGCATGTATCAGTACTTCATTACTTTTTATGGCCTAGTAATATTCCACTGTATGGCTATAACCCAATTTGTTTATCTGTTCATCCACAGACGGACATTTGAATTGTTCCCACCTTTTGGTTACTGTAAATAGTGCTGCTGTGAATGCTGGTGTACAAGTTTTTGTTTGAATACCTATTTTCTTTTTTCTTTTTACAATTTTATTTATTTATTTTACAGAGAGAGAGAGAGAGAGAACAAGCAGGGGGAGCAGCAGAGGGAGAGAGAGAAGCAGACTCCCCGCTGACCAGGGAGCCCGACGCAGGGCCCGATCCCAGGAACCTGGGATCATGACCCGAGCCGAAGGCAGACGCCCAACTGACTGAGCCACCCAGGCGCCCCTGAATACCTATTTTCAATTATCTTGGGTATATACCCAGGAGCGGAACTGCCAGGTCATAGGGTAGTTCTATGTTTAATTTTTTGAGGAGTTACTGGGCTCTTTTTCCCTAGTGGCTGCGCCATTTCACATTCCCACCAGCAAAGCACCAGGGTTCCAGTTTCTCCACATCCTTGTCAATACTTGCTCTGAGGGGCACCTGGGTAACTCAGTGGGTTAAAGCCTCTGCCTTCGGCTCGGGTCATGATCTCAGGGTCCTGGGATTGAGCCCCGCATCGGGCTCTCTGCTAAGCGGGGAGCCTGCTCCCCCGCCCCCCCACTTGTGATCTCTGTCAAGTAAATAAATAAAATCTTAAAAAAAAAAAAAAAAAAAAAAACTTGCTCTGATATTTTTTTGACACTGGCATTTTTTTTTTTTTTTTTTAGTATGCTCATGCCCAGTGTGGGGCTGGAGCTCATGACCCCAAGATCAAGAGCTGCATGCTCTACCGACTGAGCCAGCCAGGTGCCCCAACACCGGGATTTTTCATAAGTGCAGGCCAGTTGTTTTGCAGAATACCTCTCAGTTTGAATTTATCTGTTTCCTCCTGATTAGATTCAGGTGACACATTTTGGACAGAAATCTTACACAGATAATGTTGCATCCTTCTCAATGTGTCATGTAAGGAAGGACAACGTATTAATTTCTATTGTAGAAATAAAGAACAATTTACTAAGCAATGACAAGGCTGTTAAGCATATGTCTCTACATCTCATAAAACAATAATACAGGTGCCACTCTAAATCGTTTCCTGGTTTCCCATAATATTTGGTTGCTCCTTGTCCTCTTCCCTTTGCCTTCTGCTAGCACTTGTTGGCAGATATGCGGCCACAGATACTAACGTTCATGGGAGAAAATAGAAAATGGAGAAAATTCTCTCCATTATTTGACTTTGTTTCTTGCAAATTGCAGAAAGACAGCCATGATTTGGTGATATGAGGAAAACCCTATTCTAGCCCCTGGAACACTCACGGCTTCAGGGATATTATAATGCACGAAGGGAGGAAAGGTTATAGGGCGCCAAGATGAAACCCTGAACAAGAGCTCTCCTGGCTCTCGTGCCCAAATGCCAATAATTACAGGCAAATTAGCTCTTGGAGTCTACTTGGATTGTACCTTAAGACCAAGGTGGTGTGACAAGCCCTGACAAATGGACCCAAGGAAGGCCCCTGGAGACAACAGTGGGGTCTCTGTTCCCATGATAGATAGGAAATGTCTCTGTGAACTATAAAATATATAAAGACATCATTCATTATCACGTCTCTCTGGCTAACAGTAGAAATATGAGCAAAGGGGGTTTAAGGCTGAAGGATGTCAGGCCCCAGTTTAGCTGGCCCTCACCTAGACTCAAACCTCAGCTACTTACCACTTGTCAGAAGAAGCAATCATCCTAGCCCTTCAAGCCCATTCCAAAGAGGTGAGCTCCAGGAGCTCTTTCTAGCAAAAGCAATAGCTACCCTTTGTTGAGTGCTAAAGGTCAGGCACTGGGCTAGACACTTTATACCGACTCTTTCCTTCAATTCTGACCAAGGTCCCAAGAGGGTGTTAGTATCTCCATTTTACAGAACTGATGTTGGGAGAATTCAAGTAAATCTCCCCAGCTCCCTCAGAGAGTGAGCAGCTAAATGGAACCTAAGTCTGTCTCCGGAGCCCTGTGACCTGGGCCCCATGGCTGCCTTCTTCTCCCTGCCTCACAGCAACTCCGGGGCACGAGCATTCCCCCGGGGCATCACATGAGGTGGGAAGAAGCCTGCCGTCCTCCTGGGGGAGCAGCTGGTAATCCCCGGACTGGGTGGGGCTCCGGCCCGGGGAAGTAAGAGAGCGCCAGGAGGTGACGGGGCCAGCAGGGCCTAGAAGGAACAGCACCCTGAAAGGGGAAGACACGGCATCACTCACAGGGCCCACCAGCCCCTGAGAGAAAGCTCTGGCCGTGCCTGTCTCCACGTGCTAAAGTCCAGTCCACATGACGTGGGGGTATCTGTCTCAAAGTCCTCTCCTCTTCTTGGAATCTCTTCCCCTCTTCTTTTGAAGGTAGTGGTGGGGGACAGCTGGGGATAGAGTCATTCTCTGTGTGGGAATCAGAACCTTGCTCCCCAGAGGGACGTGGGGAGGGAAGGGTCTGTCCTCTCTGTCCTTATTTCTGGATAAGCCTGCTCGACCTAAAGCAGGGCCCCTCTCTCCCTGCCCAGGCTCTGCATGGCCTGTCCCCATGTGGCCATCCCAGCATCCTTGTTCCTGGGTTCCTGAGGTGGCAACTATCTGCGTGGAACTAGCTTTGGCCTTCTCCCTCCGGATCGGATGGAACTGTCCTGCTGGCACGGGGGAATCCACAGAACGCTTTCCTTTCCAATGCCTGGAGCCAACTGTTCAACTTCTCCTTAGCCATGGCTGGTCTTGGTTTCCCAAGGTTATACACGGAGGCCGGAAGTCCATAAGGGCTCACGGGAGTATAAACACTCAAACTATGGCCTCGGAGTTCCCAGCCTGACACGGAGTCTGCTATCAAGACTCCGAGAGGTGTTACATGTTTTTTTTTTATTTTTTTAAAGGCTTCTTGAGGTTTATGATTTTCTACTGGGTACAAGGCAAAGAGAGCAGTTGAGATAAGAAAGCATATGAGTGACTTACAGCATAGGATATGCTTCTTGTCTTCATTTTTAGTGTTTTTTTTTTTAATTAAAAGAATGTGACTACGTCACTTATTACAGCCTGCCTGGTCTACCGGGAAAGGAGGAGAGCTAGGGTGGGGGCGGGGGGTGAGCTCTGCCTTCTAAGGTACTTGGGTGAGTGTGTGTGTGTGTGTGTGTGTGTGCGCGTGCGCATGGTAAGGGTTGTGCTGGGTGGCGGAAAGGGCCTCTGCCACTCAGGAGGGTTTTTTTGTTTTTGTTTTTGTTTTAAAGATTTTATTTAGTTATTTGACAGAGAGAGAGGGATCACAAGCAGACAGAGAGGCAGACAGAGAGAGAGGGGGAAGCAGGCTCCCCGCCGAGCAGAGAGCCCGACGCAGGACTCGATCCCAGGACCCCGAGATCGCGACCCAAGCGGAAGGCAGAGGCCTTAACCCACTGAGCCACCCAGGCGCCCCACTCAGGAGGGTTTTTGCTTGATGCCTGGTCATTTCCCCATAGCTCCTGAGCCGGGTGCAGATGGTGCTGCACGTGGTCTGGGGCGTGCTCACTGCCCTGGGGGCTCCAGCACAGTAGTCCTGGAGGGAAGAGTGAGTTTCTTAAAGAAGGTCCCTCACTAGAGGCCTGGATCAGGCTAGGAAAGGCCAGGACGGGGGTCCACGTGTGCTGCAGTGGCAGTGAAGAAACCTGGGTGCTGTAGGTAGTAATTATGCACGACTCCGAGGGAGATGCTGGAGAGGATGGCTGACCTGGCTTGAGGGAGGGGTGCTAGGCCACAGGACCCAGTGCAGAAGAGAACACAGTCGGATCCCTCCCCCGCCCCCCCAGAAGGCTCAGGACTTCTGGTTGTGCTGCATCTTCATTTGCCATTCAATAACCATTCAATAACCACCCTGCCAAACTCGGAGGGCCCCCAGAAGCAAGAAGTGAATAAGGCAGCGTACCCTCGGGGGCCTGAAGTCTAGAAGAGGAGACATAAGTAAACACATCATTGCAGCAGAGGTAAGGGATGTGCAATGAAGGTATACAGAAGGTGCCATGGGAGCCCTGAGGCATGGCCACCAAGGAAGCCCGGGCTGAGTCACAGGGACTGGAGGTCTGAGTGCGCCCTGACTCGAAACCACCGCAACTGCGGCCCTGGGTGGAAAAAGGACCAGCAAGGAAGGAGAGGCCTGCTATGGGCAGCACCGATAGCGTTCCCGCCAGCGTGTGCCCAAGGCGGATAAGGCGTGCACTATGGCACTGGTCTTCCCTCTGCACAGAGCTGTCCAACACAGGGAGGGGAGGAAAGTCAGCTTTACTGGAAAATTTGTAATACAACTTTTGGGATCTTGGAGCAACTACTCTGGGTCATGGGATCCCAACAATCAGCCATCCAGCAGCATGATTCTGGGGAGAAAACCAGAACTTCTAGGCAAAAGGAGAAGTGAGATTTGAAACGTGAACAGGAGGAACGGGTCCTGCTCCCGAAGATGCCGGCAGCCTTCTGAGTCAGAATGAATGACCCAAGGGTCGGGGCTGTTAGAGTGGCAGCAGGGATAGCCAGGGCCATATCAGCACTGAGTGTGACCCCAGAAAATACTGGCTACCTTCCCAACGTGTTCCAGCACAAACCCCACCCACCCACAGCTCCCCCAGCGGCTGGCCAGACAGGCACTCTGCCGGGAAAAGGAGAGGGCCAACGTGGGTGCCTCCTGGGCAGAAGACGGGAATTTGATCAGGATGGTGAGAACCTACAAAAAAAGAGCACAGGAACCAGTCCCTGAAGGGTGGTAGGAAGAAAGAGGACCCCTGAGCTGGGGAAGCAGCCCTTCATCTCCAACTGCATTTGTGTGGAACGTAGCTCGGTGACTCTGGGCCTAGGGGAGAGGCAACACTCAGTCACACCCAAAAAGTACTGGCGTCTGGGAAGGTCAATGTCCCAGGGACACCAGGACACACCGAGAGGCATCCTTAGATCCAGCCCCAGGTCCTGAAGAAAGAAAACAGTTCCCCAAAGTGATGCATTCATCTTTAAATAGTTCACAGAGGCAGAAAATTTTTCTCCTTTAGAGGAGAAAGATTAAGGACAGAGAGACAGATATATTGGCTTAGGGTCACACAGTAAGTTGATGCCAGAAATGAACTGGGCCTCTTGTCCTTTGTTGTGCTATTTCTAGAGCCTCTGACTTTTTATGAGTCTAAAGTAGGGCCAAGAAGGGGCTCTTCTCTAATTTCGGGAGGTGCCAGCTTGGTTAGCCAGGTCCTCTGACCCTGAATGAATCATTTTTACCAAGGTAAATGGGTCTATGGAGCGAAATTCACTCCCTGGCTGCAACCTTCCAAAGTCATTTGCCTGGTAAAAGGGTGGGGTGGAATAGGGTGGGGGAGTCCAAGAAAATGACCATGAACACAAATGTAACAGATGCACCCAGCTGTTGTCGCTGGGGAACACAGATAAGGGTGAAGGGCAAAAGCTCCAAAGAAGAAGCAGCGTCTCGGCTGATAGAGAAACTAAGAATGAGGATTTGAGGTCCCTGGGATGCTAATGCTGGCTCTGAGGATGGGATGTCATTCCCCAGGATGGCATGTTCCTGGCCTGGCACATTCAGTGAGCATGGAGGAGGGTTCACTGGGACTTGCCCTTAGGCGGGGACTTTCCCTTAGAATATCCCCCAGCCCAGGCAGAGTGGTGGTGAGTTTTTCTTCTGTTCTTCCCTAACCTCCAGCTGAGGCAGACCCTACACTATGGGAAGCTGGGTTAACCACGAATACTAAAGCCCGGACTACAGTAGCACTTATCTGGGCCCCGGACTTCCCCTAGAGGCACTGTAGTTCAGTAGAAAAACCACCAGATCAAACTTACTAACCAGCTGTTAGACCTTGGATAAAACAATTAACATCTCTGTACTTTAGTGTTCTCATATATAAAATGTGGGTGCTGGATAGGATATCTTCTAGATTTTTTTTTCCAGTTCTAAAACTGAGAATTTGTTAGGAACTCAAACTTCATTTTTTCCCAGTACAATGGCTGAGCTCTTAGCACTACCCTCTGGGGTTTCTCTTATTTGTCTCAACAGGCTAGCACTTATGTACTTTGTGTCTGTTCTTCAAACCACGGCCCCTGTGAACCTTTCTGGCCACTGGCTTAGATGCCTGGTCTGCTCCCTCTCCTAGGAAACATATTTTAGACTCCAGCTTTCTCCTTCCTACAAGTCTGAACTTTAGGTCTCAGGCTGAAATGGGCAGGGATAATGGGCACCTACACAGCCTCTCTGGCATGGCTGGAGCTGGAAGAGAATGGGGGATGGGAGAAGGACCTCTTTATGTTCTCAAACCCAGAGGAGCTCAGGGACTCTATAGATGTGAAACAGGATTGAGCTAGCATTTCATGATCTGGTCCAGCTGGATTCCCAGCTCCAGCAGTGTGTGTCTGCCATCCCTGATCATACTGGGTTCGATTTTATGGAGGAGGGAACCAGGGCCTACAGAGATGAACCTCAAGTCAACAACTGCAGGTTGGAGACGAGAATCCAGATGGGCCCAGTCCAATATTTTTTCCACTTTTCCACGCTAATCGGAAGATTCTGAAAGGACTACTGGCCTTTCAGCTCAACATAGGGTCCAATTAAAAGAAGCTGAAGACTGTCAGGCTCCAGGGGATGGAGTCTGGTTCTGAGAAAGGTGGGACAAAGTTTGGGACAGTGCTGGGAAAGACATCCACATCTGGAGGCCATTCCTGCCTCTTCTCAGCCTTTGGGAGGAGGGGGGCACCAGAGGCCTCCAAAAGGAAAAGATGAAGCCCTTTAACCTATCCTCTCTGAGGTAAAAGGGAGGGAAGGTCTGGGTTTCCCCCTCTTCCTCTTTTTTCTTTGCTGTTCGGCCTCCCAGCCCCCAGGCCTGAAAGTCCCCCAAACATGAATGTACCATGGATCTGCTTTGGGCCAACAGGAAAAGCCGCTTCTCCAGCGCAAACCAATTTTTTTGGCCTGTCACAGATCCTCATCCGATGACCAGAGGGTACCCCGTTAAGTCTTTACTGAATCTCTTGCATTACACTCCCCCTCCCCCCACCCCCAACATCCCCTCCGGACGCGGTGCCAGTATGGTGTCCCTCCCCAGGATAAATTACCCCAAAGTGTCATCAGCCCAGAAAACTAAGCAGTACGGTTCACGACGCTCGCCTTGAACCTGGCATCCCAGGACGCCCCCTCCTCAGCCGTGGGCAGCCCACTGCACCCTCGAGGGGTGCCCTGCAGCCCAGGTGCCCCCAAGACCCCCACGACTCACCCAGAAGAGCATGTTGAAGAAGAAGAGCAGGTATTTCACCAGCGGGCTGACGAAGGTGAACTCCTCCCCAGAGCCGGCCGCCGCCGCGGGTCTCCGGGCCATGGTCCCGCCGCCGTTCCCCCGGGGGCCTATCTCACCGCGGCGGCCGGCCCACCTGCACGCCCTGCGCCCGGGGGCATGAGCCGCGCCACCGCGGGAGCCCGGGAGGCGGGGGAGCTGCGCCGCGGTGGGAAGTGCCCGAGCCGTGCGTCCAGGAGGAGCGCCGCCGCCGGGAGTCGCGGGAGCGGCAGCGGGCAGCGTGAGCGGCGGAGACTCCGCGGCGGCGGGAGGACCAGCCCCGCCCGCCCGGCTCCCAGGAAACCGAGCCCGCCCCTGGCCGCCCATTGGCGCGGCCGCCGAAGCCTGACTTCTCATTGGTCGGTCGCCGATGTCACTAAGTGTCCAGCCATCCCTCTCCTCCGCAAGGCGGGGGAGACACCTGTTCTGTGAGGGACAACTTGTTAAAGGGTCAGTGCTTCTGCCGCCTCCCCCGAGAAGGGAAGCATCCAGGCAGCAGCTGCTCAAGGGAAAAGGGATGAGATGGAATGCACACTGCATTACACACCCACGTCCTCTACCCTGTTGCTGTACACACATGCAAACACACATGCCTTAAAATCAACAAGTACGTACGTCGTGTGTTCAGCAATGCGCCCAAAGATGTGGGAATACAAAAGAAGAGAGAGAATCCCCGGGGGGATGACAATAAAATCGGGGAGACAAAACTAACCTACATGTTACAATTAGAAGATATTTAAGAGCAGCGGCAATCCTGTTTAGTAACTATATATTTTAAATGCTTATTTCAGAAGCTCTGGAACCCACTAGTGGAAATTTGGAAGCATCACCAACAATCCTGCCATCTCAATTCGTTACGGTTTCAACACCCCCCTTCCTGTAGACAGACACTGCTTTTAACACCTTGATCTGACATAAACAGGTTCAGTGCAGTGTAGGTAGTGGGTATTGTGTTGGCTACCGTATGTAATACAAACAAGAATGTTATTGATTGAATGTTTGTACCCTCCCCCCATTCATATTCCTTACTGCCTCACCCCCCCCACCCCCCCACCCCCCATGGTATTAGGAAAAGAGGCCTTTGGGAAGTGCTTAGGTGGTGAGAATGGAGTTCTCATGAATGGGATTAGTGTCCTTATAAAAGAGACCCCAGAGAGCTTCCTCACCCCTTCCACCATGTGAGGACACAGGGAAAAGACAGCTGCCTAAGAACCAGGAAGTGGCTCTCACCAGACACTGAATCTGCAAGAGCCTTGATCTTGGACTTGCCTGCAACCAGAATTGTGAGAAATAAGTTTCTGTTATTCATAAGCTACCCAAGCTATGGTATTTTTGTTACAGCAGCTTAAATAGACTAAGAAAGATTCCACCCTCATCACTTGCATGACCTGGGCAAGCTACTTGATGCCCCTGAGCCTCAGTTTCTTCAATGTTAAATGGGAGAGTCCTGTCCTACGACGTTGATGTGCGGATTAAACAAGATAATGCATGCAAATCACTTAGCACGGGCTGGCACATTGAAGGGTTCACTCAAGGCAGTATTTTGTTTGAGCAGAATTTAGAATCCAGTAGGGAAATATGATAACTGCACAAATAACTACAGCACATTTGTTTGGTGGAGAGTTAGTGAAGATATCACAGTAAGTGAAATCAAGGGAGGAAGAGACTTAGAATAGAAGAGATGAAGGGGGAGAGTAATCCAGGTAGACAAAAGGGTGAACCAGAGCCTGGAGGCATTAAAACACGCTGTGTGTTTAGTGAAAAATAACCACACTCATTTGGCTAGAGGATTGGGTAAGCTTAGTATAGCAGCAGAGGATAACACTGACTGATGCCAATACATGTTAAATTAAGTTAAAATCATTGGAAGGGCTTGAATGCCAGATTGGGGAGTTAGTGCTTCATTGGTTTCGAAAAAAAAGGTTGGGTTTTTTAAAAGATTTTATTTTTAAGTAATCTCTACATCCAACCTGGGGTTTGGACTTACAAACCCGAGATGAAGAGTCACATGCTCTACTGACTGAGCCAGGCTGGCACCCCCAGAAATAAAAGTTTTGAAGAAGGAATGATGTAAGATCTGTTTGTTTGTTTGTTTGTTGTATTTTGTTTTCATTTAGCGTGGGAAAGAGGCTGCAGAGAGGAAGGTTTGTTAGGAGACCATAATTAATAGTCTAGATAATCAGAAGTTAGAATCCGATTTAGATGTGATGGACAGAGTTGATAGGAAAGGGTAGTCGTGAAGCCATTGGGAAGACAGAATCTTTAGGGCTAGCTATGGTAGGGGGGTAGGGTTGACAGGAGCTCTAGGGATGGGGTTCAAAGAAGTGTCTGAGACCAGGTTAATGGGGCATTAACAGGTGACCGCTTGGAGATTTATTTTAGTATAAAAAGGGTGGGGTGAGCAGAAGCCATTTTACAAGAAGTTAGGAGTGAATGGGTAACCAAGGGTGGGCACCCTTCTTCAGATGTTAGAGAAGTGAGAACTGAGAAAAAGACCAAGCTGCTGAATGTTTCAGTAGATGACAATTCAGAGATCAGTTTTAGCACAGACAGGAAGGGGAAGGCAGATCACTAAGGGTCAAGGAGGGAATGGGGGTGAAGTGGAAGCTGTGGGTGAAAACTGTGGACACCTCAATCTAGAAATTTGAAAGTTACAGGAGTTTTGAGGGACCTTAGAATGAAGGGAAAGTTCTCTTTCAGCATACAAGAGATCTGATATGTATAAACAAAACAAGTCAGTAAAAAGGGATTGAGGTTGATAACGGATGGGACAAAGTTTTGGAGTTAATGGGTAGAGATGGGATTAAGAATCAATGGGATGACCCAATATCCATCGAGGATGGACAGGATGGAAATCAAGTATGGTGCCTGTATAGTAGGAAGACATAAGCTATAGAACAAAGAATGAAGAAACTCTCCATGTACCAAGAGCAATCTCCAAGATAAATTACTAAGTGAAAAAAGCAAAGTGAGGAACAGTGTATATAATGTATGATATTCTGATTAAAAGAAAAAAGACAAAAATAGGAAATGACATTTGTATTTGCTTGCATCTACCTAAATAAACTCTGGAAAGACACAAAAGACACTGAGGAAAGAGGTTATGTTCTAGAGTAGATGAGAACCAAGATGTGAAAAAGGGACTTTCCACTGTGTGCCATTTTATTTTTTCTGATTTTTGAAGCATGGACTATATTAACTCTTCAAAGCATTAAATTAAAAAAATTACATCCCTACTATGACATGCGATGCAGCCATTTAAAATAATGTAGAAAATATAGGTAGTGACTTGAGAAAAGGTCCATGATAAAGAAAGTACAAAAAAGCAGATTGTAGAATAAAGTATATAAAGTATCTGATAACCAGGAAAGGGCTTTGACTTATTTCAGGTCCTTGGAAGGCATTTTAATCACTTGGACCATATGATGTGGCCACTTATATTGAAATCACAAAGATTATATGATAATATGTAACATCGTAACAATGTAAGTGGAAAATCCTAAACAGCTTAGTCACAGTATTACAGTATTACATGATATGTGTAAATAACGACAGAGAAAAACCAAAGAAAATGTAAAAGTAAAATTATTTGTGGGACGCCTGGATGGCTCAGTGGGTTAAAGCCTCTGCCTTTGGCTCAGGTCATGATCTCAGGGTCCTGGGATGGAGCCCCACATCGGGCTCTCTGCTCAGCGGGGAGCCTGCTTCCTCCTCTCTCTCTGCCTGCCTCTCTGCCTACTTGTGATCTCTCTCTCTGCCAAATAGATAAATATAAAATCTTAAAAAAAAAAAGTAAAATTATTTGCACTCATGTGGTAGTATGTGTAGCAGTTTCTAACTTTAAAATTGTATTTTATATTATTTATGTGATTATGAACAGAATTAAAATATTTGAACAATATTTCTGTAAAGCAAAATAAAAAACTAGTCACGTGGCTGAAGCTAAGGTTGGCAAGAGAGTGTGTGAAGGCAGGAAGGGTGCCAAGGAGGAAAGAAGAGGCAGATCCGGAGCTTTGGGAAGGAGGAGCTTGAAATAGAGCAGGGCAGGAGACTGGAAGGAAGGCAGTTCGGTGGCCGTGAAAGCCCAGCTGGGGTGGCTGATGACTCTGTGGTGGTCCCAGTTAGCCAGGCTGGTGATTTCCTTTAAAAAAAACATGTGGTAGCCTGGAGAGCCCACAGTGAGAACCGCAAATGCTGGGAACTGCAAAAAGGCAAGTAAGTGATTCAGTGATGATTTGAAACATGCAGTTGGAAAGCCCATCTGTGAGTTCTAGGATTGTAAAAGAATTCACTGCTGGTATGTGAGTCTAGGAGAATCTCGAGGCAAATCTATTCAGTGCTTTAAATTTTTTTCTCATTACTTTAATTTTTTATTGATATGTAACATACCTATAAAATGCATCATTCTCTTATTTATGTGCCCTTTTTTCTACCTGTTGCACAAGTTCTTTTAAAATCTGAGATCAGGGGCGCCTGGGTGGCACAGTCAGTTAAGTGAAGGACTCTTGCTTTTGGCTTGGACCTGATCTCAGTGTGGTGAGATGGAGCTCACGTTGGGCTCTTTGCTCAGTGGGGAATCTACTTGAGATTTTCTCTCCCTCTCCCTCTGCCCCTCCCACTCGGGCTCTCTCTCACTCTCTAAAATAAAATAAAAAATCTTTTTAAAAAATTAGAAAAAATAAAATCTGAGGTCAATATAAAACTGTATGTCCAGAGTAACCACAGTATTATAAAGCAAAAAGAAGTATATTTGAAACTGTATAGAAGGAAATGCATTATAATATAAATGATAATTATCTCGGTGCAGTAGGATAATGGTTGGATCTTATTGGTGTTACTTTCTTTAGTGAACATGTTTTACTCTTACAGGAAAAAAATGCTTGGGGTTCTTGTTTTCACTTTTGATTAGAAATGTTTTCAAATATACAGAAAGATGGAAAGAATAATCCTAAAACATCTATATTTCCAATACCAAATTTTCACACTTTGCCATGTTTCCTTGATCCATTTTTAAGCCTTAGCTGTCATTAACATTGCACATTAACGTTCATTAACATTAACATTCCATTAACTGAATTAATTCAGTTTTCATATCTAAAAATAATGACTTTTTAAACATAACTACAATAACATTATAATTTCTGATAAATTTAACAACAATTCCCTAATATCATTTTGCACCCAGTTCATACTCAAATTTCCCCAATTTACTCCCAAATATCTCTTACAGCTGGTTTATTCAAACCAGGATTTAATCAAGAGCCAACCATTGCTGGCTGATTTGCTGTTACGTGGCTTCTTCTTAAGAAACCTGACTTAATTGAAACTTCATAAGCAATCACAACATTTCATGAAGAAGGTGGCATTTGAAATCTAGTACCTTAAGTATACATCAGAATGGACATGGGAAGAGAAGTGAAGAGGTCATTTCAGGAACAGAGATCAAAGTGAGAATCTGAAAGAGAAAAAGGTAGCAGATGTGTTTGGGGAGCAGCAAGTAACCTAGTTTATTTGGATCAAAGGAAAAGGAATAATGGGGGCTAGAATTACCAAAACAAATTGGAGACAGATCAGGGAGGGCCTTAAAGCTGTTTCCAGTCCAGGGTGTAGACCATTTGAGAATTCCAGTGAATAACCCATCAGTCCATAATCCCTGCAGGACCGTGGCTGTGTTTTGAACACCTATGCGGAGCATACTTACAGGATGTTCAGAATGATTCGCTGTTGAAAACATGGTGTCACTGAAGAATTTTTAGTTGAAGACTAAAAACATGCTAAAATCTCCTTTGGGGGGCGCCTGGGTGGCTCAGTGGGTTGAAGCCTCTGCCTTTGGCTCAGGTCACAATCTCAGGGTCCTGGGATCCAGCCCCGCATCAGGCTCTCTGCTCGGCGGGAAGCCTGCTTCCCCCTCTCTCTCTGCCTGCCTCTCTGCCTACTTGTGATCTCTCTCTCTGCCAAATAGATACATAAAATCTTTAAAAAAAATAAAATCTCCTTTGGGAAGGTTTAGAAAATTGGCTGGTAATGACGGTGAGTAGAGTAAGAAATTAGATAACTGACTAGATGGGGGCGATTGAAGAAAGCTTTGTGAAGGAGGTGGGGCTTGGCTAAACTAGAGGGGGAAACAGCCTAAGCAAAGAGGAGAACTCAGGAATGAGTTGAGTATAGCATAATGACCAGTGAGGAAAATGTGCTTTGGGATCCTCTGAGAAATGAGATTCCAAAAGATAGGGTCAGGAATGGTTCAGGGGTCTAAAATTGGTCAATGGTCTCTGTTATTACTTAGTAAATGACTGCTGATTGCACTTGAATTCAATATTTGGGGTTTTTTAAATTGGGTCTACCTATGTTTTTTCATGTAAGAAGAACTTACATACGATGAGAAAGACAAATTGGAGAAGATAGTTCTGAGCCTAAAAAGAATCAATAACTCAATAAAGCCTAAATGAAGGGAATGTTAAATCAGAATTATATTGGACTGTGTTCATTTCAAATTTGTTAGACAACTGAAATATGATACTGAGTACAACTGCATATACAACATGGAAATATGATTGGCAGTGTTAGCAAATTTAGTTAAACTTAATAGAGAGAGAACATGTGCTCAAAACCGTATAGGAAATTGTGTGTTCTTTTTGAAACTTGACGCTTTATTCCCTTTCCAGAAGGAGGACAGACCCTCCTTGATTATATTGAAATTAGGTTTGATAGGTGTGAATACTGATGCACAAAGGGGGGGAGGGGCGGAAGCAAACTCTGCAATTACCTTGCTGCCCAGAAAAAAACTCAAACTTGTTTGGGTTATATTTGGGGGTTTGTTCTCAAGATTTTCTGAACACAGGGATCACTCGGGGAGTTTGTGAAGAAGGCAGATTCCCCGGGGCCTAGCCCCATTAATTCTGAATCTTAGTTGGGCAGGCAGGTTAGGCAAACAATCACACAGGAAATTTATCTTCTTAAGCAAGCAGCCTGTGTAGTTCTGATGCAGATCATCTATGGACCATACTTTGAGAAACTTCTCTAAAGGACCCCATCTTTTCTTAGGTAAGAATATAACTCGTACAATTAAAAAATGAGTTCTAGTTTAAAATAATTTTTTAAAAACATTTCGTGAGGTCTCTTTGTTAGATCAGCTGCAAGTAATTTGAAAACACAACCAGCGGTAGCTTAAACAAGTAAGTTTTTGTTGGTTGGTTGGTTTGATTTGGTTTTTATCTCAGACAACAGGAAGTCAGGGGCTGGACTGTCCAGGGCTGGTCCTTTGCATTCAGAGATTCAGTAATGTCTCCAAGGAGCCAATCTCCTTCTATTCTTCTGCTACCTTCGTGTTAGGGTGCAACCTTAATTTTCATGGTCGGATGGCTGCCGCACATCCAAGTATCAAGTCCACACTCCAGACGAGGGAAGGGAGCAGGAAAAGGTGCAAGCCAGACGCATCTGTCACTTTCACAAGTGTTCACAGATCCTCTACCAGCAACTTCTGCTAATATCTCATTGGCCAGAACTAGGTCACATTTTGCCATCTTAGCTGCAAAAAATTTAGAAAAGTAGTCACTATATACATACTATCTCCTTGAAAGGAAAAAAAGTAGCTGTGATCTTGTGGGGAGACCCAAACCTTCATTCCTCAAGGGTCTGGTCCTTTCACAGTCCCACGTCTATGGGTTATGGTAGTTCTTCACTGACTTTAGTCACATAGTAATATGTGATTCTATGTGTCTCAGAGATACCCCAGGAGACCACCTGCATTTTGGACATACTCCTCCTTACCTCCATTGTGTAGTAACTTCTCAATTTCCCCTTAGTAATCGGGATGGATCACCCCAGCCAGTACAGTAACCCATTCCCTTGTCTACTGATTCATGGGGCTACGGCTGCTTTGCTCATGAGCTCATTGGGCAAGAACAGGGATGGCTGGAGAAAGAGCCCAACCTATCCACAAGACAGGTCTTCTGGCCCAATTGATTATTAACATCCTCCTCAACTGAGGTTGCTCTTTGTAAGCATATATGGATCACAAGTATCTTTTCACATTCTGTGACCATTCACGTACCCCTAACCACATACCATGTCCCCAGACCTTCTTGTCACCAATTTTCCAATCATGGTACTTCTGTGTCTCTGACCATCCATCCACATCATTAGTCTCTACCCATGAGTCAGTTTATATATGTACCTCTGGCCACCTCTCTTTTCAGGTATAATGAACCACAAGGTCCCCTGCTTGAGTTCTGCCCACAGCGGGGAGTTTCCTTCACACTACGCTCAGGGCCACCTTGGAGAGGGGCTGTAGTGCTGCGACCACCCACTTTTGAGTAGGGCCCGCCTATCATGCAGGACCATTTGTAAATGAACCCTAAATTCTTTCTTCCATAGTGAACTGGTCATAGGGAGCTCTCCACGAAGCCAGAGATGCAGGTGGAGGAGCAGGAGGCAGCGTGGCAGGAATATGGGCAAGAGCCTCTGTGCTACCTATTCATGCAAATTTCTTGTATCTTCAGGACCTGCTTGAGCTCAGTCTCCCAATCGTGTATACACGGCTTCCACTTGCTGATGGACTACTGCTATGCATGCCCAACTTTACGCCTTGGTGGATGGATGGTTCAGGACAGGATCAGGTAGGTAGATCATGACCAAGCAAGCATTCAATATGTACTAAGGTCCAGAAGCAGAGCAGAGCTCTTTCTCCAAAGGAGAGTACTTATCTGCAGAGAATAGCACTGCTTCGCTCTAAAGTCCTAAGGGTCTGTGCTTTGATTCCCCTACAGGGGTCTGCCAGAGGCTTCATGCAGCTGTTCTATCTGCCATAGACAGACATAATTGCGTTTGCTAGGTCTTATGCAAAATAGCAGAGCAGCTACACGGCAGCCTGGACCTATTGTGATCCTTGTCCTGTCCTGAGCTGCACTCAAAACTGGCAGCTTTTCAGGTCATTCAATAAGTAAAAGCAGCACTCCTAAATGAGGCCCATGTCGCCTCCAAAATCTAAAGAGGTCCGCTGTGTTTCCTTCTTATGGATAGGAGGGGCCAGGTGGAACCATCGGTTCATTATTTATTTTTTTTGAAAGGGTTATCTCAAATGCTTCTAGAAGTTTTCCTGAGGTGGAAGCCTCCTGAATGTTTGTGGGATTTATTTCCATCCCTCTGGCACACATGAGTATTACCGATGTGTCTACCTAGCTCCTACTTCCTATTCACTGAGTCTGATCAAAGTCATAACATCCATGTAATGGACCAGCACGATGTTTTGTGGAATGAAAAGGTGAGCAAGGTCCCCACAGATTAGATCATGGCATGGCGCTGGATAATTGGTATAGCCCTGAGGTAGGACAGTGACGGTATAAACTGTCCTGCTGGCTAGTAGCACACTGCCTCTGATGGCGTTTACTAAGGGGTAAGGAGGAAAAAAAGCATTCACCAGGTCAATAGCTGTCTAGCAGGTTGCCAGGAGAGAGGTTGGTTTGCTCCAGCAAAGAAACCACGGCTGGAACAGCAGCCAAAATGAAAACCACCACTTGATGAAGTTGACATTGAACTGCTTTCATTCTCTAAAATGCACTTGTCGTCATGGGCCAAATAAGCAAGTTGAATGGGGATGTATTGGGAACCATGGCCACTACGCTGCTCACATCTTTGAGAGTGGCACCAACCTCAGGACTATCGTGTTGCTTCGAGTTGACTATGTTGGTAGGTATAGCTGCATAAGGCTTCCACTCGGACTTTCTTACCGTAACAGCCTCACTTTGTGTATTAAGAAACCGATGTGGGGATTCAGACAGTCGCTGAGCACATCTGTGCCGATGATACATTACAGAGCTAGGAAATTCCCCAGAGGGTGGTTGTGGGAACCCCCTGGGCGGGGCGTACTCTTGAGACTCACCCACGGCAGAACTCCACTGGTCACTCGACAGCCAGAGACTCCTGTTCTGGCTAGTGGATCATAGTGGCATTTTGGGTGTTCAGGAGTTAGTATCCGTTCAGAGCCAGTGTCTAATTTTCCCTAAAATGTTTATTTCTCCTTTCCTACTGTTTCCGGGGAAATCACTGCAGTCCCTATTAGAGAAGGCTAGGAGGGGGATTTACACCGTGCATGTTTATGTGTACTAGGTTCCTCCTTCCAGAAGACCTGCATTCCCCTTCGTGCAAGGGGTTCTGGGCCCGTGAACTTGTTCCATGCTGGGCAGTGACTAGCTGATATAAATTGGTAAAATAATACAGTTCTTCAGTATGCATGTTACCTCCTCATGGGTTATACTCTGTACCCCATCCTGTGGGTGTGCTATAACTTAAATCGTATGGGTCTAGGAGCAATGAGAAGCAGTGGGGATGAGTCCTTAGGAAGACCTGCACCCTCTTGCAGGGGGAGAGCTATTAAGAATTCTTCAGGAGAGGGGAGTCTGTTGCCAGTTCTTAACGGAATGACATGGAAACAATAAATAAAAGTATGGAAGTGTAATTGCATTTCGCATTTTCAAGTATGATCAGTTCTTTAAAGATGTGATTTCATTACATAAAAACAGATGGAATTTGTCTCCTTTTGAAAGAAAAAGTTGGATATAAATCGGGTTTCATAGTCTACATTCATTCTATTATGAAATCTACATATTTGTGACAGCAATTGCTAGGGTAGAAATTACCGCTGGCAATTTTGACCACTATCAGTCTTGGATTTTATGTCCCCTTGATGAAAGGAAAGCTGTGTCTCACCTTTTCAGGGTGATATATTTGTAATAGGGTACTGTTCTCTGTGGTACCTTTTGTGGGCACTAACCATGAATGAAAACCTGTGATAATAGGTTTAAACTATTTAATCCATGAAAAGAATTGGAATCTTTGCATTCAGAATGAAATCACGCTGATAGGAGTGTCAAACCCAGTATTGCAAACATGCTGTGGGCACCCATTGTATGTCAGGCATTGTGCTAAGTATTGGGTACAAATAAGATCTAGCCTTAGGCGTAAACTAAAGAGGACACACTCTAGCTGCAAGCTTAGTTAAATTGTTTAGATTCAAAAAATAAATTGGACTCTGCTTGATTAATGGAGATAGAAAATAAATTGGAAAAGAATCAAGATAATTCTGGAAACGACATGCCAGCACCTCTCTAAAAAGAAAATAAAAATAATTTTAAATATTAAAGAAAGAAAAAAATACTTCAAACTGCTATACAATCATAACCTATTCATAAAAAATAAAAATAATAAAAAAAAGAAAAATCACCTGTAAGCCCCCTGGCTTCCAGAGTTTTCTCTGAGTATACACATACACAAACACATTTTTTTCATAAAATGGAGTCTGAGGATTAATGTTTTCCAGAGACCTAGAGAACATCATGGAGAATAGCCGGAATTTTTAAAAGAACAAGAGATAGAATTCCGTAATTGCCTTTTGAACGGTCCTGTTAATTCTGCTCATTTTACTTTGAAGCCGTTTTGAGGTTAATTCTTAGTGAGTGCTAAAATTGCTTAAACTTGCCTAGTGGTTTGAAATTACAAGTATATAAATTTATTTACAAATGTATTTTGCCTAGTGGTTTGAAAGAGAAGTTGAATCTGAAAACTAAAGGAAAAGGAAGAATGAAGTGACATCGAAACAATCTTGAGGGTGGCTCAGTCAGTTAAGTGTCTGCCTTCAGCTCAAGTCATGATCCCAGGGTTCTGGGATCGAGCCCTGTACCTGGCTCCCTGCCCAGCAAGGAGCCTGCTTCTCCCTCTCCTTTTGCTGCTCCCCCTGCTTGTGCTCTCTCTGTCAAATAAATAAAATCTTTTTTTTTTAATTTATTTTTTCAAATAAATAAAATCTTTTAAAAAAAGAAACAATCTTGAATTGATGTTAAGAAGTAGCAAAGGCAAAGCAGCCTTCATTCATAAAAACTTAGTTAAATTAAAAAGTAGTCAGATGGCTTTGTCTGCCTGGCACTGAGGGGACTCCCAGGACGTAGGACTTACAATGCTAAAACTGAGCTAGTCTGGGGCAAACCATCCTGACTGGTCATCCTAGACAGAGCCTGCGGTGCCACAGAATGCTTGCTATCCATACCTTATTACAGCCTAAAATCTGAAAAGTTCTGGATTCCGAAACCTACTTGTCCCCAAGGATTCGAAGGAAGGACAGTGGGTCTAGATGTACATAGACTATTTCTGAAAGGAGAGTTAAGCAAGAGGTCAAACCTCCCTCCCCTCAGGAAGAAAGCAGGTGGCTGGAAAGTAGGAGTAGAAGGGAAAGTTTTCATTGTATATCCTTTTGCATCCTTTGATCGTGAACCATATGAACGTATTACCTGTGCAAAAAATAAATATAGTAAATTACTGGGGGGGGGGGGGAAGTGGTCAGCATTAATTTAAAGTCTCTATGCATCTACTACAATGAAGCCTTTCCTGGTTACTTATAAAATCAGTGGTTTACATATTCCTTGCTCACTCTTTTTGGTCGTGTCTATAATATTCTTTCCATACATATCACTCCTCTCCAGGAAGAGCAAGGAATAGTGTAGGCAGACCAAGCTCTTTGGAAAGATGCCTCTTTAAAGGTTTCCAAAGTGGAGATGTTGACCAGACATGGTTCAGGCTGAGGAGGGGACCCTCTGTGTAAAGGCAATGAGACCTAACCAGTCAGAGGAAAATAATATTTGTAATGATGCTTACTAAGTGCCAGTCACTGTTCTAAGTACAGGGTGTCTGAAAAATTAGGAAACATAGGATGAAATTATTTTTAAATAATACATTTTTTAGCTTTTTAAATAATATGTTGGTTTTTTTTAATCTCAAGGTGTATTGTCAGTGAACTACCTCTAAATCTGAAGCAATGGATACATTTGTTAATGAGGAAAAAAGTTTATTATATATATTATAAATACATATCATTATATATATAATTTGCCTTCTACTTCCAGACTTAGTAGATATTCTTTAATGTATTTATTGTACTTTTTAATGATTATAATTGGACCCATTGCTTTATTATTATTATTATTTTAAAGCAGTGTATATTTTTACTGTAAAAGTATATTTTTAAAGCCTAGTGTGGGGCTTGAACTCAGGACCCTGAGATCAAGAGTCTCATGCTCTCCTGACTGAGCCAGCCAGGCCCCTCTGCACTCGTTGCTTTAAATTGCAGGTCGTCCAAGGGTTAGAAAAAAGATGCAATATCCTGTAAAATGTAATTAAAATACTGTTTAAAAATAAGTTTATTTTACGTTCCTTGAGTTTTCAGACACCCCACTCTTTATATGTATGAATTAATTTCATCCTTTCTATGATGACATGAGGTAGGTACTATTTATTATCTGTACTTGGCAAATGAGGAAACTGAGGCAGGGTGAGTTGCCTAATTAGCCCAATGTCATACAGACAGACACAGTCAGTGACTGGTTTTCAACCCAGATAGACTAGCTTTAGATCTGTGCTCACAACCACTCAACCTTACTGCCTCTTAGAAGAAAAGTGTCTGAAGGAGTAGTGACTTGGAACTGACTGAGTCCATGAAGGGTCCAAAATCGGATTCTGAAGAAGGGGGAAAGAAAGCTAGTGTTAAATGTGCAATATTTCTAGGTTGCACTGAAATCTCCATATAACCCACTTGTGATTACAGGATACGTAGCTAGTGAAAAATGTAAAGAAATGATATTCTAATATTTGTATAACCTGCCTCCTGAGTCTCTATTTCTTTCTTTGTTTCCTTCTTTTCTTTGTTTCTTTTTTCCTTTCTTTCTTTCTTCCTTCCTTCCTTCCTTTCTTCCTTCCCTCCTTCCTTCCTTCCTGTCTTTCTTTCGTTTGTTCTTTTAAGGTTTTATTTATTTATTTGTCAGAGAGAGAGAGAGAGAGAGAGCACAACAGGGGGAGCAGCAGGCTGAGGGAGAAGCAGGCTCCCCGCTGAGCAAGAAGCCCATCGCAGGGCTCCATCCCAGGACCCTGGGATCATGATCTGAGCCTAAGGCAGACGCTTAACTGACTGAACCACCCAGGTTTCCCTTGAGTCTCCATTTCTAATTGCTGCCATTTTCTGCAAGAAATTTAAGCTATACGTTCAAACTCCACCAGCTGAGAAGGCAACATACTATCCAGGAAGAATTCTGCAAAACAGAAAAACTTTAGGACAAGCCCAAACAATGGTTTGCATACTGGCCTCTTTGAACAATAGGTGAATTTCCTTTGTCCCAGTGTTAAAATTTTTGAAATCTAATGCCTTTAGCTTTGCCTTACCCTCTCCAATTAGCTGCGGTCTCTACCACTCCTAATTATATATATTCAGTGAGCTTCAAATATTGCATTACCTCCATGGCCCTAGTAGGCATGTAAGATTACAGTCTCGGGGCTAGAATTAGACCCCGTTAGGAATGGAGAAGAGAAAGAGAGAGATTTTGTGGTGCTGGAGCGACACAGCCAATGAGCAGTCAGCAACAAATGATTCAAAGTCGTTAGGAGCACGTTGTTAATAGGGGTGAGGCTAGTTAGAGGCAAGGCTAACAGGAGAGAAACATGTTACAGGGGAATCCAAAAAATCCAACATATTATAGGAATGGTAAAAAGATAATCCTGATGGACATGTAAGTTGGCAAAAGGCCATAGAAGATTTTGGTGTTGTTTTGTTTTTTCAGCACGAAGATTGCCAACCAGCAAATGAGTGGAGAAATTTCAGGTTCTTTTGCACTCTCTGAAGAAATCAAAAGTCTTGAGGTCTGTCAGAACCCAGTGAAAAATTCCGATCATACTCAACTTCCACTGGCATTATCATCCTTCTAGATCATAGCGGGTGGAGATAACAACCTGCAGAATTCAGTAAGGCATCCGGGAGGAGCCTGTGGGCAAAGGTGAAGAGGTGAGACGGGGTGTGCCTTTTCCAGGAAGGGAAATAGAGCCAGAGAAGTAGCGGGACCTGGAAACCTGGAACAGATTGTATGGAGGAGGAGCAAGGAAGAAGTTTGGAGCTGATTGTGGAGGGTTTTGGAAGACAGGGAGAAGAGTTCAGGTTGTGTGAGCAGGAAACAAACAAGGTTTGGGATCTCGAGCCCTGAGTGCATTGGAGATGTTTGATCTATGGGATGTCTGGAACTGGAGGGCTGCCAGAGTGGCTCAGTCAGTTAAACGTCTGTTTTCAGCTCAGGTCATGGTCTCAGTGTCCTGGGATTGAGCCCCGTATCGGGCTCCCTGTTCGGGGAGCCTGCTTCTCCCTTTTCTTCTGCCCCTCCCCTGCCTGTGTTTTCTCTTGCTCTCTATCTCAAATAAATAAATGAAGTATTTTTAAAAATTAATAAAAGAAGGATGTCTGGGACTGGATCATGTGTAGGAGGTCAGAACTGCAGCTGTAGAGTAGAAGACGTAGATCAGGGGAATCTCATCAGCACATCTAGAGGAAAACTGGCCTTTGTAGAATAGGTCTGGTCAGGGAGGTGACTTATCAATCCAGCAGTGACCTCAGAAGAAGCATGATTCTGTGGAATTGGGACTGGGACTATGGACTGCAACGCCGTCAAGGGGGTTGGGAACATTTCCTTCCAGGAGCAGCCTTATACCCATATAAGGATAGATCACAGTCCATTTCTTTTGTCATTTCAGGAGCTCCATTAAGCTTCCCTTCCTCTACTTCTCACCATCAGTTTACCTGAATCCTTTCTCTAATTTAATCCTAACCTAATCGCGTTTTAGATTCAGGCATTGAATTGCTTATTAAAATGCAAATAGTCTTGGGAGGGGTACCCAGCCCAATATCTACACTTCAGGCTGTAGATATGATACATTTATGTAAAAACATTTATTTTGTATGCCCTCCATTCAAGCCACCCAGAAATCAAAGAAGGTAGAGTTCAGATAGAATCTCAGGAGTCTGAAATTCAGTCACTCTGATTTCGGGGGAAAATTGTTTCCAACACCTAAATGAGTAGAACTGACTCCCTACCGGTTGTTTTTCCAAGCCCGGCATCCATCCCTTGCTACCGCTACCAGCATTCGAGGTTTCCTTTGGGAATGTTACCTTCCCTCTCAGCCTGAATATATAAGGGAGAGGTTTATTCTCCCTCACCAGAGTTGGAGCCGCCGTCTCTATTCTAGCCAGTCAGAACCCGGGGATAGATATTTGCTCCAACTTGGTCCAATCAGAATGAATCCTGGAATTATGGCAGGGGTGGGGGGTGGGGGGTGGGGGGTGGGTAGGGGAACAAGAGGGAAAGAAATTCCCTCTCTCTTTGGCTGGCACTCCCAGCATTACAAGTGACCCGCTACCACTGAGAGCCACCACCCAGAATGAAGGTAACACTGAGGGGAGGCAGAGCTGAGTGATAGGGTGAAACTAAGTCCTGATGACATTTTTGGAGCCCCAAGATCCAATAGTGCCTGAAATCAGCCCTGTCCTTAGACTGTTCAGCTACATAAATTAATAAATTCATTCGTTTTGCTTAATTCAGATTAAAATGGATTTTTCAGTCATCTTGCAACATAAAATCGTTGCTATAGTCTGAATATTTGTGTCCCCTTCCAAACTCACATGGGGAAACCTAATGCCCAATGTGATGGTATTAGGATGTGGGGGCTTCGGGAAGTGATTAGGTCATGAGGACGGAACCCTACAAAAGAGACCCCAGAGAGCTAGCTCCTCTCTTCAGTCACATGATAACACAGCAAGAAGACAACCTTCTAGGAACCAGGAAGCAGATTCTCACTAGACATTCGAATCTGCTGGGCGCCCTGATCTTGGACTTTCAACAGAAATAAATATCTGTCGTCTATATGCCACCCAGTCTGTGATATTTTGTTATAGCAGCCAGACAGATCCAGACAAGTACTGACTGGCGCGCCACCACACCCGGTTGTGTGTTGTGATCATTAATAAGGTTCACCTTTTCTTAGGAATTTATCCCTTATGCGAGGTCACCATGATGTAGCCAGATCTAGGACGCTTGTTTTTATACCTTGCTTTCTTTAGACTTCTTTACCTCTGGTAATTGACCGATGACCCCCTTTCTGCAGCTCCCCTAGAGGGAAGCACAGGAGGGCTCTTTTTAAAAGGTGGGTCCCCAAGGCTGGTGATGCTGATGGCTAACCACAGTTAACTGCAGTCACCCGGTTGGCCTGGGCCTTCCTGAAACAGACAAGCCGTCCCTATACTGAAGGCAGTTCTTCCGGCAGTGCTAGAAAGAACCCATCGCCAGCTCCTTACTAAGGTAGGAAATAACCCCAAGAAGTTTGGCTCCCTCAGCTTAGGACAACCAAGAAATGAGTCAGCTTTCTGGAGAAAACGCCTTCCCCCAGTCTGTGATTCACCATCGCTAGCAGGCTCCCGCCCCACCCCCACCCCAGTGAGGCCTATGCATTTCTTTCAAGAGCATAATAATACCTCTATTTGAAAAGCACTGAAGTGCTGTACCTCTTTCAAAGTACTTGTGGATTCATTATCTCATTAGGATACCAGATTTGCTATTTTTCCTTTCAGATTTGTTTAAAAAAAAAAAAACTAAAATCCAGTGGGGAAATTTTTTCTATGGCTTTCAGTGAGTCTTGAGAGGAAAAAATCAGAATCCAATCCAAGAGCGACACTTTCCTAAATATTTCCATAAATATTATCCATATTCCATATTCCATAAATATTTCCATAAATATTATCTTTCTATCTTCTGCCAGAAATAATAAGGGGCAGAGGAAGGAACATTGAGTGGGCTTTACTCCACATCAGCGGCTAAATAGCTGTGTGATCTGGATATGCTCCTTGATCTCTCTGTGCTTCTGTTTCTTCTTTTGTAAAATGGTGGCATTGAGGCTTCCTGGGGGGATTGGCCTTGGTATTTTCCGGGGGCTGTTAAAGCTCTGAGGCTTTATGGCTTGGGGAATTGTAAAGCCTGAAGGGTCTAATTTATAAGCAAGTTGGCCCGTGTTAATGAGGCCAGCTGCTATTTTGGGGTGTGCAGGAGAGAGAGCCCCTGCCCTGGGTGCCAGCACAGTGGGACATACAGCTGAGCATGACTGACTCCCCAGAGACTCCAAGGCCCTCTTCCAAAGTGGTAGTTAGTTGGCAGTGGTTAGTTGGTTAGATGAAGCGGGAGCACCTAACCATTCAGAGTTCTGGCCTCTTCATAGATCAGGACACCCTGCAGCCTGTGGGATGAAGCACAGGTAGATATCAGATCGGTTCTTGGAATGGAAGGGGACCCTGGCACGTCCCTGGAGTCGTGGCCTGCATAGGGCTTGGCAGCTGGGGGGTAGGAGGTCCTCCTTAGCAACACAGAGTCTGGCCCAAGACATGTTTCTTGTTGATTTCAACCTTCTCTGCACAACTCTTTCCTTTAGCAAGTGCTTTCTGCCCAGCGGGGAGGTGAATGGATCCCCCACCTCCATGAGCCCCTTCTGTGAGACTATACTCTCTGACATACCCTGGCTCTTCCTTCCATTTCCAATGACTACTTTGAGAAGCTAGATGTCAGCGGTTTATCTCATCTCAGTCTTAGTGCCAGGATTATGTATCTTTTGAGAGCAAGGACTATGATACCTCAGACGGCCTCCTGCCTTTCTCAGCAGAGCTTTGGCTCTGAGCCCTCCTTCAAACCCCCCTTCCTACCCCCCCCCCAAGTCAAAACAACCAACTACTGCCACCACTAACAACAACAAAAACCCTCATCATCCCATTATGTACCTTGTCCTCTTAGGAAATTTTTCTCTGTCCCTACACAATTCCTGCTAAAGTGCTGGTAGTTGCTAAGACTTATTACCTTCCCATCCCCCCTGCCACGGCTCCAAATATATATTTGCATTTTAGCAGGAACACTGATCCAGTTTGGCAGAACAAGCCCATTAAAGGAACAAAGTTGTTTCAGCATCAGACCTATGATGGGAGATATTTTTGTCCTTAAGAAGTGCCTTTTTTTGGCCCCTCCAATTACCTAGAGGAGGCTGGGTACTGGTGAGGTCAGAGCTCGCCAGGGCAGCCTGGCCAATCAGGCCTTCCCCTGACCCAATAGTGCCATCCTACTCATGCTCAGCCCTGCAATTTTAATACTCAGAACAAAATCTGCCACATTGCATTTGCCAACCTCCCTGCGTTTCACAATATTATTTTGTTGATTCTGGGATCTTCGCTCTTCCTCCTTAAATCCGGGCCCGGCCTCAGCTGTCCCTGGCTCTGCATAGGTTGTATCGCCTGATGCTGGGATGTGGAATCTTGGCACTCTCTGAGAACTCAGATTTGCCTGCCCTGTGCCCCCTCCACACACCATTCCTGTGCCCCTTAATGAGTCTCCTGCAATCCCACGTCTAGTCCCAGGGCATCAGGGCCTTTGCTTAAAACAAGACCAGAGAAAGGAACCACAATTTATAAAGTAAAACCACACTTGAATTAATACAGAGACCAGCTGAATTTCAGGAGCCTCCAGATCTACATTAAGAAGGGGCAACTTTCAGGGCGCCTGGGTGGCTCGCTTGGCTAAGCATCTGCCTTCGGCTCAGGTTATGATCCCAGAGTCCTGGGATCGAGTCCCGCATCAGGCTCCCCACTGAGCAGGGAGCCTGCCTCTCCTTCTCACTCTCCCTCTGCCTACTTGTGCTTTCTCTCTCTCTCTGTTAAATAAATAAATAAATAAAATCTTTAGAAAGAAAAAGGAAGAAGAAGACGGGGCAACTTTCTATTCTAGTAGTTTGCTCACTCTGAGTTTGGGTCCCAGACCAGCACTTTCTGCCACTCACCTTCTCCCACCCTACTCCCCACGGCAAGGCGGAGCATGTCTCTGTGAGCAGGAACCAACTGAGTTCCCTCGACTTGGAAGTCAGCTTAATTCTGGGAGGGGAAGTGTTGGAAGGGTTAGCCCCAGCTCTGGATTATCCTTAAGGGATCAGATGCTGTGGTTTTTGCTGGCCTGTATGGGTGTCGACATACAAGCGTAGGAAAACGAGGAAGGTAAGTGAATGGGCCAAGTTGCACGTAATATGTGTTACTGGTTTTAGAGGCAGGCTGGCTGTCATGAGCTATGTAACTGAGGAAGGTTTCACTGAGGAGTTGGAAACCACCAAATCTTGAAGGATAAATGGGGAGAAACAAAAGTAGAACACAGTTATCATCATTTGTTGAGTACTTACCATGATGGGCACTGTTCTAGATACAGTACCTAGAGGGTGGGACTTCCGGAATGGCAGAATAAGGAGTTAAGTGGAACTTCTCCCCAGCAAAACAACAACTTAACTGGTAAAAATTATAAAACAAAACACAACACGATAATTTATAATCCCTGGAAATTGTTCTAAGGGCATAGAGGAAATGGAGAAGTAATATACAAGGAAACCTAAATCTTAGGAAGAAATGCCATGACCCATTATTCCCTTAACCCTTCTCCGCCCCGCCCCCTTTGTTATAGAAGCTCTACCCAAGAGCTCTATTCTCGGCAAGAAGTTTCCTCCCAGTTCCCAGTCTGTGGCTATAGTTTCATCCTGTGAGAGGCAGATGGCTGAGGTTTCTCCTGCCCCTAGTCTTCTGCTGCAGAAACTCTATTATAGGCATGGCAAGCTGAGAATACCGGGGTCCCATCACTCCACCCCTCCCTCAAGCCAGTTTGTAGAGTGGGGGTCCTGTGCTGGGAAGAAGAAGTAGAGAAGATCAGTGGCTTCCATTCCCCTCTCTCCCTTCTCTCAAAGCAGGGTGTTGCTCTAGGAAAAATGGGTCCCACCTCCAGCTCTGATGGACAAGATCCAGTCCTGGGATCCAGTCCTGCACTAGGCTCCTTGCTCAGTGGGGAGCCTGCTTCTCCCTCTTACTGCTGCTCCCTCTGCTTGTGCTCTCTCTCTCTGACAAATAAATGAATAAAACCTTAAAAAAAAAAAAAAGCTAGAGAAAACTGGGGCACCTAGGTGGCTCAGTTGGTTAAGCATCTACCTTTGGCTCAGGTCATGATCCCAGAGTCCTGGGATGGAGCCCCGCAGTGGGGAGTCTGCTCCTCTCTCCTCCTCTGACCCTCCCCCCTGCTCATGCTCTTGCTCTCTCTCTCCAATGAATAAATGAATAAATAAAAATCTTTTTTAAAAAGGCTAGATAAAACCATGCTTACATTTAAAGAAAGATATGATGACAATGTTTCATCGAATAGATAATATTAATAGAGATAGAAATCATAAGAATCAATGGAAATTCTGGAGTTGAAAAGAACAATAACCAAAAGGAAAATTTCACAGGAGGGACTCAACAGTAGATTTGATCTGTCAGAAGTAAGAATCAGTGAATTGCAGATAGATCAATAGAGATTATGCAATTGTAAGAACAAAGAGAAAAAAGAGTGAATAAAAATGAACAGAGCCTCAGAGAAATGTAGTGCACCAACATATGTATAATGGCAGTACCAGAAGAAGAGAGACAGAAAAAAATAAAAATAGCCAAAGAAATAATGAGTGAAAACTTCCCAAATTTAATGAAAAGCACTAATCTACACATCCAAGGTGTGGCCTGGTTTCTTCTTGTTGCTTTTAGGAAAATGAAAAAGCAAGGAGATATATTGAAAAAGGAACCATTAAACAAAAAGGAGCCAGAGCTTGATGATTTAGTCCATCCATATCACAAAAGATAAGAGAACATGCCAACAGTACCTAGCCAAACATTTGCTAAGGAGATTAGTCATGTGACTTAGGGAGCTGACCAACCATCTCAGATGAAGCCAAGGAATAGAGATGGGTTTTACAAAAAACTCCATGGTGAACAATGGGGTCTAATGGCATGGATCTTCTCGACATTACAGAAGACCAACAAGATTTTTGAAAATTTTATACCAGCAGAAACACTGCCAGCCTGGACTGAAAGGGACAGGGATGAGATGATGAGGGAAGAATAAATCTGAGGGCAGGGCTATGGAGGCAGAGACCAGAGAGAGCGAGCTCACCCTGGGGAACCCAGAGGGCAGAGCATTGGGTCACAGCAGATTCGGTTTTGAAACTTAATGGAATTTGCCCTGTTGGGTTGCAGACTTGCTTTAGATCAATAACCCTTTTGTCCTTTCCATTTTTCTCCCTTTCAAAAAGGAAATTCTCTTCTATGCCTGTTACACCATTACATTTTGGAAGCAGATAGCTAATTTTCTAGGTTTTACAGGTTTGTGGACTGAGAGGAATTGTGCCCCAGAGTGGACTATATTCAGAGTCTCGCCCATACTTCTTTAGATAATTTATTTTTATTTTTAAAATATTTTATTTATTTATTTAACAGAGAAAGAAAGACAGAGCACAAGCAGGGGGATCAGGAGAGGGAGAAGCAGGCTCCTCACTGAGCAGGGAGCCCGATGTGGGGCTTGATCCCAGAACCCTGGGATCATGACCAAGCCGAGGGCAGACGTTTAATTGACTGAGCCACCCAGGTGCCCCTTGTTTAGATAATTTAGATGATGAGCAGGACTTTTTGAGTTGATATTTAGATGACATTTGAGACTTAGGGGTTGCTGGATGGATTAGGACTTTTGGAAGTCTTGGGATGGAGTGAATGTATTTTGCACTTGGGATGGATGTGAACTTGAGTGACCAGAGGGTGGATTGTACCGGATTGAATAGTGTCCCCACAAAAATTCATGTCCACCCAGAGCCTCAGAATGTGGTTTTATTTGGAAATAGGGTCTTTGAAGATGTATTTAGTTAAGTTAAGATGATATCATCCTGGATAGGGATGGGTCCTAAATCCAAAGACTAGTGTCCTTATAAGAAGAAAGGACACATAGAGACATGGATACCCAGGGAGAATGCAATGTGACTATGGAGGCAGAGATTAGAGTGATGTATCTATAAGCCAACGAACACTAAGGATTGCTATCAGCCACCAGAAACTAGGATAGCTTTCCCCTCAAAGCCTCTGGAGTGAGTGATAATTGGTTACATCAGGGCTAGGAAATGAATACAAGTGCTAAGACCATTCAATGAGGAAAAATTAGTCTTTTCAACAAATGGTGCTGAGATAATTATGTATGTACGTGCAAAAGAATAAAGTTGGACCCCAACCTCACGCCACATACAAAAATTAACTCAAAATGGATCAAAGACCTAAATATAAGGGCTAAAATCATGAAACTTTTATAAGAAAACATAGGGGTAAATTTTCATGAGTTTGGACTAGCCAATGATTTCTTAAATATGACACCAGAAGTGAAAGCAACAAGAAAAAAGTAGATACAATTATTAAAACTAGATAAATTTAGGGGTGTCTGGGTGGCTCAGGTGGTTAAGCCTCTTACTCTTGATTTCGGCTCAGATCATGACCTCAGGTTTGTGAGATTGAGCCCCACTATCAGGTTCTGCGCTGGGCGTGGAGCCTACTTAAGATTTAAGATTTTCTCTCTCCCTCTCCCTCTGACCTCCCCACCTCCCCTCTAAAACAAAACAAAACAAAACAAAACAAAAAAACCTAGATGAATTTACTTATATTAAGAATAGATAAAATTAAAACCTTTTGTGCTTTAAAGGACACCATCAAGAAAGTGAAAAGACAGTATACCAGAACGAGAGAAAATATTTGCAAATCACATGTCTGATAGAGGATTTTTACATAAAATATTTAAACAACTTCTGCAACTCACCAGTCAAAAGACTATTAACCCACTTTAAAAATGGGCAAAGGTTCTGAATAGACAGAAGATAGACCAATGACCAACAAGCACTAGTCATCAAGAGTCATCAAAGTGTGAATTTTATGGTATTGAGTTATAGTTCTTTTTTCCAAAAAAGCAATGACATAAGATGTATAAAAATACATTGTTGGGCCCGTAACATGAAAAAAAATGTAATCTATTTGACAATAATAGCACAAAGGAGGCAGGTGAGAGCAGAGCTGTACTGAAGTAAGGACATGACACCAGATGGTAATTCAAACCCATAGAAGAAATAGAGAGAAACAGGAAGGGTAAATCAGAAGGTAGATATAACAAACTCTGTAAATACATGCTTGTTCTCCTTCTCAAGCTCCCTTAAAAGTAATAATTATAAGAATCTGCCGTTGGGTCTATAACACACATAGAAGTAATATGTCTAACAATGATGACGTGCAAAAGAGAGAGAAAGGAATGTGGCTATTTAGGGGTAAAGTTTATCTATTTCATGGGAATTCTTTTAAATATAGATCCCGAGGTTGGCTGAATCAGAATTTCAGCGGGATGGCCAGGGCCCTCTTGGCCTGCACAGTGCCTTTGTGTGAGTTCAAAGGGCTTTCTTGGTCCATACGGTGCCTTTGTGTGAGTTCAAAAGGCTTTCCTTTCTGCCAGCAGATGTAGCTCCATGCCAGGGTGAATAGCTTAACAAGAAGAACATGAACTGGATTGACCACCCACCCACCCTCGTGCATTGAATGATCTGCACAACTGTATGGCGGAGGTGGACCCAGACATGACCCACGTCTGTATTTTGAGACTGTTCCTCTAATAATTCTAAGGTACAACCAGGGTTGAGAACGGCTGGGTTAGGGAGGCATTTGAAAAGAATCTGAAGTATCGGGTAACTGATAAAATATGAGAGACGGTTGTTAGAGAGGATCTGGAGGGAGGACTCTCAAGTTTTTAACCCCAGAGACTGAGAGAATGGTAAGAGAAGTAGAGAAGTAGGAAGGAAAACCCTGATTTGGAGGGACTATGTTCAGTTTTGATCATGTTGAACTTGAAGTCAGAGCAAGACATTAAAAGAGGAATGTTCAACTGACAATTAGAAGAAAGATGATCCTGGAATTTTAAAACTATATTTAGGGATCATCGCATAGCATAATGATAATGGAAATAAATACTGTTTATAAAGAGCCTGCTCACTGCTCTCCCTTGTGCTGGACATTTTATATAAATATGAGCCCAGTAGGCATAAGGGTGACGACACAGACAGTCACTGTCCCATGAGTTGTTTACTCCTCATGAGTCTGGCCAGTGGTGGGATGAGTCAGATGAAAGCAGGTTTCAGGAAAGTGGGATGAGGCTGGAGGGGTGGGGGTGGAGGTAGTGGGGCACCTAACTATGAGGCTTGAAAAGGAGCAGGTAGCCGGGGAGACGCTGCCACCTGAGGTCCCCAGGCACTACTCTGGCATCTCGAAACAGTACTGGTATAATTATGTCCAGTGCATGATAAAAAGGTCCATGGCCTCGTAAGTTCCATCACCAGCTGTCATGGGGTCTCACGTGGAACAGACTCCTTCTGTACCTCTCATCCCCGGGAGAGCACGTCTGGTATTGACATTGACTGAGACCAGAATGTATTGGATCTGGGCCCACTGGACTGGCCCTGTTCGTTCAGGTGGCTCACCGCCTGGAAAATTATGCGGCTAGAACCATGGATAAATTTCTACAGATAAATAGCGAGGGATGAAGACAAAGAAGAAGGTATTAATAGGATGGGAACTGACATGTTATTTAGGGAAGAGCATACAACAAGCCCTACTTACACCATAAACAACACTTACCTCTATGGTCATGCACACACGGCTGGAGTCGTCCCCATGAGTCTCCTGGCTGTGGACAGACCCCCCAGGTTCTGGACTTGGCCAGACTACTGGGGAGGTGTAGACAGCCAGCTTACTTCTCTGTCACAACCTCAAGGCCACCATTTCTGTAAAGCCGCCTCCTTCAGCAGCCCAGCTGGTTAATAGCATCATGATATTCAATACTTCCTGGAAATTTGCACACAGGTCAAATGCAGAGCCAGGAAGCAGAATTCCATGAAAGAGAGGCTCGATAACCCCTTCCTTAGCCAAGCTGGCCATTGACCAATGCCTGCCAGGGTCCTTTTTATTTTAAGTGGTCCCACAAGGACTCTAGCAGAGTGGATTCTGTGCACGGTCTTTCTGGCTACATGAGGGGCCCAAGCCCTTTCAGAGATTCCCAGTAGGGCAGGAACACAGAAATCATCTTATGATTCTCATTGTGCAAAAAACATGGGACCTGGAGGGTCCAAAAATTGTGCAGCCACGGTAGGATGTCATTGGTGTTGTTGGGAGGGCAGGGAGAAGACACTGTGGATTTGGCCAGCATTGGGGGAGGATGGTCATGACACGAACGGGCTCAGAACTCTTGGCTTTACTGGCTGTAAAGGCTGGAATTCACCTCTGGAAGGAGAAACGTTCTTTACAATGCCGAGTTAGCCAAGTAGAGCGAATGCAGAGGGCCGGTAAGCTCTTCCTTCTCGCCTGACTGGGAATCTCAGAATTTGCGACTTAGTTACTGAGTAACTGATAGAGGCAGTTGATGTGACCTGAAGGCCTTTCATAGAGTCAGCAATTTAAAGAACTGCCGCCAGACAGCAAGTCCAAGGTCAAAAGCTGGGACAAACCAAACCCTGGGCGAAATTGCAGAGCTGCAGGGCGGAGAGAGACCATCCAAGGCATGTAAGGCAGGAGGCAAGTGAATGGAGCAGAAGGGAAGTGAATTTGTACAAGGTTTAAATTTAGCCTCAGATTGTCTTGATGCAATGGGAACCAGCCATCAAGGACCCAATTAGACTGGACGTGATGAGTTTTGTGCCTTTGGAGTGTCTATAATCATAGACCCTCTGTGTAGACTACGAGTGGTCATTCCATAATTTCTCTTGTCTTCTACTTGCTACCCAGGCAGAATTACTAATTATAGGGCTCTTTGCAAAACCTTCCAAGTGGCCCTCCTTCCTCTCCCCTGTTCTTGTGAGCAGACTCTGTGGGTCTCTGGCTCAGCACTCAAGCACATCTCTTTCAGCACTCAGTTTCACACTATTGAAAGCATTTATTTGCACATCCCTAGACTGTGGTTTATTGAAAGCAGAGCCATTTCTTATTCATTCTTGTTTTCGTTAGCAGTGCTTGACTTGGTATTGGGTGCATTAGAGTGCTAAGTAAATACCTAGTGAACAAAGGACTCAATCCAAGATTGAAGGCACGCACATATTAATCTGGTCCTCCTCTCCTTCTCCAGTCTCATCTGCATGACATTGTGCCATTTGTCCTGAGCTTGAGCTAATACATTGAACTTCTTTCTCTCTCAAAGTCTCTGCCAAGAACACATCCTCTCTGTGTCCACATCGTTGCATTTCCATCCATTTGGAACTCTCTCCTCCCCTTTCTTTGCTTTGAACATGGGACTTTGTCCTTACCTCTCTACCCCTAGACTAGAGCTCCTTGAAGGCTGGACTTACTTATATCTCCATCAGAGCCTAACCTGATGCCTTGCATTCAGCAGAGGCTAAGTCAGTGTTTGCCCAGGGAGGGAATGACTTACTTTGGCTTTGACCGAAGGGACCTTCTGACCTCTGTCAGGCAGCTCCTCAATATGTCTTGGTTAATTGCCATTTATTTAAGAGGATTTGCCCAGGAGAGATGAGATGAGAAACTAAGGTATGTGAAAATGGAGTGTTTAACACGACCTTTAGCAGGAGCAGTCTGAAAATTGTTGTATTGATCAAGAGTGGCCAGCTACTTCCCATAGCCCTGTGGCCATTTAGTTAATAGCCTGAAGCCAACTTGGACTTGTGACCAGGGAAGTCTTGGCTCCCCCTTATTCCATAAAAACCAAATTGGGGGGGGAGAGGGCAGTGTGGACAGAAACCTCTTCCAGTCCCTTTTGTCCCCACTCCCTGCCCCAACCCTGGGACAATGCCAGGTCAACATAAAATCATAAGACTTGGCTTTGTCTGTGCCCTACCGTATGCCTATTTCCCCTTGTTGTCTTTTTTTTGCCCAGTCTGTGGACTAAATACTCTGTTCTCATCCCTCCAGGGTGTTGGAAAGGGAATTTGATCAATCAGTAACCAGGTTTGTAAAACTCAAATGCTAGCAGAGGCCAAGGGAAATAGGCCAAGTCGGTTGGGGAAGGATAGTGACCATGGCCCAATTAAAGGGGCAGCTGCTTCCCTGCTCAGGGACTGTGCTCCCAGAGCTGCCTGACCTTGTGTTTTGCATAGTCACCCTTGTTATAAGCCTTGGCATCATCAGGAAAAATTGTCTGAGACTAGAAAAAGGGTAAAAGAGATTATTGGTGTCCCATCATTGGCCTGCAGGCCGTGGCCTCTCAGACTCTTAGGGGATTATCTGATCTATAGGAATTTGCACCACTGGTAGATCTAGAGATAGGAGATTATCCTATCCAGGTGAGCCCAGTATAATCATATGGCTCCGTATAAGTGAAAGAGGGAGGTAGGAGGTGAGAGTCAGAGAAGGCGTGACAATGAAATCAAGAATTTGGGGTACTGCCAAGTGAAAAAGTCTCAACTGACCATTAATTAGTATTGACTTTGAAGACGGAAGGAAGTGACCATGTGCCAAGGGATGGGGCTGGCCTCTAAAAGGTGGAAAAAGCAAAGAAATGATTCTCCCCTAGAGCCTCCAGAAAGAACACAGAGGTGAGGACATCTTGAATTTAGCCGAGCGAAACGCATTTTAGAGTTCTGACCTACAATAAGATACTCCAACTAACTGTAACTAACCGTAAGATAATAAATGTGTGTTATTTGAAGCTACTACATTTGTGCTAATTTGTTACAGCAGCAGCAGGAAACTGATACCAGGTTGTTTTACCACCTGTAGGGACAGAAGTTAAATTGTGGAAAACTGATAGCTATACAAATGCTTCTTGTCCACAGTAATACAGATGGTTTCTGTTCAAAGAACTGTAAAAATGCATCGTCCGGTGTATCAAATTCTCATTTGAAATGCTTTTAACATCTTATTGGTTCCTTCATTAAGTAACAAGTTGAATAAAATCTCTGACACATGTTAATTTTGTATTCGTATAAGTTCATGTGATTATCTAAAAGAACTGTAGTTGGGGCACCTGGATGGCTCAGTGGGTTAAAGCCTCTGCCTTTAACTCAGGTCATGATCTCAGGGTCCTGGGATCGAGCCCCGCATCGGGCTCTCTGCTCAGCGGGGAGCCTGCTTCCGCCTCTCCCTCTGCCTGCCTCTCTGCCTGCTTGTGATCTCTCTCTTTGTCAAATAAATAAATAAAATCTTTAAAAAAAAAAAAAAAGAACCTTTAAATAAATAAATAAATAAATAAATAAATAAATAAAAGAACTGTAGTATAGTTTATCTATGATCATGTGATAGTCACGTTCTGCACCCTTGGGCCTTTGAATCTAGGCTCTATTAATACTTTCAACTCTGCTGTGATCTTACTAATTTGATTCTTACTTTTTCAAGCCGTCAATTATCACTTATTTAAAAAAAGGCATGTGTTAGCAAGGCCTGTGGTTGGGATTCCAATGGGAAGGTGTTATATCTACCAAGATTTGGGCTATGATGTGGTAATTCATTCAGACTCGGAAATATGTCAAATAGTGTATTTTTCTCAATAGCTAAGGCCTTAAGGAATATTTTCTACCCAGGCAATAGATATGAATTTTGGTACTTTTTTTCTCAGAGTTTATGCTAATATCTTCCATACGATCTACTGCTGAACCTATTTATCAACAGGGACTGGGGCTATCAAAAGCACTAGGTGCGGGAGTAACTGGTCAACCTTGCAAAGTGCTTCCAACAAGGGGTAGGGCGGGGTGGATGTAGACTAGGAGTGTAAGGGACGGAGGCTCTCTGCATGCAATGGGTGCCAAGAAACATCACAGTAGCGCTGCTGCTGCTCCAGGATAGAGAAGCCAACCTCCTAACCGGAGACACTGAGCTCAGAGACGTTAAGCGACTTGCTTAAGGTCTCACGGAGTAAGCTTGGCTGAGTGCTGAACCCGGGTCTTTCCTGGTCCCCAACCCAGCTTTTTGGTCGCGTTCCATATTCCAGGCAGGGACTTTGCTACAGGGAGCATGTAGTGTTGTGTTCTCAGTAGGAGCAGTACTGCCCCAAGGAGTTTAGGGTTGTCTCGATGATTGGGGGGCACTATTGCCATGTGGAGGACATGAGCCAAGACTGCTTAGTTATCCCGTAACAAGCATGGTAATCCCCCAAATGAAGAATTGTCCTGCGGGAACCTGGGTGGCTCAGTCGTTTAAGTGTCTGCCTTCCACTCAGGTCATGATCCCAGGGCCCTGGGATCGAGTCCTGCATTGGGCTCCCTGCTCAGTGGGGACCCTGCTTCTCTCTCTTCCTTTGCTCCTCCCCCCGTTTATGCTCTCTCTCTGTCAAATAAATAAAATCTTAAAAAAGAAAAAAAAGAATTGTCCTGCATGCAGTCCAATTTTTAAATGTATCCTCAGATATTCATTATCTGGGCCTAAAACCTAACTCTTTTTGTATATAAACATAAAATATTTTTTACTCTTTTGTCCTTTTTTTTTTACTCTTTTTTACTCTTTTTTACTTTTTTTTTACTTTTTTTACTCCTTTTACTCTTTTTTTACTTTTTTTTACTTTTTTTACTCTTTTTTTCTCTTTTTTACTTTTTTTAACTTTTTTACTTTTTTTTACTCTTTTTACATGGTTTAGAAACACAGTGACTTTCTCAGGAATAAACTACTGTATAAGCTAAGGGTGATTATACTTTATTTGGTTCAGAATTTTACCTAAAGTTGTTTGCCTATTTGGAAAATCATGTCAGGACCATCAACATGTGGGGTCAGAGTTGTCAGGATGACCACTTGTATTTGGCTCATTCGTGGCTGTTTGAATTTAAAGTGAGTCTGCTTTTAGGGGTAAGCATCGATTATTTCATTATATGTTCTAGTCTAGTTGTCCTGGGCACTTATTATTATTATTATTATATTTATAACTATAGCAATTATTTGTTATAAATCACAGGTTCTATTTTTTTTAGATTATATTTATTTATTTGAGAGAGAGAAAGCACGAGAGGAGGGAGGGTCAGAGGGAGAAGCAGACTCCCTGCTGAGCAGAGTGCCCGATGTGGGACTCAGTCCTGGGACTCCAGGACCGTGACCTGAGCCAAAGGCAGACGCTGAACTGACTGAGCCACCCAGGCGCCCAAATGATAGTTCTGTTATTTCTTGTTTATATTGTAGGTATTTTATCTTTGGAAATTATCTATAGATTTAATTTCACTGTAGTAAAGAGTGGGTGATACAAAATATTGGTTATAAAAGATGGGGAGATTAAATGGGTTTGAGAACCACTGTAGGCGAAAGAACACTTAGCCAGGAAACAGCAAAATCTTGCTGGGAGAGCTTGATTTTGCCACTGGTTTTGGGCATGTTACAATTTCCCGGAGGTGGTTTCCCCTTCTGTAAAACATAACGTCCGCCTTCTACTTCTCAGAGTACTTGTATTAACCAAATGACACCATGTAAATACAAGTATAAGGAATATTGCTCAGTGTAGCCATGAATAGAACATGCTTATTTGGGATTACGTTGAATACTTAGCAATGCTCTTACCATTCCTGGTGGGGTAAGGTAGGCTTTAAGTTGTTTGCTTTAAAGCTTTAACTGGGTACTTGACAAAAGAAGATACCCAAACCAAATGGCTCACAAGCTCTTGGAAGTGCTCAACTTCATTAGTCATCATGGAAATGGAAATGAAAACTACAAGGTAATAATATCATTACCCACCCACCAGGGTGACTAAAATGAAGAACAATATCCCTACATCGTCAAGAATATGAAGCAATGGAAACTCACGCATTGCTGATGGGAGTGTAAATTAGTTTAACCCTATGGAAATCTGTTTGGCAGTATCAATTAAAGCAATCTTAGGACCCAGCAATTCCACTTGCATGTTATAAAGCCAATCCAAATGTGTACATACATTTCCTAAAAGCTATGGACAAGAATGTTCATAGAAGCATTCTTATAATAGCCCCAAACTGAAAATACCCCAAATGTCTACCATTAGGGATAAATTGTGGTATATTTCTACAGTGATATACCACACTAATGAGGATGAGCCATGTGCAACCACACAGATTAATTTCGCAATGCTCAGCAAAGGTCATATCCATGAGTACTTATTGTTGGGTTCCATTTATATGAAGTCCAAAAGCAGATGTTAATCTTTGACATTAAAAGCAGAATAGCAGTTACCTTGGGGGTGAGTTGGGACTGGATGGGGTTATGAGGAAGGCATTAGGGAATGCTGGTCATGTCTGTTTCTTGATCTCCATGCAGGTTACACAGTATGCTCAATTTGTTAAAATGAATTGAACTATACATTTATGACTTGTGCATTTTTTCTATTCTTATTATATGTGATTATTTTTTTAAAAGTTAAACAAAAAAAATAATTGCTTATCTAGGCCTGTGCTGCTTTAGTCCCATGATTGGCTTTCTTCTTTCCCCAGTGATCAAGCCCTGGAAAGTTTAAGGCTCCATCTGTGACCACAAAGCAGAACAAAGTTAATGGGTTCCTACAGGGGTCAAGGTCAGGAACATAGCTCTGAGGTCATGCAACCCAAGAATAAGGGTGTGGTCCGGTCTACTACCCTTAGGCAAAATACAAGAAAGGCATTCACATAGGTTGTTATTTTTCAGTTTATCCTTCTCTTTCTCTAAGGGGATGAGAAGTGATGTGAAAAGGGAGAGAGAATGGATCATATGAGAGGATATTTGTGAAAACACTCTGTAAACTGCAAGGCATACCAAAAAAGTTATTAATAGAGGTCAAGGACAAGTGGGAGGACTGGTTTGGGGATGCAGAAAGGAAAGGTAAAGTAGAAAGAGACAACGGGGAGTGTCTCTCTGGTGGTACATTACTTTTCTCCTTCTCTTACCCAACCTTGGAAAGGAGAACTCAGTGTCTTTGTGGGCTGTTTCCGCCCCTGGCATTTGTTCTCCTCCCCGGGAGGAGTCCCGCTTTCTGCCACAAGAGGGCGGTATGGCCACGCTGAGCTGGGGTGTCAACTGCGGGATTGCAGGGATTCGGTGGGGGATGGGGAGGTGTTGCTGAGGAGTGGCCTAGAGTTTAATCTGGTTCTAAGAACCAGACCCCAGGCTGTCCAAATCCTCCTTTGTCTTCTCCTACCCCAAGGGACCCATGGGGAAGCAGTGGAGCAGGAGGGTAGGAGGCATTTTGCATGTTGCCGTTCATCTCTGGTTATTCAAATCTGAGGCATAGGGTTGGGAAGGTAGTGGGAGTGCTTTATTCTGTGGGCTAGCGGAGAATAAAATATGCATTGTCTTCGCAAGGGCTCGAAGACCAACGCCAGGAATCCAACTCACTCTGGACCAGAGTCGTGGGGGCTTTCAAAAAGGGAATACTGATGCAATGGGCGTTCTAAAACCCTCCCCATCAACATTTTCTCTGTTGAGCGATTTTTCCCTCCACTTTTCCTCTCCCCTTGTTCCATCCCTGAGACTTCACCAGCTCCACCTGAACAACGCACAGCGGAGGCAGGGGCACCTAAAAGACCCATTACTCACCTGGTCTCGGGTTGCGACCCCCAATCCTCTGGCTGCTTCTTTAAGCAGCGCCACCCCAGGCTTACTGAGTTACAGCCACTAGGTGGACCAAAAACTTGCATTTTTAAACAGGCGCACACACCGTAGTCCCCTTTCACTGCACTCTAGGGGCGATGCGCGCTAACTTTTGAGTTCCGGTTTAGTTCAGCCTCCTCAATTTGCAGGGGAAGAAACCGAACTCAGACAAAGGTCAGGTGACTTGCGCTATGTTACCCAGACGGTTGAAAGCATCCCTACCACTTAAATCAAAACCCTGAACCCACATTTCACACCTGCAGTTTTTACTCCGTATTCTTGAGAGCCCCAGAGTTTTGAAGAGGTGTTTTGGGGGTTCTGCAAATATTTGATGGTAAGGCCATCTGGTTAAAAGAAAAAAAACTGTTAGCATTTGCCACGTTTATGGTGTGAATAAGGATTTTTTAGAAGATTTTATTTGAGAGAGAGAGAGAGAGCATGCGCTGGCTCACGGGAGCAAGGGGGAGGAGCAGAGGGAAAGGGAGAAGCAGACTCCCTGCTGAGCTCGATCCCAGGACTCTGGGATCATTACCTCAGCCAAAGTCAGGCTGGGGCCGTCCAGGCACCCGTGAATCAGGATTTTTTTTTTTTTTTTTAAGATTTTATTTATTTGTTAGAGAGAGAGAGAAAGAGTGCACAAGCAGGGGGAGTGGCAAACAGAGGGAGAAGCAGGCTCCCCACTGAGCAAGGAGCCCGATGTGGGACTCTACTCCGGGACTCTGGGATTGTGACCTGAGCCGAACGCAGAGAGGTTTAAGGGCTGGGTGTCCCGAATCAGGATTTTTAAAAATAATATGTCTACATTATCACTCATTATCCCCTTTTAATATTACTGAGATCACCACGAAAATCCCATTGTTAGTACTGACTGACTCAGATAAATTATTGAAAGCCACTTTTATCTGTTTTATATATATATTGGGATTCTGAAAAATTTCATTCAACAAAACCATTCCGCCACTATGTATCAAATTTACTGGGCACCCATTAAACTCCAAAAACAGTGTTAAGCACTGTGAAAATAAAGGACTATCCCCCAAATGAGAAGAACCTGAAACTATTTATTCAAAGCTTTGCCATAGCAGGGAGGCAGCCACCATTGTTTGCATTTGGTAGAGATTCAAAGGCAGGCAGGGGAGTGGACAAGCTTTAGAGTGACAAAGGGGAAGGCTTCAGATGTGCCCTATGGGAGGTTCTTAGCATGGGAAAGCTGGAGGTGGGTTGACTAGAAAGGGGGCATCTTATGTGATTGGTTTGGGGAGCATGTTTGGCTCTCTCTGCTTGGCCTAAGCTGGAAGCCAGGGCAAAAATTAGGGAAGTTGATACTCACTGACTTGGTCAAGTCCTGACCGTTCTGGGCCACTGGCTGCGAAGGTTGTGACTTGGCTTCCTAGACTAGTGGGTCAGAGTTCTATTATCCTGTATGGTCTGCCCCTTGTCTGTTTTTCCAGGCCCTCAGCACTATATGCTTTGTTTTACTTAAGCCCCATTACAGCCCCATGAGACTGTTAATGTCATTATCTCAGCTTTATGAATGAGAAGTGGCGTTGCAGAGAAGTTAGGTAACTTGCCCAAAGTCAGACCCCTATAAAGAGATAAAGCTGGGTCCTGAACCTAAGCAAACTGACCTCAGATCCCTGCGTTTATCACTGACAAGCTATATTTCTATCTCTTCTCCACATGAAAAAACATATAGAAATTGACAAACTAAAATTCATTTGAAAATGAAAAAGATCTAGAGTAGCCAAAACAACTTTGAAAGAGAATAACAAAGTTGGAGAGCTAACATTCCTGGAGAGCTAACGTAACAAGACTTCTTATAAAATGATAGTAATTAAGAGCGTGTGCATGGGGCGCCTGAGTGGCTCAGTGGGTTAAAGCCTCTGCCTTCGGCTCAGGCCCTGATCTCAAGGTCCTGGGATCGAGCCCCGCATTGAGCTCTCTGCTCAGCAGGGAGCCTGCTTCCCCCTCTCTCTGCCTGCCTCTCTGCCTACTTGTGCTCTCTCTCTGCCAAATAAATACATAAATCTTTAAAAAGAGCATGTGCAATTGACCTCAAGATAGATCATGGAAGTGAATAGAGGAAAAAAATATGTATAGTAATGACAAAAATGGATTTTTGAAAAAGATTTAAAGGCAACTCAATAGAGAAAGTTGTTTCAATGAATGCGTTTGGAACAATTGGATATTCATATGCAAGAAATGAACTTCAATCCATACTTCATACCATACACAAAAGTTAAGTCAAACTAGATCATAGACCTAAATCTAAAATCTCAAATTATAAAACTGCTGGAAGAAAACATAGGAGAAAATCTTTGCAACCTCTGATTAAACAAAGATTTTATAGATATGGCACAATCTATAAAAGAAAAATTTGGCAAATTGGACTTTATCAAAATTAAAACTCCTAAAAATAAACTAAAAAAAAAAACCCACAAAAACAAAACAAAACAAAAAAAACCCCACACACCAAAAAACCCTTCTTCTTTTTTTTTTAAGATTTTATTTATTTATTTGACAGAGAGAGAGACAGCCAGAGAGGGAACACAAGCAGGGGGAGTGAGAGAGGGAGAAGCAGGCTTCCCGCTGAGCAGGGGGCCTGATGTGGGGCTTGATCCCAGGCCCCTGGGATCACGACCTGAGCCGAGAGCAGACTCTTAATGACTGAGTCACCCAGGCGCCTCAAAAAACCCTCCTGTTCTTGAAAGGACACTGTGAGAAGAATGAAAAGACAAATCACAGACTGGGAAAAAATATTTGCAAAACACATATCTGATAGAGAACTTGTGCCCAGAATATATGAAAAACTTTGAAAACTCAATAATGAAATAGACGACTCCATTTTTTTAAGTGGACCAAAGAGATGAACAGACATTTTATCAAAGAGAATATATGGATGAGGCGCGCCTGGCTGGCTCAGTAGGTAGAGCATGTGACTCTTGATCTCTGGATTGTGAGTTCAAGGCCCATGTTGGGTGTCAAGATTACTTAATTTAAAAAAATCTTTAAAAAAGAAGAAAATATATGAATGACAAGCACATGAGAAGATGCTAAAACATCGTTAGTCATTAAGGAAATGCAAATTAAAATCACAATGAGCTATTGCTGCATACCTATTAGAATGTCTGACTGAAAAGACAGATCATACAGTGGGGGAGGATGAGAAAAAGATCACTAGGGGTGCTGGGTTAGCTCAGTCTGTTGAGTGACTCTTGATTTCAGCTCGGGTCCTGATCTCAGGGTCATGAGTTCGAGCCCTTGTGTTGGGCTCCACACTGGGCGTGGAGCCTGCTTGGGATTCTCTCTCTGCTTCTCCCCACTCGCTCTTGCTCTCTCTCTCTCTGAAATAAACACATAAAATCTTTAAAAAAAAAAAGACCCATCATATCAAGAGTTGACGATGATATGGAAGAACCAGAAGTCATAAACTGTTGGTGGTAAAGTAGGAGTATAACCACCGTAGAAAACTGGAAGTTTCTTAAAAAGTTACATACACCTACCATCCGATCCAACCATTCCACATCTGTGCATTTACCTATAGGGGAAGAGAAAGCATATTCCATACAAAGACTTGTATAGGAATATTTATGGCAACTTTATGGTTAATAACCAAAAATGGGAAACAAACCAAATGTCCATTAACAGCTAAATGGATAAATAAACTGAAGTATATTCACACAATGGAGTACTATTCGTCAATAAAAAGAAATAAATTATTTTTTGTAACAGCCTTAGTGAACTATAATACACGTGCAATAAAATTCACCCATGTAAAGTGTGGGAGTCAATGGTTTTTGATATATTCTGTGTTGCAAAACCATTACCGCAGTCGATTTGAGAACATTTTCATCACTCCACAAAGAGGCCCTATTCTCTTTAGCAATTGCCTTCGATTTCCCCCAACTGTCACCCTCAGCCTTAGGCAACCGCTAATCTATTTCCTGTCTGTATACATTTGCCAATTCTGAACATTTCATATTAAAAGGGAATCACGCAATATGTGTTTTTTTTTGTGTATCTGGCTTCTTTCACTTAGCGTAATGTTGTCAAGATTCGCCCACATTGTAGCCTGTATTCATTCCTTTTTATGGCTGAATATTATTCAGTCATGTGGATCACATTTTGTGTAACCATTCATCAGATGGAAGGCATCTGGGTTGTTTCCACCTATTGGCTATTGTGAATACCGCTGCTATAAACATTCACGTGTCAGTTGTGAGCCCATTTGTTTTCATTTCTCTTGCGCATATACCTAGGAATGAAATTTTTGGGTCAAATGGCATGACTTTTTGAGGAATCCCAAGACAGTTTTCCCAAGTGGTTGTACCATTTTACATTCCTATCAGTAGTTGTTTGTTCATTTCTCTATATACTCTCCATCACTTGTTATTATCTGACTTTTTCTTTTTCTTTTTTAAGTAGGCTCCATGCTTAGTGTGGAGCCCAACTCGGGGTTTGAACTTACTACTGTGAGACCGAGACCTGAGCTGAGAACGAGAGTCTGACACATAATGCACTGAGCCACCCAGGCACCCCTGACTTTTTCATTATAGCCATCCTAATGGGTGTAAAGTAGAATCTCATTATGGTTTTGATTTGCATTTCCCTGATGACTAATGTTATTGAGTATCTTTCCATGTGCATTGGTATATCTTCTTGAGAGAGATGTCTGTTCAGATCCTTTGCTCATTTTTTTAAATTGGTTTATTTGTCTTTTACGAGTGAGTTATAAGAGTTCTTTATCTATTGCAGACATAAGTCCCCTATCAGAGGAATAAACCATTGATACATAACATGATGAATCTCAAATAATTATACAAAGTGAAAGAAACCAGACCTCCCCCCCCAAAAAAGAGTAAATATGGTACGATCTATTTATATAAAATTCTAGAAAATGTAAAATAATAAAGTTGTAGGAAGCAGATCCTGGGCTACTAGAGGGTGAGTTTGGAGGGAGGTACGGGGGGGGGGGGATTTGTAAAAGGACACAAGGAAACTGTTGGTGATGATGCTTATTTTCATTATCTTGACTATGCTGTGGTTTCACAGGTGTATGCATATGTCAAAAATTGTCAAGTTCTACGCTTTAAACATGTGCAATGTATTGTATGTCAATTATACCTCAAGAAAGCTATTTCAAAAGAATCCAAAAAACTTTACAATACTCTGCTGTTTCACCTTTGTCATGTCAGTATTTTTTTACCTGAAAGCTCCCTCCCAACTGTCCTCCCTAAAATTTATTTTGCTCTTCTACGCTTGCCAGTGTTCTCCAAGCTCTCCCATCCCACACTGCTCTACTCCAGGATATGCCCCATTTCCCACCACATTCTTTGGTGCTCCTCTCCCTAAAGGCTGCCCAGATCCCAGGATGATGCATGCTTAAGACTCTGGCAGACCTTAGCTCCATGTCTTAATTCTGGTTTAGTTTGGCGATTAAAAGCACAGACTCTGAGGCAATAAACAAGTTCATTTACCTGTATCTGCCTTACTTTCCTCACATATAAAACTGGGCATAAAGGCACAGCATAAGGAATATAGTCGGTGAAACTGTAATAGCATCACATACTGACAGATGGTAGCTACGTTTGTGGGGAGCCTAGCATAACGTATAAACTTGTCCAATCACCGTGCTGTACCCCTGAAACCAATGTCACATTTGGCATCAGCTATACTCAATTTTTTTTTAATTTAATAAACAAACAAAATGGGCATAAAAATAGTGCTTACCTTATAGGGTCGGTGTGATGATTAAATGAGTTACTATGTATAAGATGTTTGGATCTGTTCCCGGCACGTAGTAAGCCTAGATAAGTGTTCGCACTTATTTATATTTGGGATGAGGGTGGAGATTTGCCAAAAATTGGGCGGGCTGCTGTTTCTGGGGGAGAAAGAACTTGGGCTGTTTGGGAAATAGCTTCATCGTGGTTTCTTCTCTGCGGGAGGATCTGTTGCTACTGGCCCTTCTTGTGCTAAAAATTCTGATTGACCTTTCTTTGTCCTGTACTTCTGTGCATGGCGGATCTAGACATTGAGGGCACGGTGAACCTGTAATTAAGGAGAGATACAAAGGTGGTGAGGGGCAAGATTATTGCGCTGGGCCTCTCAACATTTGTTATGTGAATGCAGGGAAGGGACTGGTGTACCAAATGCTCCAGAAGCTGGTATTTCCAACCATTTGTCTGGTTAGACATTTGTCAACTCACTCCTTCCTAATTCTTCAGTGCTGTGCGAACAAGATAGAAGAGAGTGGCAACGTCTCTTCAGCAGAAGATAAACTTATTCTGTGGCCCCAGTAGAGGACCCTGACCCCAGCACACTTCTCTGTGAGGTACTAGAAGGATGGGGGACTCCTGCTTTCTCTTTGCTTGCTGACCCAGCCTTGTAAGAACTCCCCTTACCTAATAAAGCCTAATCCTTAATATATGCTTGTTCGAATGCATCTTAAAACCTGGGACACAGTGGTAGGTGACCCAGAAAGGCCCACCTGGCACCACAGAAACACACCGAGAGTCATATAGTCTGTTCCTCTGGCTCAGTTTCTGTTTATTGTTGGCTTGGGGACTAGGATGATTCTTAGGGGAGGGAAGTCCCTACAGGATAATTACAAGTTGACTATATAAACATTTCCACAAATTAAACCAAAGAAGTGTATTTAGCGCTAGCTGAATCTAGACACTAGTTGCTTCCTTTGATCAAATCATAAGGCCTTCTTTCAATTTTTAAAAAAATTTCTAAATTATCTTTTCGTCATGGTAAAAAAACGCATCACATAAAATTTACCTTCTTAACCATTTTTAAGTATACTGAACAGTACTATTAAGTATATTCACACTATTGTGCAACCACTCTCCAGAATCTTTTCATCTTGCAGAGTTGAAACTCTGTGTCCATTGAACAATAGCTTCCCAGGGCGCCTGGGGGGCTCAGTCGTTAAGTGTCTGCCTTCGACTCAGGTCATGATCCCAGGGGCCTGGGATTTAGCCCCACATTGGGCTCCCTGCTTGGTGGGAGTGTGCTTCTCTTCCCTCACTCCCCTTGCCTGTGTTCCCTCTCTTGCTGTGTCTCTCTCTGTCAAATAAATAAATAAATAAAATCTTAAAAAAAAAAAGAGAGAGAGAGAAAAGAAAAAAAAAGAACAGCCTCCTATTCTGCCCAGCTCCAAGCAATCATCATTCTACTTTTTCTTTTTACGGATTTGAATATCCTAGACATATAAGTGGATCATACAGTTCATCTTTGCAACTGGATTAATTCACTTAGCTTAATGTCTTCGTGGTTCACCCATGTCATAGCATATGTCAGAATTTCATTCCTCTTTAAAGCAGAATAATATTCCATTGTATATGTGTATGTGTGTGTGTGTGTGTATATATATATATATATATATATATATATATATATATATATATATATTACATTTTGTTTATCCATTCATCTGTTGATGGACATTTGGATGCTTTCACCTCTTGGCTGTTACGAATAATGCTTCTGTGAACATAGGTGTACAAATCACTTTTCAGGTTCCTGCTTTCAGTTCTTTTGGATATACATCCAGAAATAAAATTGCTGGATCATATAGTAAAGGTTTAGCTTGAAAAAAAAAATCATTATCCTAATGGTAAAATGAATATGATTCTATCGTGGTGTAGAAGATATAATATACATGAAGTTTTAAGATGGGAATATTCCCAAAGTGATCTACTGATTCGGTGTAATTTCTACCAAAGTCCCAGCTGATTTCTTTGTAGAAATTAGTAAGCTGATTCTAAAATTTATATTGAGTCATAAGGGACACAGAATAGCCAAAACAGTCTTGAAAGAAGAAGTAGAAGAAAGATCACACTTCTCAGTTTCAAACTTAAGATAAGCAATGGCAATCAACACAGTGTGGCATTGGCGAAAGAATAGAGATACAAACTCATAGAATAGACTTGAGAGTCCAGAAATAGACCCATCCATCTATGGCCAACTGATTTTCTTTTTTTTTTTTTTAAGATTTTATTTATTTATCTGTCAGAGAGAGAGAGAGCACAAGCAGGCAGAAAGAGAGGGAAGCAGGCTCCCTGCCGAGCAAGGAGCCCGATGTGGGACTCGATCCCAGGACCCTGAGATCATGACCTGAGCCGAAGGCAGCTGCTTAACCCACTGAGCCACCCAGGCATCCCTGGCCAACTGATTTTCAACAAGGGTGCAAGACCACTTAATGGGGAAAGAATCTTCTTTTCAACAAATGGTGCTGGAAAAACTATTTATCCACAAGCAGAGGAATGAAGTTTTCACCCCATATATAAAAATGTACTCAAAATGGTTGTAAAATATAAAACTATAAAACTCTTAGAAGAAACCATAAGGGTAAATCTCCATGACCTTGCATTTGGCAAAGGATTCCTAGATGTGACACCAAAAGCATGAGCAACAGCAACAAATAGATAAATTGGACTTCATCAAAACTAAAAACATTTATACTTCAGAAGACACCATCGCAGTCTGTCTGAGCTGCTCTAACAAAATACTGCAGACTGGGCGGCTTATGGACAACAGAATTTCATTTCTCATAGGGTTGGCAGCAGGAAGTCTGAAATCTGGGTACCAGCATGGTCAGGTGAGGGCCCTCTTCTGGGTCACAGACTTCTCATTGTGTTCTCCCGTGGCAGAAAAGACTAGGGAGCTCCGTGGTCTCTTTCATGGGAGCATAACCCCGCTCATGAGGGGTCCACTCTCATGACCTAAGCATCTTCCAAGGGTCCCACATCCTACTACCATCACACTGGGCTTTAGAGTCTCATCATATGCATTTTGAGAGGACACAAACATTCAGCAGACACCATCAAGAAAGTGAAAAGACAACTCACAGGAGAAAATATTTGCAAATCATGTATTTGCTAACGGAGTTGTATCCAGAATATACAAAGAACTGTTACAACTCAATAATAAAAAGTTAGGGGCACCTGGATAGCTCAGTCGGTTCAGAGGCTGCCTTCGGCTCAGGTCATGATCCCCAGGTCCCGGGATTGAGCCCCATGTGGGGCTCTCTGCTCAGTGGGGAGTCTGTTTCTTCCTCTGCTCCTCCCCCTGCTCATGCTTTCACTCTCTCTCTCTGAAATAAATAAAATGTTAAAAAAAAAAAAAGAAGAACTGATCAATCATGCTACAGTGTGGATGAATCTAGAAAACACGCTAAGTGAAAGAATCCAGTCACAAAAAGCTCCATAGGACATAACTCCATTCATATGGAATGTCCAAAACAGGGAGATCTATGTACAGCAGACCCTTGAACAACAAAGGTTCGCCCTGTGTAGGCCCCCTTAGACATGGATTTTCTTTCAATAAATGCAGTACGGTACGGCAAATATATTTTCTCTTCCTTACGTTTTTATCAACATTTTCTTTTCTCTAGTTTACTTATTATAAAAAGAGTATGTATAGGGGCGCCTGGGTGGCTCAGTCGGTTAAGCCTCTGCCTTCCACTCAGGTCATGATCCCAGCGTCCTGGGATCGAGCCCCGCATCGGGCTCCCTGCTCAGTGGCAAGCCTGCTTCTCCTCCTGCCTCCGCCGTTCCCCCTGCCTGTGCTCTCTGGCTCTCTCTAGCAAATAAATAAATAAATAAAATATTAAAAAAAAAAAAAAAAGCATCTGCCTTCAGCTCAGGTCATGATCCCAGAGTCGCGGGAAGGAGCCCCACGTCGGGCTCCCTGCTCAGTGGAGGGTCTGCTTCTCCCTCTCCCTCTGCTCATGCTCTCTTTCTCTCTCTCTCAAATAAATAAATAAAATATTAAAAAAAAAGAGTATGTATAATATACATAATATACAAAATATGTGTTAATCGACTGTTTATGTTATTGGGAAGGCTTCCAATCAACAGTAGGTTATTAGTAGTTTGGGAATTAAAGTTAAATTGCAGATTTCCAGCCATGCAGGGAGTCAGTGGCCCTCACCCCCATGCTGTTCATGGGCCAACTATACAGAGAAAGTAGATTAGTGGCTGCTTACAGCTGGGGCGGGGAGAGAAGGGGGGCAAGAGGAGTGGCCGCTAAAGGGCCTGGGATTTCTTCTGAGGTGATGAAATGGTCTAAAATTGGTGGTGGTTGTACATATCTGTGAATCTACTAAAAATCATTGAATTGTACACTTTAAGGGAGTGAATTGTATGGTATGTGAATTATATCTCCATAAAGCTATTTAGGAAAAAAAAAAAAATTAATTGGAAAGGTCAGATGCCTCTAACTTTAGGACAGGGCCGTACCCGCTGGGCCCTCAAAGGACTCTTAGAGGACCCTGGCCCGGAGCAGGGGTCCTCCTCCTAGGAGTCCCTAACTTGCAGCATCAATACCACCCGGGGACTCCTTAGAAAAGCAGATCTTTGGGCCACACCTGGACCTACTGAATCAAAACCCTGGCCGTGGGGCCCAGCAGTCTGTGTTCTCAGGAACTCTGCGGTGATGGATGCTGGTGCAGTCTCAAGTTTGAACATCACCTGAGCCCTGTGGGGAAAGCCAGGAAGATTCTACTCCCCTCTGCTCTTTCCGGGCGTGTGTTTGCTCTGTTGCTACAGAGAGACTCTTGGCACCGCCAATCCTCCCCGCAGCCCACAGTAGTGGTCATGGTAGAAAATGGCCACCAACAATTCCCAAATTATTATTATTATTATCATTGTTGAGTACTAGCCAAATCGAGACCAGCATCCAGTTCAATTGAAGATTCTGGGTAGATACGCAGGTGGCCTGATTTGTGTCAACAACTTTTGAATGGAGGGAGGTGGGGGTGGGATGGAAGAAAAAGCGATGGGTATCCCTTATGGCTGGTGGTGACAGAAGGAAATCTAGGGTGACTAAGCATCATGGTTCTGCTGGGACTTTCCTAGTTTCGGCACCGAAAGTCTCACGTCCCGGGAAACCCCTTGGTCCTGAGCCAACTACAACAATTGGTCACCTGAGAACTGAGGCCTGGGGCAGAAGGGAAGGGCTTTCACTTTTGGGGGGGTGCAAACAAGACAGGCGGCGAGACTAGCAAATGGGGGTATGTGATGCATGTTCGGTTGTCATCGCGATGAGTGTGCTAGTGACATTCTACAATACTTGGGTCACAACTACACAAAGAATTGTCCTGCCCCAAATGCCAGTGGCTCCCCCCTGCCGAGAAACTTCTGTAGCAAAATGAAGGTGTGACTACTAACGGAGTTGTATATTAAAATCACCTGGGAGGGGCACCTGGGTGGCTCAGTGGGTTCAAGCCTCTGCCTTCGGCTCAGGTCATGATCTCAGGGTCCTGGGATGAAGCCCTGCATAGGGCTCTCTGCTCAGCAGGGATCCTGCTTCCCTCTCTCCCTCTGCCTGCCTCTCTGCCTACTTGTGATCTCTCTCTCTCTGTCAAATAAATAAATAAAATCTTAAAAAAAAAAAAAACCTGAAGGAAAACTGGGCTAAGTGTCAATAAATGTGGATATAATATGTCTTCTAAAAATTAATCTTGTCAAAAGGAAGCTACTCCCCTTACCCCAAGGTCTGGCTTCCAAAGAGAAGAGCTCGAGAGAGGAAGGAAGACTTTGCAGGAGTTAGAGCGGAATGCTGGGGGAGCTTGGTGGAAACTTCCTGAACTGTGTATGTTTTTTCTCCATTGCCCCTGGGCTCTCTGAGCAGTAGTGGATTTGCTTTGCTAAAACAAATCTCCCTCTTTTGGTCTCTGAACTGCCAGGCTACCAGGCACAAAATAATAATAACAAGAACAACAATAAATTAAATAAAACAAATCTCACTTTGTTAATGTTAAGATAAATTCAAACCTGCTCAGTGCTTTCCCACCCCATTATATAAGAACTGTCCTTCAGAACATCTTTAAACAGATCTCCTTTAGACCGTTAACGCTTTATTTGTGCTCTCATCTTTCCATAGAAATTCATGATCTCAAAAAAAAAAAGAAAGAAAGAAATTCATGATTTCTGTTCACAACCACCCTCTCCCAGCCTCTTCCACCAGCTTGAATTTGCTTGGCAAGTGAAATCGGGTGAAAAGCTGGCCAGGACGAAGGCACTTGGAGTGGAGAGCCAGACAAAGGCAGATGCTGTCCTCAGCACGGGAGCCCTGAATGTGGGTTTAATTGAGGGAAAAGAGATTTGTCCGATGCTGGGTTTATGGCTGTCTCAGGTTGTGAAGCTGGAGGCATTTGGTCTAGAACATGTGTCCTAAGGGCTGAGCAGTCAGGAGAAGGGCCGGGAGAGGCTTATACTGTGCAGCTTTTTCTTGGCAAATAGCCACCAAGATTTAATCCACACTGGTCCCTGATGGTTACTTCTTTTTTTTTTTTTAATATTGCATTTATTTATTTGACACAGAGAGAGAGATCACAAGTAGGCAGAGAGGCAGGCAGAGAGAGAGGGGGAAGCAGGCTCCCCGCCTAGCAGAGAGCTCGATACCGGGCTCGATCCAAGGATCCTGGGATCACGAGCCGAAGGCAGAGGCTTGAACCCACTGAGCCACCCAGGCATGCCTGGTTACGACTTCTTTGAGTTTATATAGTGTCATCATTTGGGAGGGGGGGAAGGCTGCTATGTTGTTTTTTAATTTTTAAAATTTTTAAATTTCTTATTATTTTTTAAAGCTATTTATTTATTTATTTTAGACGGGTGGGGAGGGGCAGAGGGAGAGAGCCCGCTGTGGGGCTTGATCTCAGAACCTGAGATCATGACCTGAGCCGAAGGCAGAGGCTTTAACCCACTGAGCCACCCAGGCACCCCTAATTTCATTTTTTTAAGTAGCCTCCATGTCTGACTTGAGGTTCGAACTCATGACCCTGAGATGAAGGGTCTCTACCAACTGAGCCAGCCAGGGACCCCAGCTGTGTTGTTTTTGATAAACTATGTTTGGTTAAAAATGTAAATAATCATTATAAAGAAAATTCAATTTATATAATCATTATTAATGCATTCGATAAATAATTATTGTGAGCGTGCCATTTGCCAGGCACCATTCAAAGCACTGAGGGTATGACAGTGATCAAGACAGAATCCCTATTTGCACAGAGCCTACATTTTAATGGAAGGAGTAGCCAAACAATGAAGAAATATGGAATATATCAAGTGGTGATAAGAAAGTATAAACTACTCATAATCCCATCACCAGAAAAAACCATTGTTAATGTTTTGGTGAATATCCTCGCAGACCCGTCTTCTTGCCTGTATACAAATAGAGATATAATTTTGTATCAGTGGGTATTTTCACATGCTGAGCACAACCTGCTTCTGTTTTTTTTTTTAACTTTAAAAAATATATTTTATTTATATATTTGTCAGAGAGAAAGAGAGAGCACAAGCAGGGGGAGCAGCAGAGGGAGAGGCAGCCTCCCTGCTGAGCAAGAAGCCCATTGCGGGACTCTATCCCAGGACCCTGGAATCATGACCTGAGCCGAAGGCAGACAGTTAACAAATGAACCACCCGGACATCCCTGCTTCTGTTTCTAGTAAGATTTTCTGACATCTTTTCATGTCAATACATAAAAATCGACATGATTTTTCCCCCGGTTTTGACTTTTTTTTTAATTGGAAAATATCGAACATATAGAAAGTAGAGAGAATGATATAGTGACACTTTAACCAGTCCCCCTTTTAGCAATTGTTAACATTTTTTTAAAGATTTGATTTATTTGAGATAGAGCGAGCGAGCGAGAGAGCACACACAAGTGAGGGGGGCAGAGGGAGAGGGAGAAACAGGTTTTCTACTGGGCAGGGAGTCTGATGCGGGGCTTGATCCCAGGATTGGGATCATGACCTGAGCCGAAGGCAGACGCTTGACTGATTGAGCTACCCAGGCGCCGCACAATTGTTAACATTTTGCCATATTTCCTTCATCTATTGGAGGGGCGGGATGCAGAATTCAATTCTGACATCAACCACCCAGAGTTAGCATCAGACTCCACAGGCTGAATGACGCTCAGTCTCCCACAAGACGACCTTCACTTTAGATGTCAACCTTACTTCTGGGGTCCCCAGGCCACCTGCACTCCTGACTAACTGGCTACAAATTTAGGGGTTCCCATAATCCCCACAGGTTCAGTAATTTGCTAGAACAACTCACAGAACTCAGGAAAGTGCTACACTTGAGATTCAAGTTCTATTGTAAAGGCTATACGTGGGGTGAGGTCTGAGAGCAAGGCGGAGCTGCCATGCCCCTCTCTCCATGGAGTCAGGCACATCAGTGTGTGGGAAGCTCCACTGAGAGTCAATGTCTAGAGTTTTTTTGTTTTCTTTTGTTTTTTTGTTTGGTTTTTGTTTTTTCAGAGGGGGAGGTGGGGGAGGGGCAGAGGGAGATGGAGAGAGAGAGAATCTAAAGCTGGCTCCACACCCAGCGCAGAGCCCGAGGCGGGGCTTGATCTCAGGACCCTGAGAGCCTGACCTGAGCCAAAATCAAGAGTCAGACGCTTGCGGCGTCCACCCAGGCACCCCTCAATGTCCAGAGTTTTGATCAGGGTTTCATTACTAGGCATGATTGATTAAATCAGTGGTCATATGACTAAACTCGGTTTCCAGCTCCTTTTCCCTCTTAGGAGGTCAGTTGGGCCCAAAGTTATAAAGCTTCGATTGGTCTTTATGGTGACCAACCCACATCCCCGAGCTATCTAGAGGCACTGTAAGTCACTTCATTATAATAACAAAGACATTCTTATCACTTAGGAAATTCTAAGACTTTTTTTTAAGTTTTTTTTTTAAGATTTTATTTATTTATTTGACAGAGAGAGAGTGAGAGAGAGAGATCACAAGTAGGCAGAGAGAGAGGGGGAAGCAGGCTCCCCACTGAGCAGAGAGCCCGATGTGGGGCTCGATCCCAGGACCCTGGCATCACGACCTGAGCCGAAGGCAGAGGCTTTAACCTACTGAGCCACCCAGGTGCCCCCCAAGACTTTTTTAAATACTATAGCAGGAACTGGGGACAAAGACTAGATATATTCTTTTTTGTACCATATCACCTTTAAATACTTTACTATGTATTTCTAAATATATAAGGACATTTTTCTATTTAACCAAAATACCACTATCATATGTGATGTGGGACCAGGAGTGAACCACCGAGAAAGAATTCTTGAGATGTTTTCGGTGCAAGAAGGTGCTTTTATTATACCGTGGGGACAGGACACGTGGGCAGAAAGAGCCGCACTTTTGCTGTGTGAATCCAAAGGAATATTCGATCATAAATGTCTTCAAATTTCTACTCGTAAAACTACTTCTGCAAGATTTCTCTGGTGGTTTTCATTCAGCCTCATATTAACCATCGGTGAGATACACAGGCAGTCGAGAGACCTTTTAAGAATGTAGCAACCGGCACACGTTTTATCCTTATCAGAACTACACAGGCTATAGGACCGCCTTCTGGGCTAAAGATGAACATTTTCCTGTTCCTCTCCCTCATCGATATGTAATAAAATTAACGATAGTTCTTTTTTTTTTTTAAGATTTTATTTATTTATTTGACAGAGAGAAAGAGAGATCACAAGTAGGCAGAGAGGCAGGCAGAGAGAGGGGGAAGCAGGCTCCCCGCTGAGCAGAGAGCCGGATGCGGGGCTGGATCCCAGGACCCTGAGATCATGACCTGAGCTGAAGGCAGAGGCTTTAACCCAGTGAGCCACCCAGGTGCCCCTAAAATTAACAATACTTCTGACTTGATTTTCAGTGGCTGCGTGGGACCTAAGATATGCATACACCCTAATGTTCAATTCCTTATTGATGGAAATTTAGGATATTTTCATTTTCCACTAGGGCAAACCACATGGGGATGGACATTCCTATGCATGCCCCTTTTTACCCTACAAGTGTTCTTTTACTACCTGAGAAAATCGCGGCAGCCTGTTCCTGGCAGGAAGCTATGAAATCCAATCTGAGGCTTTTGTCTTCCAGCTAAGCATAGCGTATCTCTGTCCTGAGTGGTCAGCACAGCTGCACTTGAGTTTTTACTATCATCTGTGTGCCAAAGGAGTCTGATATTATGTGGTTCTTTTGTGTGAATAGGAGGGCCTTCTCCTGGCTCTCCAGGTCCAAGGGGAGGCAGAGGCTATGGACCGAGTTGCCTTCCCGCCAAATTCATTTGTTAAAGCCCTCACTCTGCTGCGACTGCATAAACTATCCTAACTGCAGGATAAATCCTATCCTGCAGATAGGATTTTTAGGAGGCAATGAAGATTAAATGAGGTTATAAGGGTGGTGCCTTATTCTAATAGGACTTTGACCTCAGAGGAAGAGGAAGAGAGAGCGATCAGACAGTCTTTTCCCTCTGTATGGAGTACATGGTGAGAATCTGGTCATCTGTAAGCCGGAAAGAGAGCTCTCACCAGCATCTGACCATGGTGGCACCCTGACCTTGAACTTCCAGAAAGCCTCCAGAACTGCAAGAAAATAAATTTATGTCACGTAAGCCACCCAGTCCATGGTGTGTTACGGCAGCCTGAAGTAAGACAGCAGAGTATTTAATCAAAACTCATTTGAATCAGTTAGGAAAAAAAAAGTATTCATTCGGGGAACCCTAGGAAAGGTTGCACAACCCAAACAAGAAAAGAATAGGTACTGAGGGGAAACTACTGGCCTCTGCCAGGCTGCATTTACGATTTATTCTCAGAGTTCAGTGGCTCACCTCCCCTTGGAGTTTGGAGTACGGGTCAGGGGATGAGAGAGGAGAACGAAGGAGAACTGGATGGGGCCACGATCTATGCTTAGTGTCACTGGAATTCACCACAAGTCACAAGGACCATCCCATGGCAGATCTAAGCTTTCAAGGATGTCCCTATGGCAGCCCCTGGCTGGGAGTAGAGAGGAACTTGTTTATTGACCTATGATATTCCATTGGGTAAGCTCACCACTAGTGAGTAAAAGAAACACCCTCTCTTTCCTTCTTCCCTTCAGAAAAACACCTTTTTGCTTAAAGAAAACACACACCTTTGCTTGGAGGAAGAAGTGAGGACCTTTTTGTTGGGAGTGGGGTCAGGCCCATGGAACTTTGCATCAGAGTTCCGTGTTCCTAGAGTGACCATCGTGCCTTAGGACAGAAGTTGTAGAAGTTGTAGAGCTTTCGGTATTTCATATATTTCTCTCTCTTTTTAAAAGATTTTGTTTTTAAGGAATCTTTATACCCAACATGAGGCTCAAATTTACAACCCTGAAATCAAGACTCACATGCTCTACCAACTGAGTCAGCCAGGTGCCCCACGTATTTCAAATATTTCTAAAATTTTATTTCAGATGTATTATTTGAACAGTATTTGGCCTCTTTGGAGCATTTGATGCTGCTTCAGAGATGACCCCTTTGCAGTACATTCTCCTGGTTCTCCACTTTCCTCTGTGGCTACTCCTTGCTAGTCTCTACTTCCTTGCCAATCCTTTAGTGTATGTCCGTAGGGCTCTGCCTTAGTCCCTCTTCTCCCTGGCTCATCTCAACCATTTCTGTGTGTTCCCCCACCACTGAAACATAATGATGACTCTCAAATCGGTACCTTCAACCCAGTCCCTGCCTTCAGTCTCGCACATGCTACAGTCTCATTCACATGAATGCCTCGGTGCTCAACAAGCTAAGACTAAACTCATCATCTCCACCCTTGCACCCCTCCCCACTACCACAAAAGCTGTTTTTTCTTCCGGGTTCCATACTCAGAAGCCTGGTTTCTCTTCCCTGCCGTCACAACTGACAGCTCAATCACCATATCAAAATTCTTCTTCCTAAATTCACCTTAAATATCCATGTCTCCCTCAGCACTGCTATGTCACTCCAGGCCACCACATCTCACCAGGATTATTACAAGTTTTTGTTTTTTGTTTTTTTTTTAGGATTTTGTTTATTTGACAGAGAGAGAGAGAGAGAGAGAAAGCACAAGCAGGGGGAGTGGCAGAGGGAGAGCGAGAAGCAGACTCCCCGCTGAGTGCAGAGCCCACTGTGGGGGCTCGATCCGAGGACCCCAGGATCATGACCTGAGCTGAAGGCAGAGGCTTAATCGACTGAGCCACCCAGGCATCCCTACAAGTTTCTTATTTCTGTTTTTGCCCCCTCCCCCAGCCACTTAGTGTTGCAACAGATTGATTTTTCTGACTCAAGAGCGAGGAGACAAGTTATTTAAACATTTACTATATACCCACTATATATTAGACAATGGTTTGAGGACATGAGGAGGAATAGGAGACTGTAGGTGGGTTGTTTGTTTTTGCAAATATTGGCCAAATATCTACATGGTGTTTTACGAATTCTAATCACAAAACTCTTAAAATAATGATTTTATTGAAATATAATTCGCATACCATAACATTCATCCTAAAGATGTATTAGATAGTTTTTAGGGGCACCTGCGTGGCTCAGTCGGTTAAGTGTCTGCCTTCTGTTCCGGTCATGATCCCAGGGTCCTAGGATCAAGCCCCACACTGAGCCCCACATCAGGCTCCCTGCTCAGTGGGAACTTCTCCCTCTCCCACTCCCCCTGCTTGTATCCCCTCTCTCGCTGTCTCTCTGTCAAATAAATAAATAAAATCTTTAAAAAAAAATGGTTTTTATATTCACAAAGTCTTGCAACCATCACCACTATCTACTTCCAGAATATTCTGTCTCTCCCCACGTCCCCTCCCCCTGGCAACCACTAATCTATTTTCTGTCTCTAGAGATTTGCCTATTTTTGTATTTCAAATTAATGAAATCATATCATATGTGGCCTTTTTTTTTTTTTTTTGGTTGGTCTGGCTGCTTTCACTTAGCATGTTTTCTTTCTTTCTCTTTTTTAAAGATTTTATTTATTTGACAGAGAGAGACACAGCGAGAGAGGGAACACAAGGAGGGGGAGTGGGAGAGGGAGAAACAGGCTTCCCACCCAGCAGGGAGCCTGATGCGGGGCTTGATCCCAGGACCCTGGGATCATGGCCCGAGCTGTAAGCAGATGCTTAACGACTGAGCAACCCAGGTGCCCCTCACTTAGCATATTTTCAAGGTTCATCCACATTGTAGCTTGTATCAGTATTTCATTCCTTTATTTTTTAAATTAAAATAACATAAACTTATTTTCTCATAGTTGGAAGGCTGAGTCCCGGGTCAACGTGTTGATAGACCAAATTTTCCTGAGGCCTCTCTCCTTGGCTTGCAGATGGGTACTTCATTCCTTTAATATTAAATATTCTGTCATATGGCTGTATCACATGTTGTTTATCCATTTATCAGTTGGTGGGCTTAGGGTTGTTTTCACTTTTTGGCTATTATAAATAATGCTGCTGTGAACATTCATGTACAAGTTTATGTAGGTATACACCTAGGAGTGGAACTGCTGGGTCATATGGTAAATTTAACCTTTTGAAGAATTGCCAGACAGTTTTCCAAAACAGTGTTACTGATTTATAATCCTACTAGCAGTGTGTGAGGGTTTCAATCTTTCCACGTTCTCACCAACATTTAATGTCTTTTTTTTTTTTTTTTTTAGCCATTTTAGGGAGTCTGAAGTGAGATCTCATTATGGTTTTGTATACCTTCCTTGGAAAAATATCTATTCAAATCCTTTGCCTATTTAAAAAATTGAATTGTCTTTTCATTGTTGAATTTTAAGAGTTCCTTGTACATTCTAGATGCTAATCCTTTAGTTACATGATCTGCAGAAATTTTCTTTCATTTTGTGGATTGTCATTTCACTTTTTTTTGGTCATTTCACTTTCTTAATTATGCCCTTTGACACACAAAAGTTTTTAGTTTTGATGAAGTCTGATTTATCTATTTTTCTTTTTTTTGTTGTACTTTTGGGGCCATATCTAAGAAACTATTGCCTAATCCAAGGTCATGAAGATACAGTCCTATTTTCTTCTAAGGGTCTTATAGTTTTAGCTCTTACATTTAGGTTCTGGGATTTATTTTTTTCATTTATGCGCAAGGTAGGTCCAACATCATTCTTTTTTTTTTTTCCCTAAAGATTTTATTTATTTATTTATTTATTTAAAGATTTTATTTATTTATTTGACAGAGAGAAAGATCACAAGTAGGCAGAGAGGCAGGCAGAGGGAGAGGGGGAAGCAGGCTCCCTGCTGAACAGAGAGCCTCATGTGGGGCTTGATCCCAGGACCCTGAGATCATGACCTGAGCCGAAGGCAGAGGCTTTAACCCACTGAGCCACCCAGGTACCCCAACATCATTATTTAGCTTGTGAATATTCACAGAACTTTTAAACTGTGCTGAATCGAACTGAATTGCAATTAGACTATAAACTCCATGAGGGCAGAAACCAAAATGATCTGAATTTTTTCTGAATGAATGGATGAATTAGGTTGCCAGAGTATCAAGTTTCTTTTCTTTTGTCTGAAATCATATTATTTCTGTGCAGTAACACTGTTTTCATTATAATGTTGGCAATTCAAATATGTCGACAATAATTCAGAAACGAATACACAGGCTGATAGGAATTGTATTATTTAACACCCTTTGTGGTAGTGAAACTGATTTGTTGGATTCAAATCCTGACTTTAAGAACTGTGTAACCTTAGGCAAAGTACATTACCTACTTCTTATTCTATAAAATGGAGATTTAGGGGCACCTGGGTAGCTCAGTCGGTTAAGTGTCTGCCTTTGGCTCAGGTCATGATCCCAGGGTCCTCGGATGGAGCCCCATTTCAGGCTCCCTGCTCAGCAGGGAGCTTGCTTCTCCCTCTCCCGCTTCCCTGCTTGTGTTCTCTCTCCCTGTCCCTCTCTGACAAATAAATAAAATCTTAAAAATAAATAAATAAAATGGGGATTTAGTTAGTGTAGCTGTCAAAAGGATTATACCAGATCTTTTAACTACAGTGCTTTACACGTTTTAAGCATTCATCAAATAGTGCATTTATTATTGCAAAGGACTAGCAGCAATGTAGGGAAATCCATTAACATACTTTTGTCCAAAATTTCTTCAGCGTGCAGATTCCAGGATTCCTATTTTCTTTTGTGAATTGAGAACTGTTAGACCATTGATTTTTGATTCGAAAAGAAAGACATACACAGAAATTCAATTCAATGTGGAAATGACCCTAAAAATGTATGGAAATACTATGGAGTTCAGAGTGTCCCGAGCAATAAAATAAAATACCTTTTTGGATTAAGAACTTAGTAGACAAGGGGCTGAGTAGGGATTGTAGGCGTTTTGGATTCATCTCAGTGTGGCACATATTTCAGTTTTGCACATTACTTGTTTACGTGTCTGTCTCATCCACCAGAGTCCGCACAGAAATCATTCTGTCTTCAGTCATCTTTGCATTTCCAGTACGGTGGACACTGCACGGATGGTTGAATTGAGCTGCCTTGTCTACGGGCGTCAGAAAGGATTCCCTGGATAGACCTCGGATCCACTGCCAAGGACAGAAGAGCGGCTCAGGTATAGAACACACATGGGTCCTACCGCTCCAGTCGTACGCAAGTAACCGAGAACCACAACCGACTGCCTCTTCCCGGCTCCTGGCCCTAGAGGGCCACTTCCGGGAGGGGGCGGGGAGACAGGAGGAGGCGTGCCGGGAAGGAGGGCGTTTGGGCTGCACCCGGCGGAAGTGTGCCAAAGGTATTGGTGCTGCAGCTTCCGGTCCGGGTTAACGTGGCTTAGATATGCTTCGTAGTTCGTGTGGCGCGGGGACAGGCTTCTGAGGGCAATTCAGTGGGTGAAGAAGCAAGTATTGGCGTCTGAACTCAGAAGTCTGGAGTCTAGTGGGAGGATAGGAAAAAAAAGCCAGGAACCCGAATACAATCTAACCTCTGTTTCCGAGGGGGCAACTTCCACGGGAACCCCTCTGCCCTGGTAACGGCCAAAGAGGAGATGGCGCCAGTCAGGGAGCGGCCGTGGCCGACACAGTGAGGAAGCTTGAAGGCGGAGCAACCGGAGAAGCCTCGGGAGAACAGCCAGAGCCGTCGCTGCCGCTACCACTGCCACCACCATGGAAGGGGCAAAGCCGACTTTGCAGCTCGTATACCAGGCAGTGCAGGCGCTTTACCACGACCCAGATCCCAGCGGAAAGGAGCGCGCCTCGTTTTGGCTTGGGGAGCTGCAGCGTTCGGTGAGGGGCCCAGAGAGGCCGTTCTGCGCCGCGGGGCAAGGGTGGGGTGGGACCTAGGCTCGAGCTGGAGCGGGAACCGGGCGGTTGGCCTCGTGAGATGCTCCTTAGGGAGGAGCTGCCGCCGCGGGGTGGGGCTGCGAGGCTACATTTACGCCGCTTTTCGGAAGCTAGTCCCAGCTGGTCGGTCGCGAATTGGCCCTTTCCCCACCCCGTACAATCTGATTTGTGGGTCCCGTACTCGCTTGTGGCATCGATCTGGTCCTGTTTAAGTTTTACGCTTGCTACTTGCTTCTTAGGCCCTGCTTTCCCGTTTAGACTTCTTGCGGTCAAATTCAGTCCCAGTCTTTCTCCATCTTCCACTTAACGGATGCTTTATCCGTCTCCTCTCGGTGTCCCAGTGTTGGCGTCTGGCAATTCCATCCCAGTCGTAGCCTTGCACCTCATTGTGCCTTACTGATTTTTCACTAAGTAACAGTGATAGTTTGAGTCTGTTATTCTCGAAACTTCTCGGGTTTCTAGATTGTTTTACACGTGCATTTCCGCCGTGTTTTGGAGTACAACGTGATGTAAAGAAAAAAAGTAGTTCTGCTTTCAGAAAATCCTTGCAGTTAGTTCACATCTTGCAGCACATTTGTTCTGTAACCTTGTTTTTTTTCCTCTGACTTTAGGTTCTTTATAAGATACTGGTATATAGCTGCCTTGATTATTCCATATGACTGTGTGAACATCCAGTTAGGGAGTTAATTTCACCCTGGTAAACCTATTGGATCTATGCATTTTTTGATTCACGTGTCTTACTTTCCTCTAAATTTTTATACTCGGTTTTTCTGTGCTTTATTTCTCTGTGTGTGTACTTGGTGATCTTGCTGACTTTACTTTTCTTATTTTTGCATTTTATATTCCCAAGCATATTTTTAAAGTTTACTCCTTCTTTCTTTTTTAAAACTAATAACTGATACTTAAAGGTGCTCTGCCCTTTTAAATGAGCCTCTGGGCTGCAGGTGCATAATAAATATTTAAAATTTTGCAACTTTGGCTTTAGATGTTACATTTAAAAATTTGGGGACCCACAAGTTCTGGATAACTTCATGGGAAAAGATAAAAGAATAAGACTCACTGTAGGCTACACAAGAAAATCGTTCACGTACACTGTTATTTAGTGTTTAGTTTTGGGGGAGTTACAAATCTGATACATCATACTAAAAGTCATCTCTTTTCTACTAAACTTGCTTATTGTCATGTGTATTTTAAATAAATATTTGAGTGCTTACCCTGTACCAGCAACTGTGCTAGGCTTTGGTATATGGAAATGAACCAGACAAAAATTCTGCTTGCCACATGGTATATTTGTGATGACTAAATGAGTTAATATCAGCAGAGAGCTTAGAAAAGTTCTTGGAATCCAGAGTTTAAAAGTATTGTTTATAAAGATGCTGATATAATGTGGTACCATAAGAGATAGTGAAGTAACCTGTAGCCAAATTGATAACATCCACCGGCAGGGAGGAGTAGGAGAGGGAGTGGTTACTTGAACTCTGAAGGAGAGTGGGAGTTGGCCGCCTTGAGAGGAGTGGCAGTTTTCATTTGAAGGACACAGTCCTCAGGAGGTGATTTTTCTGGGAGAGAGCTGGAGGAATAAATGTATTGACCTTATTCCCCTAAACTTCTGGGATTCTTCTTTGAGCAAACCCAACCAAGAGCTTGGGGACGCTGAAACCTGTTGATACAGTCCATGTAAGTCAGCATACTGGGGCAAAAAGCAGTAGGGAGGGGTGGAAAAGTGGACCTGGAAAACATCTAGCGCATTCCCACATCATTTTTAGGCAACTTCAGCATCCGGGTTCACAACTCGGCTGACATTTCAGCCCCTTAATTCCTTTACTTCCTTTTCTCAGCATCTTGGTCACAGTGTCACATCTTGGATCTTTTCATTAGTAGGAAGTCACCAAACCCTCAAGTCACTAACTCAAGCCACATGGTCACACAGTCACACCCTGAATCTTGTCATTTTTGAAAAGTCACCAGCCTGGGGTGTCTGGCTGGCTCAGTTGGTAGAGTATGTGGCCCTTGTTCTTGCAGTCATGAGTTCAAGACCCATGTTGGTGTAGAGCTTACTTAAAATAAAAGGGGGGGGGGGGTGCCTGGCTGGCTCAGTTTGTTAAGCTCAGGTCTTTATCTCAGGGTCTTGAGTTTAAAACTCAAGTTGGGCTCCACATTGGGCTCTACTCTGGGCTCCATGCTGGGTGTGGAGCTTACTCTAAAAAAAAAGTCACCAGCCCCTACATTACTGACTCAGGTATCTGCTCTGATCACAACCCACTCTTCCAGTTTGTTGGCTTAAGAATTCAAGTAACCTATAGGCATTTTTTTAAATCTATAATTTTTGAAAGTTTTTGAAATCTATAATTTTAATTTCTATCAAAACTAAAAAGTTATGGGGCACTTGGGTGGCCCAGTCGGTTAAGCGTCCTGGATTTTGGCTCAGGTCATGATCTCAGAGTCATGAGATCCAGCCCCTGCGTGGGGCTCTGCACTGAGCAGGGAGCCTGCTTAAGATTCTCTCTCTCCTAGCACCCTGACCCCTCGCTCACATGCTCCCTCTCTCAATTTAAAAAAAAAAAAAAACAAAAGACCCCCGGGGCGCCTGGGTGGCTCAGTGGGTTAAAGCCTCTGCCTTCGGCTCAGGTCATGATCTCAGGGTCCTGGGATCGAGCCCCGCATCGGGCTCTCTGCTCAGCGGGGAGCCTGCTTCCTCCCCTCTCTCTGCCTGCCTCTCTGCCTGCTTGTGATCTCTCTCTCTCTGTCAAATAAATAAAATTAAAAAAATAAAATAAAAGACCCCCAAAAAAGTAGTTATATTTTTAAAACTTAAAATATTTTATTTTATTTTTTAAAATATTTTTATTTTACAGAGAGAGAGACAGTGAGAGAGGGAACACAAACAGGGGGATGTGGGAGAGGGAGAAGCAGGCTTTCCTGCAGAGCAGGGAGCCCGACACGGGGTTTGGTCCCAGGACCCTGGGATCATGACCCCAGCTGAAGGCAGACGCTTAATGACTGAGCCACCTAGGCGCCCCTAAAACTTAAAATATTTTAAAATAAACTTTTAAAACTTTAAAAAGTTATAAAATGGAAACTTTACAAGAAAAAGGCCTTGTAAAAGAGCAGTTATGTTTAGACTTTCTTCTATGAAAGGAGGATTTGGGCTCCCTCCACCTTCTCTTCTATTGCATCTCTCTAACATAGTTCTATCAGTTTTGGTTAAATATACACAACACGCATTGTGAACCACATAGCATATATAACATGGTAATTTTTCCTTTTTTGTGCAATTTTTTTTTCCTGGTGGTAGTCATTACCTTTTCCTTTCACATTTGCTTCATGTTCTGTATATCTATAATAATTTGTTCAAAACTCTCTGTGAGTATGTAAATATCCTTAGTACGTTCACATTGGTAATCTGCTTCCTTTTTTGGTAGAAGGAAACCTCTCCCTAGAGGTCTCTATCTTCCTGCTCCAGTCTGACCTTGTTATTCTCCAGGTCTGTTGCATAATTGTTGTCCTGGGATCTCTGTTTAACGCTCCTGGGGAATTACGTTCTCTTTCTTGTGTTAGATGCTTTGAATCCTGGATCCCATGATCTTTTCTTGGATTACTCCCTCATTTGATGGCTAATTGAGAAGGGAACTTTTACCCCTTCTCTCTTGTATTTCTGTTGGTCTCTTTTTCTTGGATCACTTTTGTCCTGAGAGCTATTCTCTGGATATAACTGCGGCTGTCAGTGGCAGGTGGGAGAATGAATCAGGGGATGGATTTTACCACTAAGTATGTAGGCTTTAATCTATTTTCAGTATGATATTCTTTTTTTTTTTTTTTTAAGATTTTATTTATTTATTTGACAGAGAGAGAGAGGCAGAGGCAGGCAGAGAGAGAGGCGGAAGCAGGCTCCCCGCTGAGCAGAGAGCCCGATGTGGGGCTCGATCCCAGGACCCTGAGATCATGACCTGAGCCGAAGGCAGAGGCTTAACCCACTGAGCCAGTCAGACGCCCCTCAGTATGATATTCTTGTCCTTAGGTGCGTCTGTTGGCTAAGAGTCCCGAGTCCCTCTGTGTCAGTCTTTCTACAGTAAATCTTGAGTCTTCGGTGATGGTGGGAGGATGGTCATGACTGGCCACTCAGTCATGGGGAAAATCTCAGTCTAACTGCTTATACAGATTTTGAACCCACTCCTTTGTTTTTTGTTCCACCTGTGCATCTGCCTTCAGATGTACCTGGTACTTTTAATTCCTGATCGTAACTGGGATTTTGCTACATGAATCATTTTGCCTCCTTGGCTTCCCCTTTCTCATTCTGTCCTTCCTCTGAAAAAGTTGCAACTTTTTCAGACCTGCTAAGACGGTTAACTCTTCTATTAGCATTCTGGTTTTCACAGTTTTTTTAATATCAGTCATGTTTCCATTCTTTCTGTCCTTGTGGCACCCCCCCCCCCATTTTTAAAAATCTCTTTACTCTGATTTTAGTGGATTTTTTGGAAGGGACCTGTGGCAAACAAAGATGTTCAGTCAGTTCAATCATGTTAAACAAATCCCTGAATTAGTTCTTGAATTTCATCAAAACCTTATTCAGTTAATTGACTGGCTCTTATTGTTTCTTCATTAGGTCTTGCCTTTACATCTATCTAATTTCTATCATTTAGTAATTTTCTTATATATGCTGTACCATCAACCTTTCACCTCTGATTTGGTAAAACTTCAGCATAGGTATAGCTAACTGCTTCTCCCTTCTGTCAGGTCTAGGTGCTCTGCATCTCATTTTCTGAATTCTTAGGAACCTTGATCTCTTGGTTATCCTGTCTCTCACTTGCATCTTCAGACTTCCTCTTTACTGGGTCCTTTCTATCAGCATTCATACAGCTATAGTATTTCCCATAGTAAGCAAATGGTTATAGTGGGGAGAAGAGGGGAGGTGGTAGAGAATACTTCCTCTGTCCAATTTTGTTATTTCTTTAATTCTTTCGTACCTCTGTGGTTTTACTCTTTCCCAATCTTGTCTTCAAATGAAGAAACTGATCCATCTTTTCAAAGCCAAGCCTAAATTCTTTCTCCTTGAAGCCTTAACTGATTCTCTTCAAATGAAAATCCATTTCTGCCTCCACTGAACACCTAGAGCACTTTATATAATTGCATTTGTAATTTTTTTTTTACCTTTTTGAAAATCTGTTTTGTTCCCTCTACTAGATTGTAGAATCATTTTGTTTGTATGATACAGTTGAAGGAATAATTTAATGGTTATTAAGAAAGCACGATCAAGATGCCTGACACAAAGGTTCTTAAAAATGTGTGTTGATGGGCATCTGGGCGGCGGCTTAGTAGGTTAAGCATTTGATTCTTGGTTTCTTCTCAGGTCATGATCTCAGGGCCCCACATCACACTCCATGCTTAGTGTGGAGTCTGCCTTGTGCCTCTCCCTCTGCTCCCTCCTTCCCCTGCTTGTGCTCACTCTCTCAGAAATAAATAAATAAAATCTAAAAAAAAAAAATATGTGTTAAATGAGTAGCTGCTTGTAGGCACCTCCAAAGGGATAGTTGGATATCTCAAATTTGTCCTTATCTATGGATTTCATTTATTTTTGCTGCCTCTCTCTACCATACCCATGGGTAATTGAAAATAAACAATATTATTCAGCTTCCTATGATGTTCTGTTTTCAGTCTTTACATCCTTTTTTTTTTTAAACAACCTTTGTGAGGGGTACTGGAAGGCTCAATCGGTTAAGCATCTGCCTTCAGCTCAGGTCATGGTCTCAGGGTCCTGGGATCGAGCCCAGCAGTGAGTCTGTTCCTCCTTCTCCCTCCCACTTATGCTCTCTCTCGCTGTTTCTCAAATAAATATTCTTTAAAAGATTTGGATACAGGAAGGGAGAGGAACTTTTTGACTCAATAAAGCTTTCTCGAAGTAGTCACTAAGTACAGACTAAAAGTCTGCTCCAGTGTAGTAACAGGCATAGTGTTTTAATTTTAAGTTTGTTGTTAAGGAATGATTTGCCTGGTTTGTTTGAAAACCATTTTGAAGGGGCATCTGGGTGGCTCAGTCGTTAAGCGTCTGCCTTCAGTTCAGGCCATGATCCCAGGGTCCGGGGATCGAGCCCCACATCGGGCTCCCTGCTCAGGGGGAAGCCTGCTTCTTCCTCTCCCATTCCCTCTGCTGGTGTTCCCTCTTTCGCTGTGTTTCTCTCTGTCAAATAAATAAAATCTTAAAAAAAAAAAAACATTTTGAAGAATACACATTTTGAAAAAACGTATCAATTTCCTCTAACTCTCACTTCACTAATCTTAAAGTCATTTAGTAGCATTCTAATGACCTGGTGACAATAGATTTGGTTTAAGGGTGTAATTTAGATATGATTTAGTCCATGCTATAAGTTAGCATCTTTTCTCTTTCTCTGTTATTTATATAAAACAACCATTTGCCAAAGAATCTATATTCATTAAACTTTTTTTTCTGACAAAATTCCTGGAAACAACTTACAGCCATGGTTTTGATGTATGAGATAGGCAGGTATCACTGATATCCAGAGTGTTTTAAAATAAAGCAGGTTATTTTGAGACAGATCTTAAAGGAAGCCTATCTAACAGTGAAGTGTTCTGAACACTTTGTCCACTTCTGGTAACCCAAGTGAAGAGACCATGTAGAAAGCAAGCAGTAGAAGGAAAAACCCTCTCTTTATATAGCTAATAAATTATGCCATGCATTTGTTCTAAGTTTGTAATTTAGATTATAAGGAGACTACTTTTATAGAGACAGTCTGTGGGTCAGAGGTTAGCTCAAAAGTTTTATATTCAGTCTGGAAACAAAAGGAATGATGAAATCATAAAAAGCATCAATCAAATGAAATCATGCTCTGATGGACTAAGTCGACATTGTCATGTTTGGTTTGTCACATATCCTTGGGAATTTTCTTCTAACTATCCTATCAAAAAAGTCATGGGTCATGGAATTTCAGCTTCAAATTTCTTTCTTAATAATTTTCCTCTCTGGAATTTGATCTTTAGCCTAATTCAAAAAACCTAGGGTCTTTGGTTTTTCTTTTAGCAGTTGCAGTTATTGACTTGACATATCTGAAAATCTGGGCTTTTTTTATGCTTACGCTTTCATCCCCCAGTTAAGTGGCTCTTAAAACATGGCATGCTTTTGAAAGGAAAGCCTTCTAGAAAAGAGAAAATGTTCATCTACAAATTCTGTGGGTCAGTTAAGTCACCGAACAGGAATACTGTATGCCTTGCATTGCTGAAAACTGGAAACACATAAATGATAAAAACCAAAGACTTTATTCCAGAGTTTAGCAATCTGGCGGGGTCATCTAATATGGTAGCCCTTAGCCAGATGGCTATTGTGGCTACTTAAATTAATTAAAATTAAATAAAAGTTAAAATCAGTTCCTTATTTGCCACATTCCAAGACTTAGTGCAAATACAGATATTTCTTATCTTTTGTGTATTGGAGACTATGAATGAGAATTTGTGATGGTATTTATGTTGGCATGATAGTTTGTTAGCCGGTGGCATTCATCCATGTTTGGATTAGTTTATTTCTTGTCTCCCCAGGCCTTGGACCAGAGTTGGTAGTGCGATTCAGAATATAAAATTATCAGGGCAGTACTGCGTTTTCTAATTATAACACAGTTTTCTTCCAAAGCTTTCCAGATCTTCATTTTTTTTTTTTCCATGTTGGTTGCACTGATGTCTGTAAGGGAAATGGAAAATAGATTGCATAGATTTTTTTTTATTGTGGTAAAACACTCATGACATAAATAACCATAATTATGAATTATTATGAACATGGTTCAGTGGCATTAGTACATTCATGTTTTGTGGCCATCAACACCACTGGTCTCTAGAACTTTTTCATTTTCCCAAACTAAAACTCTGTACCTATTAAATAATAACTCTCCATTCCCTCCTCTCTCCAGCCCTTGGCAGCACCATTCTACTTTTTGTCTCTATGAATTTGACTATTCCAAGTACCTTACATAAGTAGAATCATATGCTGTTTGTACTTTTGTGTCTTGTTTATTTCACTTAGCCTCATGTTTTTAAGGTTCATTTATGATCATTCCTTTTTTAAAATTGCAGTAAAATCTACATAACATAAAATTCACCATTTAACCATTTTAAAGTGTACAGATTAATGGGTTTAAGTACATTCATGTTGTGCATATATCACCACCATCCATCTCCAAACTTTTTCATCTTGTAAAACTGAAACTCTGCTTATTAAATACAGTTAACTAACTCCCCATTTTTCCCTCCCCGTCCCCCAGCCCCTAGCAACCTGCTTTCTATCTCTATGAATTTCATTACTCTAGGTACCTCATATAAATGGAATCATACAGTATTTGAACTTTTGCGACTGGCTTATTTACGTAGCATAATGTCCTCAGGGTTCATCCATGGTGTATCATTTGTCAGAATTTCATCCTCTTTTAAGGCTGAATAATAATGTATGTACCACATTTTGTTTATCCACTCACCTGTCAATGAACCCTTGGGTTGCTGCTACCTTTTGTCTATTTCAAATAATGCTGTTATGAGCATGGGTGTAATACAAATACCTTTTGGAGTCCTGCTTTCAATTCTTTTGAGTATGTATCCAGAGAGGGAATTGCTGGTCATACGGTAATTCTGCTTGGGTTTTTTGTTTGTTTGTTTTGTGGAAGTGCTATACTGTTTTCCAGATGTTATAGAATTTTAAGCTTTGTTGAACTTAAAAACAAATTAAATTCACAGGAAGTTGAGATTGCTCAGATTACCTCTCCTGTATTTTTCTAGCGTGTGCCCTGGTACCTAACTGCCAGAGAGTGTTTTACTGCTGTACAGGTGAAATCTCAGATAGAAGCTTTTATTTCTCTTTATTAGAAGTTCATAGTGTTGCTAAAGGGGAAATTTTTGTAGTGTAGCATGCAGAACTCCTTAAAAATACTGACCTAATTTTCCTTTTTGGTAGAGTTTCCAAAATGACAATATTATGAAACATTGTTTTTTTTTTGTTTTTGTTTTTTTTGGTAAGAAATTTTCTGTTAATGGAGTTTACATTATGTATTTTATTTAGTTTTTCTCAAGCCCATAGCACAGTTCTTTTCAGTTTCTCCTCTGTATTCATTGTTTTCTTGTATTTTCTGTTTCAGCCATAGTATAATACTATTTAAATAGCCCTAGAACAGAAGAATATACTTGCAATTAGACCTGAAAATATACATGCTTTTTACATAAGGATTTAGAGTTTTCTAACACTTCAATGTTTTTTTTTTTTTTTTTAGAATACTTTAAGCTAGACATTTCACATTCCTTTGAGATTGAAAAACTTGGATCTTCAACGTAGTGTTAACATATGCTTAATACGTCTGATAATGTTCTCATTCTTCTGATTTGTATGAGTTGTTATAAAACTTGGCTCAGATATGTAGAAATAGAGACCAGTGATTAAAGGAAATACATTTTCTATATTTTTGTCTTTTAGGAAGTACTTACCTTGGCTTTGTTTCACATGGTTTTAAGCTTGGCATTTTCTACTTTTAAAATAGGACAGCCTAGTATAATTAGTAAGGCCCACAGCAAACAAAGTGATTACCAAGGAATGCATGCTTCAGTCACTCCCAAACAAAGTTGATTTTATGGATCCAGATTTATCTTTTTTCAGGGCCATTCTTGAGGTTAATGTTCATGTACTTAGGTTATTGAGGATTTTAAATCTGGATAGGGATTTTCTTACACTTGTCATGAAAATATTTTGGCAAGATTTCTCAGTACCATATTATGTGTGACTGACAGTCACACATTTGAGCCAGATTTCATTTGACAGAGTTCATTAGGACTCAGGATTGCTCAGAAATGCTTGTCCCGGAAACATCGGGATCTCATCAGAAACTGAGGAGGCCACAGGGTTCAGTGCTGTCATTTGGTCTTACTGATTCCTTTCATTGAAATCAAGATAGAACTGTGCATATGAGTGCTATGGTCTTCCAGAAGTTGACTTGAAGAGTGTTTGGGAGTTTCTCATGGACTTTGAATAGCCTATGATCTTTTAAAGAATTATTTTTAGCTAGGAATCTCTTCCCTCCCATTAGGGAAATAGTATCTCCCTTTTAACTATTTATTCAATTATTATGGAGATGGCTGTGAAAATGTTCAAGTTGGCCGAATTTGTCTCTATACATGAGCCTTTTTGCTTCTAGAAAAGTTATTTAATGCACACAAGGGTATTCTATGGGTATGGGAGCCGACTAGGGGCTTTACGTGACTGTTTTTCATTTACACTCTGGTTTTGGTGATGGGAGTTGTTTACTTATCACTGCTGTGGTGAAGATTTTAGCTAAGTTCATTTCATCATGGTTTCTGCATTTCAGGCCATCTTACCAAAACAAGTTATTTTGAAAAATATCATTTTTAGGTAGTAATGGTTATCTTTTAGGACCCATAGTTTATGTTTTTCTTAATATTCCTTCAAACCATTGTCTTTCCCTGCTAAGAAAACCATCAGAAAGTAACTCGTGACAGACCTAGCAGTTTGTCCTATATTTGTAAAATTCTCATAAAAGATTGAATACAAAGGCTCAAGATAGTTGACCAGCTTAAAAAGTTACTTTCTGTTTTCAGGTAAATTAGGCTTACTTTTTTTTTGTTTTTTTTAAAGATTTTATTTATTCGACAGAGAGAGATCACAAGTAGGCAGAGAGGCAGGCAGAGAGAGAGGGGGAAGCAGGTTCCCTGCTGAGCAGAGAGCCCGATTCGATGCTGATGCTGGGCTTGATCCCAGGATCCTGAGATCATGACCTGAGCCGAAGGCAGAGGCTTTAACCCACTGAGCGACCCAGGCACCCTATTTTTTTTTTTAAATCTGTCTCATGGGAATGATTTTTTTTCTTAATTTGGGAAATTCTGGTTTTCTAGCTCTTTACCACATTGTTATAGGGTATATGTCTAAAGCTTTGTATTATTGGACTGATAGTTTTTTGGGGGGTTTGGTTTTATTCTTTTTACTCTATCTTAGTCTCTTCGCCCAATGTACTGTAAATCTTTAAAAGTCTTTATTTAATAAATATGTTATTCACTAATTGAAATGCTTAAAAAAGTACAGCAACCTGGCACTTTTGTGTCACTTTTCAAATTTCACTGGACTATTTATATTTCCAGAACTTCATTTTCTATTTGCCAGAGCTCTTCTGTCCTCAGTGAAGTATTTTAAGTAATTCTGCTTAATTCGAGGATTTTTTTGTAGGATTAACTAGCAGCCTTAATCCGTTTCCATTTCTTGGCAGCTAATGAATCCTCAGGCTCCTGTCTGGGTGTGTGCTTGCATTGTTGACAGCCCGCCTGCTCAGTGATGTAGGTTGATTCAGCAGTTTTAGAACTGTTGGTGTAGAAGTGAGTCTTGGAGCAACAGAGCACCATTAAAGAAAAGGAAAGGGCAAGTACTTTTAGGATCTGCTGTGGAGTGTAATGAAAGACTTAGAGCATGTTAGTGAAAGGATTGGTGGGCCATAGCCTGCTTCATATTCATCACATAGTCGTGGAAATATCTTTTGAAAAGACTGTTCTACTGCTTTGTGAAATGGAAGATTGGAATTAGATGCTTAAATGGAAAATGTTCTCTTGTTGCAGCCTCTTTGAAATGTGCTGCTGGTGGGAGCTGCAGCTTCCTCCTGCTGACTCTGAGCCCCAGGCTTCGGTTGAGATGGTCCTTTCAGAAATGTGGAGCTTAGTCCAAGCCTGGATTTCAGTGGGTAGCACCTGGCATCTGTGGCTAGAAAGTCCTATGAAGTGTAAGTGCTTTATTCTCTCCTTGTCAAGAATCCCTTTTCCTTCCTTCCTTATCTTCCTTCTGTCTGCAGCTCAGCAGAGGGGAAGTACAATGAGCAATGTACTGTAGTGTCTAGGATATCAGGATTTGGTTGCATTTTCTTTATGATTCAGTGACCAAAACAAGATTACTTGTTTTTGGATGTCAACAATTCTTAAACCTTCTTAGAATTTAAAATAAAGTGATAAGTTATGACCCCTTAATATATAGTACTGGTAGTATCATCCCAAGTAATTTTTCATTGACAGTCTACTTAGTAGCTGTGATATTTAAGTTTGCCAGGTTTCTTTAGAGGTTACTCTTATATTTTACTCCTACTCTAAAAGACAAGTATTTAAAAAGAGAGGCATATTTGACCATTGGGTGAGGCAGCATCAAGATAAATAAGAATGGTTAAAATGAGAGGACAGCTCTTTCACTTTCTACCTGATACATTCTACATGGTTCTACCTGATACATTCACACAAAGAGCAATTTGGGAATTTTCTGAAGACCAGTTTCTCATAGAACTGTCCTTTGAAATTCATATAGCTGCCATCTGTATTTTAGTTTAGTTAAAAAAAAAATGAAACAAAACAAAACCCTAGGTAATTACATAATGAGCATTAAAAGATACAAGTTTTATATGTGATTTAATTGCTTGGAGTTAAGTGCTGTTCTCTTTTTTTCTATTTCAGAAATACTGGTAATATTTTAAGGTCAGTTCATTCCAGAAGATTCCTGTTTTAGGGAGATTTTAAAGTTCTCTTCACTGAAATTTTTCTGCAAAGTCTAAATCTTCAGATTTTAGCTAGGAAATTATTGAGCTTCTTCTCATTGCTAAAACAAAATCTATATTTAAAATAAAACAAAACCAAGGCTCCCATCTGTGCAAGGCATATGAAGTTCTACAAATGAGGATTCTGAATGAAAAATGTCTCATCCTCTCAGGGCCTTTGTTTTCTTTATCTGTAAAGAACTGATTTGCTTATTCTTTGTTGCCCTTCCTCTTGCTAAATGTTTTGGATTCTGTTCTTAGAGCTGATTCCCAATCTTTAAGTATTTAGTTATGTAGAAGGATGGGCTTTTCATGACTGGGAAAGCAAAGGGGTGTTATAGACTTAGAAGATGATAATATATTGTCATTTTGCTTCATATTGTAATTTAATACATACTGTACCTCTTAAGGCCAAAGGATTTTGTGAGATGTAGAGATAGTTAACAGTTGTTCTTTACTTTGAAGAGCTCACAGTCTATTAGAAAAGTTGAACAAAGGCCCGAGTAATTATAGTACAAAGTTCTATGGTTGAGCCATTATAGAACCTATGTAAAAAGATTCCTGCCTCCAGTATTTTCTTGTTATCTCTGTCTTTCAGCAGTTTGAATATAATGCGTTTAGTGGTTATTTGTGTGGGGAAGTGGGGGACAAGAATGTTCTCTGTTTCCCCAGACTACCGTAGTCTTAGTTTCAGTGCTGCTGTTCTCAGTGGTGGGGCTTGCGTTCTCAGTGATCCTGGTCTTGCCTGTGGCATTCTTGCTTTGCCTTGTATCTGGCAGGTCTTGTGCAGGACACTTTCGTTTGCCCTTCCTTCAGTGTTAGGAGACTTATGTTGGTCTGAAACAGCAATAGGTCTTAACCTGTGCTGTGAGGGTGGTGGGATTTGCTGCCCCCACACAGCTTGAGGCTTTTGTTCAGTAAGGGAGAGGATCTTTTTGTGCCTTCTATGCAGTTGAGGATTTCTGTCCAGGAGCATCCTACCGAAGGAGGTTTTTTTTCTCTGGTCTTTTGCCCTGTCTCCAGTCTTTGTCATGAGTGTTTGGGGGAGGTCCGTGGAGAAGAGCCTGTAGGTGGTTGTGAACTCCCTTTATGTCTCTGAGTCCCAGAGGTTTTATATGTTCATGCTATCCATAGGCAGCCTTTATCAATTTGTTTATAATTTTAGCAGATTTTTTTTTAATTTTATTTTATGATTTTATTTATTTATTTGACAGAGAAACAAAGATCACAAGTAGGCAGAGAGGCAGGCAGAGAGAGAGGGGGAAGCAGACTCCCTGCTGAGCAGAGAGCCCGAAGCTGGGCTCGATCCCAGGACCCTGAGATCATGACCTGAGCTGAAGGGAGAGGCTTTAACCCACTGAGCCACCCAGGCACCCCTAATTTTAGCAGAATTTTTATTACTTGGTTATGTGGTGCCCTGTGTCTTTTCCTCATTTGTTATGCTACAGATGAGCCAGTACATGCCTCCTGTCTCCTTGGAGGTCTGTCTTTAGATTTCAGTCCGCTTGTTTTCCCTGGGACCTTAGCTTTCTAATGCATTTTAAGAAGTTATTTTGTAGTTTAGTTGCTTTTGTTTATTGTTAACTCAAAAGCTGTGTTCTTTCTGACTTGCTACATCTTAGATAAAGAACTCCTCTCAGGTATTTTTTTTTTAAGCGTTTTATTTTTATTTTTTTTAAGATTTTATTTATTTATTTGACAGAGAGAAAGAGATCACAAGTAGGCAGAGAGGCAGGCAGAGAGAGAGGGGGAAGCAGGCTCCCTGCTGAGCAGAGAGCCTGATGCGGGGCTGGATCCCAGGACCCTGAGATCATGACCTGAGCTGAAGGCAGAGGCTTTAACCCACTGAGCCACACAGGTGCCCCTCAGGTATTTTTTTTTTTTAAGATTTTATTTATTTATTGTCAGAGAGGGAGAGCATGCATGCACACACACAAGTAGGGGAAGCATCAGGCAAAGGGAGAAGCAGGTTCCCCACTGAGCAAGGAGTCTGATATGGGACTTGATCCAAGGACCCTGGGATCATGACCTGAGCCAAAGGCAGATGCTTAATTGATGGAGCCACCCAGGCGTCCCTCCTCTCAGGTATTTTTATTCATATGTTTTAAACCCCACAAGATGATATTACTTTGTATAGTCAGTGTCCATAAAGATTTACTCACATACTTAATCTTTCCATTACTCTTCATTTCTTCCTATTTCCATGTTTCCATCCAGAATTATTTTCCTGTTCCAAGAAGAACACCCTTTAGTATTTTCTTCTTTTTGGGTATGTTGGTTAAAAACTGTCGTCTTCTCTTTTAAAATTTTTCATTTATTTATTTTAGTTAGTTAGTAAGTAAGTAAGTAAGTAAGCAAAGCAAGCAAGCAAGCAAGCAAAGAAGCAAGTAAGCACTAGACCCAACCTGTGGCTTGAACTCAAGACCCCAGGATCAAGCATTAGGTGGTCTACCAACTGAGTCAGCCAGGCACCCCTTTCTTCATGGTTGGAAATGTCTTAATTTTGTTGCATTTTGGAAGGGTTTTTTTGTTGGTATAAAATAACTGATTGGTAGTTATTTTCTTTCAGTACTTTGAAGATGCTGGTTCCCATTGTTAATGTTGACAAGCCAGCTATCAGTCTAATTGTTGTTCTTTTAAAGGTAATATCTTTTTTTCTCTTTTCTCTGTCCTTTAAATTTTCCTTTTTGGCCTTTTTTTTTTTTTTTTTAAGATTTATTAATTTATTTGAGAGAGAGAGTACGCACACGTGTGTGTGCACAGTGGTGAGGGTGCAGAGAGAGTCTTAAAACCAGATTCCGCCCTGAGTGGTGAGCCCAAGGCAGGGCTGGATCTCATGACCTGGAGATCGTGACCTGAGCCAAAACCAAGAGTTGGGATGCTTAACCGACTGCACCACCCAGGCACCCCTCCTCTTTGTCTTCTTAACAGTGTTATTATGACGTGCCTACGTCTGTTTTTTCAGTCCTTAGGGTTTACAGAGCTTCTAAAGTCTGTGGGTTGGTGTCTTTTACCACTTTGGAAATTTCTCAGTTATTATACGTAGTGCTTCTGCCCCATTTTTTCTTTTCCTTCTAGGATTTCAATTATACATATGTTAAAGTTTTTCACTGTTTCCCACATGTCATTTGGATTCTTCCCATTCTTTCCCTTCTGTCTTTTTTGATTTTGTGCCTCAGTCTTATTATTTTCTCATGATCTGTTTCTAGCATAGTAGTCTTTTCTTCAAGTGTCTAATTTGCAGTTTTAACCCTTCCATTTGGTTCTTAATTTCGGTTACTATATTTTTCAGTTTTAGAATTTCAGTTTGATTGTTTTTTATAGATTACATTTCTTAATGGACCTTCTCTAGTTTGTTTTCTAATTCCTTAAATAAATTAATCACCTACTTAATTTTTTCCCAACTATTTTGAAAGGTTCATGACTTGAAAAAACTGTAGAGTGAATATTGATAACCCTTCTCCTCAATTTGACAGTGTTCCATTTGCTTCTCTCTGTCTTTCTCTTTCTGTCCTTCTCTGAGTGTATTTTTTAACCTTTTGGAAGTAAATTGAAGACCTTATCATGCTGTGCCACTGAACACTGACATATTTCTTGTAAGAACAAGGACATTTTTCTAAACTAAAACCATTGCTACTTTCTAGAAATTTAACTTTGGCATAATGGTATTATCTAATACACAGCCTATATTCAGATTTCCCAATAGCTTTTACTTTTTTTATTTTTCCTAATCCAGGATCCATTTAAGGTAAATACATTGCTTTTAGTTGGTCTTTTTAGTTCTTCAGGGTATTTTTGTTTTTCTTTTATGATAGTGACATTAAAAAACAAATCTAGGCCCATTTTAATTTGCCCCACTATTTGGATTTATCTCATCATTTTCTCATGATTTCATTCAGGTAAAACATTTTTTGGAGGAATACTACATGGTGGATAATTCTTTGTTTTGAGTGAAACACATCAGGAGTAGTATAAAAATTTGTTCCAGGGGCTCCTGGGTGGCTCAGTGGGTTAAAGCCTCTGCCTTCGGCTCAGGTCATGGTCCTGGGATCGAGCCCCGCGTCGGGCTCTCTGCTCGGCGGGGAGCCTGCTTCCCCCTCTCTCTCTCTGCCTGCCTCTCTGCCTACTTGTGATCTCTCTCTCTCTGTCAAATAAATAAATAAAATCTAAAAAACAAAAATTTGTTCCATTATTGGTGATGTTAAGTTTTGTCACTTCAGTTAAGACATCATAGTTGTTTTAGCCCTTATTCCATTATGTAAATACATTATTTTCTGTTGTCTGTTTCTTTTCCCTTTGTTGTTATTTTGTCTTGCTTTTGTTTGATACTGGATATATTGTTTATGAAAAGTTGAAGGGATAATAAATGGTGTTTTACTACTGACATGCTTTCTTTTGCTTCTGGCAGGTCTTTATAATAGGACCAGATCCGTTTAAGAAGACATGGAGCAGATTCTAAACTGTGTTTCTTTCTTTTGTTTGGTGATAAAATATACATGATATAAAATTTACCATTTTAACTATTTTATCTTAATTATTTATTTTTAAGTATTTATTTGAGAGGGAGAGAGCATGCCCACATATGCATGGGAAGGGGGTATAGGGAGATGGGGAGAGAAACTTCAGCAGACTCCTCACTGAGCTCGGAGCCTGATGTGGGGCTCGATCCCAGGACCTTAAAATGACCTGAGCCGAAACCAAGAATCGGTTGCTCAACCGAAAGTGTACATTTAGTGGCATTAAATACATTCACATTAATGTACCACCATCACCACAGTCCATCTCCACACCTTTTCATCTTCTTCAACTGAAATTCTGTATCCATCAAACAGTAATTCTCCCCATTATCCTCTCCTTTTAGTGCCTGGCAATCAAAATTCTGACATTGTCTCTGAATTTGACTACTCTCAGTACTTCATATTAGTGGGATCATACAGTATTTGACCTTTTGTGTCTGGTTTATTTCACTTAGCACAATGTCCTCAAGGTTCATCCACGTTATAGCCTATAATGGTACTTCCTTCTTAAGGCTGAATAATAATCACTGCAGGTGTGTACCACATTTTGTTTATCCATTCATCTTTCAGTTAGCATTTGAGTTGTTTTCAACTTTTGGCTCTTTTGAAATATGCTGCTATGAACATTGGTGTATAACTATCTGAGTCCCTACTTTCCATTGTTTTGGGCATATATTCAGAAGCAGAATTGCTGGATCACACGGTAATTTTATTTTTAATTTTTTGAGCAACTGCCATGCTGTTTTCCATAGTGACTGTATGATTTTCAATTCTCATCAGCAATGCAGTTTTCCAGTTTCTCTACATCCTCACCAACACTATTTTCTGTTCTTGATAGTAGCTATCCTAATGAGAGTGAAGTGCTGTCTCATTGTGGTTTTGCTTCACATTTCCCTAATTAGTGATGTTGAGCATCTTTTCGTGTGTTTATCGGCCATTTGTATATCTTTTTGGAGAAATGTCTATTCAGGCCTTTGCCCATTTTTTAGTTGGGTTGTTTGAGGGTTTTTGTTGTTTGGTTCTTCTAAATATTCTGGGTATGAATCTCTTATCAGATTTATCATTTACAAATATTTTTCACATTCTGTGGGTGGCCTTTTCATACTTATCGATGATAAGCAGCAGCTTTGAATTTTGATATAGCGCAGTTTATCTATTTTTACCTTTGTTGCATGTGCTTTTGATCCAAGAATCATTGCCAAATCTAATATTCATGAAGCTTTTCCCCTATGTTTTCTTCTAAGAGTTTTATAATTTTAGATCTTACATTTACTTTGTGATCCTTTTGGGGTTAATTTTTGTATAGGATGTAAAATAAGGGTCCTGTTGTCTTTGTTGAAAATCATTTCACCATATATGCAAGGATTTATTTCTGGATTCTCTTTTCTATTCTGTTGGTCTTGTGTTTCTCTTTATGCCAGTACCACACTTTTTTTATTGTGGCAAAAAACACAGAACATGAATTTATCCTCTCAACAATTTCTAGGGGAACAGTATAATACTGTCAACCATGTGTACATTGTTGTGTAATAGATCCCTTGAACTCCCCTCCCACCCCGTTCTACATAACTGAAATTCTATACCTACTGGAAAACATCCCACCTTAACTCTCATCCCAGCCCTGAGTTTGACTACTTTAGGTACTTCATGTAAGTGGAATAATGCAGTATTTGCCTCTTGTGACTTATTTCATTTAACATAATGTCCTCAAACAAAACAAAACAAAACAAAGCATAATGTCCTCAAGGTTCATCCATGTTATAGTATGTAACATTTATTTTTTAGGACTGAATAATATTCCATTGCTATATATATGTGTACACACACACACCCACACACACCCACCCACCACATTTTGTTTATCCATTCATCTGTCGGGTGACATTTGAGTTGTTTTCAACTTTTGGCTATTTTTGTGAATAAAGCTGCAGTGTACATGGGTGTATAACCTTTTTAAGATTCTGTTTTCAATTCTTTTGGATATATACCCAGAAGTGGAATGCTGGATCATATGGTAATTCTGTTTTTAATTTTTTTGAGGAACTTCCATACTGTGTTAGCTAATTGTGGTTTTGATTTTACATTTCCCTGATAACTAGTGATGTTGAGCATCTTTTCATATGCTCGTTGGCCATTTTTATGTCCTCTTTAGAGAAATACCTTTTCAAATCCTTTGTTCATTTTAAAATTGGGTTATTTGTTTTTTTGTTTTGACTTGCAGGTATTCTTTATATATTCCAGATGTTAACCCCTTATCAGAAATATGCTTTGCAGATAGTCCCATTCCATTGGTTGCTTTTCCACTCTGTTGATTTATTTTGCTGTGTGTAAAAGTTTCAAAGTTTGATGTAGTCCCTTTTGTCTATTTTTGCCTTTGCTTTCTGTGCTTTTATTGTCACATCCATGAATTCACCATCAAATTCAGTGTCATGCTGTTCCCCTCCCATGTTTTCTTTGGGAGTTACAGTTTTCAGGTCTTACATTTAGGTCTTCATGTATTTTGAGTTAAGTTCGTACATAGGTCCACCTTTCTTTTGTATGTGAGTATCTGGTTTTCCCAACACTGTTTGAAGAAAGTCTCCTACCCATTGTGTAGTTTGGGCATGCTTGTCAAGTAACATTTGACTATATTTGTGAGAGTGTATGTCTAGGCTCTCTTTTTGTTACATTGGTCTATATATCTGTCTTTAGGTTAGTACTGTACTATTTTGATTATTCTGGTTTTGTAATAAATTTTGAAATTGGGAAATGGGAGACCTCCAACTTTGTTCTTTTTGAAGACTGGCTATTTGGGGGTCCTTGAGATTCCATATGGATTTTCTTTTTTATTTTTTTCTTTATTTTGTTTTATTTTATTATAAAATATGTTCATTATAAAGTATGTTCAGTTATGTTCATTTTATATTATTTCATTTTATTCTGAGTAGAGAAACACAGGGTTTGAACTCATGACCCTGAGATCAAGACCTGAGCTTGAGATCTAAAGTCGGATGCTTAACTGACTGCGCCACCCAGGTGCCCCTCCATATGAATTTTTTCTTTTCTTTTTTTTTTTAAGATTTATTTATTTTTTTTGGAGAGAGAGACTATGGGGGTAGAGGCAGAGGGAGAGAGAGTATTTCAAGCAGACTCCTTGCCGAGTGGGGAGCCTGATAGGGAGCTTACTGTCATGAACCTGAGACTACGACCCAAGCTGAAATCAAGAGTCAGACACTCAACTGACTGAGCCACCCAGACGCCCCCCTCCATATGGATTTCATTGATGGATTTTTTTTATTTCTTCAAGAAACTTAATTGGGATTTTGATAGGGCTTGCATTGAGTCTGTAGATCACTTGCATAGTATTGACAACAATAGTTAGGCTTTCAAAACTTTAATACAGGGTATCTTCCCATTTACTGATGTCATCTTTAATTTCTTTCGTTTTATAGTTTTTTAAAAAAAAGATTTTATTTATTTGTTTGAGAGAGAAAGCATGTGACAGAGATAGTGAAAGAGAGCATAGGTGGGGAGGAGCAGGAGAGGCACGCTCCCCACTGAGCAGGGATCCTGACACGGTGCTGGATCCCAGGACCCTGGGATCACAACCTGAGCCAAAGGTGGATGTTTAACTATCTGAGCCACGCAGGTGCCCCGTTCTGTGTAGTTTTCAGTGTACAAGTCTTTTTGCCTCCTTACTTTATTCCTGAGTATTCTGTCCTTTTTTTTTTTTTTTAAGATTTTATTTATTTGACAGAGAGAGATCACAAGTAGGCAGAGAGGCAGGCAGAGGGAGAAGGGGAAGCAGGCTCCCCACCAAGCAGAGAGCCCAATGCGGGGCTCAATCCCAGGACCCTGGGATCATGACCTGAGCTGAAGGCAGAGGCTTTAACCCACTGAGCCACCCAGGTGCCCTCTGTTCTTTTTTTGATGCTATTGTAAATGCAATTGTTTTCTTAATTTCTTTTTCAAATTGTTCATTGTTAATGTATAAAAACTGATTTTGGGGTGTTGATTTTGTATTTTGCAACTTCCCTGAATTCATCTATTAGTTCTAACAGGTTTTGGGGAATCTTTAGGGTTTTCTATGTATAAGATCATGTCATATGTAAGTAACCATCATTTTACCCCTTCCTATCCGATTTGAATGCCTTTTATTTCTTTTTCTTGCTTATTTTCTCTGGCTGAAACTTCCAATAAGAATTTCCAGTGCTATGTTGAATTTAAGTGGCAAAAGTGGGCATCCTTGTCTTGTTCCTGGTCTCAGAGTTTTGAAAAGCTGTCAGTCACCATTGAGTAAGATGTTCATTATGGGTTTTTCATGTATGGTCTTTTTTATTTTGAGATAGTTTTCTTCTTTTCCTAGTTTGTTGAGTGTCTTTGTCATGAAAGGGTGTTATATTTTGTCATATACTTTTTCTGCATCAATCGAGATGTTTGTCTTTTTTTCCCCTTCATTCTTTTAACGTGTGGTATATTACATTTTTAAATTACGTTGAACCACCCTTGCATTCCATGAATAAATCTCATTTGGTCATGGTGTATAATCCTTTAATGTACTGTTGAATTTGGTTTGCTAGCATGTTGTTGAGGGTTTTTTCCATCAATATTTAAATTGGTCTCTAGTTTTCTTATAATAGCTTTGGCTTTGGTATCAGAGTAGTACTGGTTTCATAGAATAAATTAGGAAGCATTCTCTCCTCCTCTTCAGTTTTTTTGGAAGAGTTTGAGAAAAATTGGCCTTTAAATGTTTGGTAGAAAACACTGGTAAAGCCATCTGTTCCTGGGCTTTTCTTTCTTTCTTTCTTTCTTTTTTTTTTAAGATTTTTATTTATTTATTTGACAGAGAGAGAGAGATCACAAGTAGGCAGAGAGGCAGGCAGAGAGAGGGGGGGAAGCAAGCTCCCTGCTGAGCAGAGAGCCCGATGCGGGGCTCGATCCCAGGACCCTGAGATCATGACCTGAGCCAAAGGCAGAGGCTTTAACTCACTGAGCCACCCAGGCATCCCTCCTGGGCTTTTCTTTATTGGGAGGTTTTGATTCAGTATTTTTATTAGTTATAGCAATATAGCCTATTTAGTTTTTCTAAATAGGCTTCTTCTATTTTCTAAATAGAATATTTCTAAATAGGTTTCTTCTCAAATTCAGTCTTGGTACATTGTATGTTTCTGGTAGTTTGTCTATTTCATCTAGAGTATCCAATTGGTTGGTATACTGTAGTTTATACTATTTCTTACAATCTTTTTTTAAATTCTGTAAAATTGATAGTAAGTCCCCACTTTCATTTCTTTTTTCTTAGTTAAGATAAGCTAAAGGTTTGGCGATTTTTTTTAATCTTTTCAAAGAATCAAATCTTTGTTTTTCTATTCTCTATTTTACTTATCTTTGCTTCGATTTTTACTATTTTTGTTCTTGTGCTAGCTTTGAGTTTAGTTTGTTCTTTTTCTTCTTAAGGTGTAAAGTTAGGTTGTTGATCTGAGATATTTCTTTTTTTAACATAAATGTGTATGGCTATGAATTTCCCTCTAAATGCTGTTTTTGCTGCATCCCATAAACTTTGGTATATTGTGTTTCCGTTTTCATTGATGTTAAGATATTTTCAGTTTCCCTTCTTGTCGTATTGTTTGTTTTAAGACTGTGTTACTTCTGGGGTACCTGGCTGGCTCAGTCGGAAAAGCATGTGACTCTGGATCTGACTTGTGAGTTCAAGCCCCACATTAGGTGTAGAGATTACTTTTTTTAAAAAAATCTAAAGTAGGGTCGCCAGGGTGGCTCATTTGGTTAAGCGGCTGCCTTTGGCTCAGGTCATGATCCCAGGGGCCGGAGCAGGGCCCAGCAATTCCTTCCAAGATGGGAAAGTGTCCTGCAGATAAACCAGGGCGTGTAGGTTCCTGGCTTGGAAAGACGGGGTTTGAAATAGACAACAGCCCTTAAAACTGCTTGGGGTAGGTTGCATTAAGAGTAAGGGAGGGTTAGGGATTCCCAGGTGGCTCAGTAGGTTAAGCGGCTGCCTTCGGTTCAGATCATGATCCCAGAGTTCTGGGATCAAGTCTCATATCGGCCTCCCTGCTCAGCAGGAAGTTTGCTTCTCCCTCTGCCACTCCCCTGCTTGTGTTCCCTTTCTCACTCTCTCTCTGTCAAATAAATAAATAAAATCTTTAAAAAAAAAATCTAAAGTAAAAAAGATGCTCGAAAATAAATCTTTGCATCCCTACCCCCACGTTTAACAGTCCAGAAGGAAATGGGCTTCTTGTTTTGTTTTGACTTTTGGTTCTGCCCTTCCTTTTTGAGACCTTTATTTTATTTTAATTTTTTTTAAGTTAGATTTTATGTAGGCCTCTTCCACTCACCTCTTCTACTCACCTGCTTTCAGATCGGGCAAAACTTCTTCTATTTTCAGTCCTAAAGTTGTCTCTCTCTTCTTTCCATTGAATACTTTTTGGCTCTTTTGGTGTTCCTCTGCCCTTACATCCATTAGATACCCTGTTGTTTTCCTCTGCTTCTCCTTTTACTGAAGCTGAAACTACACGTCTTACAGGTGTCACTGGTTTTTCCCCAACCACTTATATTTTGGGGTTCTTAGACATAACTAGATAATACCTGGTTTTGTTTAAATGCCCATAGTGGTTAAGTTTTGCTCTTTAACTGCTGTGTTTTTATGAGGGCATTTATGGAGATCCCAAGGTTTCATAAAATCTTTTTGCTATTATTTTTTTTAAATAACAGTTCGAGGGGTGTCTGGCTGGCTCAGTTAGTAGAACATGCGACTCGTGATCTCAGGGTCATGAGTTCAAGCCCTACATTGGGTATAGAGCTTACTTTAAAAAAAAAAAAAAAAAAACTAGGTTATAAAATACCAATTTGTGCAAAATACATTTTGATGGCATATTAAACTACAGGTGTGCTTGAGTTACTAGTTAGATACTAAAGAGCTAAAAACTAATGTGGCTGGAAAATTTTTTTGTGTGACATAATGTTTTATGCTTATTTTCCACCATCTTATTTGATTGAAAGCTAAGTTTTATGTTAATAAACCTCTAATGAACTTCAGGGTTTTTATTTTCAGTTTACTCTGGGAACTTGTACAGGCCATTTATTCTACCTGTTTCTCTTTATTGACTGCTGTTTATCTTTGGAAAGATCTTGAAGAATCATTTTGTATTACTTGTGAAGTGCTCTAGCTTCATAAGAAATTGACTAGGTAAATCTTTGTGATCTCCTTCTACAATTGCTTCTGCTCCTGAATTGAGATTGAAAATTTTTTTTCAGCTCATTATTGCCAACCTATTTTAGCTTTCTCCCAAGAAGAGGCGGTTTGGTAGAATTGGATTAAAATTAATCAGTTTTAATTAGTTGCCTACTGTGTACTGCACAACTTTGTTCCCAAAGTTATCTTTGAAAGTAAAACTCTTTGATAACTGTGACTAGCTGTTAGAGACCAAATGCTATGCTTTCATTCCATTATTATATTTCCACAGATACATTTATTTTCTCCTGTGAAAATGATTTTAGTATTATGTATATAGCACTTTGCCAAACAAATACATTAGAAAATGATAGAAGTATGTGAAGCATTCCTTTGGAGTGAGATGGTTTTTCTGCTAAAAGGAGCTAAAGATTGAAATGTAGGCCTACTGAGACCTATTTATAGATATATTAAAATGGTTCTCAGATTCAATTCTCAAAGTGAACAAAAGCTTATTTATTTTAAGTGGAAAAGAAATAGTCAACCTACAGATAGGGTTGGAAGTTACGCAGTGACATTTTAGTTTTAGTAGGAGCTTTTGGGACTTTTTTCTTCATACTTTCCCCACTACACAATTAATGATTCTAATCACCAAGATTAGATCTATCGATCTGATTAATAACTCTCATGCCTTCCTAGAATGAGTCAGAAGGATTTAGGTAATACTTTTGTTGAACAGGGCCTTTAGATATATAGTTTGAGCAATTGACTAAATTAGTGGGTAATTTAGCTTGTCACGTTTTTATTATGCTTTGGTCTACATGTGTCTTTATATATGTTGAGGTGTAACATTAAAATTCTTAGTACAATAGTCTTTAAGACATTTTTGTCTGGTCTTCTTTCAGGTTCATGCATGGGAGATTTCAGACCAATTGTTACAGATCCGACAGGATGTGGAATCATGCTACTTTGCTGCACAGACCATGAAAATGAAGATTCAGACCTCATTTTATGAGCTCCCCACGGACTCTCATGCCTCTTTACGGGACTCATTACTAACTCATATCCAGAACTTGAAAGACTTGTCACCTGTCATTGTAACGCAGGTAAATCCTGTGTTTCTCATCAGGGAAATTTATAAGGCCATTTGGATTTATCAAATTAATTTTGATTGACATTGCTAGGTCATGTGAAGTAATGTTAACAACTTTATTATGAACTTATTGCTATATTCTTAAGTGGATAGAAAGTGAAAATCTTCTGTGTTAATATTAGAGTTTATTTGATTTCAAACCAATTTGAATACCAGAAGTCGAGGGGATGAGTATAGGTTTTCACAGGCAGGCATATGTGGGGCCCTCCCACCCTATAAAAATTGCAGATGGTAAAATACTGTATACTGTACTGTTCTGGGTCAGATGTCTGCCTACTTGCCTTTAAAAAAATCGTGTCTGGACCAACTGGCTAGTAAAAGTCCCAAGAATGAAATAGTGCAGCGTCTGGCCCTTCCCCCTTAGACTGATAAATACATTAGAAAGGAAAACTGGAAGCTCCAGTGAAAACATACTCACGTGTGTTCTCTGCCTGGCATAGACGTGCCCTTGAAGAGGAAGGAGGCTTTTGTATAAGGCTTCAAGATGAGAAATGAAAAGAGAAGGGAGATGGCATGCCATTACTTGAGGAGTGAATCAAAGGGCTGACTTTGTCAGTAGCTTTGGCCTTTTGGCAAAATATAATTTATCTGTCCATGAAGTTCTGTGGTATTGCCAAATAAAAGTAAGTATTGATATATTCTGAGGAAAATCTATAGTCTGTTCTTTCTGATTTCTTTTTGTTGTTTTTTGGTTTTTGTTTTTCATTTTTAGAGGTTAACTTTTAAATCCTAGCAATTTGTAGCTAGCCCAGAAGAGTTTACATAATATATGTAGTTGTGGAGGTGAGGAAGGTAGGGCGGGTGTCAGTCTTTGTTGTCAGATTGGATAAAGTTTAGTTTCTTTGCTTTCCAGTTAATATTGATGGTAACCCTATTTCTGTTCATGTGTTCTATTCATTTATTTACTCTCTCTTCTTATTCAGCTGGCTTTAGCAATAGCAGACCTTGCCCTACAGATGCCTTCCTGGAAAGGGTGTGTGCAAACATTGGTGGAAAAGTAAGTAACTTGTATTAATTTATTTTAGCATTTGGAATTACTGTTAGACTACAAAGAGAAATTTGTTAGTATTAGCTAGATATTTGGAATATTTCTCCAAACTCTTAACAAAGAATTATCTATTATTAACTTTTGTTAGATAAAAAGAAAATCATTTAAAATTTACATATTATAGAAGTGTGTTGTGTGGAACATAAAAGGCCCTCATAATTTATACACACATGTTCTTTGAATTAACTGCAGCAGTCTTTCATTGTCTTGTGGATCACTCCCACTAACTGACATGTCAGCTGTTCTATAAAAACATTGTCAGAATGTTTAAGATTATATTAAATTAGAAGTCATTATGAGTAAAAGTGCTTATTAATTGGGGTTTGTTTCATATCTCTCAAAGGGACAATATGATTTTTAGATACACGGAGCTTGCTACTTTGAATAAAAGCATTTCCTCATGGTCTTGGCCAGATAATCTTGATATTTGCTTGCACTTTGGCATTTGGTTAGGATATTATTTTTGAACAAAGTGGATGTTCTTTTTACCTCCAACTACAATGTGTTATTAAAGCCTTTATATGGATAGTTTTTTTTTTAAGAAAATTTTTTCTTTTTTTTTTTTTAAAGATTTTATTTATTTATTTGACACAGAGAGAGAGAGATACAAGTAGGCAGAGAGGCAGGCATCGAGAGAAGAAGAAGCAGGCTCCCTGCTGAGCAGAGAGCCCTATGTGGGGCTTGATCCCAGGACCCTGAGATCATGACCTGAGCCGAAAGCAGAGGCTTAACCCACTGAGCCACCCAGCCGCCCCAAGAAAATTTTCATTAAGAAAATTAACACATGTTCCGGGGCACCTGGGCGGCTCAGTGGGTTAAAGCCTCTGCCTTCAGCTCGGGTCGTGATCTCAGGGTCCTGGGATTGAGCCCCGCATCGGGCTCTCTGCTAAGCGGGGAGCCTGCTTCCCCCTCTCTCTCTGCCTACTTATGATCTCTCTCTCTCTGTCAAATAAATAAATAAAATCTTAAAAAAAAAAAATTAACATATGTTCCTTGAAAAAATTCTGATAGTGTGGAAACTTTCAAAGTAAAAGCTTTTCTCTCTCCCTATTTCTGTATTTCGTAAGTAACCACTACTAATGGTTAACTATGTAGCCCTCCAGACTTTAAGCATTTTAAAATAAATAAGTGCATATATATTTTAATATACCTATGTATTTGTTCACTCATGTAATATATTTCATACACTTTTTTTAAAAGATCTTATTTATTTATTTGACAGAGAGAGATCACAAGTAGGCAGAGAGGCAGGCAGAGGGAGAGGGGGAAGCAGGCTCCCTGCCAAGCAGAGAGCCCGATGCGGGGCTCCATCCCAGGACCCTGAGATCATGACCTGAGTCGAAAGCAGAGGCTTAACCACTGAGCCACCCAGGCACCCCCACTTTTTTTACTTAGTACGTTGTGGACATCTTTTCATGTTAGGACATAGATGCTTCATTCACTATAATGGCTATGTATATTCCATTGTATAACTGTTTGTAACCTTTTTTATCCTAATTATGGAAGATCTTTATATTTTCCCAGTATTTTTGAAACTATAAAAAAGTATTGCAGTGCATATTTTTGTATACTTTGCATGTGTATGGGAGATTTTTCTGAGAGAAATTTCTGGAAGTGGAGTTCCTGGGTATGAAACCCAGGAATTTCCAGGAAATTTCTGGAAGTGGAGTTCCTGGGGATGATGAAAGTTGAAATTTTGATTTCCAGATAACTTTCCAAAAAATTTTGGTTTTTTCCTCTACTTTAACAGTAGTGAGAGTGCTGCTTTTGTTGTTATAGGTTATTCTGAAGCCTGTTGTTACCTTATATGATTGTGTATTTTCTGACTCTAAATAACTTCAGTCTCTCCCCTTTCCTTTTTCAGATATAGCAATGATGTAACTTCTCTGCCTTTTCTGCTGGAGATCCTTACAGTGTTACCTGAAGAAGTACATAGTCGTTCCTTACGAATTGGGGCTAACCGGCGCACAGAAATTATAGAAGATTTGGCCTTCTACTCTAGTACAGTGGTGTCTCTATTGGTGAGTAAGTATGAAATACTAAGTTGCTCTATAGGGGCAGAAAGCCATGATGGTTATTTTCTAATTCAATTGCATTATTGTGAAATACAGATTTCTTTGCAAAAATTGGCAGTGATAATACTGTGACATTTGTAGAACACTTTACAATTAAATACTTTCAGATTCAGAAACCGTACTTTTTGAGCTTGTAAAGTAACACTGTGAGGGTGATGTTATTTCCGTTTTACAAATGAGATGTACAGGCTTTCGACTTATACAGCTGCTAATTCAGAATCTGAACTCAGGCTTTCTGATTACACATCCCTTGCTTTTCTACTACTTCATGCTATAAACTGTTGGCTCTTGACGAAGAACCATGCTAATGTATAAATTTACTTAAGGAAAGGATCCTCTCTTAAGGATCAGTTGAGATTTTGATAGGGAGGTGGATCAGGTTTTTAGTTGACCTTTGAGCAATATCACAATTATAGATTAGGTAATACTACACCATCTTTTTAAAAAGAGTTAAATGTGATTAGGTCCTTTTTGAGTAGGTAGACATTTTAATGCTTATAGACCAGTGATGGGTAAATTTATGGTCTATGAGCTAGTCACCTATTTCTGTAAAGAGTTTTACTGGAACATAGTTATGCCCATTCAGTTACATATTGTGTATGTCTGTAATTTTGAGTTGAAGTGGCAGAGTTGAATAATTTTCACAGAGACCACAAATAGTCTATAAAATTTAAAGTATTTACTCTTTGGCCATTTAAGGAAAATATTTGCTACTTCTTGAACTTGATGGTATTAAATTATCTAGCCCACATCTCATTTTTAGGTCTTTATAGTCCAGGTCAATTTTTTCAATAATGTGGTTATAGATTATTTTTCAGGGATTTGTTTCAGTACTTTTGCAACATCATAGAACTTTTTATTTGAAAAGACATTTTTTACTTAAAATTGTGTTCAGATTGGTGTTAGAAGTTCACTGGAAAATTATTCTTTTAAATGCATTTTTCAACTTACCATTTATTTTAAAGAAATAGTATTATTATTATTTTTTTAATTTTTTAAATTAACATATAATGTATAATTTGCTCCAGGGTACATGTCTGTGAATCATAAGAAATAGTATTATTGAGAACTAGAAAATACAGACAAATTATATTCAAACCATCTGGAGATCACACTGTTAATCTTGCAGTACATATCCTGTATGAACGTATGACAAATTTTTTGAAATACAAATGAGATTATACTTTACCTGTCCTCCTGCATTTTCTTTTTCAGTCATCCAGCTTCATCTTTCCATTTCAGTAAATTTTTATATCATCTAATAAATACCCAAATCATCTTCATTTCCCAGGTTCATCCGAAAATATCCTTAACAGCATTTTTCCAAATCAATATTCATTCTAGCACCATGCCTTGTATCAGTTTATTATGATTCCTAATCACAGCCCCTCTTTCACCTCTTTTCAAAATGACGCTGATTTGTTTGAGTTGAGATTGGACCAGTTATTTTATAGACTATCTTGCCTTTTGGATTTTCTGGTTGCCTTGTCTTTGTTTCATTTAGTTTGTTTTTCTGTTCTCTGTATTTCCTTCAATTGGAAGTTGTATATAAAACAGCTCTTCTCAGTAGGGATTCCTCTAGAGAATTAAGCCTTAATGCCCTAAGGCATCCGTTGTATGAACAGATTCTCTCCTATGCATGAATAATGGTACGAGTATACTATCTTTTTTTTTTTTTTAAGATTTTATTTATTTATTTGACAGAAAGAGAGAGATAACAAGTAGGCAGAGAGGCAGGCAGAGAGAGAGGGGGAAGCAGGCTTCCCGCTGAGCAGAGAGCCCGATCCTAGGACCCTGAGATCATGACCTGAGCCGAAGGCAGAGGCTTTAACCCACTGAGCCACCCACGTGCCCCCGAGTATACTATCCTTAGGATAATGGAGAAAACAGTCACCCAAATCATTTTCTGTAAGACTTAATTCTTTCTGGTTGAGAAAGAAAGGCTTGATGATTGATTTTAAAAGGTTAAAGATTTTAAATTATTTATTTATTTATTTTTAAGGGCGGCGGGGGGGGGGGGATACGGAGAGGGAGAGAGAGACTCTTAAAATAGGCTCCATGCCCAGCGCAGAACCTGACATTAGGCTTGATCTTACAACCCTGAAATTATGACCTGAGCCAAAATCAAGAGTCAGACACTTAATCAACTGAACCACCCAGATACCCCAAAAGGTTAAACGTTTTTGACTGGAATACATCATAGATACTTCATGTGGCATCCTATCAAAAGAGAAATACTTTTGAGTGACCTTCCATTAGTGATGTTAGGGTTAACTAGATTAGGATGATGACAGTCTGATTCTTCCATTTATAAAGTTTGTTTCCCTCCTTGTAATGCAATTTGTATGATGGTAGTTCCTAGAATAAAATTGTTCAATTCCATATCAACCTTTACCTAAGGATTGTAAATTCTAGTTGGTAATCATTGTCTTAATAATTTCATTGTGGTTTGCAAAATAATATTTTAATAATTTTGTCATTCTTTCTGTGTATATATTAGTTTGCATTCTTGTGAGTATTCTGGCATTCTTCTACTAGAAAGGCACTATAAATCTTCTTAAGTTCTTTTTTTTTTAAAGATTTTATTTATTTATTTGACAGAGAGAGATCACAAGTAGGCAGAGGGGCAGGCAGAGAGAGAGGAGGAAGCAGGCTCCCTGCCGAGCAGAGAGCCCGATGCGGGGCTCGATCCCAGGACACTGAGATCATGACCTGAGCCGAAGGCAGAGGCTTTAACCCACTGAGCCACCCAGACGCCCCCCCCTTAAGTTCTTTTTTAACTTACTGTTTGCAAAATAAGGTTTTGTTTTAAACGTGCCTCAAGTGTCACTTTTTATGACATCTCTTCATGGAGTGTTATGACTCATGGATTTTCATTGATTCAGGGTCTCAACTAAAATCATTCTTTTGGTGCTTAAAATATTATCACTTTGAAAAAAAAAAAAAAATCATCACTTTGGCCACTGGAGCATTTCTCTCCTTCCTAACACAAAAAGATGACTAATACCTTGTTACCTCCTTGCCCCAGATCTAGAATCCTTGGTTCCTTTTAGTATCAGTCTGGGTAGAAGAGAGAAACCACATAGTAGTATGTGGGAGTGTTTAATATAAAGAATGATTAATTCTAACAGGAGGTTATAGTGATGAGGGATTGTCTAGTAAGAAGTAAAGAGATCTCTAAAGAATGTAGGCATAAAACAGAAACAAGGAGCAGAAATTAACCCCAAGGCTGAGATAGAGTTTCCAAGGAAGGAGGAGGTCACCCCCTCCCAGGGCTGAGATCCAGACCCTGTTGGAGAAGGCACAGTATTGTGGAGAAGTCATTTTTGGCACTCTGTGCTGCTGAAAACCAGTCTTTTTGAACTTGCTGGAAATCTGCCTTCTAGGAAGCCCAAGAAAGCTTTTGAGGGAAGATGTCTCTCTGCCACAAAACCACCTCGGTGTGGGAGTACCAGAGGAAGCTGCTGGCCACTATGTACTGCAGACACTGGAGAAACTGAGCACGCTGAATCTAGTGCTGGAGAAGTTGTACATTCTTTAGGAGCCAGAAACACTTTGCTATAAATCCATTGGAGAGGGTGGGGGAAATGCTGGGGAAACTGGTGGCCAGTACACTGCAAGAGGCAGGCACCAGAGGAAATAGGAATCTGGATAGGGGGCTGGAGGAGCTGCACATTCTGTAGAAGGCTACCAAGTGAGCACACTAACACTGGGAAGAGAACCTTTTCCTCTCGTTTCTCTCTAGTGGCCTTCTGACAAAAAGTGCTACCTGGCACAGGAAAAAATACTTAAAGGGCCCAGGCCCATTTTTACAGAGTAGTCTAAAAGGGTGAATTTGGTGCTGAGAGGCAATGCATCTATAACCAGCCATAGTCTTCCTGTTTGACTAACTTAGCTTCCTGTTTGGTTAACTCTTTTACGTACATTTAAACTGGTGTGGGGGGCGCCTGGGTGGATCAGTTGGTTAAGCATCTGCCTTCAGCTCAGTTCATGATCTCTGGGTCCTGGGATGGAGGCCTGCATTGGGCTCCTTGCTCAGTAGGGAGTCCTCTCTCTCCCTCTGCCCCCCTCCCTCGCTTGTGTGCACTTGTGCATGTGCGCGCGCACGCGCTCTCTCTCTCTCTCTCTCTCGTGCTCTCTCTCAAATAAATAAAAATCTTAAAAAAAAAAACTCATGTGCAATGGCATAATAAACAAAGAGGAAATATGCAAAGCTACTACAGCCCTCATTTATGTATTTGTCACAAGAGTTCTGTAATTGATATGTATGGTTTTCTTGCACAACTCATTTCATCTTTCCCCTGCTGCTATAGACTGAATAGTCGTGTCTCCCCTCTCCCCCCACCAAAATGTATATGTTGCTATAGAGTGAATATTTGTGTGTGTGCCCCCCCAATTTATATATTTATATGTTGAAACCTAGTGTCTGATATGGTAGTATTAGGAGGTGGGGCTTTTGGAAGGTGATTAGGTCATGAGTATGGGACTCTCATGAATGGGATTAGTGCCCTTATAAAAGAGACCCCAGAAAGCTCCCTTCCTTTTTATGCCATGTGTAAACATAGAGGAAAGATCCTTGATTATGAAACAAGAAGCCAGTCCTCAGCAGACACTGGATCTGGGGGGTACCTTGATCTTGAACTTCTCAGCCTCTAAATCCGAAAAATAAATTTCTGTTGTTTATAAGCCACCCATCCTATCATATTCTGTTATAGCAGCCTGAATGGACTAAGACATCTGCCTTGGTCAGAACCTTAGCTGGTTGGGATTCTTTACTCTTTGAAGTGACCCAAACCTTCATTTCCAAAGAGTATGGGCCTTCAATAATCCTGCCTTTTTTGGTTGTTGCTTCTGTAGTTTTCCATTAACCTTTACTGTTGAGCATGGAAGTACTAAGAAGCTCTCTACAAAATTCTCTGGATTCCAGACTGAGAACTCCTTGCTTCGATTGTGTAGGAGGAACTCAGTTTTTCCTTGGTTATCGGGATCAGTCACGCCCATCCTACAGATTAACACCCTCCTCCCTTTATTCCTATTGGCTCAGTAGCATTAAAAAGCCCAAATTGTCCAGGTAGTTGACTTATCGTCCAATTCACTGGAATCATATTTGTATTTCCTGGTAGAAGCATTCCTTCCTTGGGGACCAAAATCTCCCAACAGAGGTAAAAGTTGCTCATTACTGTACTTCCCTTACTCTGATAAGAGTTCCTTGATTAGATAGGATGCCATGATGGTTGGATATGGCATTCTGTGAGCCTACAATTGATACTGTGCTGACAGAAGCACTGCAAGTAGGGAAGGCAAATCCATTTCCAGCATATAAGTCTCTTTCTTCCTGTGAGTCTTGTCCTTCCAGACAAATCTCTGCTTCCTTTGTGATAGAAGTTCAATGTAATCAGTCAACCTGGAAGATGGTGCTATTTTAGGGACTCAGTATTGGTCTCTGCTATTGGCAGATTTGACACTCATCAGTAGTTTTTAACTTACTTAGTGGAAGTCCATATTAATCCTGTTGTAGCTGCTATCCCAGCTACTATGGCCACTTTGTTTATGAGCCTCTTGAGCAAGGTGGTTGGGGAAAGAGGCTGACATTATAGTTTCTTATTTTGTCCATCTGTCATTGAAAGATTCCTCTGTAGTGGATGTCTTTTGGTGGGTATTCACACAGGACAGAAATTTCTCCACAGTCTGTGCCTATTTATATACCATTCATATATACTTCTGCCTCAGAATTCCTTGTCACCAAACTTTTAATCATGCTTCTTCCAAATCTCTGGTCATCCAAATCATTGAAAGTTGTCCATGAATAAGTATAGATCCATATTTTTGGTCATCTCTCTCTCCATAGGTGGTGGACAACCAATTATATTGCTTGAAGTTCTGCCCATTAGGATTTTCCTTCAACCACTGTCCTTTCACTACAACCAGTCTTTCACTCTCCTTCACTGCCCTTATGGGTCTGTAATTCTGCAGCTGTCCACCTTCAGGTGGTACCAGCATGTTGTGCCCATCATTCTGTGATCTGGACTTGAGTTTTCTGCTTTAGTTATCTAGGTTGTAAGGAACATCCAGGAAGCAGGAGGTAATAGGCATGGATTGAGGGAGATGAATCAGTGCAGGAAGAGTTCTTGTCGGAGGAATCTGACCTACCTGCTCACGCAGCTTTCTTATACCTTTTTGAACTCAGATTCTTGTATTCCATTTCTGTTTGATGATAGGTTGCTGTTACGCATGCCCATGTTTAGGTAGTTCAGACAATACTCAGTTCGTGTTGAGAAGCTTAGGCCATGTGATCACCTGATGTCCTATGGATAGATGTTCAGTTTCTACTAAGGTTCAGTAGCAAGCCAGAAGCTGTTTCTCAAAATAATTACCTGCAGAAGAAGGTATAGATTTGCTCCCAAGTCCTAGATATTTGTACTCTGATTTTCCTGGGTACTTCCCAGAGGCACCGTGTACTCATTAAATCCAGAATCTCTAGGAAGTACACTCATATCAATGAGATTGGCTCAAGTTAGTGGTATATTCCAGTCTCCCATGGTCTGATACCCTTAGAATCATTCCGTTATGTTCCCCAGGTTTCTTCAAATATATGTGAGCAAAGTTACACAGTTTTCTTGATAAGTTATTTCCTCTTGTATATACCTGTCCATTCTCTCACCCCCCACCCCAGAAGATTTGGCCATAGTTGTGGGTGGCACGGGAAATGGTTGTGCTAAGTCTTTTAGAGATTGGGCATCCCCATGAAGGCACCTGTCTCAGATGAGGTTATTACAGGGCTTTCAAACTGAAGAAGCCTATTCTTCTCAGACACTGGAAGGCACACTACATCTCCTCGTAAGGGAGACTCAGTAATTTGGGAGTTCAAGATTATCTGTTCCATTAGGGTCCAGACACCAAATGTCTCTTTTTCAAGTTTCAGAATTCCATGTTTTACAGTTTCTTAACTTTCACATGAGAAATTTGGTGAGATTGTGAATTCAGCTGTTTATCATTCAGCAAGCCACACAAATTATGTGTATGAATATCAGCCCTGGAGCTACACAAAATAAGAGCCTCATTTAGAGTGTTTGTGGAAGCTTTGGTTCTCAGACCATGACTTGAATTGAGTTAAGGGACCTGAGCTTGTTATTTTCTTTTTGTAAGGACTCAAGTGAAGCCAAAAAAATCCAGTCAACACTGCAGTCCTCATAGGCATTGTTACTGGCACAGTGGTCACGTGCAGCAGCCACTTGGACTCCCAAGGCATATGCTTGACTTAACACTTCCTCATAATTGACAACAGGCAATAGCTTGATTTGTTGTAATGAAATCTGAAAAATTTGTCCCAGTGGTACTTAATAAGGTCTATAATTCTGTCATGTAGCTTGTCATGTTATAGAACCGAGAAAATGACATAGTCCAGAATTGCCAGGAAAAAGAGGCTGACTATAACACCAGATACGAAAGACCTCTTAAACCTTTTTCGTTGTTTCTCCCACATTCCTCTTACTCATCCTATGCCGTCCCATTTTGTCAGTATTATACTTTTGTCATCTATTGGAATGGAGCCATTCCTAAACAATTGTGTTGAACTTTTAAAAGTTTTAAATATTCTTCTTCTTGCCCTTATAGTTGAACTGAGCCTGTCCTCTGATATATTTTTCTCCCTTCATTTATTCTTCATTTTGTTCATCCAAGATCTATTCATTTTTTTTTTCCCCCAAGATCTATTCTTATTTACCTCTGCTGTATTTTTACTGGTGAATTCTTTTGGCATTTATGTTTCAGCTTTGAGGCCTTGCTTTAAGACACAGAGTTCTTTTTTTTTGTTGTTGTTTTTTTAATATTTTATTTATTTATTTGACAGAGAGAGATCACAAGTAGGCAGAGAGGCAGGCAGAGAGAGGGTGGGGGAAGCAGGCTCCCTGCTGAGCAGAGAGCCTGATGCAGGGCTCGATCCCAGGACGCTGGGATCATGACCTGAGCTGAAGGCAGAGGCTTTAACCCACTGAGCCACCCAGGGCCCCCTAAGAGACAGAGTTCTTAACAATATAGTTCTTAAAGAGGAACTCAAGGTAACTTTTTCTTAGTTCTGGAGCTTTATGGTGTGCGTTTGATTTAATTAACAGAATTTTTTTCTCTTCAAAGCAACTATATTTAGATGTAGGCTTTTTCCAAAATTCTGTTCTTAAGTTTGAGTCAGAAGTTAGAATGTACAGTCAGGTCCTTCCATTTGTAAACATCATGTCTTAGTAAATTGAAATGTCATTCAGGAAGTATAAAGGCCAAACAATTGTGTAATTTTACATCCAGAGCTTCAAAGATTCAAGTATGTGTGTGGTTGCCATGAACGTACTTGAAGCATTCTTGTTTTTCTTTTTTCATTTCAATTTGGTTCAGTACAATTCAAACTAATAGAGAAGAATGTAATCATAATTGCCTGATACAGCAAATATAGGAGGAGCATGGCTACCTAGAAGTAAAAGAGTCAACATTTAGATCACTATGGGATTCTGTAATCCCATGCCTCCACCACAGGCCTCCCAAATCCCATGGCAATTATGATGTTTCTGACCCATTGCTTATAGAAGTTATTCTCAAACATTTTTTTAAATCCAGAAAAGGTTTCGTTACACTTTACTTTGGAAAAAATATACATCACAAAAACAATTTGCAAAGAGAAACAGTGGTGAGTTTTAGTCTGACTTCATTTTATCTCTTTTATCAACCTACCATATTTATAGTTTAATAGTGTCACTTTCTGTGGAATGGTATATTTGCTGGAGTATTTAAGTCCAGAAGCTGAAACATCAGCTTTTCATATGGGGATATATAATAGTAGAACTATCTTGTTTTTATTCTATAAAATCAACTGTGTAGGTGAGTATTACTTTAAGATAATTCTTTGATGAGATTACATTAATGCAGAAGAGGGATTTAAGAAACCATTATTTCTGAAACAGAACTATCTTTGGGCAGGTCTGCAAACTCTGTGTACCTCAGCTTCCCAGTTAAGAAAGTAGAGATAGTAAATGATTAAGAATATTGAGAGCACCATCTGGTACTTACAAAGCACTTTTGGGATGCCTGGGTGGCTCAGTCAGTTGAGTGTCTGCCTTCAGCTTGGGTCATGATCCCACGCTCCTGGGATCGAGTCCCACGTCGGGCTCCTTGCTTAGTGGGGAGCCTGCTTCTCCCTCTTCTACTTGCTCTGCCTGTTCTGCCTGCAGCTGTCCGTGCTTCTGCTCTCTCTCTGACAAATAAATAAATAAAATCTTAAAAAAAAAAAAAAAGGCACTTTGTTAGCTGTTGGTATTCTTTTCCTTCTCATTATACCTGAGAGGTGATTGTAATAATGGGTTAAATATAAAGTTTGGCATTATTTTAACTTTTTTTTTCCCTTCTTTTCAGATGACCTGTGTAGAAAAAGCAGGAACAGATGAGAAAATGCTTATGAAGGTCTTTCGCTGTTTAGGAAGTTGGTTTAACCTAGGAGTTTTGGACAGTAACTTCATGGCTAACAATAAGTTACTAGCACTCCTTTTTGAGGTTTTGGTAAGTAATGGCTTTGCTTATGAAAGTATTTTTACCACGTAGTCACAGTAGTAACTAACCTTCTGGGACATAGCAGTGTTTTCAGATTTCTGTACAGTGATTGGAAGGTGTGTAATAAGAAAGCAGCAGTGTCTCTTCCTTATTACCAAGTACCAAATGAAGGTATTAGTATTAATACTCAGAATAGAATGTAATTAAGTTTAATAAGAAAGCAGTTTTACATGTAGATCAATGATTTACATATTAAACAACAAGTACGGAACCATTGGGTTTTTTTTTTCTTATTTTAAAAATACAATAATGGTCATTGGGTCTTTGAGACAGTTACAGATCAGAATATTATCTTTGTAGTTGTGATGGTTTACTTAAGCATCAGAGTATGTACAGGTTGGATTTGAAGCTTTTGAGATTAATGGAATAAAAAGTAGTATCTTTTTATTTTTTTTTTTTTTAAAGATTTTATTTATTTATTTGACAGAGAGAGAGAGATCACAAGTAGGCAGAGAGGCAAGCAGAGAGAGGGGGGGAGCAGGCTCCTCGCTGAGCAGAGAGCCTGATGCGGGGCTCGATCCCAGGACCCTGAGATCATGACCTGAGCCGAAGGCAGAGGCTTAACCCACTGAGCCACCCAGGCGCCCCAAGTAGTATCTTTTTATATACTTGGGCATGTATCTTTTTATATACTTGGGCATGTTTTCCATAAACCTTGAAAATAATAGTATCTAGTAATACATTCTTTTGTCTTGGTAGATAGGAGTAAGTGAGTGCATAGAATAAGACTAGTTTTTAGAATAAGAAACATAGCAATGTCTCAAGCACATATTGATCAGGTCTTTGGAGATAGGAGTGACTGTGTCTCCTTTTCCTGGATGGTCTCCTTCCATGAAGTTGGATTAGTATGGAAGCTCTGTGTGTACTGGTATGTGCTGGTGCACTGTTATTTAGAAGATGGTAGCATGATAATGGGTTGATATCACTGTGAATTAAAGAAAAGGAAAGCACATTCTTCTAGGAGACATTTTGGTGTTTCATTGTTGTTAGTGTATTTATGCTGCATTCTTGCATCAGGAGCTAAGACTCAGGAAAGTTAGGATGCTGATAATTGTTTTGCTAGTCATTGTCTTTGTCTCATGTCTATGGTTCTCATCTCACTAAATTGTGTGAAGAGTAGTCAGTATAAATAAGTTAATATCCCACTTTTGTTTAAAAATTTATGAATATGAGGGGCCCCTTGGTGCTGCAGTCAGCTGAGCAGCCAGCTCTTGGTTTTAGCTCAGGTCGTGATCTCAGGGTCATGAGATTGAGCCCTGCTTTGGGCTCTGTGCTCTGTGGGGTATCTGCTTGAGATTCTCTCTCTCCCTCTCCCTCTGCCCCTCCTGCTCGCATGCGCACGCTCTCTCTCTCTCTCTCTAAAATAAATAAATCTTTTAAAAAATGTATGAGTATGATTGATTACATATGAAGGGAGGGCAGCTTAGAATACACATCAAGCTCAATACAGTGGTTACTTCTGGGAATTAAGATAAGGGTAAGGAACAAGCTAAATAGTGTGCCAGTATTATATTATCTTCTCCCCTGATCCAATGTCAGGATCCCTCTGCCACTTAACAGAAGAGTGGTTTTAGAGTCAGGGTCAAATATATTCTCATTCAGTAGTTCAAAAATCTTGCCATATTTTTAGTTTGCTTTATATTTGGACCACAGCTCTATTACAGATATATAGCCTTTTCGCCCATAGTTTTTTTTTTTTTTTTTTTTTTAAAGCTTTTACAAATGTAATGCTGGATATATATACAAAAGAATAAATTTGAACATTTATTTAACTTTTAAAACACAGTAATAATAATAAGTATTTCTGAATCCACCTCTCAACCTAAGAATAATCTAATGAATAATTTGCATCTATCCTGTGTTCTCCCAACCCTGCTTGTATAGCTCCTTCCCCACCCTGGAGATTCTAAATGTCCTTGTTTTTTATTATTCATAAAAGACTAATATGCCTTCACTAAATTTATCCATCCTCTCAACTGTACTCTTCTAAATAGAAACCCTAAAGGTCTCACTCTTTGAACTCTACTCTAATTTGTTCCAGTTGTTCTTTAGATCTACTTCCCAGCTGTCGTTCTGAAACTTCTCTTTACTATGCTTCTGGATTGGATTAACTGTTTTTTGAATGTCCTCAGATACCTTCCTCAGAAAGATATGTGGGAAGTAAACTTTGAGTTTTTGCATTCCTGAGAAATATTTATATTTTGCTTTTATTCTTAATTGGTGGTTTAACGAGGTATAGAGTTCTAGGTTCAATATTCTTTTCTTTCAAGATTTCCAAGGCCTTTCTCTTTTGTATATTGGCAGGCATCATTGCTAATGAGAATCTAAATAACCGATTTTACTCCTTTCAAAGTTACCTTCTCTCATTCCCAGAAGCTTTAAGAATCTCTTTTGAAAAAAAAAAAAAAAGAATCTCTTTTGAACCTTGCTATTCTGAAATATGATGATGATGTGTTAGGTAGGTGTGAGGATTTGAGACTTGTTGGACCTTTCATTTTATTTTATTTTTTATTTTCTTAAAGATTTTATTTATTTATTAGGGAGAGAGAGTGTGTGCCATTGAGGGGAGGAGCAGAGGGGGAGGGAGAGGGAAAGAATCCCAGGCAGACTCGGCGCTGGGTGTGGAACCCAGTGTGGGGCTCAGTCCCACCAGCCATGAGATCATGACCTGAGGTGAAACCAAGAGTCGGGTGCCTAACCAACTGAGCCACCCAGACATCCAGGACCCTTTCATTTTAAATAGTATTTGAATATCAAAAAAGGATGGAAAAGATTTTCACAGACTAAAACAGGGTAGGGAACACATGGCATTACATTTGGAGGGGCTGGTATGGAAAAAAAAACCACTATGGAATTTTAGAAGTCATGTGACTGTGAATAAAATACAAAAAGGCTGATTTGTGTGGCATATAGGGAAATAGGGAAGATTGATGACTATTATCTGGTTGAAGGCCATGCTGTAGGCTGTTATGCATTTAAAGTACGTGTTCAGAAACAGGCTGTAATTTCTTTGCTAGTACTTGGGTTACAGCTTAATGATCATACATCTTACTTCCCTGTTCCTGCCATTTCCCAGCAACAGGATAAGACCTCGTCCAACCTACACGAAGCTGCTTCAGATTGTGTGTGCTCAGCTCTCTATGCTATTGAGAATGTGGAGACTAACTTGCCATTAGCCATGCAACTTTTTCAAGGAGTCCTAACATTGGAGACTGCTTATCATATGGCTGTGGCACGTGAAGATTTAGACAAGTGAGTGATTATTTAAGCCAGTAGCCCTGGATCCCATCCTTCGTGCTTTTTTAATGACTCTGGGTAAATATAAACACCACATCCTAAAGATGCTCTGCTATTCTTAACTGAACCTGGAGTGCCAATTTAATGCAGGAGAGGTTGAAAGTAGTAATTTTTTCCGCTCATAAAGGATAAGGCTCCAAGAATTAGGGATGAACTTTGGAGTATCGAGTGTAATTTGATAAGGATTTTATCCATATGTTTTAGTAATTGAGAATTTGAACTGACTTAAGAGTCATTTGCTTATATGTTTAAAAATATATGGTAAGGAAAGGTGGCTGTTATGGAGATTCTGATACAGTGTAGCTAATAATCACTACATCTCCCTTAGGCTGAGGAGCCTTTTATTTATTTAATTAACTATGTCTGTGAGTATGTACATATACAGATTTCTGACTTGGTGCTCTCATTACTCTTTCATCTGCAGAGTTCTGAATTACTGCCGTATTTTCACTGAACTATGTGAAACTTTTCTTGAAAAAATTGTTTGTACTCCAGGCCAAGGTCTTGGCGACCTACGAACTCTGGAACTGCTGCTTATTTGTGCAGGACATCCTCAATATGAGGTAGTGGTTATATTATGCTAAACCCATTTTTCTCTAAGTTGTATTTTGCATATTACCTACATTCCATGTCATCTGTCTAGCTTTTTATTTGTGGGAAACTATAGTCTTATTTTTGATTAATGTGATGTGGTGGTTTCCTCTGTATTAGAGTTTTTTCTTTCTAAATTATATTTGGGTTTCTGCTTTGAGTCCTTTTCTATTTTCTTACCCAGTTACCTGGGCTGACTGCTATAGGCACCTCAGGGAACCCATTAGGAAGAAAGCTTCCTACCTTTTAACTGAGCCCCCTCTCTAGGTCCAGTTCTTTTTAGAACTTTGTAGCTAAAAACAAACAAAACCACATAAAATCTTAACTGTACAAGTCCTAATATCCAGAATTTTTTCTCCAAGTTGTGAGCGGGAATGAGAAAGGGATTGAAAAGATTTAAAAGTCTACTCCATTCCAAAATCTCTACAACACCCTGCCTCTTTGAAACGTTGGCTAGATTTTTTAAAATCTTGTTTATTCAAGAAGTTTTACCTCCTTTTAATAGTATAAGAAGTGAGGAACTCCCAAATTGGGTGTTGTTTTAAATAGGTCTCTTTTGGATCCTTGATGGGAATAGGGCCCATCTTAGGGAGGAGCACAGCCCTGTATCTCTTTTTCTCTTATTCAAATAATAAACACTCAAATAATGTTTATTTGTTTGACTTGATCTCATGAGGATATCTAGATTTGGATGAAACACAAAACATTTCTGGGAATAGCACTCCCAGTGTACACTATGTAATAATTGTCGCACTGTATAATAATTATCACTCCTTTAAATAGTGCCATAGGTAAGATAAGCTGTGGATAAAGTCCCAGACTTTTTTTTCTCTTTCAGTCCCACTCAGGAAAGTAGGTGAGTAAAAATGACACGAGGTTCAGGGATTTGCAGATGGTTTGTCAAGAGGTGGGGTATTTTTTCTTTTTCTTCCTTCTTTCTTCTTCTTCTTTTTTAAAGATTTTATTTATTTATTTGACAGAGAGAGAGATCACATGTAGACAGAGAGGCAGCAGAGGGAGAGGGGGAAGCAGGCTCCCCGCTGAGCAGAGAGCCCAGTGCAGGGTTCAATCCCAGGACCCTGAGATCATGACCTGAGCTGAAGGCAGAGGCTTAACCCACTGAGCCACCTAGGCGCCCCCTTTTTTTTTTTTTTTTTTAAGATTTTATTTATCTCAGAGCTTGAGTACAAGCATGGGGTGGGCGGAGGGGCAAAAGGAGAAGCTGACACTCCGCTGAGCAAGGAGTCCCATGTGGGGCTCTATCTCAGGACCCTGGGATCAGGACCTGAGCCGAAGGCAGATACTTAACTGACTCAGCCACCCAGGCATCCCTGTCAAGAGGTGTTTTAATCTCAAACATGAAATGATTTTAGATTTGAGAAAAAATATTTAAAAGAGACTTCCATGTCTATATCTGTTTCTCTAAATTCAGAATCCATTATGCTCCTGGAGAAGTTATCAGCTAAAGAGGGACTGTACACCCAGTTATCGTAAATGGAGTTTGGGGCCTATCAGGGGAAGATAGTTTGGTAGGATAGTAATAAGTCTGCTAGAGAACAGGTGGCTTCATGACTGGTTCTGCTCATATTATTTTAGATTATATCTTCTTTCCTATATGATTCTAGTAATAAAACTGTCTTCATATTCCATTCCTTTTTTGAATAAAAAATAAACTTTCTTTTCCTTTTCTCTCTTTTAATTTGACAGGTAGTAGAAATTTCCTTTAACTTTTGGTACCGACTCGGGGAGCATTTGTACAAAACTAATGATGAAGTTATTCATGGAATCTTCAAAGCTTACATTCAGAGGCTGCTTCATGCCTTGGCTCGACACTGCCAGCTAGAACCAGACCATGTAAGTTCCCTTCTCCACTTCTTCAGATCTTGATTTCCTACTCTTTTCAGTGCTAATTTGAAAATGAACTAAAAAGATAAGAAAATAAAGCTAATGGAATCTGCAGGTTTTCTGTCACTCTGTAGCATACACTAAAGAAATCAACACCAGCGTAATGAAGAGTGAGTAGAAGGCTTATATAGAAAGAAGTAAGTTCTGCTGAGCCAGTAATTCTGGAAATTTACCTTAAATAATTCTGCTGAAGAGAAAAAAATGACTATTTTAGGTATAAAGCATTATCTATAAAGTAAAAAAATGGTAAACTCATGTACAACAATATAAGAAGAGTTACATAACTGGATAGACCATTATGCAAAATAATGACTATTGAAATAGCAGTAATTGGTTTGCTAAATGAAAAAAATCAGAATGTAAAATTTTATACACTGTATTTTTAATGGTATAACATGTCGTTGGATTAAAACTAACACAAAAGTGAAGTAATTGTGTGAGGTGGTGAATTACATATGATTTCCCTCCCCATACACATACAGTACACATTTTTCTTTATATTTATACTGATTTTATAACTTATAAGAATACAGAGAAATAATCTCCTTGCTTAGAAGAATATATACTAGAAATATCATAAAATAGTCATTTGGAAAACTCTTTAACCTCCGTTCTTTGCTTAGTCTCTTAAATCTTAGAGCATTTATTTCATTCTTTTGGTTGGTTGGTTAGTTGGTTTAATTCCTCTCTTCCAACCCAGGACTTGAAGAGAGTTTTTTCTCATTGTTCACAATTAGATCTGACATGAAAACTATAACTGTCTTTGTTCTCTTCATTTTAGTGTTTACATTGTTGTGTCATGGTATTTTGATTCTTCAAAGAATCTTAGTGATGGTCTAGTGTAGTGGTTTTCAACCTTTATTTTTTTGTTGTTTAACTGAGGAATTCTATCTTCAACTACATCTTACATGGAAGCCTGATACATATGTAAATAAAAGCAGGACCTCTGGTTTCAGTTGGCTCTACTTGCTTGATCCCGTTGTTCCTTTTGCTAGTTCCCTGGCACCATTTCCCTTGCAACAATTCCTTATGCTTGTGGATATGTGAGTGCTTTGTAATGTGTAGGGTGCTTTATTTATTTATTTATTTATTTAGATTTTATTTATTTATTTGACAGACAGTGAGAGAGGGAACACAAACAGGGGGAGTGCTAGAGGGAGAAACAGGCTTCCCACTGAGCAGGGAGCCCAATGCGGGGCTCGATCCTAGGACCCTGGGATCCTGACCTGAGCCGAAGGCAGACGCTTGATGACCAAGCCACCCAGGCTGTCTCAAGATAGCCATCATTTTCTCCTCATTCTCTGACTTTAATTTCTTCATCTTAAAGCAAGGAGGTTGGACTAGATCAGCAATTCTCAATAGCAGTAGAGCTTTTTTCCAGATAGTCATGGATAAAGCTTCTTATACATGCCCTTAACCATCTCCCAATTGGAAGCATGAAATATAAGTGATCTCTATATTTTTTAATGAAAATTTTCAAATACTTGGCAAAGGTGAAAATTTTATAGGACTATCTGTATACTTATACCTAAGTTCTGCCATTAATATTTTACTATACTTGGTTTATGTTTTATTATATATCTATCTACCTATATAAAATTCTTTTTAGAGTCTAAAGTTCTATTCTGCATCTAGTTGTGATAATGACTGATTCTGGTAAATATTGAACCATGAATCTTCAGGGGCATATTCAGTACTAAAAATAAAATAAACTTACAAACTGTTAAATTACCACCTCTTCCAGGTTACTTTGCACCCCAATCACTCTTCAACAGCAGAGCAAGGTGTGGCTTGGAAATAGGGGGGGAAAGGAAGAACAGTTTCTCATAGTAAAGGTAGAGGATAGGTTATATTGACTCGACATACATAAAAGTTTAGGAGACCCTGTATAGTAAAATAACCTTTGATTTAGGCAACTTACCTCTTGTTCGTTGGGACTGAACTGCTTAATGGCTTTTTCTTTATTCTTGTTTTTATAGAGATCTGTTAAAGCCTTATGATAAGTTTAAAAGAAATGTTATTTGACTTGAAATTTTAGGAGGGGGTTCCTGAGGAGACTGATGACTTTGGAGAGTTTCGGATGAGGGTATCAGATCTGGTGAAAGACTTGATTTTCTTGATTGGGTCTATGGAGTGTTTTGCTCAGGTAAGTCCATTTGGAGATTCTTGCCAGTTTTACTGATCACTTGAGTTGTGTTCACTTCTGTGTCTCCTGTAAATGTTCCACCTTTTTCTGAAATTTTAATGGCTAAGTGGGACAGTAGATATGCAGGTGCCTAGCACACTGCCTGGCATATAGTAGCTTGGTTTATTTAGTGTCTTAACAAGCAAGCCAATTGCAGTCTGTGGATGGTTCAATTATGGTTTACTCTTATTATTCTTGCTGTTGAAAGCTGTTCTACTTGTCTAGTTGGAATGGAAGATCATAGATAAACCTTAAGACCCCAAGGTATTTATAGGGAACTTGGACCTAGCCAGGAAAAATAGGCAAGTTTTTCTGCTTTATTAATTATGTACCAAATCCTGGCAACTCTTTTAGTTATTTGGCATTTCCGTTGTCCACACTTATGGTTAGATTCCTGTGCAGTTTCATTCCAGAGGTGACTATACTAGAGTAGAAGATTGATAGTCCTGTGATTTTTCCTGACAGTGAGTAATATTTTACCTCATAAGGTTACAATCATCACCATTCCACATCACTTAACATTAGCATAATTTCAGGCAGTTTTCATATTGCTGGATCATGCGCTAAGCTCTGAAATATACTAGTTTTGATACTTTATCAGCAATACCGAACTAACCTTTATTTTATTTTATTTTTTTGATAACCCAGCCATTTTGTATATTTGGGAGCATAATCTCATTTAGAAAGTGTTAATAAAATTATACCTAGTTTTCTTTATATTAAACAAAGTGTGTTTATTGATCTAATTACAAAAGTTTGGAGATTCTTAGAAAGCAGATTCAGTGAGATCACCAAATCACAGGCAGATGACCTGTGTTTACATTTCAGCTCTTCTGTCATTCACTCTGTGGCTTTGAGCAAGTTACTTGTTCTTCAGATCTCAGTTTACAAATTTACTTAAATTGTCAGTGTTGTCCAGGATGTATTCTGTGGAACATCAGTCCTATGAGATATTCCGGGGGCAGGGGGGGATCCTCAGTTAACATTGGGAAATGACTTAAACAGTATATTAAAGGCTCGGTGAAGTCCTACAACAAGAGAATTATTTAATTTTATTTTACTTAGCAGTGTTTGTTATTCGACTACAGAAATCTTACTTAGACTAATACCCAATCAGATGGATATACCCTGGGAAATTTCTGGACTAGAACATCTCTGAGTATTCTGCTTGGTCTCCTTTTTTCCTCCCCTTGCTTGGATGTGGTATTTTAAATAGCTACTTTTTAAGAATTTAATGTATACTACTAGTGTTGATGTGGATAAGTCTTTAAAACAATAGAAATGTAAAATCAATACATATATAAGAAATTTACATTGTATTTCAATTTTAAGTGTATTTGTGTATTTATCAGTTATTATAGGGATCAGAAAAAGACACTCATGTAATATGTTTTGCTTTTCCATAATACTCATTTTGTCGGGGCAGACGATAATTTTGATACACTCTTGGGGAATCTAACTGGGTTTATTTCAGATATTAAAATTGCAGTTACTTGTAGTTAGTGAAGATGTGAAAAGGAATTAATATTCTCCCCTGGCTCTGAGAGATACTTAGATTTAGAAACACGGGGCTGGATTTGTTATAACTAAAAGGAGTTTTTGTTTTGTTTGTTTTGGAATTCTATTCTGTTTTCCTTTTAATGGATCCATAATCCACCTCTTCTTCTCTAGTTATATTCTACTCTGAAAGAAGGCAACCCACCCTGGGAGGTGACAGAAGCGGTTCTCTTTATCATGGCTGCTATAGCAAAGAGTGTTGATCCGTGAGTGTCTAATAAGTCTTTTGCGGGAACTCTAAATATCAAAGGAAGGAAAATTACACCGTTTTTCTCATATGGTATATGTTTGGAAACGCTTAGAACTTCTTCTATAATGCTGCCTAGTCTTCTGACTTCTAGAGTCTATTCCAGAGTAGCACGCATTGCTGATATTCATGTTTTAACCACATATCCTAGAGTTAAAATTATTTTGTTCTTGATGTTAGGAAGATAATGCTGATTTATTTTTCCAACTGAGGCTCCCTTGTGAAAGTTGATATAATAAAAAAATTGTTAGGCTGTTAAATCGTTGGTGCTTGCTTAAAAGCAGTTGAATAGGCACTAATTAGCTCTCATCTGCTTTTGGACCTTGGGTAAGTTATCCTTACAAATAATTCATTGTATGTTCTCCTTTTTGTCTGCCTTAGAGAATCATTTGTGAGTTTCAGAAAGGCAAGATAGGCACCATTTCACCTTAAAAGAGTAGCAAAATCTAAGGGGCAATTATTATTTTTGTTATTGCCATGGGAAATCTTTATTAGAATTTGATTTCTAATTGAGTAGCATAGAAATTTTATTTATGATTTTAACATGAATTCCTAAAAGCAGAATTTACTTTGTGCTGTGAGTTTATAAATTGATGCTAATATCTATCAAGTTTTCTTGTATTGTGATCAGATACCTGCAACTGAGCTCTATTCCAAGCCTTGGTTGGAGAGATGGTTAAGGCATGTATTTATGAAAAGTCTAGTGCCTCTTACTTAGCTGCCTTTCAGACTCCAGTCAATGAAATCTTACATTGTTTCTAATCCAGTAAATATTCAAGGAGAATAGAGTAGGTTTGTTTTTCTCTATTAAGATGTACTGGTCCTGGGATGCCTGGGTGGCTCAGTTGGTTGAGCGACTGCCTTCAGCTCAGGTCATGATCCTGGAGTCTGGGGATCGAGTCCCGCGTCGGGCTCCCTGCTCAGTGGGGAATCTGCTTCTCCCTCTAACCCTCCCCTTTTTGTGCTCTCTCGCTGTCTCATTCTCTCTCTCAAATAAATAAATAAAATCTTAAAAAAAAAATCTTTAAAAAATAATAAAAAAAAAAAAAGATGTACTGGTCCTGAATTACATACCATATTGTTTGCTCTTAAATTCATTTTGATATCTTTTGGAAACTTCAGTGATGTCTGAAGATTATGAAAATCACTTCTATTCTGATATGTGTTGGTGTGAAAAAGGATGGATAGAGAGTCTCAAAAATTAGCTTAGTGGTCTCAGGAAGCATAATACATAAATGAGAGAAGATTTTATATTGTATTTTGTTTATCCACATTTGAGGCCAACTGCATGATTACAGTTTTTTAGTGTATATAAAGGACTTAGACTTAGTTCATCAGCATGGAATGCTTTTGCTCTAATCCAGGACATTATTTGGATTTTAAACATCTTTCATTTCTGGATTATATCCTACCACTATGGGGGCATAAAGAATTTCAGCCAGTATTCTTGGGGAGTGAAAAAAAGACAAGGAAAGGGAAAAAAGAAATTCTTGGAGCCATGGAGAGTGTTTGGTTAACTTTAATTTTCCCTCATGTTCCAAGTCAGGGCACCTTGACCTGTTCCTGCAGCTTGTATTCTTGTTCCTTTAGTTAGGGGGCTGGCCCACCCATACTTACCTGTTCTTAAAATTTCCAGTATCCAGCTATAAGAAATATTTTGGAGAAGAGCTAATAGCAAGTGGTCTGTGAGAATTATTCATTCATTTAGCCATACAGCAATATTTATTGAGTGCCCACTATGTGCCAGGCACTGTTCTAGGTACTGCAGATACGAGAATAACTAAAATGGATTCTTTAAAAGAAGATATTCATCCACAGTAAATGCCTGCCTCTCCAATTTGAAGAACCTAATCTGAAAGCAGGATGTATCTTCAGATACTTTATTGGCGTTTAGACGATTAAGGAGCAGTATGCTTCTTGTGAAACAATATCTTCTGTTTCTTTTTGTCTTTTTTGAGGATTTAAAAAACTTTCATACCAAATGTTAAGCACTTTCATCCAAATGGGTATGTGTTTAGAAAAAAGCCCTTCAGCAGTGATTTGTCTTTTTGCAGCCTGTTATTAGGCCAGAATCTAACCTCTGAAATCAGTAACTATGAGTACTTACTTTTTGTACTCAGGGAGAACAATCCAACACTTGTGGAGGTCCTAGAAGGAGTTGTCCGTCTTCCAGAGACTGTACATACAGCAGTGCGATACACCAGCATTGAATTGGTTGGAGAGATGAGCGAAGTGGTTGATCGAAATCCTCAGTTTCTCGGTATGTGTGAACTCACTCCTCTGCGGCTGCTGAGAGTGATTTTTCTGATTTTGTTCTTCCTTTCTTACTTTTGCTCTTGTTCTCTTGTTCTTTATTTTTATTGGTAGGTAGAATGTTTCTAGACACTGAGAGTAAATACTGTATTATGAGTTATTGCTTAGTTGACACAACATTTGTAAACTGGTCATCCTTTGGAAAAGGGATCTTTGAAAGATTAGATCTCTAGATAGGGAAACAGTTTGCTTCTAGTAGTCTGCTTCGGCATGAATTTTTCTGTTAGTCTTTGGCACATGCTTGAGCTAATCAGACTCCCTGTAGTTCTAACTTAGATGCTATTAATAGGCTAAAGCAAAGGAAAGGTTTTTTTCAGCATTAAATACATGTTCCTTTTAAAAACCAAGAATTATCATTTGAGACAAAGTAAGTACAAATTAAAATGAAAAGAATGTTGAATTATATAACCTCTGGATGCCCTTATTGGCTTGAAAAAATAAAGATTATACAAAGTAACTTTAGAATTGAAAGTAAAGGTAGAAATAATTTCTTTTATCTCTCTCATTTTGCAGATAAATCCAAAGAGACTAAATAATTTATCTAAGGTAGTATATATTAAGCCCCCCTGATACTCAGAACTGATATATTCTAAGAATTTTAAGAACCCCCCCTCAAACTTGTTAATTATATATTAAGTTTGACGTATTTCCTATGCTTATATTACCATCTTTTTTTTTTTTATTCCAGTATAGTTAACATACAGTGCTGTATTAGTTTCAGGTGTACAATATAGTGATTCAACAGTTCTGTGCATTACTTGGTGCACATCAAGATAAGTGTAGTCTTAATCCCCTTCACCTATTTCACTCATCCCCTCCATCCACCCCACCTCTGGTAACCATCAGTTTGCTATCTGTAGTTAAGAATCTGTTTTTTGGTTGTCTTTTTTTTTTTCCTTTGTTTAGTTTCTTAAATTCCACATATTAGTGTAATCCTATAGTATTTCTCTTTCTCTGACTTACTTCACTTAGCATTACACTCTCTAGATCCATTCATGTTGTTGCCAATGGCAAGATTTCGTTCTTTTTTATGACTAATATTCCTGTGTGTGTGCATGTGCGTGTGTGTGAACATGTCTGTACACCTGTTCTTTATCCATGCATCTTTAAATGGACACTTGGGCTGCTTCCATAATTTGGCTATTGGCTATTGTAAATAAATAATAAATGCATTAAACATAGGGGTGCATGTATGTTTTTGAATTTGTGTTTTCGTATTCTTTTAGTAAATATACCCAATAGTAAAATTATTGGATTATACATTTTTTACTCCCTTTCAGCTTGATTTTATTTTACATATAATCTTTTTTATTGTTTGAAAACTCTTGCTTAAAAAGTGATGTTTCTTTTTTCTTATTTCTGTATATAGAGCATATGATAGACATGCTCACATTATAGCTGAGACACTTTGAAGTTCAACATACCATTTAAAATTTTTTTCAAAATACCTGTTTTCTAATTCTTAGATTCTTTACTCTGTTATCTGTCTCAACATTTGACTTTCTTTTCTGAATGACTTTTCTACAAGAAACTAAAGTGGGTTTGTTTGTTTGTTAAGCCTTATCATTCAGTACCACCGTGCAGTATCTCATTTAAATGTGTGCTTCAGCAATAAGACAAATTGCTCCATGTTTGTTCTTACTTTAGAATAGTTAAAACAATAAATATCCCACTTGAGAATCAGAGAAGCCTACAGCATTATAGTTCCCTATACTCTATACTTGGTTCTTCTGATTCCTAGGCTTTAAAGTTTTAGGCTTCTTTTGTGGAGGGGGCCAGGGGTTCATGCTGATTGGTGCATTATATTGGTCATTAAAGGGGAAATGGAGATAACGTTTTGGTTTTTTTGGTTTTTTTTGGAGGCACCTGGGCTTCTTCCTCTCCCCCCCCCCCCCCGGAGATAACATTTTAATGTGCTTTACGACATTATTCTTTTGATTCCTTCTTTTATGGTTTGGTATGAGATTATTCTGACATACTCACAAAGTGCTCTTTAATCATATGTGATTTTTCCATAGAAAATCATTCTGATTTTTATAAAGTAAGGTAAAAGATAAGTAGAATGTGCTTTATAGAAATTCACCTTTATGATCAGTTTCTTTGTAACACTTATTTTTGCTACAAAGTAAAACATAGTGTTTCTAGAAGTACTAAAGCTCAATCTGCGTGTTTGTAAGGCCTTTTCTAACTAAAAAGAAGCAAGTATAAAAGTGTCCACTTTAGATAACTGTCATTGTCTTAACATAGGCTATTTTTACATAGTGACTCATCTCTGAGTGTAAATAATGGTAGCTCCCCGAGCTTTATATTCTTTCTTATATTACCTTATTCTTAATACATGGATGGTCTTATCCACCAGTGGTTTTCAAACTGTGCTGTGTGAAGGCCTAGCCATGAGGAAAGAAATAGAAGGTGAATAGATAGGACCCAGGGCTCCCTGACATTACGTCCATGAGATCAGCTCCTTTTTTATGTTTATATATTGGGGTTTGAACACATTTCATTTTTTTAAATGGTTCTTTTGCTTAAAAGGGCGGGGGGCAGGAATGTAAACCTCTGTCATAAGAAGCTAGTTTTCTTTGAGTTTCAGATATGTAATCTCTACTGTGTGGTTTCTCTCCTTAGACCCTGTGTTGGGCTATTTGATGAAGGGCCTGTGTGAAAAGCCTCTGGCTTCCGCTGCAGCCAAAGCCATTCATAACATTTGCTCTGTCTGCCGAGACCACATGGCTCAGCACTTTAATGGACTCCTGGAGATTGCCCGTTCCCTTGATTCCTTCATGTTGTCTCCAGAAGCTGCTGTGGGCTTGCTAAAAGGTATTTACTTCAGATGTTAACCAATAACATCTCTAAGCCATGTCTGGGGTGTTATACTAATCATATCCCAGTTTTTCAGTTGCAGTATACTTAGTGATGCAGAAAGTTGACTGTTCCACTCAGGGGAGGGTGTTGATTATATATACATGCATTCTTTTCTTAGAATATTTTAAAGCTGTATAACTAATTCAAACTGCTTACAGTGTGTATAGCACAGACCTAAATTTTGGGGTGGCGATGACACATTTGAACTAAACATAGTTCCTTTTTGAGCTGGGGGAAGAATAAAAAAGGAGACAAATAGGGGCACCTGGATTGCTCAGTGGGTTCAAGCCTCTGCCTTGGCTCAGGTCATGATCTCAGTCCTGGGATCCAGCCCCTCATCCGGCTCTCTGCTCAGCAGGGAGCCTGCTTCCCTGCTCTCTGCCTGCCTCTCTGCCTACTTGTGATCTCTCTCTCTGTGTCAAATAAATAAATAAAATCTTTAAAAAAAAAAAAAAAGAGACAAATAGCATTGCCGTACCAAAGCAGTAGGTGGAAATTTAAAGGTAATGTGTGTGGATCAGTCCTATCAGTAGAAACTTGGTCTCTTAGTGGTCTTTAACCATTATGAATCAGCTTTACACTCAGCGATTGCCTATCCAGAGGCAAGCAGCGAGAGTGGTGATGAAGTTCAGAGAAGAACTGGAGATATTAACTAGGAAAAAAGAAGAGACTTTAAGCATAATGGCTGTTTTTAAATATTTGAAAGATTATCCTATAAAAGAGGGAATAGATTTATGAGTAGTAGTCAGTTGTTAACATGTACTGGCCTTTAGAAAGAAAACACTTTCTAACTAAACTCTGAATATAGATTGAGATGCCCTGTGAGGTAGTGAAATCCTTACAGCTGGTAGGTAGAGGGGACTGAGGATATATCAAATAAAAGATTGGGTAATATAACCTGTGTGGCATCATTTAAGCCTTTGTGAGTAGCAAACAAGTTAGTCTTGGCTAGATTGGATGACCTTGTGTAGGAACTAACTGTTCTTCCTATATCTATGACCAAGTTCCTTTCTAGCCAGTGTATTTGCATTTTCCAAGACAGATTTTCTATTTGTAGCATGGGTTTTTGTTGTTTCCATTCATGGGCATAGATAATAATGCATTGAATCAGAGTCAAATATTCCTACTATTTAACTACTGCTAGTGGTTATTTCTGCCATCTTGTAATTTTCTAGTGAAATTTAACCTTGATACTGAAGTGACATCTAACCTGTAGTAGGATGTGGCATCTCAGTTATCAATGATATCTTCTCAATAAAGAAAGCTTTTTATTTTTAAATTTTTTTTAAGATGTAACGGGGCACCTGAGTGGCTCAGTTGGTTAAGCGTCTGCCTTCAGCTCAAGTCATGATCCCAGAGTCCTGGGATTGAGCCCCAGAGTGGGCTCCCTACTCAGCAGGGAACCTGCTTCTCCCTTTTTCTCTGTCCCCTGCTTGTGCTCTCTTTTTCATGCCTCTCTCTATATATGTCAAATAAATAAATAAAATTTTTTTAAAAAATGTATTTTGAGAGAGAGAGAGTGCATGTGAACAGGGAGAGGGGCAGAGGGAGAGAGAAAGAGAATTCCAAGCAGACTCCTTGCTTAGCGGGGAGCCCGACTTGGAGCTCCATCCCACAGCCCTGAGATCATGACCTGAGCCAAAATCAAGAGTCAGCCTCTTAACCGACTGAGCCACCCAGGTGCCCCAAAAATACAACTTAAAAAAAAAAAATTAAAAACAAAAAGCTTTCGTAACATTCTTTTCTGTAGGAATAAATTAAAAAGAAAAAGCATATTTAAGTTAGATTCCTCCCTCCAGTTTTAAATAAGTCTAACTCACCCATGGCTTATAGACTACCAGGAGAAATCATTTAGTTTTTTTATTCACATTTGAAGACTTATGGATTGATTACTATTCTGTTGAATGAAATTTGGAAGATGAGAAAAATCAGTCACGGAATTTTTTTTTTTACCGTGGAAAGGACCTAGGCTAATATGTAATTCTTTGGCTCTGGGGGAGATGCTTCAGACTTTGGTGGGAATTATGACAAGAGGAAGGCTGAATGCGAAGGGTCTGGGCCTTCTATTCCCACTTTGAGCTAGCTACTTTTTTTTTTTTAACCTATTTTATTGGAGTTCCAAGTTAAGATTTTATTTAATAAAAAAAGAGGTGGGGGAGGCTTTTGCAACTATTTAAAAAATGAAAGAAAAGCAAACTTAACTTATTCTTCTATTCAAAGCACTCACTTTACAGATAAACTGAGGCCCAGAGATAATACCTTACCTGGCTGATAGATTCTGTTATGGTATAACTAGAATCTGATCTCTAATTTCAGCCCATTCTTACAAAAAATATAATGTGTCTGTTTCTCAAACCTCTCTGATGATAAGAATTGCCTATGGTACTTATCAGAAATAAAGGCTCTCCTTGAACCTCTGGGAAGTTTAAGAACCATTATACTATGCTATATAAAAACAGCTTTGGCACTGGCTTTGTGAAGGAGATTTTTTTTTAAGTATTTCAAGAATTGAAAGGGGAGATGTATTTAAACATCTTTAAACCCATAGATGCTGAGGAGAGAGAATTTAGTATTAAGTTATAAATGTTAGTGTGAAGGTCACTTTGTTGTCTAAGCCAGATAAAGAGAAACCAGCCTAAATAACAAAATACTATAACTGAAAAAGCAGTGGTGAGCTTTTTAAAAGAATGAAACCAGCCGCCTCTTCTGTTAGTCAAATGAGGGAGACCAATGAATTACCTCAGTTTAGCATTTATTTTATTTGTGTTTTTCTTTGTCTCACAGGGACAGCACTTGTCCTAGCCAGGTTACCTTTGGATAAGATTACTGAATGCCTTAGTGAACTATGTTCTGTTCAGGTTATGGCATTGAAAAAGGTGAGTCCAATTACAAAAGGGATTTAGTACGTATATATGATGTTTACATGTTAGAAAGGAAAAGACAGAATTTACAGGTGATCTTTTATCTACCTAGACAAGCCAAGAGAATGAACTAAAAAGTTACTAAAATTAATAAGTCTATCAAAGGAGCTGCATACAAGGAATAAGTATTCTAAAATGAGTAGACTTTTGCTATCAGTAATACAATTTAGAAGATATAATGGGGGGGCGCCTGGGTGGCTGAGTGGGTTAAAGCCTCTGCCTTCGGCGCATGTCATGATCCCAGGGTCCTGGGATCAAGCCCCACATTGGGCTCTCTGCTCAGCAGGGAGCCTGCTTCCCCCTCTCTCTCACCTGCCTCTCTTTCTACTTGTAATCTCTCTCTCCCTCTGTCAAATAAATAAATAAATCTTTAAAAAAATTAAAAAAAAAAAGATATAATGGGGAAAATACCATTCAAGTTAGGAACCAAAACCATAACCTACCATATTTCCTTCAAGAATATTGTAAAGAGGGACTCCTGGGTGGCTCAGTGGGTTAAAGCCTCTGCCTTCGGCTCAGGTCATGATCTCAGGGTCCTGGGATCGAGCCCTGCATCGGGCTCTCTACTCATCGGGGAGCCTGCTTCCCCCTCTCTCTGTCTGCCTCTCTACCTGCTTGTCATCTCTCTCTCTGTCAAATAAATAAATAAAGTCTTTAAATAAAAATAAAAAGAAATTTTAGGAAAGAATAAGAGGCAACTTGCTTTATCTCTTAAAATATATTATGAAGCCTTAGTCATTTTAAAGTGTTGTAATAAAAAAAAGTCATAATAGGAAGTGAAATAAAGATATAAATTATATAATAATGTTACCTATTGTCTGTATTATAATATATAATGTATATAATGTCTTAGTCATTATAAAAGTAAATAGGAAAAAAAATAAATAATACCATTTTCCACTCCACAGTGGTCATGTAGTAAAATGTAGTATTATGTAGTCTTGGCCATGATGCAATAAGATGAAGGAAAGTAACTTGACAATATGAATTTAAAAGTTTGCACCATTTAAGTAACTATTGGGAATCTCTTATAAGGAAATAAGCAGAGATTGGGAGGGAGGTTGGTGTATAAGGGTGTATGTTTGCAGTGTTTGCTGTGGGTGTGCATGTGTAACTGCAGGGTATTGATACCTGTCTCTTCAGCTGTTGTCTCAGGAGCCCAGCAATGGTATATCCTCAGATCCCACTGTGTTCTTAGATCGTCTTGCAGTAATATTTAGGTAAGAAGGGAGACTGCTTGCTTGCCTTGGGTTAACAGTTCAAATATAAGACCATTATGTATTAAAGAAAGCAAGTGTTTTTTCCCTAAACTTCCAGGTACCTCTTATAATCTCTTCTGTTAGGAGACTGATAAGCCCATTACCTGAACTTTTGGTGCAAAGACAAATTCTAAGGGGCGCCTGGGTGGCTCAGTGGGTTAAAGCCTCTGCCTTCGCCTCAGGTCATGATCTCAGGGTCCTGGGATTGAGCCCCGAATCAGGCTCTCTGCTCAGCAGGGAGCCTGCTTCCCCCTCTCTCTCTGCCTGCCTCTCTGCCTACTTGTGATCTCTCTCTCTACGTCAAATAAATAAATAAAAACTTTAATAAAAAAAAAAAAAAGACAAATTCTAAGAATATATTCTTGGTAGACCTTTGTCAAAAGATCCTCTAAAATGTAATTAAATTTTTTGGTCTCTAGATTGGTGATTATCAGACTTTAACATGCACCACAGCCACCTGGAGGGCTTATCAAAACAGATTGCTGGGTCCCATCCCCACAGTGTCTGATTCAATTGGATTTTGGGTAGGACCCAAGAATTTGCATTTCTAACAAGTTCCCAGGTGATGCTGTTGCTGCTGCTTGCTATTCCAAGGCCCACACTTTCAGAACTATTGCTGTGTCTTGTAAGGGTGCAAAAAAATTATGAAACCTTTTCATTGATCAGGTGAAATTAATCCTTCTTTGAAGTCAAGAGGAGCCTAATGATTAAAAAAGCATTTGCGTAAAAAAAAAAGCATTTGCGTGACAGTTCAAAGAGTGATCCTTACTGAGTTATATAACTTATAATTTGTCAAACCCATAGATATAACTGGAATCAGAGTAGTTGCTGTGTAAAAGAAAATGAGATTTTTATTAAGTTGCTGTTGAGCTTATTGAAATTAAATAATTATTTCCTTTAACGAGGTTGGTAATCATACAGGATTTTTTCCTGCTTTCTTTCAAATTAGTGGATACTAGAACTAGACGAGTAATTGGATTTGACATATTATGAGTGGGCCCATATTATATATCACTGGGTTCAGACTAGAACCATGAGAAACATCTTGGGTAGAGTAGAATTCCTGAAACTTGTGCCTTTTAATGCTGAGAGTGGAGCAGTACTTAGTTTCTTATAGTGGATTTAGATAACCTGGTTTTTAATTAATATTTTTTATTAATTTGGAAGAGTCTACATATTCTGGTTTTAAAAGGGAAGAAAATGAAAAAGATAATTATAGTGCTCCACAACCCATGTAAGCCAGAGTTAGATTGAGTTCTCATGCTCTAGTGGAAGTGGCTTAAAGGTGGCAAAAAAAGGTTGGAGGGGATGATTTAAACTATGTGCTCGAGTGTGTTTGACTGGAATAGAAGGAAAAGGTGTTGAGTAAACGTAAATAACTTTATTATTTTGGTATTCTTTATGGGGTGACAATGTTACTGTGTAAGCTAGCAGGGTTCGGGGCTGTGGCTCTTCATTGGAATTGCTCTTCTTTAACTACTTTGGGTTGTTGCCTTTCCCTAGACACACCAACCCCATTGTGGAAAATGGACAAACTCATCCGTGCCAAAAAGTCATACAGGAAGTAAGTGCTTAATGGACGCCTGTGGAACAAGGCTTCCTTCCTTTTTCCTTACAAGGCTGTGGGTAACTAAAGTGAGAAGGTATTGTCGTCTAGGTTCATAGGAAGATTCAATTTGTTGATACAGTTTAAATTTCAATGAATAGAATATCAAATAAATATTTTTTACTTCAGATTTGGTAAGAAAACAGACTGGGGAAATGCACTCAAAGTCCAGAGAAGTAGAGAGCGATGAACTATGTGAATCCTGGAGTTGCTAGGAGGCCTGATTAATACTAGCAAAATTTTTTTTTGACAAATCCATTTATCCCTCATGGCTTTTGTTTCCCCATTGTAAACACACTTCTACTTTTTTCACTGAGGGTAATAGGAGAATCAAAACGCACGTTTTGAGAAATACTTTTCAGACTTCAGGGGAGAAAACACCAAGTATCCTTAAGTGTTTGACAGTATCAAATAATGCCATTTCATTAGCTGTGCCCTTTTGTTCAAAATATTCCAACTCAGAACTGTCTTTAAACATCTGTTCCTCTATAATTCATATTAATTATTTTCATCCTAAATCAGAAGTTCCAAAGTTTATCTTTCAGTGAAGTTAGACATGCTCTTCTTCCAGTTCTAAAGAGTCACTGTGCTTCTCTTAAGAAGTGGTTGTGTTTTAGAACTGGATAGCGTATTGAAACACCCACGTACGCACGCGTGCACTCATGCACACCAGGTTCAGGCTACGTGTTTTTCTATAAAGAAAGCTTTTTCCAAATTATTTGAAAATCAAGTCAGATGTTACCAACTTGGGAGCATTTTTTCAGCTCTTAGTTGTTCATTGTTTTCTTTCTTGTGCTCTTTGACTTTTGACTCAGATATGGCCAGTTTTATCTGAGACTCTAAATAAACACCGGGCTGATAATCGGATTGTAGAGCGTTGTTGCAGGTGCCTCCGCTTTGCTGTTCGCTGTGTAGGCAAAGGATCTGCAGCCCTGCTGCAGCCACTAGTTACACAGGTAAGTTCTTCCTGAGAGGGAAAATGCGAAGTGTACAGAATTTGAAGTAGGAGTCTTTATTTATTTTTTTTAAGATTTTATTTATTTGGAAGAGAGAGAGGAAGGGGGAGAACCTGACCAGGAGGGAGGGGCAAAGGGAGAGGGAGAAGTAGACTCCCCACTGAGCAGGGAGCCCAACTCAGGGCTCCATCCCAGGACTCTTGAGATCATGACCTGAGCTGAAGGCAGACGCTTAACTTATTAACCCACCCACGCATCCCTGAAATAGTTTTTTAGAACAAAAACTTTGCTGATGAAATGAAACACTTTTGTATTTATTAAATACAAACTCCAAATATTTGAAAGAGATAAATAGTACCTATGGTATGTCTCTGAGGGAAACTGCCTATAATCTGTTCTGTATAGTGATAGTCTAAGTAGTAACACATTCCACTGTGAGATTAAGAAGAGAATGACTTTAATGCTCAGCTCTCATATACCAACACTGAGCATTTTTATACTAATTTTTCTTTTTAAAATGTCATGTCAAATTTTGCTGTTTCTTGGCCCAAGGGAATTTTTTTCTATCTCGATCACAGTTGGTCACATAAGTCTGTTATTTGTCAAGAAATGTTTGACTATTTTATAATTACCAAGATCGATACATAATTATGATGGTGTGACTCAATGTATGAAGTTCTCTAAGAACACATTCACATCAAGAACTATCCTATATGATATGCCTATAACTAGTGACTTAGATCACTAAGCCATTTGATGTTAACCTTACAGCAAAGCCAGGACTAGATTGAGGCAAGGCAAAGTGTCAGCCTTGGCATTTGCAGGACTTGAAGTAAGTATCTTCTTAAGTTTGCTTCCATGCATTGTGGTAAAATGCACAGCTCCAGGCTGGGCCACACCCACCCAGCCTGAAGCGACCTTTGTCTATCTGGACAGTGTTTCAGTGGTGCAAATTTTAAGGAGGCAAACCCTCTGAGGATCTGACCCTGATGGTGAGTGCCCCCTTCAATTCTGCACCCTAGGTGCCTCATTCTTTTTTTTAAGTAACTTATACACCCAGTGAAGGGCTCAAGCTCACAAACCTGAGATCAGGAGTCGTATGCTCCACCAACTGAGCCAGCCAGTTTTTTGTTTTTGTTTTTTTTAATTGTGAGAGAGAGAGTGGGGAGCGGCAGGCAGAGGGAGAAGCAGGCGCTCTGCCGAGCAAGGAGCCCAATGTGGGACTCTATTCCAGGACCCTGGGATCATGACCTGAGCCGAAGGCAGATGCTTAACCGACTAAACCACCCAGGCATTCACCCCTCCACACTTTTTTTTTTTAATAGAATTTGTATAATATATTTCTCTTCATTTGCGTATTTTATCCACAACTTAACATCCTTTTTGCAGGCTGAACTCAGCTTGATATAATCAAAATTCTTTCTTTCAAACAAATAAGAAAAATTCAAAATCATAAATCCATAAGAAAACAAAAACAATGATGAAAATAAGTCACCCCTCCCATTAGGAACAGTGTCTATTTGTACAATATATAGGGTTTGGGTCAGAATCTCTTTATGGATCAGGCACATCTTTTCATGACACCTTTATTCTTGCCAGTTTTAGCTCTGCCTGGAAACTCTGCCTCTGAGAAGGATCAAAGGGAGGCTGGTCTTGGAGGCATTGGTTCCTTGGCGGGTGGGATGCAGGGCAGCCGGGCCAGTGGGGCAAGTAGGGGAGAGCAGCAGCTGCGTGCGGAGCAAAACTTGGGCTCCCTCTGTGCAAAGTGGTCAGAGAGACTAGAACAGCCAGAGTGAGGACAGACAGCAGCCGGCAGAGGCTGGCATTTATTTATAATTCGGCCTCCCAAGGATGGAGAGCAAAGTTGGTGGTGACTGCCCCCAGAGGTGTGACCCTGCCTTGCCTGTCTGTCCTGGGCACCTCATTCTTAAGGAAGCACGCACCCTCAAGTAGGGTCATGCTTATGCAGTATCAGTTCACATATACACAGCCCTGCATCCTTTATATTGTAGATTTGAATAAAGTTTACCTTTGCTGTACCCTGAGGACACCATATGTTTGTACTGCATGTGTTTCTACCTTTGGTTATGTGTCCCCTTCAGTGTAATACATTCTGGGTCAAACATAATTTGATTTAACGCCCCTTTGCTATTAAAGGATACCCTCATGACTTTGATTTTTTTTTTTATTCCTGCTAATTAAGTATGTGACCAATCCAATTGAGTAGCACCTTGTATAGGAAATGTGTTCTAAAGCCAGTAAATGTGAAAAAATGAAGAGTATTTTTTAAAATCCAAAGATCAGAAGTCAGCAAATCAGAGCCAATGGGCCTCTTACCTGGTTTTGTAAATGTAGTTTTACTAAGAGGTTGCCATGCTTATTCATTTAAATATTCTGTATTGGTCGTTTGTGCTATGGTGGCAAAGTTGAATAGACAGGTCATATTACCAGCAAAACAGAAAATTTTTACTATCCGGCCCTTTAAGAAAATGTTTACCAGCTCCTGACTTAAATCATTCATTAAGTAGAGCATATAGTTTTGAGTATACGACACCAAATAGATCCATAGCTCTCATCATATGCCCATCCCATGGTAGATGTTAATAACAGGAGTCAGTCACTGTCTTTCAGCCCCCACCACACTCATTGAGTTGAATTTATATAATAAAACCAACATGCTCAGTTAAGCATCCGACTCTTGATTTCAGCTCAGGTCTTGCTCTCAGGGTCGTGAATTTGAGCCCTGAGTTAAAAAAAAAAAAATCAATATGTGTTGTGATGGCATTTTAAATAGATGAATGTACAAATTTTGGAGGAGAGTAGGGAAAAAATCCTAAACAAATCATTTAATTCAAATATGTATATTAACATTTTTATTCTCTTCAGATCTGGGTATCTTGATAAGAAACTGTTTTTTACTAAAAAGTTTAACTAGAGGAGTTTAGAAGCAACTCAAAATTTAAACAGTGCTTTCACTGTCTCTTTCAGGATAAGGGTATTTAGTATTTTTAGCCCTGCTATAGCTATATATGCTTTTTTTCTAAGAGTTAATCTTTAATGCAAATAAGAACAACCTTTAGGTATTGGGATTTATGCTAGGATTTTGCAGATAGCTTGGATGATAACATCCTAATGGCTTCCAGCTCGAAGTATCATACAGCTCTTACGACATTGTTTTGGGAAGATAAAAGGTCAAAGGACTGAAAGGACTCTAAAGAGAGTACTTGAAAATTACTGAAGAATTGAGTCCTGTGTTTCAAAAAATGTTGCCAACAAGCTTAACTATGTTGTCTTAAAGAGAAGAAATCAGTCTGTCTCTGAATTTCTTCCTCCAGACAGTTTCCTAAGTTGATAACTTTTTGGGGGATAGAGAATTGAACAACTGGTTTCTCCCTTGGCAGATGGTGAATGTGTACCACGTACATCAGCATTCCTGTTTCCTGTACCTCGGCAGTATCCTTGTGGATGAATATGGCATGGAAGAGGGCTGTCGGCAGGGACTACTAGATATGCTCCAGGTTTGTTTTCTCTGGGGAGTATCTTAGAGGGACTAAAGGCCTGAGCAGTTTGTTCTTCACCATGTTTTGAATTCTCTTACTTCTCTATGTTTATCCTCCAGGCATGTTGATTTCCCAATAATAGGGAGGTAAAAACTTGCTAGTTGTTCTCTGGACAGACATGCCTGGGAGAATGAGAGAGAGATTGACCATATGACTGTAAGGATCGTTACAGCTATTACTGTAAAATTTATGCTCTCTAGAGATAATGGTTTTTTGAGAGGTGGAGAAGGAAACAAATGGATGTAAAACAAAGGATCTCTAAACTGAAGGATGACTCTATTTTTAGTTTGTTGCCTAGAATAACCAGTGTACTAGCTCACTTATTAGCAGGGTTGGCCTTAGAGTAAATAGCAGGCATTGGAAAAGGCTCTTGATATTCCGCTTTTTCCCCCTCCTAGTCATAGGGAGGAAAATATATTAGGGAATTTATCGTGTTCCTTTTCACAAGATGTCTTACCCTTTAAAATTGACATTTCATGGGGCACCTGAGTGGCTCAGTCAGTTAAGTGTCCGACTCTTGATTTGGGCTCAGGTCATGATCTCAGGGGTGTGATCAAGTCCCACATCAGGCCCTGCACTGGGCGTGGAGTCTGCTTAAGATTCTCTTTCTCAAAAAAAAAAAATTCTCTTTCTCCCTTTCTCTTCTCCCTCTCTTTTCTCCCTCTTTCTCCCCCCCCCCCACACTCTCAGAAATAAAATAAAATCGATGTATTATTATTATTAAAACCTCAAAAAAAAAGATTTTATCTACTCCTTTAGTGGACTTGACCGTATCTGTACACAAGCAGTCTTTACTTTCAGAAACTTCTAAAACTTTCTTTTTTTGAGAGAGAGACAGAGACAGAGAGCAAGCTGGGAGTGGGAGGGCGGTGAGCATGGGAAGACGGAGAGAGAGAATCTGAAGCAGGCACCACACCTAGCATGGAGCCTGACGCAGGGTCACTCTCATGACCCTGAGATCATAACCTGAGCCAAAATCAAGAGTTGGATGCTTAACTGAGCCACCCAGGCAAATGCAGAAACTTCTAAAACTTCGAGATGACATCTGTCCAGTTTCATCAACTAAAATTTATACCCTCAACCCTTTTTGAAATGTGGACTTCATATGTGAAAACTATATCAATTGAGAAGATTTCTGTCTTCCTTTTCTTGATCTGATTCTCATCATAGTTTTTTCTTTTCCCATCTGTGCTTCCCCTACTTCGTTCCTTTTGTATATGTTGTGATATTTAGCAAGTGTGAATGTTGTTGGATTTAATATATAGCATTTATTTAAAGTCACTATTCTGTTTTAGGCACTGTGCATCCCTACCTTTCAGCTGCTGGAACAGCAGAATGGGCTCCAGAATCACCCCGACACTGTGGATGACCTGTTCAGGCTGGCCACCAGGTCAGTCCTTCCGAAGAGCAACTCTTTCTTTTATTGCTTTTCCCCATCACTGCTTCGTCTTGTCATATAACTCTTGACTGTTTGCTTCTCTATAAAATGAGGTTAGTGGAATATAGGTAGGTTAATGATTCATAGCCCAAAGTTAAATTGTAAACCGGAATATCCCTGTAAGTGAGGAAGAGGAGTTGGATGGGAGCAGGGTAAAGCAGCTGGGTTTCTATCACAAAGGAGCGAACATGCGCAAGACATTTACAACCAGCTTTTTAAAAACATTTGACTAGAAAATCTCTAGAATCCCCTGTAGTTTTAACTTTCTTTGCTGCTCTGATGACCTGTTTCACTTCAGCTTTTTCCTTTAGGAAGGTTGGCATCCTTTAGATATAATATCTCAGTAAAAAATTGTTAGGATTTTAAGGTGCCTTAGAAGTTACCTTGTTCTGGACTTCCTGGTTCTACCCCCAGCTTTCCACCCCAACTTTTGCTTAAATTTCCTTTTACCAGTAACACTGACTATATTATTGCCAAACCTTTGAATTCCTTTTTTAGTCCCTAGCTAAGGAATTTGAACCAAATCAGTTAGTGACCATAAAAGCATTTAAAAAATTATGAAAAATAGATTATTATATGTAATTATACATTTAATATATATCTTATCACTTATAAATGCAAAGTAGTATTGACTATTTCAGGATTGAATATCGAATACTTTTTGGTTAGTTTTTGGACACGGTAGAAACACCTTTGTTGTCGTCGTTGTTGTTGTTGTTGTTGATATGAGAGAATGTTGGGTGGACTCTCCAGTCTCTGTTTACCTAGTGTGTGTTCCTTGAAAAACATCCCCAGAGATGCTCTTTGCATAGATAAGCATTGTGAAGTAAATTTGAAAAATATTGTATCTTTTTTGTGGAGAGTCTCCATGTATGTTAAAGGGTCTGAGAAATCTTACAGAACATTGAGTGGAAAGTTTAGAGAGTTCCTATATACCCCTGCTCCACCCCCGCCAACCCCATGGCCTCCCTCACTACATCTCCCACCAGAGTAGTCTGTTTGTTGGAATTGACGAACCTATATTAACACGTCATTCTCACCCAAAGTCCATAATTTACATTAGGATTCACTCTGGTGGTGTACCTTCTGTGGATGTGGACGAATGTATAATGCATGTATCTACCATTATAATATCAAACGGAATAGTTTTAATACCCTAAAAATCCATGTGTTCCACCTGTTCAGCCCTCCTTACCCTCTAACCTCTAGCAACCACTGATCTTTTCATTGTCTCCATCTATCATTTTGCTTTTTACTCTGGCTGCTTCTGGAGCCTAATCCTTTCATTTATACCTAGCCTGTCTTTCCACACCAGGTTTATTCAGCGCAGCCCTGTTACCTTGCTGAGAAGCCAAGTGGTCATCCCTATCTTGCAATGGGCCATTGCCTCTACTACCCTGGACCACCGGGATGCCAACTGCAGTGTCATGAGGTTCCTACGAGACCTTATCCACACAGGGGTTGCCAATGATGTAAGTATAAACATTGTACCTTTCTACTTTGCAGCTCATCACCTTTTTATATCTCTTCCTCATTTCTTAGGGGAAAACCAGATTCTCCTTATTTGATCTATATTGGTAGGTACATACTATTCACTAACCAAAACATTAACTATTTGATTTAAGACAGCCTCTACTAAGTGCTGTAAGCTATATGAAACAGTCTAAAAGTATTTCTGCTCCCACGTCATTCAGGGTTTAGTAGAAGAGATAAACAGATAAACAGAGATAAAAAGATTTAAATAACAACAGGAAGGCAGTATTTGATTGCCAGATGAGTGATAAAAGTCATGATTACTATGAGATCAGAGGAGGGAAAGCTCCTTGGTCAGAAGTGGGTTGGGATTAATTTCTGGAAGAGGGACCTCAGTGGAGCCATTGGATATAGGTAGAATTTGGATGGATTAGAGAGGGGAGGATAGTCTCTTTTTTTTTTTTTTTAAAGATTTTATTTATTTGTCAGAGAGAGAGAGTACAAGCAGGCAGAATGGCAGGCAGAGGTAGAGAGAGAAGCAGGCTCTCTGCTGAGCAGGGAGCCCGATGTGGGACTCGATCGAGGACCCTGGGACCATGACCTGAGCTGAAGGCAGCTGCTTAACAGACTGAGCCATCCAGGTGCCCAAGAGGGGAGGATAGTATTAACTGGGGCATAAATCAGAGTCAGAGAAAGGGTAGTACTAAGTATGTTAGACAGTTACGAGACCTGTTTGGCTGGAGTAGTAAAATGCTTCACAGAATTTTCAAAGGTAGATTTGGCCAAATGTGGAACAGAACTTAAAGTTAATAGAGAACAGTGAAGAAAAAAGCAACTGAGTGAATGGGCTTATTATTTAAGAAGTTTGGTCATAAAAGGAGAAAGAAGAAGAAAACTAGATGTGAAAAGCAGTTTATAAAAAGTTGGGGTTTTTTTAAGATTTTATTTATTTATTTGACAGAGAGAGAGATCACAAGTAGGCAGAGAGGCAGGCAGAGAGGGAGGGAAGCAGGCTCCCCGCTGAGCAGGGAGCCCAATTCGGGGCTCGATGCCAGGAGCCTGAGATAATGACCTGAGCCGAAGGCGGACGCCCAACCATCTGAGCTACCCGGGTGCCCCAAAAGTTATTTTTTTCCAAGATATGAGAAATATATGTATATTCAAGACTATAGAAAGGAAGAAAATAAGGGTTTTTTTGATAATCTGATAGAAGTCTTCGCTTACTCAGCTGGTTCTAAAAAAGGAAATAGGAACACATTTTTCTATGAAAAATAATTAAAATTGCTACCTGTAATCTTAAGTCATTGTTTCTCTTCTGCTTTCTATTCTATGAAGGTTAATCTCAGCTGAAATCCATGCCCATTTCCTTGATACTAAACTCTTAATATTTTCTTCCTAAGGACAGAACATTTTAGTGGAGTCTGTGAATCTAGCTGTTATGTATTATATATACTTCCTTTTCCAGAAGGAGGAATTATTAGAGTGGAGAGTTGAAATTAGAATTCATCTTTTGTTCTTGTTTCCTTATAGCACGAAGAAGACTTTGAATTACGGAAAGAACTGATTGGACAGGTGATGAACCAGCTTGGACAGCAACTTGTAAGCCAGTTGCTCCACACATGCTGCTTTTGTCTCCCTCCCTATACCCTACCAGATGTGGCTGAAGTGCTTTGGGAGATCATGCAGGTTGACAGACCGGTAAGATTGTTTTCATGAAGAAACCATTCTCACAGTCCTTAAACTTTGGTTCCTGGAGGCAGACTATAACTTTGAAACCAGCTCTGTTGTATGTCCATGGAATCTAATCTAGGCATATTGCTAAGTTTAATTGTTAGATGAAGGGGCCTAAAGAAGGCCAGTAATTCATTATTAGGTTTTTGAAAGCATGTTGTGTCATTGTCATAGGGTTTATATTACCTGAAGTGAATACTAAGCATGGATTTCAGCTGTGTGGCTGGCCAGTGAGAAATTTGTTCATTTGTGAAAGATGCCCATATATCAGTTACATAGTGGTGCAGGTTATTCAAGAAGGGAATTCACTCCCAAGCTCCTTAGATAACAGTGTATGGTTTTCCTTGGTAATAAGTCTCACCAGAGCATTTGGGGATACAGAAGCACAATATCAGCTCACAATATACACTTGGATTTCTCCTTTGGATTAATTTGCATCTTGTTTCAATTCTTGATCCAGGTCATTTATCACCTGAGCATGGAAGGTTTTTTAAGGCTATCCAGTAACGTCTAAGTAATTTCAGTACTGGGCCGCATGATCATAAATGAGGTTATGTGTACTATTTGAAAGTTTTGAGCATAGTGGTAAAGTATATATAGCTTATACATTATTTTTTAAATAGGGTTTATAGTTTTTAATATTAATATAAAAGCAGTTTAGAAAAGTGCACAGTTGGTTCTAGTTAAAGTGAGCTGTCTTCCAGAACCACAGAAAAATCCAGATGCACAAGTTTATTGTAACTTTTAAGTCCACATACATCTTAATGTTGTCTCTTTTTTTGTATCATTGATGACAGTTGTTAGCCTCAACTTCAGCAGTTTCACAAAACAGAGTACACTTTTAGTGTTAGATTCTGATGTTTTGTTTTGTTTTAAAGACTTTATTTGTTTATTTGACAGAGAGAGAGAGATCACAAGCAGGCAGAGAGGCAGGCAGAGAGAGAGGGGGAAGCAGGCTCCCCGCTGAGCAGAGAGCCCGATGCGGGGCTCTATCCCAGGACCCTGAGACCATGACCCAAGCCGAAGGCAGAGGCTTTAACCCACTGAGCCACCCACGTGCCCCATGATTCTGATGTTACAGAGCCAAAAGTTCTTCGTTGGATTTATGTGTTGATCTCCAAAATTCAGTGATTAGTTTATATTGTTTTCGTGAGCATATACTTTACTTGATCGTTGGCTGAAATGAAAGGTGGTCACATGTAGGGCAGATGCTTGATTAATTTTTAACATTTTCTTTAGGTTTATCTTCCAGAACAGCCACATGAATTTTATTATTTTTTTTTTTTTTAAGATTTATTTATTTGGGGGGGTACGAGTAGGAAGGGCAGAGGGAGAGGGAGAAAGAACCTCAGACCCCAAGCTGAGCACAGAACCCAACATGGGGCTCAATCTCACAACCTGAGCCCAACGAAGACTTCGACACTTAACTGACTGTGCCACCAGGCACCCCTGATTCTTCTATATCAAACTCTTGAGGCTCCTATGTGACTTTGGTTTCATCAGGTAGCTCTGCACTTCTTCCATGTAAGCTCAAGTGCTTCAGGAATGAATAGTATCTATAGTTCCCTATTGCTAGTTGTTCAGCATGTTCTGTTTCAATCTAATATGGCTATATTTTTGTGTTTTCCTAAAGAAAGTACTCAGTGAACCCCTGAGCGCCAGCAAGTTTAATTTAAAAAGTAATTAAACTGAGAAATAAAATTTCCATACTGTTACTTTTTTACAAACATACTTGGTTCCCAGGTAGCAGAAAACTTATTATGTAAATTTAACTTTATAAAACATTCTTGGGACACCAGGGTGCCTTAGTCAGTTAAGCAGCTGCCTTCGGCTCAGGTCATGATCTCAGGGTACTGGGATCGAGCCCCATGTGGAGCTTCCTGCTCAGCGGAGAGTCTGCTTCTCCCTTTCCTTCTGACCTTCCCCCCTGCTTGTTCTCTCCCTCTCTGTCTTTCTCAAATAAATGGATTAAAAAAAAAAAAAACTTTAAATAAAAATAAAATTCTTGATTTATAAACATATAGTTAAGTGCTAACAGAGGAAGAAAATTAGAACAGCAAGTTGAGGCAGGAACAGAAACCAGATAGCCATGGGCTCTAAGTGTTTCCTGTATAGATAGATACCCACAGAACAGGTGTCAAGCAGTTTAAAATGATTGTTTTCTATAAACATCAACTTACAACTGAGTTTTTGTAAAGGAACTCATATATAAATATGGATTATCCATACCCTGTAAACTGATTGAAATTCTAAGGATATAAGCCCAAAGAAAATTTGCATTCTTGAGCACTTTCTTAATCATACCATTTTCAAAATTCAACACAGGGATTTTTCAGTAGAAGATGGCATATCAGCTTTGTCACACGACTTGAATATACTATTTAAACCCTTACCTTCTTTGTTAGATACCCATCTGTGGGAAATTTATTCAGTGTTTTCAACCAGATTTCTCAGACTCCTTTATTAGAAGGTGATGAGACCCATTGTGTGCTAGCTGATTAATTTTGCTTTTTAGTTTCGTTTCTTAATGTTCTTGTTTGGGCTATCTTGTAGTTAACTCATAGGCTGTTTTTGGATGCCAAAACTTTATCAAGTAAGGGTTCTTCGTGAATCTCTTGCCCCTCCTTGTTTTTCTGAGTAGAGTGTGGTCTTCCTTGGGGGCAACATTTGGAAAATTATGCAGTACTTCTTAAGCATTTATAATGTAGTAATTACTTTTCCTCCAGTTTGTTATCATAAATTAACATAATGGAATATATAATGTAAAAAATTTAGTTGTAAAAGGTTATTTTATTGCTGAAAACTACAACCAAAGTGTACACCCTACTTAAGAAAGGCATGGAAATTAGAGCTAGCTCAAAGAACAGTTCAACTGAAAGTAACCTAGAGGAAGTCTCTAGATTTAATTTTTAGTTTGAAGAGGAAGGAAGGAAGGGGGGTAGGGATAGACAGTTTTTGTGTATTTGAAAGGTATAAAGAGACTATGCTCAGATGTAAATAATATTCTTTTACAACATTTTTTAAAAAGATTTATTTGAGAGAGAGAGTACGCAAGTCGGGGGAGGGACAGAGGGAGAGCGAGAGAATCCCAAGCGAACTCCCTGTTGAGCAGTGGATTCCACAACCCATCAGATCATGACCTGAACCGAAACCAACAGTGGGATGCTCAACCCACTGAGCCACCCAGGCGCCTCAACAGTATTCTTTTATTTTTTATTTTTTAATTTTATTTTTAAGATTTTATTTATTTATTTGACAGAGAGCAAGATCACAAGTAGGCAGAGAGGCAAGCAGAGAGAGGGGGGGAAGCAGGCTCCCCGCTGAGCAGAGAGCCCGATGCAGGGCTTGATCCCAGGACCCTGAAATCATGACCTGAGCCGAAGGCAGAGGCTTTAACCCGCTGAGCCACCCAGGCGCCCCCCCCAACAGTATTCTTTTAAATAGCAACCAGAGTGAGCAACAAAATTTTCTGACCCAGAGAACAGGCAGGCATCACAAAGGAGCTGACTGGATATGACTATTCTACTGAGAGTTGACCTTAAAATCCTTTAGACCCTGGATTCACATTATATATATATTCTTTGACATGTTTACTTAACTATACTTTTTGTCCTTGCTCTTTGTGGTACTGAACTTTTGCTGTAGGTTGCCTTCGATCTTTACACTCAAGAGTTTTCTGGCAGCTGTTTAATTTTTGAAGTATTACAGAAGTTTAATGACAGAAACAGAACAATAGTCTCATCCAGAAGAGACTTCACTTCTAAGGTAGAGAAGGGCTTGCTGAAATGATGCCTGCTCACCTTCGATGGGAAGTCTAGGTTTGCTTTGTAGACTGTTCCAAACCCCACAGGGTTGGAAGGCCTAAAGATAGGAGTGCTTTTGTTAATTCCTTAACTAACTTTCAAGTCTGAAAGAGCTGATGCTGCTAAGAAAAACCTGCGGGTTTTGTTATTACTTGTAGGGTCCAGTTGAGTAAGTCCTGCCTCCTCTTAAAACTCTTACCGTTCTCTGCACAGACTTTTTGTCGATGGTTAGAGAACTCCTTGAAAGGTTTGCCAAAGGAGACAACCGTGGGAGCAGTCACAGTGACACACAAACAACTTACAGATTTCCACAAACAAGTCACTAGGTGAGTGATGTGGGGCTCTTTTGGTTTTGTTGTGTTTTTTTTTAATGTGAACAGAAATGGGTGTGCAGAAAAAATATATGTTTCTTATACCAAATTTACCCAGGAGTATGTTTCTTGTGTGCCTTCGTAAATTCACAGTTGAATGTCTGTTTAGCATTGAATTACACAAATTGACATTAGAAACCAGTCTGAGGGGAAATACCACCATGCTGTATAGGTGTGCATCAATTTTACTGTACAAATTTATTAACTGGTTTAAGATCTTAAGGGGTAAGTGGAAGCGTTATTTCTTCCAAAAGAAAAATGCATTCATCAGCCCACTACCGTTCACAAGATCTGTCTTTATCTTTTTGAAGTGCTCTGTCCTCATCTGTATTCAGGGGTCAGGAATGCAGATGGGAATAGGTGAAGCATTATTTGTAAAACATAGATGATGTAAACTGCAGTGAATTGGAAAATTTTCACTGTGCCTAAAGATACTGAAGTTCTAATTTCATGCAGGCCAAACAAAATATCTCTCTGAGATGCACCGAGCCCATGAGCTGCTTGTTTACAGCTTAATTAAAATGTTAAGTATACAGGAGTATTTTTTTTACTGTGAACATAGTAAACATTTTAAGTGTAGCTACATAGTCTTCCTAATTACTACTTTATAGCCAAAAAGGTGTTGCTTAATTTCCATACAATGCCTCTATTAGTAGACATTTCGATTATTTTTTTAGTATTATGGATAATATTAAAACTCTAGCCTTTTCCTTCTTTTGACTGTTTTCCTTAAAATGCAATCACTGACTCAAAGGTTATGAGATTTTTATGGCTTTTTTTTTTTTTAAGGATTTTTATTTATTTATTTGTCAGAGAGAAAGCACAAGTAGGGGGAGGAGTATGCAGAGGGAGAAGCAGGCTCCCTGCTGAGCAAGGAGCCCAATGCGGGACTCGATCCCAGGACCCTGGGATCATGACTCGAGCCGAAGGCAGATGCCCAACGGACTGAGCCACCAAGGCATCTCAAGATTTTTATGGCTCTTAATAGTGTTAATGTTAGCGGGGCGCTTGGGTGGCTCAAGTGGGTTAAAGCCTCTGCCTTCGGCTCGGGTCGTGATCCCAGGGTCCTGGGATTGAGCCCCACATCGGGCTCTCTGCTCAGCGGGAAGCCTGCTTCCCCCTCTCTCTCTGCCTGCCTCTCTGCCTACTCTCTCTTTCTCTCTGTCAAATAAATAAATAAAATCTTTTTTTTTTTTTTAAGATTTTCTTTATTTATTTGACAGAGAGAGAGATCACAAGTAGGCAGGGGGGTCGGGAAGCAGGCTCCCTGATGAGCAGAAAGCCCGATGCGGGGCTCAATCCCAGGATCCTGAGATCACGACCTGAGCCAAAGGCAGAGGCTTTAACCCACTGAGCCACCCAGGTGCCCCAAATAAAATCTTTAAAAAAAAAAATAGTATTAATGATAGCAAGTTAAAGTGTGTTTTGTAACTGTGTGCTACCTTGCCCTGATATACCTTTTTATATATCTAGAATCTCTAGGATTTTGTCTAAGTGTTAGGCATTGGCTTATATTCATATAGTAGTGGAATGATTTACAGGTCCAAGAATTAATGTTGAGTAAGGTTTGGTAATAGTGAAAAACACTGGAAATATTCTAATTGCTCATTAATAGAAAATGGTTAAATAACTAACCGAATGTAACTAAATAAGTAGGCACTAAAAAGAAGTAAGAATATATGTGTCATGATACAGAAATATATGTAAGGTATATTATAAAGGGAAAAAAGTATCATATAACTCAACTTGTACTGACAATTTTTTTTAAGTTTCTTATTGTGATAAAATACACATAGAATTTATCATTTTAACTATTCTCAAGTATACTGTTCAGTAGGGTTAAGTACATTTACACTGTTGTGCAATCAATTTCCAGAATTTTTTTCATCTTATAAAACTGAAACTATACCCATAGTACAGCAACTCCCCTTCTCCCATTCTCCAGCCCCCAGCAGTCATCACTCTTTCTGTTTATGAGTGAAATCATATGGTATCGTCCTTTTGTGACTCAGTGTAATGTTCTAAGGTTCATCCATGTTGTAGCGTGTGTCAGAATTTCCTTCCTTTTTAAGGCTGAATAACATTCCACTTTATGTATGTACCATATTTTATTTATTCATTCATCTATTGGTTGACATTTGGATTGCTTCTACCTCTTGACTATTGTAAGTAATGCTGCTGTGAACATGAGTGTGCAAGTACCTCTTTAGGACCCTGCTTTCAGGGCGCCTATGTGGCTCAGTCAGTTAGGTGTCCCAACTCTTGATTTCTACTCAGATCAGAATCTCAGGGTTGTGAGATCAAGCCCAGCGTTAGGCTGGTTCTGTGCTGGGCATGGAGCTTGCTTAAGATTCTCTCCTTCTCTCTGCCCCTCCCCACCTTAAAAAAAAAAAAAAATACCTTGCTTTCAGTTCCTTTGGATTGAAAAGAATTCCCAGTACTGTTCTTTTCCCCACTGAATGATCTTGGCACCCTTACTGAAAATCATTTTGCCATATATGCGAGGGATTTATTCTGGGGCCCTTTGTTCTAGTCCATCGATCTCCATGTCTGTCTTTATGTCAGTACCATGCTGTTTTAATTACCATGGCTTTATAATAATTTTCAAATTGGGAAGTATGAGACCCCCAGCTTTGTTCTTTGTCTAAGGTTATTTGGAGTATTCAGGGTCTTTTGAGATTCCATATGAATTTTAGGATAGATTTTTGTATTTTCACAAAAAATGTCAGTAGGATTTTTGATAGGGATTGCATTGAATCTGTAGATTGCTTTGAGTAGTATTGATGTCCTAACAAAATTAATTCTTCCAGTCCATGAACAAGAGAGGTCTTTGTATTTATTAGTGTCTTTAATTTCTTTCAGCAACATTTTGTACTTTAAGTATTATATTCTTTTTGATGCTGTTGTAAATGAATCAACTTGCACTTTTAAAAGCTGTTTTATTATATATGTTATATATATATGCATAGTAAATTTCTGAAGACAACTAGGACCAGGATGGGACTTTCACTTTTTATTTCATATCTGTCTATAATATTTTCATTTTTTTCATGAGCATGTGGTATACATTTATAATTAAAACCAGACCTAGTTTTTAAGAAGGGGAGGGGGCGCCTGAGTGGCTCAGTCCATTAAGCATCTGACGTCAGCTCAGGTCATGATCTCCCAGTCTCAGCTTCATGCTTAGCGGAGTGCTTAGCGGACTGCTTGTCTCCTCAGCTTCGTGCTTAGTGGACTGCTTGTCCCTCGTCCTTGGCCCCTCCTCCTGCTTGTGCATGTGGGTGCTCTTTCTCTTTTTCTCTCGCGTGTGCTCTTTCTCTCTCAAATAAATAAAGTCTTTAAAAAAAATAAAAGGGCAAAAGGGGGATAAATTGTAGGTGGTGGTACAATAACTAATCTTTTCTAAGACTTAATTTCTTAATCTTACTTTCCAAAATGGTTTATTTTCTCATCTCCCAGAGTTTCTCCAATAATTTTGCTAAAGAATTGTTAAAATTCCAAACCTATGAGTGCTGTTATTTTGTAGCTTGCTAAAAGTGGCTTAACGTCATGCCCCAGAAGTAACTGATTTTCGGTCATAGATCAAGTGACATGCATGACCAAAAAATGGCATGTGACTACCTTCATGACATATTTTGCTAGAAGGGAATTTCCCCTCCTCTAGGTAGGTGTATATTGAGTGGGATGACTTTAAAAATTATTTTATTTCTTTTTACTGTGAATCTTCCCAGTAGAAGTAGTATTCCACCTCGAAGCAGTCTCAGGGAAAAGAGTGTAGTAGCTTCTTTCTGCTTCTGTTTTGCTCTATTCCATCTAGTTTTGGTCAGTAGAAGGGCAGGATCATATTGGCTCTAATTTCCTTAAAGCAAATGGAAGTCTGGAGAGAACCCTCAAAGGACTAGGCTTAGAGTCAAGGGTGTTGGCATGAGTCTTGCCACTTACTGAACCGTGGCCTATTCATCTGTAAAATAGGGTTAGTACTACCTATCTTACTCATTAGGGGTTATTATGAGATATCAAGTGGAAATCTAAAGATTTGGTATGTAGTAAGTGATCAGTGAATGTTAACTTTCTCTTGGAAACTTTCTCTTGGAAAAGAACCTGCTGGAATGTTGTTAATGCATTTGCAAAGCTAGCCGGAGCATGTCTCCTGCCAACTCTAAGGCAACCACCCACACATTCTAGAATAAGTATCCACCAAACCTGTATTCCCTTATCTGGAGTAGTCTATGAGACAGGTTGAACTGTAGAATAAGTCTGAAAAGTCATGGACATTCCCTCATTTAAGGAAAATCAAGTGGCACAGAAAAGGAACCCAAGTAACACAAGGCTACAAACAAAAATATCTGTGATCTTTGCCCTGTGACTTTGGGAAATAAGGTGCACCACCAACCTGGCCTACTTGATCTCTCACTGTGGAACAAGTTTTGCAGCTCCTCCTATAGTAGGCTGTGACACGGTGGTAGGAAATGAACAGAAGAGGTAATGTCGAGGTACTGGAGAAAAGGTTTGAGATTGCTCACCTTCTTGTAGTAACTCTCTTTCTCTAGTATGCATTTTGCTCTTGAACCTTCTGTTCCATGCATGACTCAGTCTCCCCTTTGGTTGTAAGGTCCTATAATTCCTGCCTCAACATGCTGCTTTGTTTGCCATCCTAACAGGGAGGGTAAACTGGTTCGGTTTCATTTCAGCAAGTCCAAGCCTGTTTTTCAAATGGTACTGGTAATTAATTCCCTAACATTTTTATTTATTTATTTTTTTAAAGATTTTATTTATTTATTTGTCAGAGAGAGAGAGCACAAACAGGCAGAGTGGCAGGCAGAGGCAAAGGGAGAAGCAGGCTTCCTGCTGAGCAAGGAGCCCAATGCGGGGCTTGATCCCAGAACCCTGGGATCATGACCTGAGCTGAAGGCAGCCGCTTAACCGACTGAGCCACCCAGGCATCCCTTTTCCCTAACATTTTTAGTTGGTCAATTTGAAGAAAGCTGAGGTTTTTCATTCTGAAACATCATTCTTGCTCTCCAAACACCACTAATTATGACTAGAAGAAATCCTGCCATCATTTCCCATTTCTCTTATGTTGATATTTATTCTCTGATTCTTAACACTTGCATGAGAATCTCAAGGTCAGAAGATGTTGAATAAAGGAAGTATTGACTCTAGAGTTAGAAACCAGTATGGGGGTGTCTTCTTGCTCAAGTCGTTAGTTAGAGCTTGGTTACTCTGCATTATCCACAAATATCAGGTGAGAAGGGCTGTATTTCTCAGCACACCGCTAGGATTATGGGTCTTGAGGAATGGTCACCATAAAAATATTCGGAAGTATGGTGAAAGGATCAGGATTGTGGGACCAGAAGCCAGAAAATAAAATCTAGAAAAATAGTGGCCATTTTCTTTTTTTTTTTTTAGAACTTTTTTTTTTTTTTAAGAGTTTATTTATTTGAGAGAGATTGCGAGAGATAGAGTGCGAGCAAGGGAGAGAGGGAGAGGCAGAGTCCCTGCTGAGCAGGGAACCTAACGTGGGCTCCATCCCAAGACTCTGGAATCATGACCTGAGCCGAAGGCAGAGATGCCCAACCAACTGAGCCACCCACGTGCCCCAACGAATGCAGTGAGATGAAATGGGAAATAAATGCTAGAAGGACTGAGGCAGAAAATAGAAAATAGTTGTAGCTTTTAAGTTTGGTTGTTTTTTTTTAATCCATTTCTTTGGGCCTAATCAAGGACACATTCAACATTTGGCTGAGGCTCTGGACACCAGAGCAGTTGCTGACAGGACCGGGAGCAGAGCTGAGCTGACTCGAGATGCCAGCCTACCACTCTTCCACCCTGGCGCACACAGTTCTTGCATTCTGATTTTGGCACTTTTTCTCTTGTGTCACAAGAGAGTTGAAGGATGGAGTTATCATTTCTCTTCCGGATTAAACCAAGGGTAGAAGAATCTTAAGTCTCCATTGTTACCCCACATTTAACTGTTTCTTACTGTTGTAGTTCCTTATGATAACATTCCACATGGTGGCTTCTCTTGGGTTACGTATCTTCTTCCTTTGTGACAGTGAGAGCATGAGTGATATGTGCTCGCCAGCCCAACTGCCTCCTTTATAGTATTGATTTGGAAATAGACTGAGGGAAGGTAATGGTTGTATTGAAGCATGTTAAACTCACAAATGGCAGAATTTCAATAAAACCAGAAAACTTTATTATTTTCATTACATTTTTAGGATGGAGAGAGACTGGAGAAAGTTTCTAGAATATTCTGTTGAGTCAAATCCTGGGGTCTGAATCAAGATTCTTAATGATGTTTCCAGACCTTAAAATAGGTGGGGAAATCTAGATGTGGGCACTAAGGAGTTAGCTCTCCTTTCACCTTCTTTTCTGTGGAACCAGTGTTAGTAGTTCCCTCCCCTGGTGTTTAACATTATGAGAAGGAGAAAGATCTTTCTTCTAACATTGAATCTTAGGTAGTAGGCTGTGGTCCCTGAGTTTTTCTGAGCCAGAGAGAGGGCTACAGAAGAATGGGCATGTTCGGAAGTTCTTCCTCTTCCACTGTTTTTAGCTTAGCTTCATGTTCAGTTACCAAAACCTGTTCTGAAGACTGACACAAAAGAACGACGTGGGCATCAGCTGGTTTCTCGGCGACAGTTTTGGACACAGGAGGCCTTTTGAAAAAATAGGGTCAGGTGAATATTGGGCTGTTCAAACCCCATCTCAGTGCTTTCCTGAGGACCAAGTCCTGCTTCCTCCCCCCTTTCTACATGCCTTAACCCTTTCCTCTCTCCTCTCCGTTCTCCTCCCACAGGAGGAAACCCCGAGCAGCCTGTCCAACTAGAAAATCAATGACTGATAGAGACTTAGTTGCCAGAATGGGCTTTGTTAACAAAATCTGCCTTTGGGAGAGAATGAGGAAACCAGCGTACCTAAGTTAGCTCAGCTCATAGAGTTAAAATTATCAGCCTTAGGTAGAATATGCTTGCTTTTTTTATTTGGGCATTCTGGCTTTCTTGTATTTATGTCAGGGACCTCAGCCAGTGTTGAACTGACTTAATCTTCCAAACATTATAAGGTAGGTAAACAAATGGCGGCAACAAAAGCAGGTTGATAACTCTCCCGAGAGTGGTGGAGCCAAGATTCAAACCTAGGCAGTTTTTCTCCACAGCCACTATGGCGACCATACAGCTTATAATTATTCTCGCATGCAGTAGTTAGTATTAGCCCTTGAGTTACAGAAAGATCAGAACAGAGTTGAGACAATGGAGGGAGCTTCAAGCAGAACTGGGATAGTTCTCAGTGGACGTCAGTGTTGTGGTTGTTTTCACCGTATTATATCTTTCTCATCAGGGGCTAACCTACCTTTTCTTTTCTAGTGCTGAGGAATGTAAACAAGTTTGCTGGGCCTTGCGAGACTTCACCAGGTTATTTCGATAGCTCACACTCCTGCACTGTGCCTGTCACCCAGGTGAGTGGTTATAGTTCCCGGCTTTTTCCCTGGCTGTCAGGAGCGCTTGGGGATGGCATAGGATTTAATGCCCATCATGGGACTTGTACTCTAGCTAGTTTGGGAAGGACTTAACAGTTAAACACTGCTGAGCAGTTAAGAAATGCAGGACCCTGGTTTGCTTGGGCCCAGGCAGCCAGATAATCATCAACTGCTTTTAGATACCATCTTCACCCCCATAGAAAAGTTGTTATTGTAGGAGATCTCAAAAAAATTCCTCCTCTCATCCCCTTACAGACACTTTAGGCTGGTAAGTGTGTATGTTAACAAACAAGTAAGTATTTTTTAACCTGGCTACTTTGTTGAAAACAATGCTGACCTAAAGCAGACCGTGATTACAATGACACCATTCTCCTGAGACTGACCTTTCGGATTTAATGAGCAAAGATGGTTATTCTGAACACTTTTACTGTCAGAACACTGAAATGCCAGGTTCTGCCCAAGGCAAGAGGTAGAGGAAAGGCTCCTGATCACCAGTTTTTCTCCATGTGCTTCCTGACTCCTGGTTCTGCAGCAAAGCAAGAATCTTAGCTGAGGACAGAAAGAACTGGGTAGTGGGATTTGGGTGCCAATTTCTTGACTGAGAGAAGGAAGGCAGCTCTCCTCTTAAGCACCCGCACCCCCTTTGGGGGTCTTTATTCTCCCACGAGGCAGTCGTCAGTGAATGTGCAGCCCTCACTGGTGCTTTCTGTCATTCAATGTATTAGTGGATAAAGGCACTCTCAGCAGGGCCTCACCCACACCAGAAATTATTTCTAAATTTTATTCTTTAGTGAGCAGTGATATCATTTGGGATTCTCAAGCTTTGGAGTGTCGGTAGTAGCCCACATTGATACACACAGCCTTCTTGGCGGGCAGCTATGGACGTTCATAGCTAACATTTATGGAGCCCTAACTGTGTCAGGTGCTGCTCTAAGTACTTTGTATTTATTAACTAAGATAATCCTCAGGTAGTTCTTTGGGTTAGTTACGATTATTAGTTCCATTGTTCAGGGGAATAGAGGTTCCAAGATGTTCAACGATTTGCTTGATGTACAGTCAGCAGTTGACAGGCCACAGTTCAGACACAGGTATTCTGGCGCCAGAGTCTGTCCTTTTAACCACTCTGCTTCATACTTTCCCGTAGTACCTTTTCATACAGACTAAATCAGTGCTTTTGAAACTTGTTAATAGGCAAAGTCTTCCTTCAGAATAAACTTGCTTGAAACCCCAGTATTTAAATGGACTAAAGTAGAGATTTTCTGGTTGGTTTGGGGTGGGCAGCCCAGACCTGCTGGCATACTCTTTACCCCCAGCATATTATCCCTGGTTTCCACAGCACACTCAGAAAAGGACTGCAGGCAGTATCGTTAGAGCAGTAGCTTTCTGGAAATCGCAAGTAAATACTCCAATTTTTTTTTCTTTTTGTTCTTACGGCAGAGGCCAGAATGAGGTACCTGAGCAAACAGGGAAACTTCTACCTTGACTTTAGAAGTTTACTGTCTCCTGAAGCACAGTTATTGACTGTCTTCTCTCTTTTGTCAGGAATGTCTTTTTTAATTAGAAGACAGGAAGAAAACAAAAACCAGACTGTGTCCCACAATCAGAAACCTCCACTGTGGCAGAGGGGCCTTCGCCGCCACCACGGCGTCCCGCCAGACGGGGGGAGACTCCAGCCTTCAGAGGCCATCCCGAGGAGTTCCTGTTTGGGGGTGTGAGGGAAAATCAGCGCGGTTTAAAAAAGAGATGGCTGCGGCCTGTCCGGCGTGGTGGGAGGGGAGCTGGTTTCCTGGTGAACTTGTTTCAAAGGAAAAATAATTTTAAAGAAATAAAAGGAAAAAAAGGAAAACTAAACTAAAACCAGAACTGAAACGTTCACTTGGTAGCAGTGACACGCACGCACACACACGTACCTTTACACACATGCTGACACGCATGTGCACACAAAATAAAAGTACAAATTTTTGTGAAACAGAAACCATTTACTTAGGGGAAATGGGAATTCAGGCAAAATTGCTGCAATTGGAAGAAAAGGGTCAGGATCATCTCTTAAGGTTTTCTGTTGTTTTTTCCTCTTTCTCTCCCCCCCTTCTTTCCCTTTCCCCTCCTCTTTTAACAAAAATGAGTAGAAATTTCTCCCACTCTCCCAGCATTTCTTCCCACCTCTAGAGTTGTTCTGACAATGAGGAGCCTGTTTGTTTTATATCATGGTCACATCAGTGATACCAGGACCTGCCAGGGCCAAAACTCATGTATATTCCCAGCCCTGACCCTATCCAGTCTCTCAGTTCATTTCCAATCCACATTGGGTTGTCATCAGCCTTGGAGAGAAGAGCCAAAATTAGGGTGAGTGGGATATAAATGTATATTCTAAGTTTTAGGTTTTTTTAAAGATTTTTGTGTTTTTTAGTTAATTTTTCACCCACAGACATGAGAGAAGACAAAAAAAGAGGGTGGAATTATGGGGGAAAGCGTTTACAGGGCTAACTGTATTTTACTAAAAAAATGTGGAAATTATTTGACTTCGTTGGGGGGTGAGGCGGGAGAGGGAAGCCCAAAGCAGATCTTACTGTTTTAAAGGAGTTGCAGCCCTGCACAGGCATTAGATATGAGGGCACTGTTCTGTCTGGTGTTGTAGCCATCTCAAGAACAAATCAACAGCAACAAAAAAAAAAAAAGAAAAAACAATAAATTTTTAAAATTTAATCAGTGTTTGTTTCTCCTTCCTTCACTGCCTCAGAGCTCTGAAATGACGGCTAGACGACGTGAGCGAGCAGTCTTAGCCCTTACCTGGGAGACAGCTGCAGATGGAGTTTAAACGGTGGGCCCCTGCCCTTGAGGCCACGGACCTTTCATATTTCGGGGGAGTGGCTTCTTCTGCATCTTTTATTTTAGTTCACCCTAAAACCCCTCGTGCTACATTTTATCCTTTCATACAGCCTCAGCAGGGGAGAGAATGGGTCCCTCAGCGTGTTAGACAGAAATGTGCTGCATATGTTCTTTCTACAACAGCCACCCAAGTAGACTGATTCCTAACCCACTGAGTAGAGTATTTGGTCTTTGAAAAAAAGAAACCTGTATTGCAGTATCATTGACATAGAATAAGCTGCACATATTTCAGTTCTACAGTTGATAAGCTCTGACATAGGATACACCCATGAAACCATTAACACAATCAAGATAGTGAACATACCTTTACTCCCAAGTTTCCTCATGCCTCTTAACCATCCTCCAGTAGCCACTGATCTGCTTTCTATCACTGTAGATTAGTTTGCATTTTCTTTAATTTTATAGAAATAGGATCACACAGTATGTTAAAGTATTGGATTTTGAGCTAATAAGCTTGACTGCGGAGTTCTGTATAGTATTTGGAATCAATGAAACAAACTTTTCTGCATAACATCAGTTGTACTCAGAGTTTGACTTGGACAGGATTTTAGACCGCACACCATTAAAGACCCACGCCCTTACTTCAGCTAGCTTCCTCCTAGAAAGCAAAGCCGGCCAGTTGAGTGCTTATGGAGCCCCACTGACTCATCAGCCCGAAAAAGCAGGCCCTCCTCCTGTTGTGGCCCCGGAGATGGAGGGCAGGTGCTAGGGGAAAGAGGGCCAGCTGATATCAGAAACCGGGTCTGGTAGAACAGCATGGAAGCAAGTGGTACTGGAAAAAGTAAATAGCTGAATCTGTTTTTAATATTTATTAATTGAAAAATACATAAAATTCCACTTCTACCCCACGTTCTTACACTCTCAAGGAGGAGGTAGCTGCCAGCCTTAAGGATCTGGTATGTATGTAAGTGCCTGTCTATCTCGGAGATAGACAAAATCGGATCAGGCCCATGCCCCACTGAGGAAGCATGGTCCACTGCACTTGGCTCTTTTTGCCTGAGGAACTGGGGGCAACCACAAGAGTGGGCCACTATGGGACAATTCCCTCTTAACTAGGCCCCCAGGGCTGGTGGAGTTAACTTCTCTGCTCACTGGGGCTAATGGCTCAGTTCCTCCAGAATGAGCTGAGGAGAGGCACACAGAGGAAGACAGCCCTCAAAGCAAAACTGGCTTCCAGCTTCCCTCAGGTGCTACGGGAGAGAGCCTGGAGCTTGGACCTCTCTTCCCTCTCCTTGGTGTAAATCCATTTCCAGGAGACCCAGGTAGAGGGCCCCGCAGCCGGTCAGATGCCCACTGGGGCCATCATACCTTCACACGAGCCCACACAGCCACCCGGGGAGCCTGTGCCAGTCGCTGTCTGCAGTCTCATTGTTGCATGCCAGCCGGGTGCATGGGCCAGGCCCCCTGGCCAGCACTGAGGCCTGCCACGGGAGGGGCCTGGGCCATGGGCTGCGGCCGCTGCTGGGACTGCCAGATGTGGTGGAGCTCCTTGAACTGCTCCACCATGCGGTCTTTGAGGTCTGGGTTTGAGATCTGTAGCCGGATACTATCAGCTGACCAAGAAAGCTCCCCTGAGAACATCTCCAGCAAGAGCCGAGCTGCCACAGGCACCACCTGGGGGGCAAAGAGGGGCAGGGAGAACCTTGGCCGGACTGTCAATCCAGTTTTTCCCAAGGCATCAACCACGGGACACGTGGTGGACTGCATGCACCAGGAAGAAGGGGCACCAATTTCTACTTCAGAACAAAGGCTGCCTGCATGTGGGCAGCCCCGGGCCTTGATTATCTCTGGCTGCCAAGTCCACACTGCTCAGAGAGCCCTAAGCCTCCACCCTGGGGCAAGGGCTGAGCCCCAGGATTTCCCCCAGTATTCAAGCCAAAGCAGAGCGGGGGCTTGGGAGAGGAGCTGGTCTACCTGTACAGTGATGAGCTTCTTCTCTCGGGGTTTGCGGTCAGGCCATTCCTCCCCAAAGCAGAAGAAGATCTCAAATGGCGGTGGGGTGTTAGTCTGGCCCTTTTGGAACAGGATGAGCTCTGCAGCAAGATCAAGACCCTTAGAGGCTAGAACCATGCCCCTGCATGAGAGAAAGCCAGGAGGAACACGATGCGAGTCCCTCACCATTGAGGAAATGCTCCAGGCTGAAGAGCTTGGTTTTGACCTCCCGCTGGATGGGGTTGGGGTGCGAGCTGTGGGCCGAGGCGCAGGGCCCGCTCCAGAACACCTTGCACTGGCACAGGCGGATGGCATACAGATCTTGGCCTTGCAGCTGGAGTATGAGCCCGCGGTCGAGGACATCCAGCAGCTGGTTTGTGTAGAAGCGCTGCTTGTCGCTGGGGATGTCCTCAGGGCTGGGGAAGCGCACTTGCTCCAGGCTCACGGGGCCGAAGAGCTCTACCTGCTCCTGGGTGGCCTCCAGCTGACTGTAGAAGAGCCGGCAGCCCTGTGGGTTGCTGATGGTGAGGGCCCGGGGTGGCCGCCCCCGGTACTGGAACTTGATCTCCAGGTCAGTCACTGTGGGGCAGAGGGCAGGCCCGGCCCGTCTGTGAGCCCCATGCCTCCTTGTTCGGCAGCCTCTGACTTGCTCTGTCCTCTGCCCCGCAGCAGCCAGCCCGTCTCTTTGGCTGGCTCTCCCACTTCCCCCCCTCCCCCTGCCACCCAGGGAGAGCCTGGCTTGAGCATCTTCGCTCTTCATCCTCCACCCTTCTTGCAAACCAACCCCCCAGGCCTGCTTTACCCGGCCCAGCCCTCCTGAGGGTCCTTACGAGGCAGCATGTGGGGGCTGATCAGCAGGTCGGGCAGGAGCTGTTGTTCACCCGTGGGGGGCAGGCCGGCAGCCATGGGCCCAGGCTGCAGGCTCGGCAGGACCTCAGGGAGAAGCTCCCCAAAGCCAGCAGCGTTGCCGGGGGCGGGGCCCAGGAGGCTGGGGTCGGGTGCAGGAGGGCCCAGCACCACAGGCGGCTGGAGAGCGGGCGGCCACTTGACCTCCTCTTTGGGTAAAGAATAGGGCGCCATGGGGGGGCCGGGTTGCAGGGCTTCTACAGAGGGTGGGGGCAAGCAGAGGTTTAATGCCACTTCTGAGAACTTCCTCCCATGCCCACCTACTCTCAGCCCTGGGCGCACCCCCCCGCCCCCACAGCCTCCCTTCAGCCCCCTCCCAGGAACCGAGGGGACCTGCAGCTTCTCCTTATACTAGGCCCCCAACCACACCCCCCTCCCGGCCCCACCTGTGATGCTCAGGCTCGGTAACATCCTCTGGAGCTGAAGGGAAGACCCAGGCAGAGGAGGGGATAGGCCGGAGAGAGAGAGAAGGGAGGACAGGTTAATGAGCCGGTCTGATGCTAAAGAGAACGACACAGGCAATCCCCCGGTGTTCGGCTCCGCGAGGCCGGACCCTGCCTTCCGTCCCAGCTCTGCGCCCCCAGGCCGCTCCGTGAACTCTCAGCGCCGTGGTGTCCTCGTCTGCCTTCTACAGGTAGTAGCGCCTGTTCAGCCCCAG
>CM052887.1:73712566-73732047 GCA_028534135.1 Potos flavus | reverse complement strand
GAGCCTGAGTCTTTCCTGCATTCTCCACCCAGAATGCCCTCTTCTAAAGAGTGGGCTGGGTGTTGGTCGGGATAGCTGCCTCTGGCAGAGAAATGTGAGCCCTGTATTCCAAGCCTGACACTTACGTGCACTTACGATCCCCTGCTCACACTCCGCCTCTGCCAGGGACCCCGTCCCCCCTTCCCTTGGCCTGCACGGGGGCGTTCCACGAAGGACAATGTTTTGTTTATTGCTATATCCCTGTATCTGGCTTGACACCTGGCACAAAAGACACTCGCAGTGATCACTCACAGTGGAACTCAAATGCCTCTTCAAATGCCCTTTCCTTGGGGCCTTGGGTTTTTATTTCATAGAGTGAGTTTTCCAGAAGCTTCTCTACCGTCTATTGCAGATAAAGAATGTGCCACTGATTTCCAGCCACTGATTCACTTAAGCTTCACAAAACACTCTCTAGGGGGTGCTCTTAGAGCGACAAGTCCCGGCTAAGAAAAATGAGCCACTGGAAGTTAAATGACTTGCCTGAGGTCACCAGGAGAAAGTCTGGCAGCTCTCACCAGCGTCTGCTCTTAGCCTCTGCTCCACCCAGTGTCCCAGGGGACCTGCCTTTTAACAGGCACCATTTCCTTTAACCCTGGTGGGACTAGGGCTACCACTTCCTGGATTCTTCTCTGGCCTGCCGGCCCTCACTTTCCCCTGCCCCCGGGAGCCTAGCTCCAGACCTGCAGAGGCCAGCTCTCAGCAGTGGCTCACCGCCTCCCCCTGCTGCCAACTGCGCAGGCCCTTTTAGGGGTCCACACTCCTGGGAGAGATGCTGCCCTCTCTCAGGGTGCACGGAGAGTGGGCCGGGAGGAGAGCGGGGAGCTTTAGCCCCTGCCTGGGCTGGGGGGAAGGATGCCTTCCGACTTGCTGGCCTTTACAGCGGGAAAGAGACTGCTTTGGCAGGTTTCATGGCTCCGCCTTCTATGTCCCTTTGCCTGTGAGCTGGTGGGGGGGAGCATCCCCACCTCCCCCTGCTTCCCAGCTGCACTGAGGAGTTCGTGGCCAGCTTTCCTCACTTCCTCCCTTTGGCCCCCTCTGCCTGCCGAGCCCATGGCCCAGCCCTGCCCCCAGTCCCGGCTGCCCCCGCCCCCAGGCCTGAGTTTAGGAACTGGAAAATGGGCTGGGACCAGCCGGCAAAGGAAGGTCTTGGGATTTGGGGCCAAGCCTGGGGTTGCTGGGTTGGATAAGGGTGGTGAGTAGAGCCCAGGAAGGAAATGCATAGGTGGACAAAGGAGGAAGAAATTTGAAAGACCTTGATCACAGAGGCCTGGAGCAGCCCCTTCACTGCAATTTGTTATTTACTGAGCACTTAGCGTGTGCCAACCACTACCCTATCTATATACTCTCATCGGTGGTCTATAAAGTAGGTATTAGAATCCCCAGTTTGCAAACAAACTGAGGCACAGTTAGGGGTCTGCCTAAGGACACATGGATTTGGCTAAATAGGGTTTTGAACCCAGCCCCATCTTCTTCTCCAGTAAGCAAGAAAGAAGCTGAACTGAGAACCCCAGGGCACATGGAGGGACCCCACGGGAGTGGGGGAGCAGGAAAACAGCTGTCCCAGGGCCTCAGAGTGATAAATTTATGTTTATTGTCAGGGTCTCCACCAGGGACCATATGCGGGAGACGGTCCCAGCTTCCTGCCGGGCTGGGGAGGTTCTCCAGCCCCCGCCCCTCTGACACAGGGCTGGGGGTCAGGGCGGAGCTGGGGTCCAGGGCTCGAGGTGCCCATTAGGGAGGCAAACGCCAGCGGGCAGGATGACAGACTCCAGAGCCCTCCCTGAACAAAGACTGGGTGGGAGGCGGCCTGGTGTGTCCCCACCCCGCCTCCCCCAGCGACTGCTGAGCCACGACCACAGACAGCGAGGCGGAGCGAGCATGGCGGGGCCCCGGGCCGCTCTGCTGCCCCTCTTCCTGCAGCTCACCAGCCTCGCCCTGGTTTCGGTGACGGGCGGAGGTAAGTCGGGGCGTCCAAGGCTCGGGGGCGGGGGGCGGCCCGGCGGGACCCCGTTTCTCACTCAGCCCAGCCCACGGGAAGAAGCTGGGGCCAGGCTGCCTCTCCCGACCCCCGCCGCGGGGTGCGAGCGCCTCCCGGGCCAGCCTCGGTCCTCCCCGTCGGTGGAGGAGCCCGCGTGGGGGCGCGCGCGGAGGCTGAGACCCGGGGCCCGGGAGAGAGACAGGGGGCTTCCTGCAATGGCTCGGGAGGAATTCCTGCAGGCAGCGGTGGGGGAGAGGCTGCCTTGGAATCTGGGAGCCTGAAGTTAATTATTTGTCTTGAGAAAGGGGTGGGGGGAAGGAGGCCCGCTATGGGAGCTGACTTGGAGTCTGTGTCCGGCCTTCTCCCGGGGGGTGGGGGATGCAGGCAGGAATAGAGGGGTCCGTGCAAGAACTTGGCAGCCGGCTGGGGAGAGGGGAGCCGAGGACAGTTCCATGGGGAGCAGTCAGGCTCTGTGAAACAATCCGGAGCTTTTTCCGCTGGTCTCTCCAGGCAAGGGACTGGCCCTATCTTCCCTGAGGGTCCCAAAGGACCCCCACCCTCTCCCTGACGCCCTTACTGCCGAAGTAGACCTGGAGGCGTGGCCTGAGAGGAGGAACCTTGGGGCGGGGGGGTCAAGCTGGGACGGAGGGTTTAAGATGCTGAGCCCTCATCCTCAGGGGCCCTGCAGAGGGCGGGGAAGAGCGCCACCTACAGGAGCCCTACGGAGTTCCAGGTAACAAGATCGCCCGCTAGGGAGGGGATGGGAATGTACACAAGAGGCTTGGGGGCCGGCATTTGTTGGGGCGCTAGCACCTGGATGCAGGGAGTAGCAGGCCAGGCTGAAAAGATGGGTGGCGTTTGCAAAAGGTCACATTTGGACTTGCCGCTGGGAACCTTCAGCTGTGTGACTTAGAGAAGTGCCAGAGGCCAGCAGGTGGAGGCAGGGAGGATGGGCGCAGGGAGGACGGCTCTGACTTCAGCCTCTTGAGTGGAGAGAGGGGAGAGGAGAAGACGGGGGAGTGGGCTGGGGACAAATGGATGAGACCAGAGGCTGATGGGTTGGGGGGCGACACAAAAGAGGGAAACCCAGCCCCAGATATCAGAGTCCGTGGGGATGGCAGGAACCAAGCCAAAGAACTCCGGCCAAAGCAGGTTTGGAAGGAAGAAGACAATTTAGGTTTCAAACGAGACTCTCCGATCCTCGCTTGGGAGAGTGGGGGTGGGGAGTGGGTGACACGGTCCCCTGCCTCACAGAACTAGTGTCTGCGAGAAACCCCTTTAGCCACCCCAGACCCGGCCTCATAATGAGCTACCTCGTGGGGAAGACCCTCCCCGCTCCTTCCTCCTCTTCCTCCTCCAGACCCTCCACTGCCCACGCCCACCCGGAGGAGGGATCTGGTCTATGGGATGTCTGTGGAGCCAGCTTACACCCCCCACCCACGGTTTTTACTTTCCTGACTGCTAGGGAGGGATTCAAGTGAGGTAGAAATGGCTGTCCACCTCCGGCCCGAACTCAGAGGAACCCCCTTCTCTGACATAGTGTCATCAAAAGCAGGGTTAGGCGGTCTTTGTCCAGCCTGGTGCCTTGAAAGCTAGCGGGGGCCCTGCTGACTCCTTCCCCAAACCCTTCAAGAAACGCAGTCAAGTTCCACTTTCTGGAGCTCCCCCTGCCCAGTGTGGGGTCTTGTCTTCCACACTCTGCTGGGGAGGCGGGGCGCCCTGGGCCCCACCCCTGTGCACCTGCCCACCCCCCTTTCAGGGAAACTGGTTTGGGACGGTGCTGGAGTGAAAGTATGAAAGGAGAAGGGAGAAGGGGGACAGAAGGGATCCAGACCAGCTTTCCCAAGTAGCAAGAACCTCTGTCAGATACAGAATGTGCGGTCCCGATGTGGGGTCCCCCGGCCCCTCCACCTCCCGCCGCAAAATCTTGGCAAGGCCGGGGGGAGGGTGTGGAGCAGAGGGAACAGCCGCCCCTCCCTGTGCACATGCTCCTTCTCTGGAAGGTGAGTGGGCCGGCGGACAGGGGCGGGGCCCAGGCTGCCCCTCCTCCCCTGCAGGGTTTGGAAGGCGGGACCCAGGAAGCCTTGCCAGCCCCTCTCACCCACAGGCCCACCTTGGCTTCATGTCCCCTTCAGGTGGGGTCATCCTCAGGGAGCCCCCTGAGCTTGCGGACATCCACGACTCCGGGCAGCAGGAGCCAGCCCACCCCTCAGCCCCTGCTGGGGCCCCCCGGGAGCAGCGGCGCCCCCTGGAGGAACGGCTGGGAAGGCTGGAGGCCCAGATGACGGCGCTCAGAGAGCAGGTAGCGTGGGAGGCCGGCGGTGTGTGCGGACTAGGACTTGCGTCGTTAAAGGAAAGAAGGGTTGCGCCTGGGGGGCCCGGGAAGTGTAAAACAGAATTTGGTTTTAAATGCACGTGGAGAAGTTCTTATAGGAACGGTTCTTACTATTGATTCTTTCATACAAAGGAAGACCCTCCAGAGTACCGGTTTTATCAGTTTAGATGGAGCACCTACTGTACGTATTATGCATAATCAGAAAAGAGTTTGGGTGGATAAAGGTCTTCAGTTGTTGGGGAGAGGAACTGGGTGCGCTTCTGTCCAAAGGAGAGGTCTGGGGAGTCCCGAGCCCCCCTGGGAGCCTGTCCAGACTCCAGATCTTGAGAACCGTGGTTAAGCGGGGCACTGTCTGGAGGGGACCCACCCGCCTCTGCCCTGGAACCGTCAGATTTCCTTCTCGCCCTGCTCAGTCTTCACACCCCGCAAATCTGCCGGGTGTGTCGGATGGGGCAGAGCTGAGCCAGTGCCTCCTGCCTTCCCCTCCGCCTCTTTCCCCCAGAATAAGGAGCTACAGGCCAGGGTGAGGCAGCTGGAGTCCTGTGAATGCCGGCCAGCTTCTGCCCAGTGCTGGGGACTGGGGCGGGCCTGGCCCGAGGGTGCTCGCTGGGAGCCCGAGCCCTGCACAGCCTGCGTCTGCCGGGGCGGGGCTGTGCACTGTGAGCCCAAGCCCGGCCTGCCCCGTTGCCGCGGTGAGTGCCACCCGGTCCGCCCGCCAGGCCCACCTGGGCACCTGGGGATGGCCCTGGGTGGCTGAGTGACGGCAGTCTCCTCCCCAGGCTGCAGCCACAATGGTCAGGCCTATGGCAATGGGGAGACCTTCTCCCCAGACGCCTGCACCACCTGCCACTGCTTGGTGAGTTCCCGGGACCCACCTGGGTATCCCGTACCTGTCCCCCTCACCTGCCTTGCGTAAACTACCTCTCACTGCAGCCTGGCGCGCTGGAAGTTGAGTAACGCGGTCTGCCCACCCCTACCACAAAGCCTTGCTGCCGGTGGCTCCAGCTGATTCCAAGTAGCTCTATTTTCTGGGGCTCAAACCCCCCCCCATGCACATGGTGGGGGTCCTCTAGCCCCTCTGATTGGGGCCTGGCAAACAGTGGCATGGAGGGCGGAGGGGCTGGAGCTGCTTGTCTTCCTACATCGCCCCTCACCTGTCGACCCTCCCTGTCCCTGCTCATCCATCTGTCCCTGTCATCTACCCGCCTCGTCTCCGTCCCTTGGCTCCACATCTACCTTCTTCCAGCCTTTCCTTCCTCGCTCCTCCATTGAGGAAGCTCTCAGGTCCCTTCCTAGGAGCTCTCCATTCTGGGAACTTGCTAGCACTCAGAAGAGATGGTTTCTGGGGCTCAGGAGCAGCAGGAGAAGATGGGGGTGGGGTAGGATGTCTCTTTTCTGCCCCTGGAACGAGGGTAGCCCACATACTCTGAGCCGCCGCGGCCTCTTGCTCCTCTGCTGTGTCGTGGCCCAGGACGGAGGCTAGAGGTTCTGAGGCCCGTGCAGCCCCCGCATCGGCTTCCCCCCAGGAAGGAGCCATAACCTGCACCCAGAAGCCGTGCCCAAGGGGACCCTGCCCGGAACCAGGAGCATGCTGTCCGCACTGTGAGCCAGGTCAGCCTCCCGCCAGCCCCGGCCCCGCCTCCTGTCCTGCACTCATTCTGGGCCCCAGGGCCACGGTGTGCACCCGCCACGTGCCCAGAGGGTGCCTGCCCACTCACTTTGGCAGTTCGGGGAATTTGGAACCGAAGCATAGCCAGCGGATATGGGCTCTGGCTTGGGGCCCAGACAGAGCCTCTGTCTGATCTTTTTCCCGCCCTCAGGGGGCTTCTGACCTAATTGAGAAGATAAACTGAAAGCTAATATAACACAAGGCTTAAGATCCAATGACCAGATTACAACTACAGGAGGACAGCTGCCAGAGCAGATGGCGGGAAGGCAGGGGGAACCACTCAAGACTGTGTCAGGGTGGGTCATCTGAGCCGCATCTTCAAGGGAACGTGAGATTTCACCAGCAGGAGACAGTTATCCGTGGCCCTTTGGACACAAGAACAGGGTAGGGAGAGGTGTGTTGCAGGAAATCAGGCTGGAAAGGCCCAGTAGGAACAGCTTGCTGTAAGCCTTGCAGTTTGGACTTTCTTCTGTGGGCAATGGGGAGCCACTGAAGGCTGCAGAGGCAGAATGCGGCTTGTTCAAAGGAACGTTGTAGGAGTATGTTTGGGCTAGATGCGAGAGATCCATTAGTGGGCTAGTACAGTAGTCATCGAGGCATAGAGCCAGGGAGCCAGGGATGGCAGTGGCTGCAGAGGGGGCGGTGTTTCTAAAGAACGAGCAGGAGCTGGTGACTGGTTAGGTCCCATGGAATAGTGGGAAGCTAGGAAGGCAGTGGTGCCAGGGACGTGAAGAGAAGCAGGAGGAAGAGGGGGGGCAGTGGCTCTGCTGGGAGATGTTACTAGCTCACAGTCAGGGAATAGGGCTGTCAGATTTACCAAAGAGAATACGGGATGCCTTGGTAAAGTAGAATTTAAGCAGCACATACTTTTTTTAGTGTAAGTATGTCTCATGCACTATTTGGAACGTACTTATACTAAAAAAGTGTAGATTGTCTATATGGAATTCAGATTCAGCTGAGCATCCTGTATTTTATCCGGCAGAATATCAGCTGGTAGTGTGAGGGGCGGGTCAGGGGCTCAGGAGACCAGTGGGGTCTGGAAATGGAGCCTGGGAGTCTCGGCCCAAGATGAGAAGTAGTCTCATGGTCTCGGGAGCTGATGGAGCGCAGAGAAAAGGGACACGTGCAGGCGCGCACACACACACACAACTTTCAGGACACGTGGTGCCTCGAGGCCACTGCTAGCTTGTGTGTCTTTGGGGAAACTTTTTTAAAAAGCACCCTTTCCTCAACACTTCTATGGTAAAATAATGGAAACCTACTGGTTACGGTTGAGTCAGACACTTGACTGCCATCTGCTGGAAAGTTGTAGTAAATTCAGGTTATCGCCTGAACGGGGCCCTTTGATGCGGTCCGCTTGTGGGTGCTTTGACCCCGGTAGTATGGGTTTCTCACATGGGGGCCTGGCCCCGGTTTCGCAGGCTGCCCTGGAGGCCACAAGGCTGGGGAGACGTGGCACCCAGACCCCTGTGTCATCTGCATCTGCCAGGTAAGGGGATCAGAGCCCAGCCCCGGCCACCATGCGCATCCCCGATGCTCGGCATATCCCCCGCCTGGCAGTGCCAAGCCCAGTCCCGGGCCCGGACAGAGCTGCTGCCGCCCCCCCTCCCCCAACAGGCGTCGAGGCTGCAGTCTGCTAGGCCCACTAGGCCAGCAGAGTAACTCAGCTTGGGCAGTGGAGAGGGAGGGAGAGCTCAGTGTCTGCCCTGCAGGCTGGGACCGTGCAGTGCCAGGGACCCTCGTGCTCGGAGCTCAACTGCCTGGAGAGCTACACCCCGCCTGGGGAGTGCTGCCCCGTGTGCCGGCCAGGTGACCTCCCGCCCTGCCCCGCCCCTCCCTCCCCTCAGCCCCCCCCCCCCACGGTCCAGTACCTTCTCAGGGTCACGCCCTGCCTTGGTGATGTCCCCTCACCCTGCCCTCTGCTGACCAGCCTGTCATCCTGGCAACCCTCTGCAGGCTGTGAGTATGAGGGCCAGTCCTATGAAGAGGGGGCCAGCTTCCTGTCCAGTTCCAACCCTTGTCTCCAGTGCTCCTGCCTGGTGAGTCCCCATCCCCCACTTTGTCCAGGCCCTGCTCCTCCTTATTCACCCCTGCCCCTACCTTGGGCCACACCTGCTGCTCTTCCATCCCCTCATGTACCTTCCAAGACCTGCTGCCGGTGAGGTTCCCCTCCATTCTGGCCCTGTGCATGCCCCCCTGTCCCCCAAGGGTGTCAGACACCTGCCCACCCCACCCTCTCCGGGAACCGGCCCCGGGCCTGGCTTCTTCTCACAGCTCTCGGTGTGTTACAGAGCGGCCTGCTTCGCTGCGTGCCCATGAGGTGTCCGCCCAGCCCCTGCCCCGAGCCGGTCCCCGGGCCTGGGCGCTGCTGCCCGACCTGCCAAGGTAAGAGGCTGCCGCCCCGTTTCTTCCGCTCCAGAGCCCGTTCTGCTGGCCCTGACCTGGGGGGGTGCTCAGTTGGGGAGCGATGCCCGGTCAAGCCGGCTCCAGAGATGAGGTGCCTGGGCCCGCATTCTGCCCTTGCCATGTCACAGCTGCGGGCCCCTAAGGGAGCTATTCCGTGCCTCAGTTTCCCATCCGTGAGGTGTGGATGATGACATTCTGCACCCTGGTAAATGTTGACCATCGTTACCCACTCTGCACGGAAGACGCAGGCAGGCCATCCCGGCGGACCCCTAGAGGGTGACGCCGAGTCACACGCCGGTACTACGGCAAAGGCAGGCTGAGAAGCAGGTGCCGGGCACTGCAGAAACTCAGAGGGAGGACACCCAGTCCAGCCTGGACACAGGAAGGGGAGCGTCCTGGAGACAGCGTGTCCCGGGTGAACCCTCAGGATAGAGAGCAGTTAGCTAGGTGAAGGGCGGAATGAGGCAGAGGGCACTCCAGGAAGGGAGGACAGCTGGCACAGAGGCTCGGGACAGGCAGTGTGAGGTGGGTGTGTTAGGCGGGAAGGTGCAAGCCCCCGAGCGAAGGGCCAAAGCCTGTGGTGAGAGGTGGGGGGGCGCCGAGAGCAGGGGGAGGTGGGCGTGGCCGCACTGCATCCTGGGAGGCCTGGAAGGGCAGGCTCAGGAGCTTGGGTCTTACCCTGTCTGGGGCCTTGGGAGCCCCCAGGAGTCTAGGCAGAGGTATGACGTGGTCTGGTTTGGGCTCAGGAGGGAGCCCCCAGAGGGCCTGTGGAGGAAGCCCGCAGCCAGGCTGGCTCCCACCCAGCTTCCTCTCTGCCCGTCGTTACCCCCACCCCAGGCTGCACGGAAGGTGGCTCTCACTGGGAGCACGGCCAAGAGTGGACTGCCCCTGGGGACCCCTGCCGGATCTGCCAGTGCCTGGTGAGCCCCACTGCTGCTCCACACCCCAGACCCCCCATGTTCATTCCTTCATTTTACTGAGCACATCCCGTAGGCACTGGGAGGGGACAGAGGTGGAGGAGACCTGGTGCCGGGCACTTGGGGCAGGGGGCGGGGCCGGGCCTGTCCGTGTGCGGAGCCCTGAGCATAGCAGGTGCTATGGATGGCGTGGCATGGATTCGTGAACGCGAACGAACTCCAAGAGCTTGCGGGCTCCAGGGCTGAGACAGGGCGGGGTCGGAAAGGCAGCAACAGCTCTGGGGAGAGAGAAATGCAGGTTTCCTGGAGACATCTAGAACTGGGCTGTCCAATCTGTAACCTACTACGTGTGGCCACTGAGCCCTGGAAATGAGGCCATCCAATCTGAGTTGGGCCGGAGCATAAAATACACATGGGATTGGGCGCCTGAATGGCTCAGTGGGTTAAGGCCTCTGCCTTCGGCTCAGGTCATGATCTCAGGGTCCTGGGATCGAGCCCCGCATCGGGCTCTCTGCTCAGCGGGGAGCCTGCTTCCCCCTCTCCCTCTGCCTGCCTCTCTGCCTACTTGTGATCTCTCTCCTCTCTGTCAAATAAATAAATAAAATCTTTAAAAAAAAATACACATGGGATTTTAAAGACTTAGTGTGAAAGAAAGGAATATAAAATATTAATACTCTATGTTGATTATATCTTGAAATAACGTTGGATATATTGAGTTGAAAGGAATATCTTAAAACTTAGTTTTATCTGCTTCTTTCTACTTTTTGAAATCTGACTACTAGAGAATTTAAAGTGACTTGTGACTTGTGTTATGTTTCTGTTTGACAGCAGAGATATAGAAAATCTTCACGAGAGGGGTGGGTTTAGGTCTTAAAGGGTGAGTAGAATTTAAGCAGGGAGAAATGAGGAAAGACACTCCAGGTGCTAGAGACTGGATGTTTGTGTCCCCACTCCCCAAATTCATATGTTGAAATCCTACTGGTATTAGGAGGTGGGGCCTTTAGGAGGTATTTAGGCCCCGAGGGTGGAACCTTCATGAATGAGATTAGTGTCCTTGTAGAAGGGAGCCCAGAGAGCTAGCTCCTCCTCTCTTCAGCCACGCGAAGATACAGTTAAAAGATAGGTGTCGGGGTGCCTGGGTGGCTCAGTGGGTTAAAGCCTCTGCCTTTGGCTCAGGTCATGATCTCAGGGTCCTGGGATTGAACCCCATATCGGGCTCTCTGCTCAGCAGGGAGCCTGCTTCCCCCTCTCTCTCTGCCTGCCCCTCTGCCTACTTGTGATCTCTCTCCTCTCTGTCAAATAAATAAATAAAATCTTAAAAAAAAAAAAAAAAGGTGTCTAGGAACCTGGAAGCGGATCCTTACCAGACACTTCTGGCACCTTGTTCTTAGACTTCCCAGCCTCCGGAACTGGGAGAACTAAATTTCTGTTGTTCACAAGCCCCCCAGCCTATGGGATTGCACTACAGCAACCCCAATGGTTGCACCCCCCCCCCGCAACCATGTGCTCCCCCTCCCTGCTCACACAGACCGCCCTCCGCAACTTCTGTGGGAAGAGTGACCGGCTGTCCCCTTATGGGACTGGCTGTGCTGAGCCCCGATGCGGGTGTGGGTCAAGGGGCGGGGTCCGTCTGGGAGGGGCCGCGGCAGTAGCGGCAGCTACGGTTTGATTGCCAGCTCTCGGAGGTGGAAGGCACACCAGGCTCGGCTTCTCATTTCATTCCCATAACAGGCTATGAGGACAGGACTGTTGTTTTTTTTAAGGATTTTATTCATTTATTTGAGAGAGAGACAGAGAGAGAGAGAGCATGAGCGGGGGGAGGGTTAGACTCCCTGCTGAGCAGGGAGCCCTATGAGAGACTCGATCCCGGGATCCTGGGATCACAACCTGAGCCGAAGGCAGACGCTTAACTGACTGAGCCACCCAGGCGCCCGAGGACAGAACTATTATTGTCTTTTTTCAGATGGGTAAACTGAGTCACAGAGTGCTTCAGTCACATGCTGGGTTATACATCTGTATTGGTTTCCTAGGGCCACCATAACAAAGTAGCTCAAACAGATTGGCTTAAGTACAGAAACGTGTCATCTTGTGGTTCAAGAGATCAGAAGGCCAAGATCGAGGTGTCAGCAGGGTTGGTTCCTCTGAGGGCCGTGACGGGGGATCTGTTCTAGGCCTCTCTCCGAGCTTCTGGTGGTTTGCTGACGATCCTTGGTGTCCCTCGGCTTCTCCCTCCCTCTTCACATGTTGCTTTCCGTGTGTGTGTGTGTGTGTGTGTGTGTGTGTGTGTGTATGTGTGTGCGTGTTCAAGTGTCCCCTTTTCACAAGGACAGTTATTGGAGGGGCCGCCCCACTCCAGTATGACCTCATCTTAACTAATTACATCTGCAATGACCCTGTTTCCAAATAGGCCACATTCTGACGTGCCGGGGGTTAGGACTTCCACATATGAACACGGGGGACACAGTTCAAACCATAACACTACCTGGGAAGTGGATCGCAGGGACTCAACTGCTGTTTCTGCCCCCCAACGGGGCTCTAACAGCGCCTTCCCCTGCCCTCTCTGCCCCCTCCCAGGAGGGCCACGTTCAGTGTCGCCAGCGAGAGTGTGCCAGCCTGTGCCCATACCCCGCGCGGCCCCTGCCAGGCACCTGCTGCCCTCGGTGTGATGGTGAGTCGGTGAGTGGCGCCTGGGGCGGGGGTGCAGAAAGCTCACGGGTGGCCCAGCGCAGTCTCCCACGAAGGCCAGGACTGGGACGGGCAGCAGTGGGGGGGAGGGGGGGCGGTCCTGAACAGGGTCTGAGGCACCCTCTTCCCCAACAGGCTGTTTCCTAAATGGGCGGGAGTACCGGCGAGGAGAGCCGGTGGGCTCCGGGGATCCCTGCTCGCACTGCCGCTGCGCTGTGAGTGTGGCCGCCCGGCAGGGAGGGCCTGGCTCCCGGGCCCGCCTCTCCGACGGCTGACCAGGCCCTATCGGCAGAACGGGAGCATCCAGTGCGAGCCTCTGCCCTGCCCGCCTGTGCCCTGCAGACACCCAGGCAGGATCCCTGGGCAGTGCTGCCCCGTGTGTGACGGTGAGCTGGGGGCTCGAGTCACCTGGAGAGGGGCAAGCACTGGCCCCAGAGAGGCTCCAGGGGTGGGCACAGGGGTTTGGACCTATAGGACGCCCCTTGGACTACGCAGTACGGGAGAAGTCCTTGAAAAACCTAAGTTCCCGTCGCCGTGGGCGAAGGGCACGTTCTCACCTCGCCTTCTCATGACAAACTGGGCCCTGGGCTGGGGCCTGAGATCCGGGAGGTGGGGGAGCCTGGCGCATCGGGGTGAGTGGTGGACACCTCGAGGTGGTGTGAGGCTTTGCCGTCAGCCCCCAGCTCTGTACCCACCCCCCGGTCCTCCTGTCCTCCTGTCCTCCTGTCCAGGCTGTGAGTACCAGGGACACCAGTATCAGAGCGAGGAGACCTTTAGACTCCAAGAGAGTGGGCGCTGCATCCGCTGCTCCTGCCAGGTAGCCAGTCCCGCCCTCTCCCCCCCCAGATCTGAGTCAGCCCTTGGGGACCCTCAGCCAGCATCCCCCCTAGGCCGGCGAGGTCTCCTGTGAGGAGCAGGAGTGCCCGGTTGCCCCCTGCACGCTGCCTGCCTCTGGCCCCCAGCTCTGCCCAGGTAGGTGTGGGGAGGGGGCGAGGGAGGAACAGCTTCAAAGGAGGGCTGCGTCCAGCCACCGCAGATGGAGGGGGGCGGAATTGCAAGACCCACCAGCCATTCCGGTGTGGGCTCCGAGACCACCGCGGGGATGGCAAAGCCAGCTTCCTGTGGTCTGGGAAGGTCAGGGATGGCTGGAGGTGTCCAGGCGGCCCCGGTGATAGCCCCCCTTGCTGTAGCCTGTGTTCTTGATGGAGAGGAGTTTGCCGAGGGGGTCCAGTGGGAGCCTGATGGTCAGCCCTGCACAGCCTGCTCCTGTCATGATGGCGTGCCCGTGTGTGGGGCGGTGCTCTGCTCCCCAGCCCCCTGCCAGCACCCTACCCAGCCCCCTGGTGAGTGCTCCACCCCTATCTGGCCTTCTCTCCCTCCCTCCCACTTTGTCCAGCCCCCTGTGGTTCGCTGGGCTCTGATCGGTCTGCCCCACCCAGGCGCCTGCTGCCCCAGCTGTGAGAGCTGCACCTACCACGGCCAAGTGTATGCCGAGGGGCAGAACTTCACAGACGCAGATAGCCCTTGCCACGCCTGCCGCTGCCAGGTACCTCCCCGGGCTCGCCGCCGCCCTGCCGAGCCCCTCCTGGGGCCCACCCCCATTGCCCTCTCCCCTGCTCCCAGGAGGGGACTGTGAGGTGCTCCTTGGTTGACTGCCCTCCCACAACTTGTGCCAGGCCCCAGAGTGGACCCGGCCAGTGCTGTCCCAGGTGCCCAGGTATGTGCTTCTTGCACCTGTCTGGCTTGGGGGCCCTAGACCCAGCTCTCCCGTGGCCCCCTGGGCTCACCAGATACCTTACAAAGCGACAGCCTTTGGAATTGTTTCCAGCCGGACACAGCTTGGAACTCTCTGGAACTCACAGAGTATGGAGGGGAGGGAGAGTAGAACTTTGTCCCTTTGCGTTACTCCAGGACTCTTCCCTCCCATTCTGTATTTCCTCTTCCGATCCCCCCCCCCCCCGCCAGTCAGATATATTTGCATATCTTTCTGTATAAAGCAGGTTCATGCCACAAACATTTGGGTCTGGCATGCCATGGGACCTAGATCCTGCCCTGGTGGAGAGTGTGTGCCAGGGTGGGTCTCACAAACACACGCACCTGCACACACGAGCTCCCTGGCTCTTCCCCCTCAGAGGTAAATGGGCTCAAATACACAAACACACACGCGCGCGCGCATGTAGGGTCCAAGAGATACCCACACCCGCCTATGCGGCCCCTCCTCCACTCTCTCCATGGGGCTTCCTCGTGGCCTTTCCTCAGTGGCTCTGGACGCCAAGGATCAATGGGCTGCCAGCCCAGCCCTAGAACTGTCCGGCCCCCACTCCTGCCCCTCCCCTTACCCCCGTGCTCAGACTGCATCCTGGAGGAACAAGTATTTGTGGATGGAGAGACCTTCTCCCACCCCCGGGACCCCTGCCAGGAGTGCCGGTGTCAGGAAGGCCATGCCCGTTGCCAGCCTCGGGCCTGCCCCCGGGCCCCCTGTGCTCACCCGCTGCCTGGTCCCTGCTGCCAGAGCGACTGCAACGGTGAGATGGATGGGACAGGGAAGGGGGGGCGGCGGTTCCTGGGATGCCTTGGTCCCCTCTGTGGGCTTTTATGGCCGGGAGGAGAAGGGCCCCTCCCGTGACTATAGCTGCCCCATCCCCCAGGCTGTGCCTTTGGTGGGAAAGAGTACCCCAACGGGGCCGACTTCCCTCACCCCTCTGACCCCTGCCGGCAGTGTCGCTGTCTGGTGAGTCCTCCCCCCACCCCGCCCCCGTGGGAGAAGGTGTCAGGGGAGGAGGGGCGGGCCTTGGGAGACCAGCAGCGGTCCCCCAGGGTGGCCGTCGGAAGGAGCGGGATCTCCTCTGCCTCCTATGGCTAAGCGGGCCTGGCGCGGTCCCTCTGTTGCAGGGCGGCAGCGTGCAGTGCCTCGCCCGCCGCTGCCCTCCGCTGCCCTGTCCAGAGCCGGTCCTGCTGCCCGAAGAGTGCTGCCCGCAGTGCCCCGGTAGGAGGCGCAGCCCTCGAGCCGATCCGCCCCGGAAGAGAGCGGGGAGCCTCCGCAGCCTCTCCCCGGAGCCCTGATGCGCGCTCTTCTCTCGATGCAGCCGCCGCCTCGGGCTGCCCGCGGCCGGGGGGCGGGGTCCCGGCCCGCCACCTGGAGCACTTCTCCCTGCCCGAGGACCCCTGCCGCCGCTGCCTCTGCCTCGATGGCTCCGCGTCCTGCCAGCGGCTGCCCTGCCCGCCTGCGCCCTGCGTCCACCCGCGCCAAGGCCCGTGCTGCCCGTCCTGCGACGGTAATGCCCGGGCGGCGTCCCCCCCCACCCCGCACCCCCTGCTCCTTCCAGCTCTGCCCCAGAGCCTCGCCCTACCTGGCGCGCTCTTAGTCTGCGTCCCTGATTCTCCAGCCACTGACGCTGCGCCATCCCAGTATCCTCCTCCCTCCGAGCCCACCCCTCTCACGTCGGGGCTCTAAGGATGCTGGGGGGGGGGGGGGCGGGGGGAGGACTGTGCCCAGTCCGCAGGGCCTGGGAGGCTGTGGGCCTGGCAGACAGCCCCCGCTCCTGCCCTCCTCACCTGCCCCCCTAGGCTGCCTGTACCAGGGGAAGGAGTTTGCCAGCGGGGAGCGCTTCCCTTCGCCCAGCGCCGCGTGCCACGTCTGCCTCTGCTGGGAGGGCAGCGTCAGCTGCGAACCCAGGGCCTGTGCCCCTGCCCAGTGCCCCTTTCCTGCTAGGGGTGACTGCTGTCCTGCCTGCGACGGTGAGGGGCAGGGGACTGTGGGGATGAGGGGCTGGGAGGGCTGGATCAGCATCACCTTTACTGGCCGCAGTGGGTCCACAACATCTATCCCATAATAACAAACACTGGACTAAAACCTGGAGTTGCTCCTGCCCCTGGTGCTAGTTGGCTGTGTGACCTTGGACAAGTTACATAACCTCTCTGGGCCTCATTTTTTTTTTTTTATTAAAAAATGCATTTTAAAAATGTGCATTTTTGTAAGATACACATAACATAAAATGCACTACCTTAGCCATGTTTAAATGTAACTCTGACTTTAGCTCCTGTAAACAAGAGATGGTTGAGCAAGACCCAGTTCCCCAGTCTTTGGTCACCCTTGTACTATCTTTGCGATATTGTTACATACCCTCTACCACCTATAATTTTATTTAGTTAACTGTTTTTCTTCTTATTTTATTTATTTATTTGAGAGAGAGAACATGAGTGGGGGGGAGCAGAAGAAGGGGGAGAAGCAGACTCCCCGCTGAGCAGGGCCCCTGATATGGGCCTTGATCCAGGGACTCCAGGATCATGATCTGAGCCAAAGGCAGATGCTTAACCGACTGAGCCACCCAGATGCCCCAACGATCTTTCTTCAAATTAACTTTTAAATTTAAATCTTTTTAGAAAGGAGTCTTTATATCATACTGTAAATGAATTTGATTTGCCAGGAATGAAGGTTAGCATAAATATAAATGCAGTTAAAAATAAATCATTAAATTTGTGGGCACCTGGGTGGCTCAGTTGGTTAAGCATCTGCCTTTGGCTCAGGTCATGATCTCAGGATCCTGGGATCGAGTCCCACATTGGGCTCCTTGCTTAGCGTGGAGCCTGTTTCTCCCTCTGCCTGATGCTCCTCCTGGTTGTGCTCTTGCTCTGTCTTCCCCTCTCTCTCTGACAAATAAATAAAATCTATTAAAAAAAAAACAACAACACATTAGAGTCTGACATTTCTGCCTGCCAAGGCTTTGAGACTCAGACACGCCCTCTTTTTTCTTTTTTTTTGTTAAGACTGTATTTTTTTCTTTACGGCAGTTTTAGGTTGGCAGCAGGAGTGAGAGGAAGGTACAGAGGTTTCCCACGTCCCCCCTGTCCCCGCACCTGCACAGCCTCCCTCATTATCAATACCCCACACTGGAGGGGGGCATTTTATGGGCCAACACTGACACATTGTCACCCGAAGAGCCCCCTCTTTTTAAAAAAAAAGGAGGTCAGCAAGAGTCAGCCGCTTGGGTCAGGCTGCCCCCACTCTGGGACCCCCTCCCTGTCCCTGATTAATCAGAGGGCTGGAGAGAGGATCCCTCGAACCATGCCTGCTAAGCCATCTCGGGCTATCTCCAGCTCTCCTCAGCTTGGGAACATTGGTGCCTTCTGGCTGGGCAGGGGTCCGTGGAATGCTTAACTCTAGGGACAGATTCTGTGGGTCTTTCTCGAAAGATGGCAGGCTGAAAGGGAGCAAGTCTGCCCTTCGGCCAGTCCCCCCACCCCAGACCCCTCCACCCCCCATCCCCTGCCTGGCTCCAGCCCTCCCCTCCCCCCAGCTGCTTTGTCTTTGCGGGCCCAGCTCAGCCCCGAGCTGGGAACTGGACCACTGCTCGCCTCTCACCCTTTCTGCCCTCTGCCCTGCCCCTCCCCGTCCTCTCTTGAAGGCTGTGAGTATCTAGGGGAGTCCTACCTGAGCCGCCAGGAGTTCCCGGATCCCCGAGAGCCCTGCAATCTGTGTACCTGCCTCGGAGGCTTCGTGACGTGTGACCGCCGGCCCTGCGAGCCCCTGGGCTGCAGCCACCCGCTCACCCCGGCTGGGCACTGCTGCCCGGCCTGCCAGGGTAGGACGGCACCTGCCCTTCCTGCCCCTTCTGGGGCTCCCGGGGGCCCCATCGCCTGGCCTCACCGCTGCCACCCCTGCCCTAAGGGAGCCACACCCTATGCTTTCCTCACACCGCACCCATGCCCTCCTGTCTGGCCCTGCTGTCCCCTCAGACTCACGGTTGTGCCCATCAAACACCTGGGCCTCATGCTTCCAGAACTTTCCTCTCTTAAACTGCCTCGGCGCCTTCCTAAAATGGCACATCACCAGACTCAGACCCATTCGACGGCTCCCAGGCCCTTGAGTCAGCAGTCACGAGAGGCAGCTTCCTTCCCTCCCGGTGTCTTCTGCCCACCCTCCTGAGCCCAACCCGCCTCTAGCCTTCGTTTCCAGGGATGCCTGTTCCTCACCTCGTCTTCCCGCAGGCCCCACAGACAGCAACTTGCCAGCCATCTTTGACCCCAGCTCCAGTCCTCGCTCCCTTCACGCCTGCTGGGGTCCCCACTCGCAGCTAGCCGGAGGCTGGCCTCCCCCCCCCGCCCCTCGCTGGCCACGGCAGGCCGCGCTTGCTGTCCCCCCCAGCTGTGGCAGAGGTCCCCGGGCCCAGCCGCGTGTGGCCGTGGGGGGCTGTGCTGATGGCTGTTCTTTGTGTTTCCTGCCCTGCCAGGATGCCTCTATCATGGGGTCACTGCAGCCCCTGGAGAGACCCTTCCTGACCCGCTCGACCCCAGCTGCTCCCTCTGCACCTGCCAGGTGAGGTGGCCTTTTGGAAACCTGGTAACCTTTCATCCCTTGGTCCTCCTCTCTGGCCAGGAAGACCTTGTTTCCGCCACCCCTGTCTCCCAGGGGTACCATCTGGTGGAAGAGGATTGGATTCAGGTCTCCCGGGCCAAGGGAGGGGGGCTGGAGCCTGGCAGGCTCAGTAGGGACACCCCACCCTGGGGCACGGTGTAGCCTGGTTGGAGGTGGTGACGACAGACATGGGGTCTAGTGGCAGTGTGAGCTCTCTCCTTCAGGAAGGTTCCATGCAGTGCCAGAAGAAGCCGTGTCCTCCGGCTCTCTGCCCCCATCCCTCTCCAGGACCCTGCTTCTGCCCTGTTTGCCACAGTGAGCTGCCTTCCACATGCCCCCCGCCCCCCCATCCCCACCCCTCCCAGGCTGTGTCCGCCAGGCCTGAGGTTGGACAGGGCAAGCTGGCACAGCCCCTCACCCAGCAGACGTGTTTCCCACAGGCTGCCTGTCCCAGGGCAGGGAGCACCAGGACGGGGAAGAGTTTGGGGGGCCCCCAGGCAGCTGTGAGTGGTGTCGGTGTCAGGTATGGTAGGGAGGGGGCAGGGTGGGGTGGGGTGGGGGCAGGGCCGCAGTGCCTCTGGGGCACCTGGCCTAGAGGGCCTCTCCTGTAGGCCGGCCGGGTCAGCTGCGCGCGGCTGCCGTGCCCTCCTCTGTCCTGCCTGCTCCAGGTCACGGAGCCGGGCAGCTGCTGCCCTCGCTGCAGAGGTATGCCCGGCCCCCTGGGGCTGTCCCCTTGCTTTTGCCCCCGGCCCGATGCCCTGTACCCGCCCCACCTCCCTCTCCTGGCTCTCCCTGCTGCCTCCCCCTCCCTGTCTGCCCTGCCTGGCCCTCACCCCTTGGCCCTTGAGTGCTCCTCCTTGCCGTCTTCAGTCCTTCCTACTTCTCCCTGCCCCTGGCCTGCCCAGACCATCACCCCCTCAAAACTGCCCCCTTCCTAACCACACTCTATTCATCATCAATATAATAACGATTCACATTGGTTGAGCACGTCCCATCTGAGCTCAGCACTCGACACGTATCTCATTTAACCCACACACTATCAGATAGGTACTGTTATGATTCCCATTTTACAGATGAGAAAACCGAAGTACAGAGAG
>CM052887.1:73690774-73712066 GCA_028534135.1 Potos flavus | reverse complement strand
GACTGTGAGCACGAGGGCCGCAAGTATGAACCAGGGGAGAGCTTCCAGCCTGGGGCAGACCCGTGCGAAGTGTGCATCTGTGAGGTGGGTGCCGGCGACGCCGGGGGGTGGGGCAGCCTGGACCCGGGGGGGGGGGGCACAAGCACTGTGGGGGTCAGAGAGAGGAATGTGCCTCTGTGGCCAGGAGGGGAGGCAGGACTTGGGGTGAAGTGAAGAACTAAGCAGGGCCAGGAAATGTGGGGTGAGACGGGCACTGAGCGGGGGGTGGGGGGGATGGGAGGGAGGGGGAGACACCTGGGAAGCGGTTGGGGGGGCATGTTAGGGAATTCCGTGTGAAGGTAATGGTGAGCAGACGTATGACATCCCATGTCCGGAGACTTGGCAGGGAGGGGGGAGGATAGCATGAGAGTGTGGGAGGGTCAGTGGTCACATGAAGGGTCAGGACCGAGTAACTGGAAAGAGAAGGGGACATCACCTCTGGGAATTAGGGCACAGGGTGAGAAGCAACCTGGGGAGACGGTGAGTCTCTGCAGACTGGAGTTTAACCTCCCAAGACGTATCCAGGGGGAGGTGCAGCAGGCAGATGGAAGGGCCTGGAGTCCAGGGAAAGGGTGTCTCTCGGCTTCCAGGGCATGGTACCCACCCCCTTTGCTCACTCATTTTTGTAGCTGCAGCCTGAGGGACCCCCCAGCATTCAGTGTCACCGGCGGCAGTGTCCCAGCCTGGTGGGCTGTCCCGCCAGCCAGCTCCTGCCCCCCGGGCCCCAGCACTGCTGCCCCACCTGTGCCGGTGAGTCCCTGGATGTGGGGGTAGAAAAGAGGGTAGGACGGCCACCCCCAGAGTGACACTGGAAGAGCCAGCCCGCTCTCCTCTGCAGCTCCAGCCCTCACCCTTTCTTGAGTCCAATGGACTGTTCTGGAAGCCCATGCCCTGGCCTGGGAGGCCCGCAACCCCCAGGAAGAACTGGGGATCCTTGACTTCCTGAAGCCACGCGGTTTGTGCGACCTCTTGCCCAGCAGGTGGCGCTGTGGGACGGGAGTTTCGCGGTCCGCAGGCTTCTTGGGAGCAGCAAAGGGAGACCAGAGGGGCTACAGAGGTGGGGGGCTGTTCTTACCAACACTTCCTGGGATGTGCTTCAGGGAAGGAGAAGAGGACTGACATTTATTATGCATCTGCTGCATGCTGGACCGTGTACTTGGTGCTTTGAATAAACAGTATCCCATTTTATTCTCAGTTGGCCAGTGAGGGATATTATTGTTCCGTTTTACAGATGAGAAAATGGAGGTTCAGAGCCGCTGGTTAGTCTGCCCAAAATGGCACAGGCACTGAATGCTGGAGCCAGGATTAGAACCTGGAGTACCTGCCTGGCTCTCTGGGCTTCCTTGTGCCATTTTCGCCAGGGGGTATAAAAGGAAGTAGCGGAGGGAGCCCGCGAGGCATCCTGATGGTCCTCAGGGACCTCAGGCTAAGGAAGCCACACCCTGCCCACTTCCCGGCGCTCTGCCCTAGTAACCTGAGATGTTCTTTTTAAAAAGCCTAAACTTTTCTTTGCTGACCCCAGAAGAAAGAGGACTTCTCCTCTTGGACTCGAGGTGCTGGGGATAGGGTATGCCCTAGGCCTAAGAAGTCTGGGGACACAGTGGGTAAGTGGGCTTTTGCCCCCTGCTGTCCCCTTCTGCCCCCAACACGGAGCTCTTGTCTTCCCAGAGGCACTGAGTAACTGCACAGAAGGCCTGCTGGGCGCTGAGTTGGCCCCGCCCGACCCTTGCTACACCTGCCAGTGCCAGGTGAGCCCTTCTGCCTTGGGGACTCCCAGAGCTCTCTCGTCCTCCTCTGTAAGCTGTGGCGGCGACCCCTCCCCTGCAGCAGCTCCAGGCTCCCCACTCACCCCGACATCCACCCACCACTTGTCTGGGATATCGTACCTGGCCCCTCCCTGCTGGTCTCTGCCAGTGGTGTTCACACGCCCCTCCACAGGACCTGACATGGCTCTGCGTTCACCGGGCCTGTCCCGAGCTCAGCTGTCCCCTGTCAGAGCGCCACACCCCCCCTGGGAGCTGCTGCCCCGTGTGCCGAGGTAAGTGCCAGCCTTGACCTGCACCCTCTGAGCATGAGCCCAGGGGGGAGGCAGGCAGCGGGGCATCCGAAGGCTTACGTGGGCAACCTGGGGTCTGTACTCCAAACGCAGGCTTCATTCTCTTGGAGAAATAAAAGGTTACTCATTGGGGTGGAGAAAGCCGAGGAAAGCAGGGAATGAAGTCCGGATTCTCGAGGCCTCGCCTGAGACTTGTCGGTGGGCTGAGGGACCCCGGGCCCACTGGCCAAGCATTGCAATGAGCTGGCTGCCGGCCCATGGGAAGGTTCCAGCCTCTGGCTCTTTGGGCTTCCGGGACCCTTTCCACTTCCTGAGCCCTGGGGCGGGGTCATGTGGACACTGGCTGAAGAAATCCACACCATCAGGGTGCTCGTGGAGGGGTGTGGGCCCTCCCCTGGTGTGGGCCTTCAGGGTGAGCTCCAGAGAGGAGGATGTAGTTGGAAGGACAGTGCTCCCTGTCCTCACTTCTTCCTCCTCAGAATGTGTGGTGGAGGCCGAGGGCCGGAGAGTGGCAGATGGAGAGAGCTGGCAGGACCCCAGCAATGCTTGCATTATGTGCACCTGCCACGTGAGCGGGGGTTGTCAGGCGGGCAGGGGTGGGGCGGGGGGCCTTTCCCGAATGGGTAAGGACAGAGGAGTCTCAGGACACTGGACCAGTGAATATGGGGTCTTCAAGGTAATTCGAAAGAGGCGCCCCCTCTGAGTGAGAGCGGGCAGTGGCATCCGTGTGCTGGGGCGAGGAGCTAAGGGCTGATTTCATCCCCCACTTGAACGTGACTGGGGTGTTCTTATGGGGAAGGGGCAGAGAGAAGGGGCTGCTGCCTCAGACTGTGACCCAGAGGGCCCCCAGAAGTGTGAGGCTGGGGCCCCCGGGCCCTGCAGGAGCTCCCTAGAGCAATGACTCCTCCTCAGGGGGGCCACGTGGAGTGCGGCCTGGAGGAGTGCCCCGCCCTCTCCTGCCCGCAGGGCTGGGCGAAGGTTCGAGAGGCCGGCCGCTGCTGTGAGCGATGCCAAGGTGCCAGCCAGAGCGATGGGGGGGTGGGGACGAGCGAGACCCTGTGCGAGGGACGGGCAGTTGACCCTACCCCGCTCCTGTCCCCTCAGCCCCCGCCCAGTCGTGCACGCACCAGGGCCAGGCGGTGGCCTCCGGGGAGCGCTGGGCCGTGGACGTTTGCACCACCTGCTCCTGCGTGGCCGGCACGGTGCGCTGCCAGAGCCAGCTCTGCCCGCCGCTCTCCTGTGGCCCCGTGAGTGCTGCGGTCGAGGGCGGTGGGGTGAGTGGGCACGTGGCACCGCCGTCAGGGTGAGACCAGGCGGGAAGAAGGAGGCAGGGCTTGGGGAGCGGCCGCCACGCGTAGAGCCGTGGGGGTACCCAGGGCCGTGCAGTTCCAGGCGTGGCCACAAGGCGGCGCCCCGAGCCCGCTCGCGGTTAGCCCAGAAGCCCGAGTGGGAGTCCCGGGAGACTCCCGGGCGATCCTCGGTCCCGGGTTGTCTCTGCGTGGGGCACGGCGGGGAGGGCGATGTTGCTGACGGGGTCTGGGGCTGAGGCCAGGACGAGGCCCCCGCCCTGAGTCCCGGCAGCTGCTGCCCGCGTTGCCTGCCTCGACCCGCCTCCTGCATGGCCTTCGGAGACCCTCATTACCGCACCTTCGACGGCCGCCTGCTGCACTTCCAGGGCAGCTGCACCTACGTGCTTGCCAAGGACTGCCGCGGAGGGGACTTCAGGTGCGCAGCCCCCTCTGCCTCCTCCCTAACTCCCTACACCTGTCCCTGCTCACTGTGGCACCTGTGCCTCTCCCGCCACAGCGTGCACGTGACCAACGCCAACCGGGGCCGGAGGGGTGTGGCCTGGACCCAGGAGGTGGCGGTGCAGCTCAGAGACGCGGCCGTGAGGCTGCTGCAGGGCGGAGCGGTCACGGTGAGCAGAGCTGAAGACCCCGGGGAAGGTCGGTCCCGCGCGGTCCGCCGTCCACTCGTCAGTCCCGACGCCGCCCCTCCTCCTGCCTCCCGCCTCCAGGTGGACGGGCGCCCCGTGGCCTTGCCCTTCCTGCAGGAGCCTCTGCTGTACGTGGAGCTGCAGAGACGCACCGTGATCCTGCACGCCCAGCCGGGGCTCCAGGTGCGGCCGCCAGGGCCAGTGGGGGTGTGGGAGCCCCGGCCCGTTCAGGCGTCTGTGTCTGGAGAAGCAGTGGGAACACCAGCTAGGGCCGGGGCCAGGTCAGGCCAGGGAAGTGAGAAAGTTCTGCTGGATTCCGAGGGGAGGAGAGGAATCATGATCAGACACCTTGGGTGCAGTGAAAGGAGATCTGAGCCTAGTTTCTAATCTTGGTTCAGCCACCAACGCAGTGGGACTCTTAGGCCAGTACCAACCCCCTCCGGGCCTGTTTTCTCACTGGTAAAAGGGGGGAATCGTTGGGGGGATGTCAACTAAGGTCTCCTAGGTGGCTTCTGAGATCCTTCCAAGAGAGTACATTTCTCTCTGCCTTCGGCAAGAAGTACACTTTGTAAAATCATAAAAGAAGGCTCCTCTATCCTGAACTGGACTCGAATTGTGCTTTAAAACTCTGTAAGGCCCTAACGCCCACGACAAAGTGACCCTCTAGAAGCAGGTTGGCATTTCACCAGGGGCCCAGCTCCGTGGGGGGGCCTCTCTCCACCCATTCTCCTCCCCTACAGCGTGGAGGGTGCTGACAGTGCCTGGGGCCAGGCTGGGGTCCCTACCTTTCCCGGCTCCCCAATCCCAGCCTCTCTGCACAGGTGCTGTGGGATGGGCAGTCTCGGGTGGAGGTGAGCATACCGGGCTCCTACCGGGGCCAGATGTGTGGGCTCTGTGGGAACTTCAATGGCTTTGCCCAGGACGATCTGCAGGGCCCTGAGGGGCTGCTCCTGCCCACAGAGGCTGCCTTTGGGAATAGCTGGCAGGTGAGTGGCACAGGAGCTGGGTGGCCGCGGGAGGCACAGTTGAGTGGGAGTCTTAGAACAGCCCGCTTATGTGGGAAGCGGGGGATGGGGGGGGGACACCGATGCGCTTGGCAGCTTCAGGATGATTTGAGGGCTTCTGGCCTGTCATGGTGCTGGGGGTGGGCAGAACGGCCTGTTGAAAGAGGCATCACCTAAATCCGCAAGCCCTGCCTTGCCGCTCACCGGCTGTGTGACCTTGGGTAAGTCCCTTACCTGCTCTGGGCCTTGGCTTGTTCCTCTGTAAAATGGGGACAAAGAGAAAGTGGCCAGTGCTTCCTTTGCTGTTCCTGTAGGGAGGTTTCTGAAGCTAAACCAAAATATTTGGTGGAAAGTGTTTTGAAGAACATAGCACAGAAAGGCCAGCTGCCGGTGGATGCTGTCCCATCAGGGTCACTCTTCCCGCCTAGGTCCCAGAAGGGCCGGGACCTAGCCGGCCATGTTCCAAGGGCCGCGAGGTGGATCCGTGCAAGGCATCGGGTTACCGGGCCAGGCGTGAGGCCAACGCCCGGTGTGGCGTGCTGAAGTCCTCCTCGTTCAGTCGCTGCCACGCTGTCGTGCCACCGGAGCCCTTCTTTGCCGCCTGCGTGTACGACCTATGTGCCTGTGGCCCCGGCTCTTTGGCCGATGCCTGCCTCTGTGACGCCCTGGAGGCCTACGCCAGCCACTGCCGCCAGGCGGGGGTGACGCCTGCCTGGAGGGGCCCCACGCTGTGTGGTGAGGGGGGAGACCCAGTGCGAGTTCAGGAAGAGGGTGGCAGAGGGCTCGGGTCTGGACGGGGTTAGGTAGCGGGAGGGGCTCATCGCCGGGGTGCCCCCGTGACCCTGCCTTCCACTCCACCTGCAGTGGTGGGCTGTCCCCTGGACCGCGGCTTCGTGTTCGACGAGTGTGGCCCGCCCTGTCCCCGCACCTGCTTCAACCAGCACGTCCCCCTGGGGGAGCTGGCAGCTGACTGCGTGAGGCCCTGCGTTCCCGGCTGCCAGTGCCCCGCGGGCCTGGTGGAGCACGAGGCCCACTGTATCTCCCCCGAGGCCTGCCCCCCTGTCCAACTCACTGGGGACCAGCCCCCCAGACCTCGGCCCAGCCCCGGCCAGTAGCCCCAGGGGGCACCCGGAGCCAGGATGACACCAGGACTCATCAGGTCAAGAGCCTCCCCTTGGAGAACGGTCCCCACCGTGGCCAGAGCCGCGGGCAGAGGGCCCCATCCCGGCGCCGGGAGCCTGGGCCTGCGTCGCACAAAGACCTCAGTGTGTTCGGTCAGAAGCAGTAAAATTGGGGGCTCTCCTAAGGCATACTTGTGTGTGTGTGTGTGTGTGTGTGTTCTGGTGCTGGATGGTGGCGTGGGTTGCTTGGAACATGGGGTCCAGTGGTCTGCGTCCCCAGAATCCGAGAGTTGGCAGCTGTGGGAGCTAAGCCCTGGACCTTGCTCACTTCTCGCAGCTGCCTGGGCTGCCCGCACCTGCCATTCCCTGAGGTCACCTGTGAAAACCTGCACTGGACAGCAGGAGGGCCTAGGTATCTTGGTCGTAGCTCTGTGCTCACGCTATGTCGCAAGCATGGCCCACGGTCCCCAGGTTGGTCCCTCGGTGGTTCACGTGGAATCCTGGGGGGGCGCTGAGGAGCACAGAAAAGGGGCTCAGTCCTCACGTGGTGTTCCTTTTCCTCTCGACTTGGGGGAGGCTAGGTGCGTCCAGGGCCGCTCTAAGAGCTGGTGACAGGGACTCCTTGCCTGGGGTGGGGGACAGGAGACACAACAGACCATGAGGAAATACGGACACAGGCACACATGCACACACACATACACACATGCACAAAATACACACATGAACACACGCACACCCCTCAGAAACCCAGGTAAACGCATGCAGCACACGCATGGGCCCCCGTGTGCATTCACAGCCACGCCCACCCTGCATGGTCGTGTGAGCGGGGGGCGTCCTTGTAGGGGAAAGAACATGGGTTCGGAAATAGAAAAACAAGTCTATTTCTTTGAAAAGTCTCTGCAAAAAGGACCCTGTTATGGTGATGTAGGGGCCTTGAGTAAAAGATGAGGGGGTACTCCATTCTCACTGCCAGCTCCCTAACCTTTCAGCAGCAGTGGAGGGGGAGCTGGGCTGACCCGAGATCAGCCGTCTGGCCGGCTCAGCCCCCTTGTGCGGGCGGCCACCGAGCGGAGGCGGCCCCGGGCTCTCTCGGAGCGGCTGCTTCTGCACGAGGCTGCTCAGGACAGCAGCGGACGTGGCAATGACAGACCAGCTCGTGCCCTTGTCCCTGCCCTTGTCATTACCTACACAAACCATGCCCTCAACCTGCCGCATCTCGTGTGTCGCGACGAGTCAGCAGAGTGACCCAGGGCCAGCGCTTTGCAGGAGGGCAGCGTGGAGCAGGCCACTGCCTGTGGTGGCTCCTGCTCCCCCCTAGACCACGTTTCCCCCCAGCCCGGTCATCATGGCCACTTGCTTCCAGAGGAGGGAGACATCGCCCCACGTTAGCTAGGGCACCTCGCCTCTCTGCAGCCAGCCGCTTGCTACTCTGTCAGACCCGGATGGGGAGGCGGGACCCGCTTCGCACAGTGAGCCGCTGGTGGCTGCGGCTCGCTGGGCGCATTACGTGTATGTATCGCCGTTGCAAGCGTCATGCGTACACCTAAAACACGTGCTCTCAGCACAGTCCTCACCCTGCCGTGCCGCCCCCCACAGCTAGGAAACCCAGGTCAGAGGCCGGCCCGAGTCTCCCCGAGACTTGGCTGAGGTCCAGGCCCTGGCTCACATGTCAGGTCCCTGCATTATTGAGCTCGGGAGCCTTTGTCTCCTCCTCATTCCTGGTCCTCCCCTTTCCCAGCTCCAGCAGCAGTGGAGAGGAGGGAGGGGACATCTGCTCTGGTGCCCCCCACCATGGAGCAGACAGCCGCACCTGGGGGCCCAGGGCTCCCTTGCAGCCACAGGCAGGCCTTAGCCCTGTACCAGCACCTCTTTGGATGCCCTGCAGGCCCGGGCCAGCTCCAGGCTGCCCTGCAGCAGGTGAGGGAGGTGGGGCATGGCCTCCGAAGGGCAAGGCGGAGGCCTGACTCCATCTCGTCCCTGCAGGTGCAAGAGAGTCGGGCCTGTCGCTCAGGACTGGGGCTGCCCACTGTGTTGCTGGAGATGGAGCGGAGCCGGCGGGCCCAGGAGCAGGTAGGGGGCTGGCCAAGGGGCGTGGCAGAGGGCAGAGTGGGCACCCCTTCCTGCCCTGGTGCCCTTTCTTTTTGCAGCTCCTGTGGGACTTGGAGCTGCTGACCGGGGCAGGGCTGAGCCTCTTCTGGCCCCCCTGGGCCCAGTTCTGCGGTCTGAGGGGCCAGGCCCAGTGTGAACCGAGCCAGCGCGGCAAGCCCTGTGGTGGGACAGGCGGGAGCCCTGAGCGGTGGGCCAGTGGGGTGAGCAGGGGGCCTGGCTGAAGGCAAGGGGGCTCAGTGTGACATCGGGGTGATGATGGTGGCGAGGGAGGCGGGAGAAGTATGGGCCTCGGACACAGATGGGCCCGGGTTCTGTCTCTGTTCGCATGCTCCCCGGGGAACGCAAACCTCTGTTCCCTCAGCTACGAAATGGGGAAGATAATCGATCTTACTCAAAGGGAGCCCCAGTGAACTCACCCACGTGAAGGGTTTCTCACGGTGCCTGGTGCCCAGGACCTGCTCATTACATACAGGCTGATGTTACCGTTGTGCAATTAATGACTATCTTGGTCAAATCAATGGCGTGGTGACATCTCGAAGGCGATGTGGCTGCAGCGTGGGAGGAAAGCAAGCCTGGCTCCTGAGGGCAGAGGCACGGAGGCCCGGGGTCCAGGGACCCTTCCCCCCAGGGCTGGTGGCTGGGCTGGCCCCTCGAGGAGGGAGGGTGCTATGGGGACGGGGACCTGGGACTGTGCCTCCCAGTCCTCTCTCAGTCACCAGTGGTCCGAGGCCCTTGGGGCAGGTTGGCAGCTCTCTCTGAGAGCCCAGGCATCCTCAGCTGTAGCAAGAGGGGGTGTTAGCGGCGACCGCTAAGGGAGGGTGCAGCCGGCATCGTCGGCCAGAACGGAAGCCTCATCTGAAGGCGCGAATGGGCGGGAGCGATCCATTTCCTCACGAGGAGGGGAGGAGAGTAGGGTCGTACGTGGGCAAGGACACCAGGAAGAGGGCTGATTGCGGGCCATCTTCAAGGCTGCCCACCACGCGGGGGGATGGGGCCCTGTGGACTAGGGCGCCCTCCAACTTTCCAGAGTTCCAGGCTATGCCCATTGCCTCAGGCTGGGGACTCTCTGAGCCGGACCCATCAGCTTCCAGACGGGTGAGTCTTTCTCCCAGAAAATTCTCTCCAGTTTGTATTGCCACACAAAAGGGCCAAGCACTGGACCCTTTTTCCTATCTCCTTCCACAGTCCTGCCTAGCACTTCTTCCTTATGCCCAAGGTTCCTCTTGGGGTTCTCACTCAGTTGTACCCATAGGGTTGCCCCACAGCCCCTGGAAAGGGTGACCCCCGACTTCCAGCTTCTGGGACCCAGGGGTGGGTGCAGGGGCTGGGAGAGGCCACCCTGGACTGGGCTCAGGCATTGGGGTGGGGAGACTGACAGGCCACGTCCCCCCTTCCAGAGCCCATGGGCTGCAAGGGTGATTCTGAGGCAGCCTCTGACTCCTGCAGGGGGCAGGCCGTAGACCCATCATCGGCCCTGGATCTGGGCGGAGCTAGGAATGACAGGGACCCCGGGTGGGAGAGCCCTGCCACGCCTGCAGAGCCCACACCCGGTACGCTGACTCCCTGGCTGGGTGGCCAGATGAGATGGGGAGGAGGTGGGAAGTCCTCGTCCTAAGTGCCCGGATTCCAGTCCCCTTCTCACTCATTCTTCATCTCATACTTCTTATTGGGTGCCAAGGAGCACCCGGGGACAAGGAGTAGGTTTTATTTTATGTCCCAGTTCCACCTGTTCGGTACCAGCTGTCTCAGGCACTGGGTCCAGGATTCTGAAGCTAAACTGGGGCTCCGGGGAGGGAGTGCTGGGAATGACTGTGCTCGGTGGAAGAGCAGCACCTGTCACCTGTTTGTCCCCCACCCCCACCGGGCTCTGGGAACATACAGAGCACAAGACAGACTTGGCCTCATTACTTGGTCCCTGGCACTGTGAGGCTCACAGCTTAGTGAGGGCGTGGCCAGAAACAGGCAATTAGAATTCCATGGGATAGATGCTGCAAACCCTGGGCGTATTAATTTGAATGAAACAGACTCTCAAGTTATTGGTTAAATAAACCTAGTTGCCATACGCCTCTAATTGTTCCATCATGCACGCGAGAGAAAAAAGCAAAGAGCCAAAGCTTGTTTTTCTGATTGACAGGGATTTTTCCAAGACAAAGATCTCTTGGGAATACAGAGGTATCAGTTACAACTCTATAACCAGAGAAATAAGTTACAGAGGAAGACAACAGATCAGAATTGTGAGGGGACAAGGGTTAGGGGTTATGTTCATTCAGTGTTCATGGCAATCGTTTCTAAAGGCTTAGGAGTCTTATCAGACTCCTTCGTTCGGAGGACATTTTCACAAAGAGCATACCCTTTTGGTTACTGTTGTGAATATTCACACATCCCCATTGCATAAAGATGGCATATTCTTGTGAAAGTTCTCCATTTAGGGGCTTACGAAATCAAGTTCTTTTAACTAGTTTTAGGGATGCGGAATGACTCTCCTTCCTCCACAGCTGCATGGGAGCAGACATTTCCGATCTTTTTTTAGATTTCTTTTGTTAATTAGGAAACTTGCAGTTTTTAGGGCAGGCTCCAGCCTAAAATTTCATTTCTTGAGTTTCTTTTGATGTTACTGTCAGCAGCCAAGAAAGACCTAAAGAGGATTTTTCTGGATAACAGTAAAGTAAGGTGCATACAGTGGGTTTCTCGAAGGTGCTAGATGGGCCCACCAGGAGGAAGTGGGGTGTCCTTATAAGGCACTGACAAGCCCGGCCAACAGAGCCTTCCGGCCCCCGCCACCAGCCCCCTCGGCATCCCCTGGCCGTTTTGAGGACAAGGCTGTGCAGGTTCCTCTCAGGCTCTGAGGGGCTCTGCCTCGGCTGGGAGGATGAGGAAGGTGTGGTCGGCTGTTGGCAGGCCAATCCAACAAGCCGGCACATGGCAGGGAGTTTGAAGAAAGGTGGACCGATGAACTGTGACAGCGTTGAAGTTCAAACATCAGTCAGGGCGTCCCCTTCCCCTTATGTGCTGGGCTCTCCCTAAGCTTCTTGGTTCCAGTTCAGGTAGAATGTGTGTGAGGAGCTCGGACAGGAGCAGAGGGTTCCTGACGTTGGTCTTTCTCCCTTAGGTGCCTTACAAGAGCCGAACCCCACCACCAGCAGTAGCTTTGGGGACCCAGGAAGCTCTGAGTTCAAGGTAAGAGAGTCAAAGTGTTCTGGGCAAAGGCCCTCTCAAATTGGGAAGGCTACTGGGGGGAGGTGATGCCCCCTCCTATAGCCAGGTGGAAGAAGGGGCCCTTCCAGAAGCACCTTTTACACCACATAAAGTAGGCTTAACGAGTTCAGGAATCAGGCAAGGGCTGTAATGGAAATGAGGTCCACTGGGACAGCCACTGAGAGTCGCTTGGGGAAAGTGGCCCTGGCGTGGGGATTCCCTCACAAGCCTGGGCCCAAATGCTCTTCCTTCCCAGGACCAGGCCCAGAGGGGAGAGAGGAGACAAGCAGGACCTACAACCCAGAGGCCATCCACAAGCCTATGGGGGAGGAAGCTCACTCAGGGAGCTCCAAGCCCCCCGGGCCTGCCCTCCCAGAGCCTGTCAGAACCCCAAGATCCCCTCGAGGCCCTGGGCTGGAGCCTGGGCCAGGAGAGAGCAGAACTTCAGAAACTGCTGAGTATTGAGATTCCTCAGAGGCAGAGAGTGCTGGAGACTCAAAAGCAGAAAGAAGAGGGCCCTGGGGGTCGGAGAGGGGAGGCCCCCAGCGGGGAGACCAAGGAAGTTCCGGAGAGACCCAGAGAGAAGATACAGCAGGGTCAGAGTGGGGAGGCTACTCGGGCTCTGAGGGAGGAAACCTCTGTGTACTCCCGGGGGGAGGCTCCCCAGAGTGAGAGGAGACAGTCTCATCAAGGTCAAAGAGGCAATAGCCCTGAGTGCCAGAGAAAAGAGGTCCTCCAGGAGCTGAGGAAGGAGACTCCTCGGGGCCGGGAAGTGAAGAGCCTTCAGGCTTCCCCATGCCGCAGCTCACAAACCTGGGGGGTGAACGAGAGAGAGGCGCCTACACAGCCCCCGGAGGAAGGCGGCTCCCTGGGAACTTCTAGGGATTTCTGCAGGTCCCTGGGAGAACAGAAGCTTCAGCCTAGGGGAAGGGAGAGCCCAGGCTCCGGGGAAAGGACCACCCAGCTGACGCAAGACCAATCTGACGGCCAGAGCCTAGAGTCCGCACCCGCTGCGGGAGAGCCGAGGGCCGCCCGGGAGGGGGCGCGGCCTCCCCCTCCACGGTCGAGGCTCCCGGCCTGCCTGCCGCTCCCAGGCCCAGGGGCCGAGCCGCTAGCGGCCCCAGGCACGGGGAGCTCCGGCCAGCGGGAACACCCCGCGGCTCTCCCGGGGCGCCCAGGGCCGGTGCGCGACCCGCAGGGGCTTCAGGACCCGGAAGGAAGCCCGCACGCAGCGGAGCAGGTGCCGGGCGGCTCCACTAGGGTCCTGGGCGCTGTCGGGGAGCCGAGGGGCGGCGCGGAGGCCTCTGGGGCCTCGAAAGCCGCGTGGCACGGGCTCCCGGGCCGGGAGCAGGCGGCGGCGGGCGTGAGCGCGGCGCAGCAGGAGACGGCTCTGCAGCGGCTGCTGGAGCTGCACCGCGCGGCCAGGCGCCGGCGGCGGCAAGCCCGCGAGCAACAGCGGCTCCGGGTGCGTACTCGCGCCGCGCCGGCCTGGGGCACGGGGGGGGGGTGCAGGAGGGCCACGAGGGGCGGCCGGCCGGCCGCTGACAGCCACCTCCCCCAGGTCTTGGAACTCCTCCGGCTCGCCAGGAACCGCCACTGCCGGGTGCACCCTCTGGGACCTCCACCCAGCCCGGCCCAGCTCCCGCCACAGGCAAGACTCCTGGCAGACGGCGGCGGGGCCCCCGCGATCCTGCCCGAGCGGGCGTGGGTGGGCGGGCGCCTCCCGGGTCCCTTCCGAGTGCGTGCCCCGCGCACCTGCCCCGACGCTGACCGAGGGCGGGAGGGGCGCGTGTGCCGAGTGCTGCCCCCTGCTGGCTCAGTCGGGCCCGCGGGGCAGGCGGCCGGGACTTCAGCGCTCGGCCCCGCCGCAGGAGGACGCGGTGGGGCAGCGGCGGGCCTTGCTGGAGCAGCTGCAGCGAGGGCTCCGGGAGAGGACCCGGCGGCTGCGGGCCCTCGGGGCCAGGTGAGGCGGGGGGCGGCTGGGGAGGCTGATGGGGCGGGAGTGGTTCCCTTTCTCTGGCCTCTGGGATGACAGGCCACTCTCGCCCAGGAACACCCAGAACTTCCAGCAGTTACTGCGGCCCCCTGGTGCTGAGGAGCCCTTGCCTGGAGAGGAGCGCCCACCCTTCCCAGCCCCCTCTAGTCGTTGCTGAATCCTCAAACGGATGATTAAAGAGATGAGGGTTAAGGAAAAAGCAAGCCGGCAATGTGCAAGGCTAGCAAGGGCAGAACAGAGGTAGTTCCAAGAAAAGGCCCAGAACTTTGCCTCAGGGCCTGGGAGGCCAGACACACGGACACACACAGCAGCTTCAGCCCCACCAGGAGGCATGTTATTTCTTCTTCCCTCCCCTAAGTCCATGCCTGGCCACTGTCAGAGAGCCAGGTCCCGAGGGTCAAGCAGCGAGAAGGCCCCATTTTTTCGGAAGAATGATTCAGTGCGGCACATCTTACAGGAGAGCAGTTCTTGCTTCATTGGGGGGCCTGCGAAAAGACGTCAGAGGCCAGGAATGGGTCCTGGGAAGGGGAACTTGTGGAGCCTGGGAGCCCTGCCTACGAAGCCCTAGGAATCTGCCTGTATTGTATCCACTTTGGAAGCATGAAGGAATAAAAGGTACTTCTGAGGACCACTGGCTGTGGGCAAACAGGGAGCCGGCTGGGGTCCAGACCAGCAGTGACGGCCGAACTGGTCAGTCTGCCACGTGCCATCGTTTCCCCCGCCTCAGGCTCCTCCACAGAGCGGGTGGCGGGACACCCAGCACTGCTGGTCACGGGGACAGACTAAGCTAGACGGCTCTGGGAGAGGGAGGGTTCCCTTCTATCTCCTGCTCTCCTGGGACTTGCTTCCTGTTTCTGTGGGGAAATTCCTCTTTTCCCCTCCCTTTGGGATCCTGAGGAAAGAGGGGGAAACTTTTAGGCAAACCGTCAACTGTGTTTATCCCCAGCCATCCACCTTTTTCCGCCCAGGCACTCAAGTGTGGGGGGAAGAACCCATGACTGAGTAGCCTCACTTGCAACTCATGAGCACGGAGAGCAAGGGACACGGCATCACCGGCAGTCCCGCAGTGCTCCCGGGCACGTTCTGTCTGCTGTGCCATTACTCTTCATCCCGGGCTACACCGCTGTCCTCCCGGAGGATGACCGTGACTCTCAGCCTCACAGAAAAAGCAGACTCCATCCAGATGGACAGCCTTCCCACCAACACCATCTCCCTACCCCTCTCTGTGCCCGCCGTCTCTCGTGTCAGATTCCAGCACCTGGAGTCCCCCGGTGTGCTCACTCAACCTCAGGCTTTAAATAGCACCTACATTCTGATGACCCCCAAATTTGCATCTTCGGCTCTGACCTCCCTCCCGAGGGGGACCTCCCTACACAGCTGCCTCGCCAGCCCCTCCGGCATGGCCAGGGCCCACCTGTCTTCTTTGTACGCCCTCCAGCCCTGCTCCTCCCCATCTTCCTTGTCCAGGCACTTGAGCCGAACCCCCGGGCTTCGCCACGGCCTTCTTTCCCCTTCTGTCATTCGTCCATCAGCAGGCTTCATTGGTTCCTCCTCCAAAACACAGCCTGAATCTCCCTCGGCTCTACTGCTGGTCACCCTAGCCCAGGCCATCGTCCTCCCCTGCCGGGGTGACCCAGCAGAGGCAGACCTCAGCTGCCAGAACTGACCCTCCCTGGAAAGGCCATTACTTACAGAATAGTTAGTACCCTACCAGTACCATTCACCGGCTTAAAATGCTCCGTGGCTTCGTCTCCCACTTGAATAAAATCCAACTTCCTCCTTTGTGTCACTTAACTTCCGTTAGGTCCCCAGAGAGGCCTATCCGGACAATCCAGCCTAAAGCCTCACCTGTCCATTGCCCATCTCCCCCACCCCTCCCTAGTCTCATCATGGAACTGGTCCTTCTCGGGCAGGTCTTTTGTCTTACGCTCACAGCCTGGACACCCCACTAGAATGGACACCCCCATCCATGTCTCGCGTGCCTAGTGCTGACAGCATGGCCTGGCTCAGGGCAGGGGCTCCGCGTTCGCGAGGGGAGTAATTTCGGAGAGGTTGGGGCTCACCCAGCTGCCAGCCGTACGTGAAGCTGCTGGTGATGGGGAAGAGGTAGCGCATCTCTGGCATGTCCAGTTTCCGGGTGTTGAGGTAGCGATAGCGCCCCTGGAAGTCGTGGGAGATGCCTTCATACAGCAGGGCCCGGGTGGCGGGCGGGACCGGGTGCATTTCTGACTGAATAATAGCCGTCTCCGGGGCAGGGCTGGGGGCCTTGGTCGGCACCGCTTCGGGGGCTGGGGGGGGTAGCAGTGGGGCTGCTTTGGGGTGCAGGGTGGGCAGTTTGAGGGGCAGGCGCGCCGCAGCCTTAGCCTTCTGCTTGGCCTTCACCATCGACCCATACTTGCGGTGCCATTCACAGCGCAACATCTTCTCCCGCAGATATTCCTCCTTCCAGAAGTTCTGCCGCAGTGAATCCATGTTGAGCTGCCGCGACATGGTAGCAGGGGAAGGAGCGGGACCGGGCTGGCTGTCCCTGAGGGGTGAGCAACAGCAAACAGAGTCCTTCTGACAGCAGGGGGCGACACGGGCAGTCACCTGGCAACCAGGCCTCACCTCACACAGGGCCAGGGTTCTACTCGCCATGCCTGGAGCAGACCTCACACACCTCGCTCCGGAGGCAACCTCAGGCCAGGGCCCACCGGCTAAGAGCCTTGGTCTCCAAGCCTCTTGCAGGACCCAGGCTCGGTCTGGTATCACGGGCTTCTAGGCTTCCTGTGTTTCTGCTTCCATCCGTTGGGGTCAGGTCCCTTCCTAGCCCGAAAGAGACCGAAGTGGGGGAGCCAAGGGCCTGGGCACAAGCCTCCTCCCATTCCCCCCACCAGGGCAGGTCACTGTTGATTCAAAAGACCCCTCCTCGAGGTACGGCCTCCTGGCACAATCTTCCTGGTCCAACTATTCTATGCCTGTATCTTTGGCAGGACCCTTCCCAGCCCTGCCAATCTAACCCCCTCCAACGGTCTCATCCCATGCGTGTCCTTGTAGCACCCAGCCTCAGTTTGGAGAGAAACAAGAATGTTACTTTAATTTAACATCAACAATGACACTGTGTAACAGCACAGGGAAGAGGTAGTGGACAGAGGACGCTCAAGGCTTCCTGTTCCCTAACCAGCGTTGACTTTAATGGCGGAGCCCCAGCAACCTGGAAGCACCTCACTTAGCCTCTCAGTGGAGTGGGAAGGGGCAGGGGACTGGGGCTCACAACTTAGAGAAGGGCTGATGGCAAGCCTGGGGAGAGGCTGCCTGGCTGGGGGCGGGCCCTAGCGCAGGTCTTCGGCCGTGAACATGCCCCTGGCCCTGCGCAGGATGGAGTCCTTAGCGGCATCATAGGGGTGCTCCTTGGACGGGATCTCCAGAACGGCTGGAATGGAGCGCTGGTGGGCGTCGAGTGCGTGCCGCACCATCTCTGCGATGTACTGGTTGATGAGGATGATGCCGATGTCATCCCGGTTTAGAAACTGCCTGTTGAGAGAGAGGAGAAGGGATTCCAGGGCAGTCCACTTGGAGGTGGTGAGGCTGCAGTGGGGAATGGGCTTGACCCAGAAACCGCAGAGGTCAAGGGCAAAGGTTGCTAGCTAAGCTCTCTCCATTCTAACCAGGATCAACTTCATTCAAAAATCTAAGGGCCCTGGCTGTCAGGGTTGGCTTCTACCTCCCCTGCTTGGAAGGCTCCCACGTGAACTGGTGAAGATTAGGGCACACGCTGGCGTATTCTGTATGCTGCGTTCGTGTAAAAAAAGAGAGAGCATAAGAATATGCATGTCTGTCCCTTTGTATGTATGTGAAGAAAAAGCAGAAAAAGGTAAGTAAGCAATTAAGTGTTTAGAGAGGTGGAAAAGAGAGGTAATGAAGTGGAAAAAGACGGGGGTTGGGTGGGAATGAGACTTTTCAATGTGTATACTTTTTAAATACTAATTTGCAAACCACATGAATACTTTAACTTCTCAAAGGAAAACAATTTTTTTAAGGGGGCTGATAAGACCACTAAAGGCCTTAAGGTCTATGCTGATGAGGGTGGGGGATGGATCAGAGGGGAAGTTTGGTGTGAGCCAAAAACACAGACAAAAGGAGGAAAATCATACTTTCCCCACGGAGAGAGCCTAGACTGGGATCTCCCTTCCTTGTGATCACCCATGCATTAAGTAAAATATTAAAAGCTAATTTTACTGAGCGCTTGATCTGTGCCAGGCACTAGAGCAGGTTAGACTTGATGATCTCTGGGTCCCTTTGGATGGATGCACGGAAAGTTCTTGGAGTAAAATCTGTCCTTCTCCCATGACAACTTGGGTCACTTTACCAGAATGCTTAGAGATCAGGCCTATTCAGGGCCTATCATACCCCAGGCAGCAGGAACCGGTCTCAGCCTGCAGCTCAGGGCTGGACTGTGTAGGGAAAAACAGGCGAGCGTGGTTTGTCCCTGAGACTTGGCAACAGGGGCCTTAGAGAAGGGGTGAGAAAGCATAGGGGGCTGGCATTCTCAATTCAAGTCTCAACGGCCGGTTTAAGGGACATGCCTGCATTCACACTATGAAGCTATCACTCTTAACCCAGGGCAAGAAATGAGGACTTCAAACGCAAGGTCTTGGCAAAAAGTAGGATACTGACTATCCTAATATCTGCCTGCTGTGCTCAGGACAATGGGAAATTCTAAGAGGGAAGGAGGGAACTGTACAAGCGAAGCGTGGACCTGGCTTAAAGAGAGTTAGGACTGGGTTCAAATCCCCTCTCCCTCTCTTCCAAATGGTACGTACTTTGGTAGGTAACCTCCCTGAGCTTTAGTTTTCCCACTTGTAAAGGAGAATGATAACCTCTACCTTACAGGATGGTTGTGAGCCTCTAAGGGACATGAAAATACAAGAAAGCCCGACCCCACTGCCTAGGTGTTCCGATGAGTGTGTGGTTCCTTTAGGGGCCAATCCGCAAGAGCCGAGTGCTAGCAATGCTGGGGGTCTGCTCTACGGGTGAACGGGAGCGGAGCTGAGACAGGACCCTGGGGCAGGTTGGGCCGAGGGACGGCGCCCGTCACGAGCTCTGTTCCCCTTCTTTCCTGACACACAGTCATGTGAGAGATGAGCTCGTGGACCTGACATAGCCCGGGTTCCCCCAAGCCCTAAATGCGAACTTGGAGCACAGAGGCCTCCTCCGGAAGGGTGGCCGGACCGACTTCCTTGACCCTGGGCGTGGGGGTCTGGAAGCCCAGCGCAGGCCCCGCCCGCCGGGTCCCCGTGCCGCCCTCGCCTACTCCCTGCGCTCCCACCCAAGGCAAAGGGTCCCATTCAGGCCTCGCGGGCTACCGTACCGGAAAGTGTCTTCGATCTCATTGATGGTTGTGTCCTTCTCCACCACCAGGAAATTAGGCTGGCGGTTCTTGTTAAGCTCCCCTATGCCGCCCAGTAGGAAGCCAGTCACCGTGTCCTCGTCTCCGATCACCGCGATTAGCTTCCCCCTACCCGCCATTCTCGCAGGCAGGTCCGCGACGGCCGGGAGCTACCGATGCCCCACCTCCGCAGTGCGCCGCCTTTTCGACCGCACCTTCACCCCTTAGACATGCGCAGTTCACCACTCCGCCTCTCGGGACATGCGCATTAATAGTAAAACGGTCTCAATCTGAATACGCCTGCGCCATAAAGAGAGGCTCGAAGCTGGGGACTACGATTCCCAGAAGTGCGCGCGGCACCACGGGCTCACGCAAGCGCGTTCCGTCTCTGGTTCAATAAACCTGTTCAGCCTCCTGCTGAGAGATACCTAGAGCCCGGAAGAGAAGACGAGGTTTCTGTTCTCCAGGACAAGGTCCGGCTCTGTATCGTGTATGTAAGTATTTAACTACGGCACACAGTTAACAGCTAGTACATATTTGTTTAGTAGATAAAAGATTGAACAAGTTAATGGTGACACTGACTAGTGAGGTAGGGATTCAAGTGAAAAGGGTATTACAAAGCCGTGTGTGAATTGCTGAAATGTGAGCAGGACGCGGAAGCATCCATTGAAGGGGTAACTAGCCCACTGGGGTGAAGGTGTGCTCAAAGAAGATGGCCAGAAGGATTCAGGAGAGAAATAAGGACAAGAGAGCGTTCTAGGCAAGAGGAACAGCATATGCAAAGGCTTCGTGACTAGAGAGCATAAGTGCCCTCAAGCAAAGGTAAAGAATCTGGAAGTTATCCTGAGGACAAAGTATCCTGAAGTCACTGGAAAATGATGTCGTGAGTTACTTATTTTAGAGATAGTGCTGTCAGGGTGCTGTGTGCAGAGGCAAGACTAGAAGGATACCATTGCGGTAAGAGATAATGGTGGTCCGCACTCCGGTTGTGATAGTCGGAATGTGGAGAAGGAGATGGAGTCAAGAGCTATTTAGAGCAGAATGGGAAAAAACGGTTTTCAGATTGGATGTGTTTGGGGAATGAAGTAGAGACCCAGGTGACTCCCAGGCTTCTGGCCATTGCAACTAGATGGATAGCAGTAACATCCCTGAGAGAGTGAGCTCTGTGAAATACAGACTGAAAAAGAAAGGTCCATTCTTTCCCCCTCCGTTTTAGCCAACAGGCATCCTGGAGTTCAGCGTGTGGTTTGTGAGTTTAGACTGCTTGAGACATCCAGGTGGTCTCGGCTAGTGATTATTTGTATGATAAGCTTGGGGTTTGGGCACACCTGGTTTGAATCTTGGCTCTGCTACTTAGAAGTATGATTTTGGATTTATCACCCAAATTTCTCAAGGGCTCGAGTTCTTCAGATAGTAGTATGCCCACCCCCTTGATAGGGCTGTTAGGATTAAGTGAGATAGAGCCCATAAATGCTCAGGGCCATACTTTGGTTGGGGAAGAGCAGCTGGGCTGGGCGTCTGTAAACAGGTGGGAAGCAGGCGATGCTGAGGAGGAGGCCAACAGGCCGTTCAGGAAAGTGCTCACACCTGGGGTGAGTGGGGTGGGAGGGTGGAGAATGAGGAAGGGTGCGTGTAGAAGCACCTGGTTTAGTGCCTGGCACAGAATTGGCCCACAATGGTCACAAGTTGGTTGGTACTTAAGATAATGGATCCTGTCTTCAGTGGTTTTATCAGGTAGAGTAAGGAGCTGGGCACATTTACCATACACTCATTCATTCAACCAGTGCTTATCACATGCGGCCATGAGGCTGAGGACACAGGATTGATAAAATATGATCTCCTTCCTCAAGGAGCTCCCTGCAAGATGGGGAGGAGGGCAAACATAAGAGAGGCCCTGGAGGGTCTTATGGGAGCAGGATTCAGAGCAAGGAGGGGGGGAAGGGAAGAAGAAACTGAAAAAAGAGCCCAGAGGCAGATAGGCTACTGAGTAAAGAGGTGAAGAAGGTGGTCTTCTCTGAATGACCCACCGCTATGTGCTGAAATGTCCGGGGCAGGTCTAGAGTTGGGGGGTCAATTGAGTGAAATGCCTCTTTGCCCTGCTCTGGCTACTGAATTATTCATGTATTCATTTGTCACAGCTGTCTGTATTAGACCTTCCGGAGTCAGGGAGCTCAGGCTTGGGTGGGGGGGGGGTTCCTTTACATACAAAGTCACAGATCAGTGTGGTAATGCAGAGATGTGCCCTGGGGCAGTTTGTGGGGGGCAGATCCAGGGGGGACAGAGAGGGAGCCAGGAAGATGAGGGGGGTAGAGAGGCAAGAGTGTACCCAGGTACAGGCCCAACTGCAGCGTGGATGCCCAGAAAGCGAGAAGCTGTAAAGTGGGGTCGGAGTAGAGGATGTGGTGGGGAGTGGGCGCGCTGTCTGACTCGGGACTTCTTGCGTGAACGGGTGGGGGAAGCTGGTGTGT
>CM052887.1:73667439-73690274 GCA_028534135.1 Potos flavus | reverse complement strand
CTAGGCGGGGGAGAGGCCGGCGGGCCAGGGAGGCTAGGCGGGGGAGAGGCCGGCGGGCCAGGGAGGCTAGGGGGGGGAGAGGCTGGTGGTCCAGCGAGACTAGTTAAGAGGCATGCAGGTGAGGGAGACTAGTCAAGAGTCCAGTGGGCCATGGAGGCTAGGGGGGTGGGGGCAAAGAGGCTGGCGGGCCAGGGAGACTGTTCAGAAGTTTGTGGGCCTGGGAGGCCATAGAAAGATGCTGACAGACTGGGGAGACTGGTGAATACGCTGTGGGACAAAAGGGCTAGTTGAGAAGCTGGTGGGCAAGGGACTTGTTAAGGGGCCGGCAATTACTTAAGCGGCTGGTGGGGTGGGAAACTAAGGGAGGAGGCTCGTGAACTAGGGAGGCTAAGGGATAAGGCGGTGTGCCGGGGAGGCTGAGAGAAGAAGCCGGCAGGTCAGAGAGGTTCAGGGAAGAGTTGGTGGGCCTGGGGATGGAGGGCCAGGGAGACTAGTAGAAGCAGGCATGCCACAGAGGCTCAGTGAAGAGGCTGGCGGGCCAGGGACTATTGCGGCAACGGCGAACTAGCCCGGGAGGCTAGTTCAGGGGTCTGTGAGCCGGGGAGGCCGACGCGGGAGGCCGACGCGCCGGCCTCGGATGGCGCCTGCAGATGCCTAGGGGCCAGAGAGACCAAGGGAAGAGCCCAGGCCCGGGTGACCGGTGAGGAGGCTGGCTCTGGCTGGGGTCCTGAGCGAGGTCCGAACTGCCGACGGGGCCAGAGCAAATCCAGACCTGACCCCGGACGTAGCTGGATCGCAGGTTCCTGGGTTTGCATGGGGTTCCGCCTGCTTGCTGGGTGAGGGACATTTCCTGTTTGAGTCTGTGCTCACTGTTCTAAGGACCTAGTTTGTTGAACGTCTTTGAGATCAGGCTGAAGGGAAGCTGGCCTCCCAGGAGCCATGGGGCAGTCTTCCAGAACACAGCATTCACCTCCCTCTCCCAGCCGCCAGCTCTCTAGTAGGAGTCTGAGGACTAATCCTGGAGGTCCCTGGCATTGGTTCTTTCAGGCGTCCCCCCACAACCCGACCTCCCCAGACAGACGGCGGCCACCCATAGAAGGCACGCACGCAAGAGCCAAGCCTCTGCGACAGGCCGCACTTTATTTGGAGTTTTCCATGAAAGCGACTCCCAGCAGAGCCGCATGGTATGTGCAAAAGTCCCCCCAGAAAGCTGGGCCTCGCAGTGTGTAAAAAAGGCCCCCCATGGGGCAGAGCTGTGCAACCGTAAAAAAAAAAGAGAGAAAGCAGTCCTCCAGGAAGCCTGACTGGGCAGCGAGAGGTCACCCGGGGCCAGGCCACGTCCAGCACTGCTGCTGGGTCTGGGTCTGATTTCTCCTCCGATTGTGCTTTCTTCTCCAAGTCCTGTGGCCACCAGAGGGGCCAGACACAGTCCTTAGCAGCAAGGTGGTCTGGCCGGCAGTGCGGTTTGAGGGTAACCTCTCTCACACACGCAGACACCCCCAAACGCATGCTTCCCCGCTGGCCTCAGCCCCACCGGAAAAATTGGGGCTTCCGTTCACCCCCTCCCGACCCCCAGCCCGCCCTCGTGTCACATTCGACGGGAGGGACACTGCCTTGAGACAGGTGAGGCCCTCCAAGCCCGGGGGTTATGGCGGGGTGGGGAGGCTGTGCCACCCGTTCCACACCCCAGGGCAGGTGTCTGTGGTCTGATTCTGCGCGTGCATCTAGGTGTGGGGTGTGTGTGTGTGTGTGTGTGTGTGAGAGAGAGTGTGTGTGGGCCGGAGGTGGGGGCCGAGGCTGGGGGAGGCACTTCTGGGATTCAGGGCACATTGACTTTGAAGGGGCTTCCGGGGACACTTTCGTCGCCCCACTTGACGATGAGGATGTAGTCCCCTTTCTCCTTGACGGTGTAGGTGACGTTGTATACCCGGTTCCCCATGTGCTTCACGTAGACCTCCTCACAGGGGGTCTTGGGCCCGTGCACGCCCACCATCATCATGTTGGTGCCTGGAGAGGGAGACAGAAGGGGCTGGGTCACCCCAGGGACCCGCAGCCCCTCGGCGCCCCCATGTCCCTGTGCCCTGGCCCGCCCTGGGAAGCCACCCCTGCCCTCCCTCAGCATGCCTGCTTTGCTGCAGTCCACAGTGAAGGAGTTCTTCTGGCCCACAAAGGCCTGGGACAGCCCCGGGCCCCGTGTCACCACCTTGCTGGCGTCTGAGGAGAACTTGGGGATGGAGCTGTAGCTGGAGCCGCGGCTGGAGGACGACTTGGTCACGGTCTCCACCAGGACCGTGGATGTTTCGTGAAGGCTGTGGCCTCCAGACAGCCGGGGACCTGAGGGACAGAGCAGGGTGAGCACGGGCCGGGGAGAAGCTTGCCTTCCTGGGGTTGCAGGCCCTCGGCCCCACGCTGACAGCCCCCGTGGGCCATGTCCCCTCCCCCGCCGCGGCACCCAGTGCTCCCAGCGAGCCCCGCACCGGCCCCGGCTCGTCCTGAGGTCCTGGGCCTTGGATGGCTCCAGTGCTCACCCCGGCTTGGTCTGGGAACCCAAGCCACAGGGTAAGAGTCTTGCTTTAAAAAGAACACAGATGCAACTACTCCTTCACCCTGCTTCCAGAAGGAAAGCCTGCGAAGTATTTACTGAGCTTTGTCTTCTAAGAACCCAGACACCTAAAAGCCAGGCGGGCAGAAAGTTAAGCTGAAGCTTGGGAGCCGGTGCAGGGACAAGATGAATCAAGCGGCGGCAACAGTAAAGAGGAAGGATTTGATCTTCGAAGTGATTCTGTGGCTGCACAGAATGGTGTGCAGAGTGAGGCCAGGCCCACCTTACTCCTGGTAAGTTGCCCGTGGTTTTTGGTTCAGAATGTGACCCAATGTGAATGGCCACTGGAGTCATCCAGGCTGGGCTGGAGGGATGCCCCCCCCACGCAGGGCACTCACCTGTGACTTTGGCCTTGAAGGGGCTGCCCACGATGTGCTGGGGGCCACCGTACTTGATAGCAATGAGGTAGTTGCCAGGGGCCATGGGAGTGTAAGTGACCACATGGCCCTCAGGACACTCCCGACAGTCCAGCTGCACCTTGGAGGGGCCATCGATGGTGACAGACAAGGCCCCTGAGCCCGCGTTCAGGGTGTTGACAATGAACTCTGATGACACGCCTGGGGGTCGGAGGTAGCAAGGCTGTAGGCAGGAAGGGCTTGGGGCCCAGAGCTGGGCCGGGCCCCAGGCTCCCACAGCAGACCTGTGCGGGGACTCAGGCCTCCGGGTCAGGGTAGTATAGGATCAGAAGCTGAGCACCCCAATATCCAACCCTCCTCCCCAGCCGCAGACACTCACCAGTAGTGCCTCCCTCGAGCCCAGGACCGTAAGCCGACACCAAGCCTGGGTCCCCAGCCTGGCTCTGCTCCCCAACACGGATCTTGAAGGGACTGCCAGGGATGTGGGCACCGTTGAACTTGACATCAATAGAGTGGACGCCGTTCTCGTGGGGGATGAAGCGGATGGTGTGCTTGTCTGTTGGGCAGAGGGTTGGGGAGTGAGCCTTTGTTTCCCTCCCCATCCCCCAGCAGGGCCTGGCACAGGTGGGCAAGGCCAGGGCCAGCTCACCGCTGTCCAGCTCAGAGACATAGCACTCCTCCACCGCGCCCGATGGCGTGTGCACGCGAGCATCGATCACGCCCCGAGCACCATTCAGCTGCACCGCAAAGGACGCCGGCTGGTTCACCTTGAGCCCCGTCTCCTGCAGAGGCCACAGAGGGTGCTCAGACTCCGGGGGGAGTCTGGAGCACTGCTCTCACTGCCCGTGTGGCCTGGAGGCTCCCAGCCCCGGCCTGGCCCAGCTCAGGGAGGTGGGCCCACCTGGCCGTACTGGGCACAGTGGGGGAGGAGATGACATACCCTGTCCTAGCTGAGGAGGTAAGACTTACACCATAAAGCAAGTCAGTGTCTGATCGAGCTGTGTGGCCCAGAGGCCCAGATGCCCAGATGACAAAGGAAGAGTGTGGCCTAGACTGGCCTGGGGAGGGCTCCCTGGAGGAGGTGGGTCAATGGGAAGGACTGGAAGAAGCACAAGGAGGCCAGCTGGGGATGGGAGTATATGAAGGTGATCCTGGGGGGTGAGGCATGGTGTCCCCTCCTGACTGTCCCTTCCAAGGTCACGGCTAAGCCCCTGGACACATGGACCTGCCTTCAGTTCCTGCCCAGATCTTAGGATGGCAGAGGAGCCTACCCCGGAGCACATACCTGGAGGCTGGTGACGGTGAGGCGGCGAGCGTCATCCGAGAGGGAGGCCACAGGCACCACGAAGGGGCTGTCTGGTATGTGCTCGTCATTGAACTTGATGGAGACCTCATAGTCACCTGAGGAGGGAAGGCTGGTCAGCACAGGCCCCTGGATGGGAGATGGTGGGGGTGGCACCTCCGGCCCGCCTCATCCCGGGACAGGCTCCTTGGGTCAGGGCTCAGGTCTAGAGAGAGTCTCACGTCCCCAGCGGCGTGGGGTGGAGGGAGAGGGGGCAAAGAAAGAGCAGGGGCCCAGGTGAAGGGGAGGTCTGTAGCCCAGCTCTCTGCTCTGGTCGGCGAGCAGAATCCCTCCTCCTCCAGCCTCCCCTTCCATCATGGACACCTACCTGGTTCCTGGACAACATAGGAGACCCCGCAGGAGCCATCTTTTCGGTCCTCAAACGCAATCTCCGCCTTGCTGGGGCCCTCCACGGCAATGGACAGGCCCCCGGCCCCTGCTTCTCGGGTCCAGATGCTGAACTCGGCTGGGGACAGGGGAGCAGCGCAGGGGCCACTCATTAGCACCCTGCCCAGCCCGCGGCCGCCCCGCCGCCCCCCTCGCCTGGCCCCTGCCCCTCACCTGGCACGCCGGCCACCCCTCGCTCCAGTCCGGTGCCTCCAGCCCTCACTTTGTGGGCACCGCCTTCACCCAGTGGCCCCACAGTGAACTGGAAGGGGCTGCCAGGCACGTGCTGGCCGCGGTACTTGACAGTGACCGTGTGGGGCCCCATCTCCTGGGGCACGAAGCGCACGCTGTACGCACTGTCTTCTCCCTCAACGATCTCTGCGGCTTCCATCTTGCCCGACGGGCTGGTCACCTGTGCGGTCATGTCCTGAGAACTGGCCTCCCCTGCTGGGAGAGGGGAGCGTCAGGGTGACACTGGGACTGCTCCCAGCCTCGGACCCTCCCTCCCTCCTCCGTGAAAGCCCTGCCTCCGCCCAGATCCCCCAAGTCCAGCTGCCCTGCCTTCCCCGTGCTGTCCCGGCCCCCGTGGGAGGCCCCTGGCCCGGCTCGGCCACGCTCACCCTCCTGCTGCCGGGTGATGCTGCCGAAGGAGCCCAGGCGCTCCCGGCCCAGGAAGTCCCCGAAGACGGCGGGGAAGGGGTCGCCCCCGACCTGGGTGGATTCCTCCACCCGCACCTCGCGCTTGGTCTCGCCGCCCCGCGTCTTGCTGATCTCCGTGCGCTCCGTGCGGGTGTAGGTGTGGCTGCTGCGGGTGAAGGTGCGCGTCAGGCGCTCCTGGGCCGACACCATCTGGAACCAGTTCCCTGCGGGACATGGAGCCACAGGGGTGAGCGAGCCGGGACTGCCCCGGGGTGGGCTCTGCGCCCACCGCCCTCCCCGGAGCCCCGCCTCGGCTGTTCCAGGCTCACACCTGGGATCTTGAGGTTGAGGTCACACGTGCTGCCGATTGTGGCGATGGAAGGCGCCTGTCTGCGCCGCGTGATGCTTTCCTTCATGCGGCCTTCGCCGGTCACCTTCACGGTGAACGGGCTTCCTGGAAGGGGAGGAGGCCGTCAGCTAGCTCAGACCCCCGGCCTTCCCCCGCCCAGCCGTGGCCCAGAGCTTACCGGGCACGTGCTTGTCCGCAAACTTGATGTTGATGATGTAGGTGCCGGGCTCGGTGGGGCAGTAGGTGACCTTGCAGGTGCCGTCCTCCATGTCCTCACAGTTGATGTCCACCTTGCTCGGGCCTTCAATACTCAGCCCCAGGCCCCCGTAACCTGGCAGGAAGCCGAGGACCCCTCTCCCTCAGGCCCTGCCACTCTGTTGTTCCCTCCCCACGCTACAGGCTCTGTCTGGACCAGGGGCACAACATGTATGATAACCACTAACGACGGGGGGGCCCTGCGGGAGGAGGGGTAAGCCCGGCACCGAACCAGAGGGCTGGGGCTGGGGCTGGGGCAGTGTGGGAAAGTCCCTTAGTGGACCTCTTAGGTTCCAGTGAGTAAGGGAGAGTCAGAATCTCAGGACAGCTGGGCTTTCAAATTTGAGAGAAGTGACGTGAGACATGCACTACCTGCCCCCCCAAACGGACCCCAGAATGTGAATCCCCAGAGGCTGGGCCAGGAAGTTCAGGGAGGAGGAGAAGACCGAGGGGGACTGGGCAGGGAAGTTGCAAGTCCTCATTAGAAGCACCAGCTGAAAGGGGAGGCCCCTGGGGCGAGAAGCACCTGCATTGCGAGTGTCCACGATGAACTCCGCCACCTGGAAGGTTTGTCCCTCGGACAGGCCCTTGCCCCAGACGCGCACCTTGCTGGCATCCCCGATCTCAGACGGCCCCACCAGGATCTTGAAGGGGCTGTTGGTGACATGCTTGCCACTCTTGCGCACGCTTACCACGTGCTCCCCAACTTCCTTGGGGGTGAAGGAGATGCCTGTGGAGAGGGGGTGGTCAGGCCCAGGGCCTGGGCCAGGCACAGCCCTCCCCCCTCGGGCGGCCCCGCACTCACCGATGTGGCGGTTGGGCAGGCGCTTTAGTAGGCAGGGCTCCTCGTTGCCCGAGGGCGCACGGATGCTGGCGGTCAGCAGGCTCAGGTCACTCTCGGTGATCTTCAGGGACACGTCCGTGGAGGTGCCCACGTTCAGCTGTGACGTGCGCATTGAGTCATCACCTGGTGGAGGGGGGTTTGGCGTGTCACACAGTTAGGATTCCAGGCAGGCCGCGTCCTCCCAGGGCGCAGGAGACCTCCTGGCAGACCCCGCCGGACTCAACAGCTGGGACCCCTGCAAAGGGCAGAGAGGCCCACGGCCCAAGAGAGCATGGTCTTCAGTCATGTGTTGGCCGCCAGACGACAGATGGGCCCGGTACTCCAGCTGCCCGTGGTGCCTCAGGCCTAAAGGGGCTCGATCCCTGACCTGTGTATTTTAATTGCAAGTCACATGGTTTCATGGAACCGAAACGCAAGACTAGAGCAGAGGGCACAGACCCCTTCCCTGCCGTGTAGCTGTGATCAAGCTGCTTAGCCTCTCCGGGCCTGCCAATCCACCAAAAGAGATGATCGGTACCTGACGCCATAAGAGTTACTTCAGTGACCTAATGAGGTGAGGTGTTTGAAAGCACGCGGGTGGGTGGATGCCCCCCATCTGCTCTAGGGAATGGAGGGCTCCTTGGATTTGTCTGAAGATGACCCCTCTCCTTCCACCCTGGGTTACTCGGACATGCTGGGCTTGTCCCCCTACTCGTGAGCCCATCTCTGCCCCACCTGTGATCTTGGCTGTGAAGGGGCTCCCCGGGATGTGCTTGTCATCAAAGCGCACGATGATGCTGTAGTCTCCAGGCGCCGTGGGTAGGTAGGACACAGTGCAGGTGCCGTCCTTGTTGTCCTTGCAGGTGATCTCGGCCTTGGAGGGGCCCTCCACGGCCAGGGACAGACCCCCTGGAGGGGGAGGGGGGCTGAGATCAGAGTTCCTGCCCTCAGCCCTGCACCCGGCCTCCTCGCCCAGCCTCCAGCTCTCACCTTCCCCGGCGTCCTTGGTGACGATGGTGAAGGTGGCCGGCTTGTTGACCATGCCGTGGCTCAGGCCTGGCCCGTAGGCGCTGACATGGCGGCTGTTGATGGCATCCACGTAGAACTGCAAGGGGCTTCCTGAAGGAGACCGAAAGAAGGGACTGCGTCAGCAGTGCGGACGGGAGCTGCCTGAGCCCACCCCAGCCCCTGGCCGTTCCTGCAGCTGCCCTGTCTGCCGTGGGGGCCTGACTGATGGAAGTCCGCCTCCCCAGAGGCCAGCATGGTGTCTGCATACAGCCGGCGCTCAATGAAAGCTTGTTGCAAGAAGGCAGGTGAGAACGAAGCCACAGTAGCCGCCTCTCAGCCCGGCCCTGACTTACCGGGGATGTGGTTGCCGTCGTACTTGATCCCCATCTGGTGCAGGCCTTTCTCGGTGGGCGCGTACCTCACCGTGATGGTACCATCCTTGTTGTCGGTGATGTTGGGCCGGGCCGTCTTCCCGGAGGGCATCCGCACCTCCCCTGCGGGGTAGCAGAGTTATGTAGGGGACCCTGTTTTTCCCTAGCATGCCCCCCAACCCTGCTGCCCCAGGCCCTGGGAGAAAGCCTGGAGCAGTGAGATAAAGCCCACACTGGGGCAGAGCAGGCTTGAATCTGAGGTCCAGCTCTGCCCAACTTGGCTCTGTGACCCTCGGTAGCTGGCTTCCCTTCTCTGGGCCTGGAGAAGCTGGTTCCCCCACCGCCTTCTCCAGCCCTCCTGCCTCAGGGCCCCAGGACAGTACCTGTGAGTTCCCCTTTCTGCACGGTGAAGGGGATGACCAGGTTGAAGGGCCTCAGCATGGACTCCATTGGCTCTGCGGGCACCACTGGCTCCTCTGTGGCCTGTGGCAGGGGAGAGGAACAGCCATTGGCTGGGGAAGGTCTGGGGAGCTTGGTCTGAGTCCCAACAGAAGTCCAAGAAAGGGAGGAAAGAACAAGATGGTTAACAGTGAAACCAGAGTGGCAGGCTGCAGGAGAAGAGGGGCCACGCTCAGCCCGGGGACCCGCCCGCTCCCCAGGACGGCGCCCACACCATGCCCCAGCCCTGGCCACAGAGGACTAGAAGGAAGAAATGAAGGAGCAGGAGGAGGGTGAGGCGCGGCCCGGGCAGGAGGCGGCAGTACCCAGTGTGTGGGGTAGGTGCTGGGCCGGTGCAGCACATCAGAGGGCTCCTCCACGTGGGCCATGGGGTCACACGCCTGGGAGGCAAGGCACGGAGAGCACGGGCTGTGGCAGGCCAGGTCACGCCAGCCCGAGCGCTCAGGAGCTGCCTCCGAGAATGGCCCAGGAACCTGAGGTCTCGGGCCACCCTCAGGGCAGGATGGGTATCTTGCGAGCTTTACCCTCTGGGGGGCTTCATTGTCCTGCAGGGCCACCTGGGGCTGGAGGGGGGTGGGGATGTCTAGGGACTGTGGGCCCGAGGATCGGAGAACTACACAGCCAGCTCCTCCAGAGAGAACTGACCGACCGCTGGGGAGGCCAGAATCACGGTCTGTGCTCAACTCCCAAGTTGGGAGACTGTGGGAAACCAAAGGCTTGACTCCGGAACGCTCTGGGCCCAGAATCCATCAGCCATGGGGGCGGGTTCTGGGATTCCTTGCTGCTGCTAACAGGGCCCGTGTCTGCACTGTCCGGGGCGGTGGAGCTTACCAGCACGTGGAAGGGGCTGTTGGGGATGTGCTCGCCTCCAAAGCGGATGGTGATGACGTACTTTCCCGGCTCCGGCGCCGTGTAGTAGATATCAAAGGTACCGTCGTGGTTCTCCACCACGTCCACGTCAAGCTCCGCCCCATCGGGTGTGGATACCGTGCACGTCACCTTGCCCTTGCCGGCTGCCTTGGCATCCACCGTGATCACAGTCTCCTCCCCGATCTGGATGCGGGGTCCCAGGCAGGCACCTGCCACCCAGAAGAGCCAGGTTGAGGGTCTGTGGGGGCTGTGCCCGGTCCCTCTCCATTCCCAGCTGCCCTCACCCCATCAGCCCACAGCTAGAAGAGAAAGGGCACTCACCCAAGCCATGGCCTCCAATGGACACTGGAAACAGAGAAGAGTGTGAGGTCACACAGCCGTGGGGGGGGGGGCGGGGCAGGACAGGGGGGTTCTGACTGGCAGTCCCCTAGGGACCAGGCCAGGGACCCAGAAGAGCTGTGAGGGGTACTTGACGGGGAGCAGGGCCACAGCGTGGGGGGCGCGCACCCACCTGTGACAAGACACTTGCTGGCGTCCCCAGTGGGCAGGGCATGGATGCGGAAGGGCGAGTAGGGGATCTCGTCGCCACCGTACTTGATGGTGATGGTGTACCGACCGCTCATGTCTGGCAGGTAGGACACGGTATATGTGCCATCGCCATTGTCCCGGATGTTGGCCTTCTTGGGCTTTCCCTCGGGGTCCTGCGAGAGAAGCAGAGGTCAGGCCCTGCCTGTGGCCAAACCCTGCCGGGGGAGATGGGCTACGTGGGGACCCACCAGGATCTGGACGGTGAGCAGACCCTCCCCGGCATCCCGGGCATCGATGGTGAACTCCACGGGCAGGCTGGCGGGGATGCCGGAGGCGTTGAGGCCGGGGCCGCTGGCCCGCACCTTGCTGGCGTCGTGGGCAGGAAGCACCTTGATCTTGAAGGGGCTTGAGGGGCAGAAAGGATGGATAGTTGGCTGGGGGTCTGGGGGGAGTCCTCCCCCAGACGTAAGGAGGGAGGATTCTGTGGGGCAGGGAGAATGGAACAGACCACAGTAATTTTGTGGATTACTCGAGGACGCCTGGGATGTCGCCCAAGGCACTAATTTTGTAGCGACACGGTGCTGCCTGGTCCAAGGAGAGCCCCCGGGGCTGTGCTGCCTCTGTGCAGACAGGCAGGGAGCCCCAAGGAGGAGCAGGCTGGGATGACTGAGACTGAGACCAGATGAGGCCAAGACAGGTGGAAGGTGCACCCCCAGGGCCCTGGCCGGGGCTGCAGGTGTGGCCCTGGGAGGGCCCCCCTCCTCGGCCATAGTGTGGGCGCCCCAAAGTAGTTCTCACCTGCGTGGCACCTCCTGGTCAGCATATTTGACGGCCACCGTGTAGGGCCCATCGGTGGCTGGGGTGTAATGGACGGTGTGGGTGCCACCTCCGTTGTCCAGCACCTCCACAGGCTCGGCCACACCTGGGCAGGGGGGGCAGGGTCAGCAGAACCTCCCGGCACCCCATCCTCCTGCCCCTCCTTCTGCCCTGCCCCGACCTTCTGTACCTGTAGGACCCAGCACGGCCACGTGCAGTGGGGCTCGGCCGGCTTGGCTGCAGTCCACCGTGAAGGTCTGGGGCACCCGAGCCCTGACGCCGGCCCCTAGCCCTGGCCCTGAGCACTTCACCTTCCCAGGGTCCACCACATCCTTCACTGGCACCCGGAACGGGCTCCCTGCAAGGAGAAGGACATCAGCCCCTACCCACTTGCCCGGGAAGATCTCGGACACCAAGGAGGCTGGCAGAAGGTCGTCTTCCCTGCCTCTGAAATGCCCCAGGGAGCCCAGACCCAACGTGTGCAAACGCTTAAGAAGTTGGTAAGAAAACGTAAACAGGGACAGATAAACTTGGCTGCAGACCAAGGCTGGGCAAACTTCATGGGTTGAGCCACAGGCCTGGCAGAAGTCCTAAATAAAATGCTAAAAATGAATTTTAAAAATAAAATCCACTTGGGTGCCTGCGTGGCTCAGATGGCTAAACATCTGTCTTCAGATCAGGTCATGATCTCAGAGTCCTGGGATCGAGCCCCACGTTGGGCTCCCAGCTCAGTGGGGAGTCTCCTCCCTCTGCCTCTCCCCTGCTCATGCTCTCTGTCTGAAATGAATAAATAAAATCCTTAAAATAAAATGTGGGGGGGGCGCCTGGGTGGCTCAGTGTGTTGAAGCCTCTGCCTTCGGCTCAGGTCATGATCTCGGTCCTGGGATCGAGTCCCCCATCGGGCTCTCTGCTCAGTGGGGCGCCTGCTTCCCCCTCTCCCTCTGCCTGCCTCTCTACTTGTGATCTTTCTCTGTCAAATAAATAAAAGCTTTAAAAAATAAAAAATAGAATAAAAAATAAAGTCTGTGGGATTTTGACCGTGTGAAATTAGAAAAGGTGGGGAAAAAGTGTCCAATTTCAACATGCCAAAGCACTGCGATCACGGAAGCCAGGACCCTCGCCAGCAGCCCAGCCCCACAGGGGAGCAGAGAGGCCTTTGCAGACAGATTGAGAAGGCACAAGAGGCTACTCTTGCTGAGCCGGCCACAGTGGCCTGTGTCTGACCCGGGAGGTCTCACACTCCAGGCAGGAGGCTGGGCCAACAGCTCGATGGCAAGCCCTGCCCTGCCTCTGCCCCCGCAGCCTCACCACTGCATCCCCAGCCGCCAGCCACCCTCTGCCCTCGGTGCACACCTGGGATGGGCCGCCCCCCAAAGGTGATGTTGACATCGTAGTCTCCGGGTGTGAAGGGGATGTACTCCACGGTACAGCTGCCATCTTTGTTGTCCTTGCAGGACATCTTGGCTTCTGAGGGGCCCTCAATGGCTAGGCCAAGGCCTCCGGTGCCCGCTCCCCTGCAAGGTGACACCCTCGTCAGCTCTGCTAGTGACAGCGCGTGGGGAGAGGGGAGCGCGGCTGAATGGGTGGCCGGAGGGAGGGCAGGCCACCAGGGCCCAGCTGAGGAGGGACCAGCTACAGGGGCTGATCTGAAACACCGAGGCAGGGCGGCGGTTTGCTCCTGGTCGCCCTTGAGAGGGACTGGCACGAGGCACACACAGAAGGACAGAGAAGGACAGAGAAGGGCAAGGGGCTGGGATCAGGGTGGCCACGGCCTCAGTGTCCGGGAAAGGGGGAGGATACCTGGTCTCCACGGTGAAGTGATTGGCCTTCTTGACCAAGCCCCCCTCCAGGCCTGGCCCGAAGGCCCGCACGCGGGTGGGGTCACAGCCTTCTGTCACGGCCACTCTGAAGGGGCTCTTGGGCACAGCTACCTCGTCGTACAGCACCTCCACCAGATGCACGCCTGGAAGCCAGCCACACAGAGTGGGTCGGGGTGTGTGCGGCCCCCAGGACCGCAGCCACGCTGGGAGCGGCGTCATCAGACACCCACCCCCCCGCCCCACTCGGCCCGGGCCCTCACCCTCCTCGTAGGCTGTGTACTGCACCCGGTAGGTGCCGTCCCCGTTGTCCGTGATGTAGGTGTCCGTCTTAGCCCCCGAGGGGTTGAGCACACGCGCAGTCACATGGTTCCCCCCCGTGGCTGTTAGGGATCTGGCATCCACAGTGAACTCGGTGGTCACCTCGCGCAGGACACCTGGGGCCCAGGAGAGGGGCGCTCAGTGTGGGGCCGGGGCAGCTCCCACAGTCACTCACGCCTCTACCTCCCCAGCTCCGACCCTTCCTCCCAGCCACCTGCTACTTCCCAGCCTGAGCCCACCTCCCTCTGCCCCCCTGCACGCTCCAGGCCCATCTCCCATGGCCCCGGCTTTGCTCCCATCCCCATCCCGGGATACACTGTTCACCTCGGGTGCCCCGCAGCCGCAAGGGGGAGTCTGGGGCTTCTGTGTCCCTGTACCTTCCAGCCGCGTGCCTGGCCATGTCCCTGGGGTATCTGGGCCCTCAGGACTCCAAGGCTGTCCCCAAAACCTCCTTTCACCCCGCTGGGCCCTCCCCTAAGCCCTCAGGCCCACTTCCCTCCCCCCTACCCATGACCTCGCTCACCGTGAGGCTCCACCCCGGGGCCCGAGACCTTGACTCCACTGGTGTCGACAGCAGGCTGCACGTGGACGCGGGTAGGGAACTTGGGGACGGGGTGCCCGCCGTACTTGATGGTAATGGTGTAGGTGCCGGGGAAGGCGGGGCTGTAGGTGATGTGGTAGGTGCCGTCGGCGTTGTTGTGGATCAGGACCTCGGCCTTGACGCCCGCATCCGACAGGATCTCGATGGTCAGCTCAGCCTCGCCCGCCTCTGAGCAGTCCACGGTGAAGGTGGCTGCCTCCCCGGCCTTGCCCCGCTCCAGGCCTGGCCCGCTGGCCCGCACCTTGCTTGGGTCGAACACAGGCCGGATGGTGGCCTTGAAGGGCGAGCCCGGGATGTGGGCTTCGGCAAATAGGATGTTGATGGTATACTCGCCCGGCTCCGTGGGCAGGTAGCTGACGGCGCACGAGCCATCGCCGTTGTCCTGGCACTCGATCTTGGCCTCGCAGGGGCCCTCCACAGTCAGCCCCAGGCCACCTGTGCCAGCCCCCTTGGTGTCAATGGAGAAGGGTGCCGGGGTGCCTACCAGTCCGCCCTTGAGACCGGGGCCGTAAGCACAGACCTAGGAGAGGAGCACGGATATGGGGTCCTCACCTTGGGCCCCTCCCGGACTTGGTCTCCATGGCTCCCATCCAGTTCAGCCCCTTTGAATGGAGCAGCCGCCACAGACCAAGTCCTCGTCATAACAAGTCCAGATGAGGAAGTGGAAGCAGACAGCTCAAATCATTTATCCCGGAATCAAACCCAGGTGGCACCACGGGCCACGCTCTTAATAACTAAGCTGTCTCAGAGGCAGGTCCCGGGCCGGGGGGGGGGGGCCCCTTGGCCTTGGGTCCTGGGCCGCACTCATTCCAGAAACAGGGTCCCTCTGGCCTCTCTGCCCCTGGGACTCCTCCATCTTCCCCGTAAACCCTCGAATCCCAGTTCCCTCCAGCTCCTGTCTCCTCACCTTGGAGGGGTCAGGGGGCAGGACGCCCTCCACAGCAAAGGGGCTGCCGGGCACGGGGTGACCATCGTAGGTGATGTCCACCTTGTAGGGTCCCTCCTCGGGAGGCATGTAGCGCACGGCCTGGGTTTCGGCTCCGCCCCCAGGCTCCAGCTTGCAGGGGATGGGCCGGCGGGAGGGGGAGGTCATCCGCACATCCAGCTGGCCCTGACCGCCAGCCCCACGGGTGTTCACGGAGAACGCCTGTTCTTGCCCCACGGCCACCTCTGCAGGGAGGGCGAGGGGTGCAGTGAAGAGAGGCCCCGGCCCGCCCCCCGCCTGACCCCCGTCACCTCCAGGTCCGCTCCTGCCCCACTTACTGCTGTTCAGGCCTTGAACCTTGACTTTGCTCAGGTCGAGCGGGGGCGCCACGTTCACCACAAAGGGGCTCTTAGGGACAGGGTCCCCACCATAGGTCACCGTCACTGCCATGTTGCCCTGTTGGGTACAAGAGGTCAGAACTGGGTGGCTTAGACAACACGGCCCGGCAACATGCCCGTGGCCATGGTGGACCCGAGGCTCAGAGGGGCACAGCCAGGGAGCAGGGGTGCCAGGAGAGGGGCCGACACTCAGAAGTGGCCCTCGGAGATGGGAGGAAGAAGATGCAGGACCGTGTCGGCCAGGACGGGTGAGGCGGGGAGGGGGTGGGACGCACCTGCTGGACAGCCGTGTACTTGACGGTGTAGGAGTAGTCGTGGTTGTCGATGATTTCGAAGTCCCGCACAGCCTCGCCCTTGGCGGCCCCAGCAAACTGCACGTCCAGCTTGGCCTTGCCGGCTCCCTTGGTCAGCACCGTGAAGTGAGTGGGCTTCCCAACTTCCACACCTGGGGGGCCCGGCCGAGGTGGTGGTGAGGGCCTGGCGGGCGCCCAGCCCCGACTCCAGCCCAGCCCGGCCCCTGCCCAGACACCTACCTGTACGGTTCAGCCCAGGGCCCTCGGCCTTGACCTTGCTGGCATCGTGGGATGGGTCCACCTTAATATGGAAGGGGCTGGCAGGGATCTCCTGGATGGAAGAAAGATTTGGTGAGGGTAGGCAAAGGCAGCTTCTGAAAGAGCTCCCCGCTTTGTGCCTTCTGAGGCCCACACACAAGAAGTGCTTGAGAGATGGTAATGAACTTGTCCCTAAATGACAGCATGTCAAGCTGCTGGCTGAGACTTGGAGGGCACAGGCCGCTGGTGACTGCCAAAAGCTGGGGGGGGGGAGGGGTACCTGGTTGGCAAACAGCACCATGATGGTGTAGCGGCCGGCTCCTGGGGGCGTGTACTTGACTGTGAAGGTGTCATTGTCGTTCTTGATGATGTCGAAGTCGATGTCAGCTTCTGCAGGGCCCACGACGCCAGGGGCACACTTGATGCCAATACTCACGTCACCTGGAGGGGAGGCAGGCACGAGGCCATGAGTGGGGTCTCAACAGCCGCCCACTTAATTAGTCCCACTCGAACTCTGCCCAGAAACAGGATCTAGCCAGCGCAGGCACCCCACCGTCCCAGACCCCACGCAGACCCTGCCTGGGACCCCACCCCAGGCCGCACCCCCCGCTCTCCAGCCCCAGCCCGGCGCACCTTGCCCAGCCTCGCTGCAGTCCACCGTGAAGTAGGTGGGCTCGTTGGCCTTGAGGCCCGTCTTCTCCACGCCTGGGCCATACACCTTCACCCGCTCGGGGTGACTGCCTTCTCCCACGTTCACCTGCAGGGAGGGGGGGTCGATGCTCAGCACAGTGCCCCTCCCACAAGGGCCCTTTCCCCAGCACTACCAGCCCCAGCCCTAGTGGGACCAGTCTTGGCCTCCGTGGGTGGGGAGTGGTGACACGGGCCCAGGGACAACCAACATCTCATGCGCAGGGCTCCACCCTCCCTCTGGGACTCCAGGGGCAAGGGGCAGGGTAGGAGGACACACCCGGAAGGGGCTCTTGGGCACGTTGACACCTCCCCAGGAGACGATGATGGTGTGTTTAATGGGCTTCGTGGGCACGTAGGAGCAGCGGAAGGTGCCGTCGCCATTGGGGATGACCGTGATGTTGACAGGGCATCCGTCAGCGTCCTGTGGCATCACCAAGCAAACATCTCAGGGCGCCAGGCCTCCTCAGAGCACTGGCCCCAGGAGGCCCTCCTTCTCCTCTCCGCAGACCTCAGGCCAAAAGAGCCCAGGGTCAGAGCGCACCCTGGGAGCCGGGAGATCTGTCTGGAAACCACCTGCGTGGCCTCGCCTCCCAGCCTAGGCAGCTGAAAGGTATTCAGCTGCTGAAATTTAGCTGGGCTAAATCCACGTTTCTAAAGTTGAATAGCGAACATTTTAAAGAAAAATCATCTTCTTGGACCCAAGAATACATTCTTTAAATTTAGGGGTTAGTGGATACCAGTTTGAGAAACTGATCTGGGAAGCCGATGTCTGAATCAAATCATCTTTCAATTGAAAAATCAGTAGTGCAACCAAATACACTTTAAAACATGTTAAGATTATCATCAGAAAACAAAATTTTCAGTTTCACATAGTTCTCCTGGATCCATGAGAGTCGGTCCTGCGATGTTACAATTTCCTCGGCCTCTCGCCTGCCCCCACCCTCCCAGGGTTCCTGCCCGGGGCAGTGGGGGTGGTGGGGCTGGGCAGTGCCCCACCTGGGCATACAGTTTCAGGTCTCCCTTGCCGGCGGCGCGGGCATCGATGGTGAACTCCGCGGGCTTGTCCACGATGCAGCCAGTGGGCTCCAGGCCGGGCCCGAAGGCCCTCACCTGTGCAGGGGGAGGAGCGGAGGGCTAGGTCAGGGACTGGAGGAGGGCCCCCTAGCCCCATCCTGGGCCCACATGCAGGCGCCCAACCGCACCTTGTCTGGGAAGCAGTCGGGTGCGGCCGGCTGGATGTGGGCAATGAAGGGCGAGTCTTGGATGTCCTCATCGTCACAGATGACATGCACAGCGTACTCCCCTGGCTCCGTGGGCCAGTACCTCACGTCGCAGGAGCCATCCCCCTTGTCATCACACTCGATCTTGGCCTGCGAGGGCCCCTCAATGGAGAAGCCTGTGTGCGAAGTGGGGGAGATCAGAGGCCACAAGAGGCAGCTCGGACATTCCCATCACTCTTTCAGTCGCCCCAGTGTCCCACTCCGTCTCATCCTGATGCTGCCTAGCATTCCCACCTCCTGTGCCCCCTGTCACTTCCCACGTCCCTCCATCGTACCACTCCCCAGCATTCCCACCTGCTACGACCCGGCCACTTACCCAGTGTCCCCACCTCCGTGCCGATGGCCTCCACCACAAAGTCGGCGGACTTGCCCACCTGGCCCGTTTTCAGGCCGGGACCCCAGGCCCGAACCTTCTGTGTTCCTGCCTCTGGGCTCACCTGTACCTCAAAGGGGCTGAGCAAAGAGAGATCTGGCGTCCATGCCAGGCAGTACCTCCGCTAGAGACACCCCCCTCCCCTCGGAGTGCCAGGCAGCCCCTCGTCCTCCTCCCGCCCCGTGACGGCCCAGACAGGAAGGCACGGGGTGCATGGCTTACCTGCGGGGGATGGCATAGCCGCCCCACGTGATGGTCACCACGTACTTCCCAGGCACCACCGGGTAGTACTCACACTCGAACACACCATCCCCAGCCTCCCGCACCTTCACCGGCTCCTCTGTGCCCTCTGAGGAGATGGGGGGCGGGGAAGGGGGTCTAAGTCTGGGAGTCACAGTTCCTTGATCCCCTCAAGGAGCCCTGGGGACCCAGGCCCAGCCTGGGGGCACAGCTACTAGTGGGCGGACCTGAAACTCAGGCAGGGACCGCATGTCCTCCCTGTGCATGACGCCCAGGGTAGCATGTGGGGGGAAGAGGATCTTTCCTGGCTTGCAGTCGGGAAACTGAGGCAAGAGAAGACACAGGGTGCCTGAGGCCCCATGGTGCCCTTGGTCAGCCTCTCTTTGGAGTCTCTCCAGGGGGGCATGGTGCTGGCTGTCACTGCCCTCAGGGAGTCAGACCCATAGCCGGATTTCCTGCCCGCTCTCCCACTCCCTAGTCCTGGGCCCTGGCACTCACTTGGCCCCTTGACTGTGACCTTGAGCTCCCCGCTGCCGGCACCCTTCGTGAACACCTTGAAGTCCGCCACCTCTTTCACGCGCACGCCCTTGGGCTGCAGGCCCCGCCCAGAGGCACGGCAGGCGTTGGGGTTACAGGCTGGGGGTTGGAGAGAGAAGATTAGGGGTGCTGAGGGGCCTGAGACAGAGCCTCAGGCCTCACCACTCCCCCCCCACTTCCCCGGGCATAGTCTCCCTGACCCCCTCACAGACACGGGCTCAGGCCGTCCTCCCCCGCCCTCCCTGGAGCCCCCGACACAACCGGGGCCCTTGGGAGCCATGCTGGACAGGGAGCCGGCTACAAGAAACCCTCCCCGCCAGGCTTCTCAGAGTCACTGCCGCCTGGGACAACCACATGGCAGAGCCTGGGCAGGGGAGGGGCAAAGAGATTGGGGAGGGGCCCAAACCACCGAAACGCACCCACCCAGAGCCACCTGAGCCTTCCCAGTCAGACCCACCACAGTAGCTTTAGGACTAAGTCATGCCCCAAGACACGACGCAAGGCCCCAGAACAAGAGATAGCCAATGTAACCGGAAGCCGTCACAGATCACAGGCAATGCGCGGACATGAGCCTGCCGTGGAAGGCTACTAACGGCAGTGAACCCAGACCTTGCTGCTAAACACGGGCCAAAGAATGGCGACCTCAGCCTGCCACGGAACACATAAACTGCCATCGAACCCGATGGGGGGGCCTGCCACGGGACGCAGGCAAAGTCACGGAACCTGGGGCCTGCCACAGAATGCCATGGAAAGGGGGCAGTCTCACGGTGCCTGGGCCCTGCCCCCCAGCACAGGTGAGGCCCGTCAGCTATGGCCACGCCGGGCACGCCTCCCCAGGTTGAACTAATGTTCTTGGCCTGGGGGAGGATGGGCACGGAGGGGTCAAGTGGCAGCAAGGGCTCCGAGCGGCAGGGAGAGAACTGAGTGGTACCACCTGAGGCCCATCACGTATGCCCCTGCAATCGTCCCAAGGGGGCCCCTGTCTGACAAGCTTTGCTGTGGTCTCCTGACCCTCCCCAGGGGCAGCGCGTGGAGGGATGATGGGGGCAAGGTCTCTCCAGAGCTACCCCGCCTCCCCTCTGTGGCTCCTCTACCTATTTCAAAGCTTCAGCTGTTTCTCGCCCATCCCTGGAGTTACTCCTTCATTTCCCATAAACACTCAGACCCAGAATTTGGTGGCAATTCTGTGTCCCAGTCTCAGTGAGGGTGACTGTGGGGATGAAGGGCCTTTACCTTCTGCCACGTGGACGGGGAAAGGGCTGCGGGTGATGGGGGCACCGGCGAAGGCCACGTGCACCGTGTGGGGCCCCTCCATCACAGGCCTGTACGTGCATCGGAACGTGCTGTCGCCCTTGTCCTCCAGGGCCACCTCCACTGTGTCCCGCCGGCCCTGAGGGTCCACGATCACCACGGCAACATCACCAGTCCCGGCCCCTGCCGGGCACAAAGGCCGTGAGCACCCCTGCTCTGGGCTCCCCGGCTCTGGGCCCACCCACCCCTCTCTGCCCCAGCCCCCCATTCACGTCACCCCATGAGGTCACGGGCTGCCAGGCCACCACCCACCTGCGGCCCGTCCTTACCCGCCGTGTAGATGTCAAAGTAGGTGGGTTTGTTGGCCACATTGCCCACCGGCTCCAGGCCAGGGCCACGGGCTGACACTTTGTTGGCATCCCCCAGGGCCATGGCCACGTTCACCTCAAAGGGGCTGCGTTCGATGTTCTGGCCAGCAAAAAGCACGGTCACCTGGGGGCAGGGGGCCAGCGTTAGCTTCTCCGGGAAAGCCATTCTGAGAGGCGGAGGACGGGCAGAGCGGAGCGAAGGACGGGGCGAGGCGGGCGGCTGGGTGTGCTGGGGTAGGGGTGGTGCGAGCTGGGCGGGGCACTCAGCCAGGGCTAAGCATGTTACTGGAATGGGGAGGGTCTGCCGGGGCTACCTTGTGCAGCCCAGCGACCTTGGGCACATAGGAGACCGCGTAGGTGCGGTTCTTGTCGTTGTTGGGAACCACCTTGGCCTATTGGGAAGGAAAAAGATCGGAAGTCACGGTGGCCGCAGCCCCCTCCCCCCCCACAGTGCCTGGCGGGCCGCACGACGACGCCTCCCCCAGTCCCCAGCACAGCAGCAAGGACCGGTGGCCGTCTCCAGGCCATCCCTGTTGTTAGCCTGTGGTCTCTGGCCCCAAGCCCATACTCATCCCTCCTGTCCCCAGGGGCTCCCCATACCTCCTCAGTGTGGCCCTCGGGGTCCTCGATGTAGACCAGCACCTCTCCCACGCCGGCGTCCACCGTCTGCACGGTGAAGTGGGCGGGCTGCAGCACGGTGTTGCCGTGGGGCTCGATGCCTGAGGGGGGAAGGCAGGGCCGGGGGACTTAGGGCACTCGACCCTAGGGCATCCCCTGCTGCACAGGGAAGACGGTCAGGGGCTCAATACCTACCAGGCCCGTAGGCGATGGCCTTCTTAGGGTTCAGCTGCTTGGAGCGAACAGGGGCCCCAGGTTTGAGTTTGGCCTTGGGGAACTGGGACAGGTAGGTCATGACAGAATGCTCATCCACGTTGGGGTCCACGATCTCCTCGGGGGCAATCACCTGCCACGGGGAGAAAGGGGGTTACAGGGTGCCCTCGGCCTAGCAACCTCACTTCTCTCCCATGGCCTGACTGGGCCTCCTCAGAGACCCAACCTCCATCCTGGGCCCTCCTGCCCCTCTACTCTCCCCTCACCCCATCTGCTCGTGTACCTGGGGTACCCCGAGCCAGTCGTCCGCCTGCTGCATGGCCTCCCGGGCGTTCTCCACAGGCTGGTTGGGGTCCCAGGCCTCCCAGTCAGGGCAGAGGCCTGGAGAGACGGCACAGGGAGACGATGATTAGGGGAGAGCAGGCAGCCAGAACACAGAGCATCTGCACATCCGACAGCCTCACAGGCTTGGAGTCACACGCACTGCCACGCAGCTCGAGGCCCCCGAGCGGCCAGGTTCCTGCTGACCCCTTCCGTTCGGGCCTGTCGGCTGGGATGCCCATCGCTGTCGAGAGGCACGGCCGCCACCTCCGCCCCCCCCCCCCCCAAGCAGCAACAATGAGGCCTTTCTGCCCTGGCTGACGCAGCCTGGCACCAGCCCTGCCAGTCGGCCTCCCGCCTGCCCAGGCCCCGGTGCAGACCCTGTGAGGACCCCCCCCCATCCCTCCTGCCTCATTCCTGCTGCCCCAGGGGTGCTCAGGGGAGGTCAGAGGCCCTGTCCTGCGCATGCCCTGGACCTGTCCCCCGGAAGGTCTTCTCACAGCTGGCCTCAAGTCCTAGAGCCCCAGGCACTTCCCACATCAGCTTTAGGGCACAGGACACCGTCTCCTTCCTCACTGACCACTTGGGGAAACTGAGGCACTTAAGGGCATGTTTTCAGAGGATGGGTTCTCCTCTGTGGCCACCCAAAACCCATCCCTCCTAATGGGAAGAATGCTAAGGCGGCTCCAGATCACCCCTGTCAAGGGGCGCAGAGGTGAGGCGGTGCCTGGTCCGGGCCAGAGCCGGAGAAGGGGTGAGGCTCATTGGTTGGGAGGGGGCCGGCTCAAAGGCTGGAATCCATGACCGGCAGAACAGCTGAGCTCACTGCTGGCGGCCTCACCAGCTGTGGGCAATGGCTCAGCAGCTGGGAATGCTTCCCAGGTGGCTGGTGCCCCCGCCTCCCGCCCCCTGCTCCCCGGCTCACCCTAGGCTGGGGGAGGACTCTCCCAAGAGGGAGCAGGAGAGCTGATGCACCCGAGTTGGAAGATGACCTCTCTGCCTGGGAGGTGACGGTCAGAGAGGGAGCTGCCTGTGGGGCAGGGCACTAGCCTGTGATCCCTTGGTCCCCTCGTGAGCCCTGAGCTGCCCCCACCTGACTAGGCCGGGGCCTACAGTGAGAGAGGGCAGGGCCCAGCCACCGGGCAGTGCCCCACCAGCCTCGGCCCCCCCTCAAGCCCCTCCCGGGGTCTCACAAAGAAGAACCTTCTCAGGGTCGAGCTCCTGGCCTTATTGCTACAAGTCCTACCACATTTCCATTCTCTCAGCTCAGCAGAAATGGTACCCCTGTGGCAAAGTCGGAAGCTCATGGAGCAGGAAGCGGAGGCCTTGGGCTCTAGCTCAGTTCTGCCACAAGTAAGCTGTGTGATCTTGGACGAGTCACTGGCCCTCTCTGGACCTCAGTGTCCCTGTCTGTAAAAGGAGGAACTCTGAACCTTTTGCTGCAGCTGCGGGATCCGGCACTACCCATCAGGAAGAGCCTGATGCCAGCAGTCACTCTCGGCTGGAGCGGGGGGGGGGGGGGGGGG
>CM052887.1:73637360-73666939 GCA_028534135.1 Potos flavus | reverse complement strand
GACACATGGCACACATGGGCGGGGTGGGGGCTCTGGCACAGTGTGTCCTGCCCCAAGCTGAGGGTAGCGGCCACTGGGGATGTGCCCCCGCGGCTGGCCCAGGTCTGCCATCACTCCATGAGGCAGAACTCTGACTCCTGCGGTCGCATGTTGGGTAACACATACAGAGCCACAGCCGCAATAGCCAAGAACACCATAGGCTTCCACATCCCAAACATGTTCTGTGGGGACCAAAGACAAATGGTGAGTGCTCGGCCTTCTGAACCCTTCCCTAAGCCAGACAGTCCCCTGTCTCCCGGCACTGGAGAGACATCAGGGACCTGGTCTCTCTCACCTCCTGGGGTAACTGCTGGAGTCAGTGTGGCCTTAGTTCTGGCGGAGCTAGACAGCTGGAGTGAGGCAGGTGTGTCACCTGAGGGGACTCGTGTACCCCTGCCCAGTGGAATGAGGAGAACACCAGCTCCCGGGTGTAGACGCGAGCCCGGGAGGCTGACCGAAGAGCATGCGAGTGGTTGCAATGACAAAGGACCGAGTGCCATGGCAAGACAAAGAGGGCCAACTGGGGCCTTTGGGAAAAGCACCAGTGCCTCGCTGGCTTCCTGCACGAGTGACAAACTCAGTCAACAGGATAAGACTGAGTGGGGAGTAGAGAAAGCCCGCCACAGAGCGCAGGCAAACGTCAGGTTCCTGGGCAGCCCAAACCTTTTTTTGGACAATGATGTTGGCTCGAGGAAACTCAAGGAAGCCGGTCGCCGGCCGTGGGAGACAAAACCCCTTAAAACGGCCGCTGCCGGGCTTCCCGAGCACGGGCCGGTGCGCTGGGGCCTCCAGACCTGCGGCCACAGTGAGTCCTGCTGACCCGTGGGACAACAAAGCAGCATCCCTTAGGGAACGTGAAATCGTGCACAATACCTACTTGGGGAAATAGTTCCTGTTGTTATTACTTTTTTTACTGTATTACTTGAAAGAATTTGGGTTGAGTCGTAGCTATGGCGTACTAACAGGAGGATGATATTAGGTGAGAGCAGAGTATTGATGCTAGGAACGGATTTGCTCAGAGAATAACGGAACTAAAAAGAGGATTTTAAGCCAGCTATAAAGAGCAAAGATCTGCTACATTTGTAGAAAGTTACTAAAACGAGCAGTACGAATGAAATGGAAAGCGAAACAATGCTGGAGGTGGATATACAGAGTAATTTATATAAGAAAATAACTGGAAAGGAAGCTAGAAAAAGTATTTACACGCTCAGATGCGTATATGCTAACGCACACTGCTAAAAATGTCAGGCCAGTGTTCATAAAGGAGGACGGAGCAAGGCGCGTGGGTGGTTCAGTGGGTTAAGAGTCTGACTCTGGATTTCGGCTCAGGTCATGACCTCAGGGTGGTGAGATCTAGCCCGGCATTGGGCTCTGCGCTCGGTGTGGAGCCTGCTTGGGATTCTCTTTCTCTCTCTGTCCCTCCTCCCCTTAAATAAATAAGATTAAATTAAAAAAAAAAAAAGAGAGAGAGAGAACAGAGCTAGACCCATAAACATGAACCGGTACCCTTTATACCAGTCAGAGGCAAGTTCTGGACTGGCTGAGTGGAGGGCTGGTCCCAAAGGGACGAGTCACATCAGGCTTTCCTCTCAGACTAGGTTGCTAAGTTGACAGATCAAAGAACTATTTTTGGATTTTATCAAGACATCTGACAGATCGTCTGTGATCTCCTCAGAGAAAACAAGAGGAAATAAGAGTACGGGACCAGCACAGGCTGCTGTGTGACCATGTGTTAAGTGACCAGTGAGCTGGATAAGAGGGAGCCTGGACAGACAGCACCCCAGAGGCTCGGCCCTCATCTTTAATGCGCATAAACAGGGCGCCTGGCTGGCTAAGATCGAAGAGCACGCGACTCCTGATCTCGGGGTCGTGAGTTTGAGCCCCATGTGGGGTGTAGAGATCACTTAAATAAATAAGACTTTAAAAAAAATAATGTGCATGAACATATGAAGGTAGGCTGGTTGTCCTTGAGGAGGATGGGGAGCTGGGAGGGAAATGGATAATTTGAAACCACAAGGTCAAGATTAAAAAAAGAAAAAACAAACCCGAACTCCACAGGTTACATCAACGGACTATACCTAATAGGGATGAGTAAGAAATTCTGCCTCAGATCCAAAAAGTCAAGTGCAGGGAGAGAATGGGGAGAGGATACTTAGCATATGCGATGTGCAAAGGGGCTTTATAAACAATATGCAGTGAGTTAACAACGCGACATTAGTTGTCAAGAGAGCCAATGCCCCTGGAGACCGTATGAAGAGAAGTGTGGAGTCTTCCTAATTACATGGCAGCAACCAAGGAAAACTGCTCGAACTGAGGAGAGACGGCGAGGGGGAAGCTTTTTAGTTGTTGCTAATATTAGTCCTTAGAATCCAATTCCCGATCACTGGCGGTGTTGCCTGACCTCGCCATGCCTTAGCTTTATTACATATAAAATGATAATAAAAGCCACCCTGTTGGGTTCTTGCAAAGATTAAACAAGTTAATATATGTAAGGTGATTAGAACAGTGCCAGGCACATAGTATGTAGAATGTAAGTATAGGCTCTTTAAATCATTTACGAGGTGTTTTATCATTTACGAAGCACTTTCGTAAACATGAACGCCTGTGATCCTCATGTGAGGAAGACAGAGGTTTTACCATCCTTTGCTGTCATTTGAGGAAATTACTGTTTCCGTTACACATGTCACCCACCGGGACTAAGCGGTAAGCGGCAGAGGCAGACTGGGCCAGGCTCGCACCTGTCAGCCACGCTTCCCACGTGCTCCGCTGCCTCAGCTCCTGGACTGGGAGCTGTGGAGTGGGGCATGGCCAGGCTCCCCAAGAGCACCCTGACCCAGGAGCCCCTTCTCTCCCTCTGCGTGGGCCTGGCTGAGGAGCAGAAAACTTATGGCCTAATGCTTTGAGTCTCCTCCCCTCGGGACTGAGAAATCTGGATGCGGACCGGGTAAGAACAGCTATAGGGAGGGACCCTGTTGCTAAAGTGAGACTGTTTGTGGGGAGTGAGTGGAGCGCCTTAAAGAGGAGAAAGGATGAAGAGGAAAAAAGGGGAGAAGGAAGGAGAAAAGGCTGCTGGCGGGTGCTACCAACAGACGCTTCAGCCGCTGCCCCAACCTGTGCGTTAGTTAAGCCAGCTGCACTCCATTTGCAGGAGTGAGAACGGAGGGAAGGAAGTGGTGGCGGGGGGCAGGGGAGCAGGAGAAAGGAGCCAGAACAGGCCAGGAGAGAATGGTTTATGGGTCCCAAAGACAGGTGGAGGAACCCTAGGGCTCTATCTTGGGCCCTAAGACCTCGTTCTGCCTCCTAAATTTGGTATCCTGTTGACAGACCAGATTACATGGACCGAGGCCAAATGGAAGGTGCCCAAATATGTCAGCCTTGGTGCCCTGAGAATACGTGCATCGTTCTTTTCCCCAGTACCACATCCTGTCCCGAAAGCCTGGCCGGGGAAGGCAATTACAATAGAGTCTGGACCCCAAAAGGGATAAACAGAGAACTGGAAAATGTCTCCTGGCATTCCGGTTCTGATTTTTCTGAAGACCACAAGTCCCAAACCAGAGAACTTCTCAGGAGAAAGAACACAACACGGTAGTGGGTCCTGTTCCATTTTCACCAAGCCTGGAGGACACACTGAGCCTGCCCTCATACCAATGCCTCTGGGCCGGGGGGTGAGGGCTGGGGCTGGGGGTTGGTCACAGCACTCCAGAATCCCTCTCTCTACCAACGGGGGAGGCAGCGGTGCCTTGTTTTGCCATCCTGGGTGGTGACGGTAGTGAGAGCTTGGTCCTGGGGCCAAACAAAGACAAAGAGCACGCCGGTCGGCCTCGCAGACATCAGCTCCTCGGAAGTGGTCAGGCATTTTTCAAAGTAGCAACAGTGCTGGGGTCATCCAAAGTTTTCCCAGCCAGAGGACAGAAACTCAGACCGTATCAGCAGTATGCATTCCAACTCACTATGTGTTAGGAAGACGGGCTCAGAGGTGCTACGGCCTTTGCAGTAGCCCAAGGAGAAGCCAGGGCTAAACCTCAGCCCCGAGCATCCTGTTGTCAAATGGCTAAGAGCAAGAAGCAAGCAAGCGAGAAAAAGGGGGAAAGAGGCGAGGCCAGGGCAACCTGCACCCTCCCTCTACCCCTCAGAAGGAGAGGACTCGATACCAGTACCTGTGTTAGGACGACGTCTCGGCCCACCAGCACCAGAGCAAAGCCGATATGACCACCAGGCCTACAAGAGGCAAGGAGAAGATGGGGGGCTCGGGGGCAGGGGATGGCTGCAACATATCAAATGAGAAGGAAGCACAAGGAGAGGCCAGGAGATGGGGGGGGTGGTATAAAAAGACAGCAACACATGAGTCCAACGGATAATGAAGATGAGAAAACAAAGGGAAAAGAGAAAGAGATCAAGAGGTTAAACAACAGGCAGTGAGGGCAGCCGTGTCTCTCTCCTCTGCGCTCGGGCCTGGATCTTCCCACCGGCAGCCTGTGGAGGATGCAGACCTGAATGGGTTAAGCGGCTGCTCGGGGCCAAACCAGGTGGTGGGGCCAGTCTCCTGGCTTGCCATAGCCCTTGCGCGTCTTGTCAAGCAGGGCTGATCTGCACTAGATCGTTCCTACAGGTCAGGAAGAGGGAAGCTCCGAGAGTGAAGCCGGGCTCTCCGGATGAGGAGGACGTATACTTCCCCCAGGTCACTCAGTCTCCCACCTGGCCACCTGTCCCTCCGTTAGCCCTCTTGCTCTGGTGGCTCTCCACCAAATCTCCGTGTTCCGGGCCCTGGCCCCTACGATCCCCGCGGAGTCGGATGCTGTCGTTGTGAGACAAAACGCACTAGAATAGGCTGACGGTGGAGAAGTGCTAGTTCTTCGACGGCAACGATCTTCCAGAGAGAAAGTGAATCCGCACCCAGTAACATACACCAATAGAGCGGCCCGCAAAAGATGCAGGCCACGCGGATGCAAAGGGACGCCTCCACATGTAGACACAAGGAATGTGCTCAACCTTGAAGTACAAGGATCCGGCCTGGCCTTTAGAGATGGGCCGCCCAAGGCAAGGAGATCGCGGAGGCTCTGAACCAGCTGTGGTGGACTATGATGAATTCGAAGAAACAGAGCACCGGGGAAGAGGCTGCGGTTGCTCCTACTTTTTACATCCTAAGTAATGGTCCTCTGCCACACGGTTAACAGAGAACCGTACACTAGATCCTCAGCCAGTGCCTCAGCCTGAGCTGCCAGAAAATTCCAGATAGCCTCAGAGCTGACTGGGATGTCCCACCACAAGAGACTTATTTTCTTCCCCTGTGTTTAGAGAGACGCAAAGAGCCTGTACCGTAAACCGAGGACTTATTCAGGAAGTACTCAGTCTTCAGGCAATCAGAGCCCTCAGTTAACCGCAACTAGCGCGGGAATTCAGATGTACCAGTAGTCAAAATACAGACATACTTTCGTACGGTTGGTACGTTACCCAGGATACGCCCATCCCAACCTCTCAGATCCAGCAACTAAAGGGTCAGGGCTCTGGCGGCTCTCCCTACACTGGTCCACGCCCCTGCTGTGCAGACTAAAACATTCTATTACTTCTGACCCCCGCCCCCAGCCCCTACCCTCATGCCCTGTAACCCAGAGAACCCGTTAGCCACGCCTGCCTCCCCATGCCCCTAACAGCAACGACCAAGGTCAACCTAACGGGGCAGCTCAAGGAGGCAGGACCGAGCGACTACGGCAGGCTGGCAGAGAGCCTGAAGCTGGCCTCACCCCATCGGCGTCCTCAGTGCAGCGCCGGTGAAGGGGGAAGACCTCCGATGTAAGGCACGAGGACTACCACAGAGGTGAAAGGAGGCAGGACGGCAACAGCCCCACCCTGGTCCCCAGAAAAGGTGATCTCGGAGACACGGGTCCACGGCGAAGCAGTCTCGGCCCGCCACTGCCCGTGGAGAGCCCGCTTCCACCACTCCCGGCGCCATCTGTACTCTCCCCGAGCCTGGGCCTCAGCGCCGGCGGGCCTGTGCACTCCCGCAGAGGTCGGTCCTCGGGCTGGGCCACCCCGCCACGCCGGAGCACCTGGGCCCCAGAGCCCACTTCCCACTCGATCCAGCCTTCGACTGCGGTTACCTTTTTGCTCTCAGAAAGCTTGAGGGGGTTGTTTCCCTCTGAAGCTTCGGGGCAAGCGTCGTCGTCGTCGCTCTCGTCTTTGTTGTCGTCTTCCTTGCCCTCCTGCTCTTGGGACTCTTCATGACAGCCCTCCTCAGCTTTTGGGGACTTCATCTCCGCAGGCTCTGACGGCACAGAAACCAGCTTATTGCAGGAGTCCTGCTTCTTGTCCTTTTTGATTTCCTCCTCCTTTTCCTCCTTCACTTCCTCTCGCAGTAGACCACCTAAATCCGTGTGGCTGGCCTTGTAGTACAACACCACCTCCAGGCTCTGCGGGCGGAGGCAGGGCAGGATGGGGGCTGCGGTCACCGAGAAGACGCCTACCCTCGCGACAAAGCCGGGCTAGCTCAAGGGCGCTCGGGTTCCCAGCCTGGCACCGCGCGCAGGCGGCACCGCGTCTCTCCCCGAGCAGCGCGTGGAGGGCAGTCACACCTGGCCTCACTGGACCCACACGGCCACCTGGCCACTGGCCATTTCGGACAGCCACCAGAGCTAGAATCCTCAGCCGCCGCCTCCGACACCTACTTCCCCTCTCCTCCTCACTTCTCATGTAGGAGCACGCCACTGCTTCCAATACATTCCTTCTCTTCATCCATTTGGTCCCTCTCTTGGGCACGTAACCCAGCAAGAAAAGGGCCGCAGGAGATCGGCCTGAGCTCACGGGAGCCGTCGTCCATCCTAGGGGCTGTGGTCCTTTGGGGCTGTGGCCCCAGGTATGAGTGGTCTGTGTTCCACTCCCCTTAACTTCATAGTAAAAGGGCGTATGGAGTTGCTACCGAGAGGGAACTACTCTAATACAGGACAGAGACCAGAAGCTTCTCTACAAATACCTCACCTAGCCAGCATGGTGGTGCTGATGATTTTTCTCCTCTGCCTTTGTGCTTATCAGGCTCCTAAGGTTATTACTCACCTTTCCGTTCTCACAGTTGCCCTCAGAACCGTCCGGGCTGGGTTTGGTCACCTTTTTATTTCTAACCCCGTTGGCATTTTTGTTCATATTCTCGTTGCCACTTTTCGCCCTGGTCTCTCTGGCAACGGAGGCCTTCTTCTCCTTGAGCTGGCAGAGCTCTTCCTGGCAGCACTGCAGCTGCACCTCCAGCTGCTCCTGCACGGCCAGAAGCCGCCCCTGCTCGTCCATGCTCTCCTGGTACTGCAGCTGCAGCTCCCGCAGCTTGGCCTGCAGCTCTTTGATCTGCGAGGGGCGGACGGCCGGTCACCCACAGCCCGGCGCGGTCGGCCAGCCGGGGCCCGGCCTGGGGGGCCCTGCCTCAGAGTCTGCCCTGCTAAGGCCCAGGGGGAGCAGACAAGAGAGGAAACGTTAAACTGCAGGATACGAGCCTCTAAGGCGGTTTTAGAAATAGCTTCTACATAAGGTAGCTGACAACTTACACCTAATGGGATCAAGAAAGGATGATTTAAATTATGCTTTGACTGGGACCTGTCTGGACGTCTTTTTGACGGAAACTTCTACTTCGCCCAAGCTATTTCTCTGACAGGTAGGACTACCCGAGGAACCGTGCGGCCCACTCCTGAGAGCGTGCCTGGGCTCCCGCACCGCGCCCTGGAAACAGAAGCAAATTGCAACCCTGCTCCCTGATTTCTGGTTTTGTCTTCCCTGACGGCCGGCACCACAGTCTCCTGGTAGGTAAGCATACTAAGCATCCGAGGCCCCCGGGCTGACCACGGTCTGAACTCTGCCGTGCGCACACAGTGAGCCCCGCCAGGCTGTGGGCTACTCCGGGGCAGCAAGTCCTGGCCCACCCTTCACGGACGCAGAGCACCCTGCTTGATATCGTAAGGGAGCCGAAAGGAGGCGAGGCTCTGCCCTCGAGGTACTTACGGTCCAGTTGAAGAGACAAATACACCCAAAATAACTAAAGGTAAAAAAATACATCTCTGTGGAAGTGCTCTGGGACACAGCCAAAGAGAGAAGTGGCAAAGGAAAAAGAAATCATTCGGAGTCTTGCTGAGTACACCTGAGCACAGCGGGGACCTGAGCAACGTCCGCCAGGGCTGCGGCAGGGCGCCCGGCCCCCCGGGATCCCGCCCCTGCTCTGACCAGCGAGGCGGCGACTACGCAGGGTAGGCCGCGGGCTCCCGGCCCTCCTTCCTCAGCCTCCCTGAAATGGCTAGGGCCCGCCGCCTGCTCCGGCCCTAGGGCCTCCTAGAAGAAACCTTGCCTCCCAGACAGCAGTTACCTCGTTCTTGTCCTTGTCGTTGGGGGAGGCAGCGGGCTTCTCAAGGCTTTCCATGCATTCCTTGAATTCCTTTTCGCAGGCAGCCAGCTCTTCCTTCAGCTCCTTCTGCCGGTCCAACAGCTTTTTCATCCGGTCTTGTAGCCGGTCATGTTCCTCCTGGCTGAGCTGGTACATGGCCTGCACGCCCTGCAGCTTGATCACCACCTTGGTGACCATGTCCTCACAGCGCTGCGGAGGGCGGAGGAGTGATGACTGCACCAAGAAGGCCCTGCCCTCCGGCCCGCTCGCTTCGCTAGGCCCCATCCTGGTACGGAACGATGGCGGCAAGGACCTGAAGCCGCCCCGGGGCTAATGCTGCATTTGTTCCCATAAAGCATGATGGGAGCATCTCCATGTTAGACAAGCGGAGTGCCTCATCCATGGCCGGCGACCCGGCTCGGCTCTGACCCTGCCGCCCTCCTCACCTCTCGCACCCTTCCCTGGCGACTTATCTCTTAGTAAGACGGGAGGCTTCTCTCTCCCTGTCCAACCTCTCATCTGGCTACTTTTACCTCTACGTCTTCAGGCTCGGAGGGTTCGCCATCGGGGCTGCCGTAACTCCTGTGACCGGTGTCCGAGCTGCTGCTGCTGCCGTAACTCTTCTTGTAGAGGACGCTGCTGCTGCTGCTGCCGTAATTCCTCTCGCTGCTCCCCTGGGCACTGCTGCTGCTGTTATAGCTCTTGAGAAAGCTCTCGCTGCTGGCCTCGGTGCTACTGTAGCTCTTGTGATAGCTCTCGCTCTCCTCGATGCTGCTGCCGTAACTCCTGCGATAGCTCTCGCTGCTGGCGGCCATGCTGCCATAGTTCTTCTCCAGGCTCATTCTGCTGGAGGGGGACTGGACCTGGAGCAGCTGCATTTCTTCCAGGCAGAGCTGCAGGTCGGCCTGCAGCCTCTTCCGCTCCTCGAGGAGCCTGCCCTGCTCCTGCTGCAGCAGCTCCTGCTCGGCCTGCGTGTCCTCGTAGAGCACCTGCAGAGCCTGCATCTGGGCGATGATCTGCTTGGACTGCCGGGGGCGGGCGGGGAGACATTACCATCATTCCAGACACCGCCGTCCTTCTAGCCGCACCCCTCCTGGGGCGGATGTCTGAGAGCCTGCTTCAGACACCTGCACACCCACACTCCAGTCTCCCCACAGCCTAGGTCTTTAACGGCCTGCAGCTACTGGCACACATCAGTCACTTGCTCACGGGGGAAAATCCACCCAGTGAAGATACTGTGCAATTTCCAGGCTCCCACTTCTGCTGGTTTCTAAACTCTGGTATGTCCCTCTCTCCTTGCAGCAGAGCTTCGAGAGGATCAAGAACATTCTGGCTCCCTACCCTACCCTCTTCACAGTCGGGCTATACCCATTATCCTGACCTTAGGGCTCAGGCCCTTCCCCTGCCCCCAATTCTAAAATCAGCTCTGGCCTTGAATGTGAGCCTACAAGAGTGCCTCCCTCAGAAAATGTGGGCCTGGAATTAAGGTCTCACACAAGTCCCTGTACCTCCTGCCCCAATTCTGAATCTGGTCTCTGGGCATATTTCCCAGGGCCTCTGGGCCTGGCTTCTTGGCTGCTGATGCCCAGGATAAGATCTGATCGGTTAATGAAATAGTTATACCTGGTTCCTGTTCTCTGTGTTATCCAGGATGAAATCTGAGGCTTCTGGAATCTGACCAAATCTCAGTTTGGACTTCTGCAATTTCCTGGTTCTCCCTATCCAGGCTACTATTTGAATGAATAGGGCTAGCCTTAAATTGAAACGGTGTACCTGCTCTTCCTTGCCTACCCTGAGACCTCAGACCAAATGCATTCCCCAGCCCCAAACAGACTTATGGGGAAATCTCCACGAGTGTGACCTCAGGGGCATGATGCCTTCCTGGCGCTTGCGATGCATGGATTCTCTAGTCTAACCCCCTTGACCTGGCTGTTACTGTCACCAAAGTTCCAATGAAGACAGTGTGGCCAGTAGCAAGAATGCCACATGCTAGGAATTCTTCCCTTGGAAATGAATGGCCCCATTTGTCTCAGGTAGAACACCAAAAGGTTATACATTCTGATCACTGAAAGTGTACAGCTTAATTATCAACCAGCTCATGAGAAAAGGATGACATGCTCAGAGTCGGTCCCAAGAAATCCAGACAAACACTAAGTTGATAGTATAAAACTGGAAAATGATGTTGACGGGGCTGCATCAAATTAGGAGGCTATTAGATTTCCGAGTCACCCCGGTTCTCAGTGTTCACGGAGCTTCAGCTGGGCATGTATCTGATTGAGGGCCTCAGCTAAAGCCACATCTTCATGAGCCCATGGGTGGTCATGCCTGAAGAAGGGGGCCTTAGTCTCATCCTTACTCTTGGCCAGACAGACCTTCCTAACTCTGACCCTTCCAAGGAGCCCTCTTCCCTACCACACTGTTGAGCCCGGAACCGTCTCCCTGCCTCTTGTTCTGTTACCTTGTCGTGACCACACTTGGAGGACCTAGGTGACTTGGAATCATTAGGATTCTCCAACACACCCCGGAAACGAGACATTTTGAAAAGATGCAGCTCTTCATGTAGATCTGACTGTTCTTTGAGCACGCTTTCTTGATTCTGCACCAGTTTTTTCTGCTCTTCCTGCATACCTTGGTAGAGCAGCTGTAGTTCACACAGGTCTTGTAACTTTGTAAGTAGCTCCTGACTCTGCGAGGTGGAGTGGGAAGAAAGCGGGCAGGAACTGTGGTAGCTACATGGGAAGACCCGTGCCCCCTTCCTGCTGGGGACCCTGCCCTTAGGAGTCTCTAGTTTGGCTCTGAGCAGCCACCTGGGATGGGGTCACTGTGCTGGGGGAGCGGTCTTTCTATGGAGAACCGCTAGGTGAGTAGCCACGATTTCACATGTTTGCAGGCATTCTGTAGTTTACAAAGTTCTCTCTGAGTATATTTTCTCCAGATAGACTAAAAACCTAGAGAGAAAATGCTGGACAGATTCCAGAGAATACTATGTATTTTAAGATTTAAAACCCTAATCAGCTACATTGAGCTTTGTGGCTTGAAGAGATCGGTGACAAGGAGGGGCGGATGCAGCAAAGAAACGGATCAATCCCCACCCTGTTCTTTTTCCCAAGTGCAGTCACACCTCGGAAGCTTCTCCAAGCAGCTTCTCCCTAGTTAGCAGCCGTTCCCTGGCTGGGGTTACCTTCGGGAGGAGCCCAGCTTTGGGTAGCGGTAATGTGAGCCTGTGCAGCTCCTCTTGCAGCTGCCCCTGCTCCTCCTGCATCCTCCTCTGATCCTCCAGGAGCTCGCACTGCTCCATCTGCAGCTGCCCCATCTCCTTCTGGCTGGCCTTGTACTTCTCCTGCAACTCTGTCAGTCTGGACAGCAGCGCGTCACACTGTGGGCGGGGCGGGCGCGGCGGGGCGGTCACTCTGTGCGGCCCCGCCCCGCTCCGTCCAGCAGGCAGAGCCCTTCTGTGCCCTCCTGCCCCTTGTGGTTCGCCGGGGGCTCCCTCCCTGTACAGTCCCCTCGGACTGACCTTCCCAAGCCACGCTGCACCCACACAGGTTTAGACACCGAACTTGGGAAACCCCCCCGCAGGCTGCTCAGGACCGTTTGGCTATGCTGCAAATTTCATCTACTGGCCCCTTCTGAGAGCCCTGCGAGGGGAGTGTTACCAATACCCCTCCCTTCTCATGACCCCCTTCCTGCCCTTTGGCCCTTCCCTGTGGTACACACCGTTCTCCGGCCCTGCTGGGAATTCTAGTTCCTGTCGCTGTCATCATCCCCAGTTGGTTTTATACCTAATTATACTCCTTACCGATAAAAACGTCACCTGACTTGTCCCCATTTTTGTTTTCATAATCGTCTTTTTAAATCTCTAGAAAAATATGGGCTATTGCTGAATTTGGGTTGAAAAGACTAAATTATCCCATGATTCCAAGAACTCAGACCTTCTAATATCAAACTCATCTCAATGCTGTTCTTAGGGCAAGGGGAAATGCTGGCTCCGTGTCAGCCTGCTTCTCCCTCCCCGCAGTCGCTTCTACTAGAAGAGGAGGGGATGAGCAAAGCCATGGACACTCTGGCCTCTAAGCTGAGCGGGGACAGAAGGAAATGTGAGCCTGGGTGTAGAAAGGCAGGCGGACTGTTGGGAGTGGTCCAAACAACCTCCCCATTCTGGGTCTTCCGAAGGCCCTTCCCTGGGCACACAGCCTGCCGCTGGCTGCGGTAGGAGCCAGAGTATTCTGACAGAAGGTGACCTGCTCCACCATCTTTTGAGAATCTCGTGCCTTTTCTCCATCAGGTTTCAACACCTTCCATTTCCTATCAGTGACCAGGAGCTGAAAGCGCTCAACACAGGGTAACTGAGAATGGCTTGCATTTTACACACTATGGAAAAGAAGAAAATGAATAAGGAAGGCCTTACTTATCACTAGCAGGATTTATTACTGCAAGCGAATGAGAAAGGAATAGTATTCCGTTCAATTTTAAAAAGGGTAAAACTCGAGCTTAGAGAAATTTGCTCTCCTGAAGTCACTGAGAAAACCCTGGAAGAACCCAGGTCCTTCTAGTGTCCAATCAGCACTCCGGGCACAGACCACGTCATCTGACAAGAGCATCTGCAATCTGCCTGAAAAAACTGGACCTTCTCTTTCTAGGTCTAACGAGAAAAGCTGTATATGTGGGCTTTTGCGCATGTCCTTCTCCACAAATGACAAAGTAACACTACAGTTCTAATAACGAAGGATAAATGTCTACACGCATGGAATCAAGTGCAAACCTTCTGGCGTTCAGGCTGGATCCAGCTGTACTGATCCTACTAAGCTGTGGCTTGGGCTCAAAGTCAAGATCAAGGCACACTGTTTAAAGGTGAACAGTGTGGGACTCTGCCTCCGTTTCCTGACTAGCACGCTCGGCTGTGACTGGACAGGGAGCTCCTCAAGCCCCTCGCTTGGATGACGTCACCTTTTGCCCTTACACGTCCTCTCTCCAGAGGCAGTACCCAGGAGATCTCACCTCTCTTAAGTACAATTACCTTATTAGCACATTTCCCCTTGTCCTCGGGGATGGGCCTGGTGGTCTTGAGCTCCTTCAGCTCCTGCTGGCAGAGCAGGAGGTCCTGCTCGAGCTGATCGTACATGTACTTCTGCCGCTCCAGCTCCTCCTTGCTGCTCTGGTACAGCCGCTTCATCTCCTGAAGCTGGGCGTGCATCTCCGCATTCTGGGGTGGGGGAGGCAGGCCCCGCCATCATCCCAGGAGCCCCTGCGGCGGCACTCTCTCCTCTCAGACGGGGACTAAGGGATCCTGCTCGCTCTTTTCTGGTCCCAATTTCATCCCCCTGGGGGCTACCTTAGATGGACCCTAACAGGCTCTACACGGGGACCTTCTGGGCCTTCCTTTTCGGGCAGGTGGGGAAGAAAGAGAGCTACCTTTTTATAGGCTGAGTTTCTGATCTAAAATCAAAGGAAGTGGAGAGTGTCATGACTCTCCGAGATCACCTTTCTACTAGGCGCCTCTTTATCCCCCGCACCACACACCTCCTACGATGCCCCCTCCTCCTGGTCCTACTGCTGTCACAGAAGACTCCATCTGGCTACACTCTCCCTCACCTGGAGCTTCTTTTACCTTCTCACTGCTCTCCTGGAAGGAGGCCACGATGTCCTTGAGGCGCTGCACCTCGGCCTCATGGTAGCGCAGGTCCCCGCACAGCTGGCGCTGCACCTCCAGCAGCTTATCCTTCTCGCACGTGACGTGCTGGTACTGGAGCTGCAGCTTCTGGAGCCGGCACAGTAACTCCTGCGGCGGAGGGGGCTGTGGCAGCGGGCGCAGCGGGCCCACCGCGGGCGGCACCTCGGGGGGCAGCAACCCACTCGCTCTTCCGCCCGAGTCCCGCTCGGGCGCGGCCGGTCTAAGGCCTGCCTTCTGCCTGCCCCTGGCTTACCGGCTGTCCTCTCGTCCGGCGCAGCGCTCGCGGGCGGCCGGAGGCCCCCGTCGGGGGTGCGGCCGGGCCAGCAGCCGCACTTAGTCTAACTGCGCTCTGGGCCACCTTCCCCAAAACCTCTTAGCACCTCAGTTGCCCCTCACCTCCTTTTGTTGTTACCTTCTCACTCGGGCTTTCTACGCCTGTGCATTTCAGGACTTTGAGCTGCCGGAGCTCAGACTGAAGCTGGAGCTGCACCTTCAAGAGCTCGTTCTGCTCGTCCTGGCTAGCATCGTACTTTTTCTGCAGGGCACAGAGTCTGGTCTTCAGCTCCTCGTTCTGTGGTGGGAGGACGTGGGTAGAACAGTTACTCTCGAGAAGCAGCAGAACCCTCTACAGACCGGTTTGGGTCCTTTCCAGACGCAGACATCTTGAGGAGCTCCCACAGGTCTACGGCCGGGTTTCTTCCGTGAGGCAGACACTCGGTAATGACTACCGTTTCTAGAATGCAATGCTACGTGACTTCTCCAGCGGGTCTCCAGCAGACCGTACCCTCAGTCGCAGGGCAAGAGTCAGCAGAGCACAGCCTTGCTCTGCGTCCGTCCTTCCCCGAAGCAGCAACTCCACGGAGGCCCTTCTGCCCTCCCCAGATGCCCTTCCCCTGGCAGTGTTTACCTGGGTGACATTGTGGGAGGTCTGAAACCGGAGCACCTCATTCTGTGCGCACTTGAGCTCCCTCTGCAGCCGCCGCTGCTCCTCCTCGCTGGTCCGGCGATGGTGCTGTAGTTCTTGCAACTCGCAGCACAGCTCCTTACACTGCGCAGGAGACGGAGGGAAAGGCCGACTGAGGACGGGTGCCACATGCCCTTCGAGAACGGGCTGGGGGGGGGGGGGCGGTGAAGAATAGCTTGGAAAGAATATGATCTTCTTTTCATTGGAATATTTACATCAGGCAAGCAAGCGAGACCCCAGAGTACGACCTCCTGCCACAGCGCATCCCGCCTTTGTCATCCTGTGTCTAAGGAGGCGTTTGTACCGTGGACCAGGAGAGGGTACAAGAGAGACAACCAAGGCGCCTGCCTTCCCCTACCTTGTTCTGCATGTCATGCATCTGCTCTTCGGCTCCCAGAAGCTGTTGCCGCAACGAATGGGTTTCAGGATCAGGTTCTAGGAAATCCATTTCTAAAGTCTGAGACTCTGCTGACATCATATCCTTCAGCATGTGGGACTCCAACCACTTTTCTGTTGCTCTTCGTGTCCTGTGATGCAGAACCCCAGAGCCTTGTTTGGGTTGGGGCTCTGCCTGCCATCCCCTGCTAAGAGTGCTTGGTCCTGATGTCTTTATTTTAGGCAAAGACGGTAAAGAGTCTTCTACTGTGGTCCATCTCCTAAATAAACATGCTGAGAAGGTGAAGAAAAAGGTCCCAGCGCCTCGATCAAGGCATGTTTGGCTCTGGGAGACCTGAGAGTGCTAGTCTAGTTGGGCTCAAGCCTGGGCCTTATGTCAAGCCAGCTCTAATCTGGAGGCCCTACACCATTAGACTGAATCCAGGCTGCGTAGACAACAAAGGAATCACCTCTGATCAACACTAGGGCAGAGCAAACCAGACCCCAATCCCTAGAATGGAAGAAAACTACATTTTAGAACCCCAGTCCTGAGACAGGTGGATCTCCGTGCCTGCTTCTAGGTGGCATCTGTGCCCTCTGAATAGCATGGAAAGGACCGGCTGTCCAGGAGCAGAGGGACATTCACTAGCCTGCATCTGCTTTCACTGCTTCTACTCGAGAGACAAGCGCAAAGCGGAGTCCTGCAGAGGCCCCCTAGCCTGCTGGCCGTACCTCTCACTCTCCAGATCTGCGAGCTGCCCCGTGAGGCTGCTGTTGCTCTCCTGCAGGGCCCGGTACTCCTCGTTCAGGAAGCGGTAGCGTTCCCGCAGTTGCTGCAGTTCTTCTGCAGGGGACAAATGCAGACATGTGAGATCCGAGGGAAGAAGCATCGGTAATCAGCCCCTAATTTTCCTGCCTAGAAATCGGACAGCAGAAGGCCAAATAGCTTCTCTTTTCCTAAAGACAGAAGAGACACCAAGGGCAGTGGCTTGGTGGCTTGGGAGACAAGGCCCCCCAAATTCCACAGTGCTCTGTGTCTTTGCCCTCTTTCAGGTAGCTGCCCTTTTCATCCGCCCAGAAGATCTGCCCTGTGTGCCCATCTTCAAAACCTCAACCAAGGCAGAGTCTTGAGATTTTAGGAGCTTGTGAAGGTTTTAACTGAGTTTCTGGGTTATTGTAGTTCAAGTCTCCGTTGAACTGTTTATGATTACCTTCCCATTACTTGTTTAGTACAAGAGCTGAGGGATGCGAACCGCCAGATGTCACACTGCCAGCCCTGGCCTTTGGAGACAACACTGGCATCTCGAACATCCTTCTACTTACTTTATCACCACACCGGATACACTGGCCAGCGTGTGGTCAAGAATTCTAAAGTCCTTTTATCCGCTGACAGAAGAGCCCATCCCAACCAGACCCACATATCATCCTCAATCATCAGCAGAGATCTCATTGAAATGCCCCAGCACACGTTCCTAAGTACTAGGTACCGATACTTTTTAAAGCTGCAATCATGGCCGCCTGGGTGGCTCAGTCAGTTAAGCGTCTGCCTTCAGCTCAGGTCATGATCCTCAGGGTCCTGGGATCAAGCCCCGCACTGGGCTCCTTGCTTAGCAGGAGCTCCCCCTGCTTGTGCTCTCTCTTTCTCTCAAATATATAAATTCTTTTTTTAATAGTTGCTTTTTTTTTTTAAGATTTTATTAGTTTATTTGACAGAGAGGGAGAGAGAGAGAGAGCACAAGTAGGCTGAGCAGCAAGCAGGAGAGGGAGAGGCAGGCTCTCCACCGAGCAGAGAGCCCGATACAGTGCTCGATCCCAGGACCCCAAGATCATGATCCGAGCCGAAGGCAGACGCTCAACCGACTGAGCCACCTAAGTGCCCCTCAAATAAATAAAATCTTAAAAGAAAAAATTATTTCTCTTAGAATACCAATTCTACTGATATTTAAAGAACGTTAACTTGCTCCAATTAGAACACAAGGCCTATCTTATCTGCTGTAAGAGTCAACACCCTGAAATTCATGTCTAATGTTCCCTCTTTATTCCAGTCAAAAGTTCTTGGAAGAGGGACCTAGATGGCTCAGTGGGTTAAAGCCTCTGCCTTCGGCTCAGGTCATGATCTCAGGGTCCCGGGATCGAGCCCCGCATCGGGCTCTCTGCTCAGCAGGGAGCCTGCCTCCCCCCTCTCTCTGCCTCCCTCTCTGCCTACTTGTGATCTCTCTCTCTGTCAAATAAATAAAATCTTTAAAAAAAAATCTTACAACTTTAGATTCACAGAAAAGTTGCAAAGATAGTGCAAAATTCCCCGGGAAGAACTCTCACCTAGTTTCCCTATTGCTAACATCTTAGCATGGGTACATTTGTCACAACTCAGGAATCAACATTCATACATTACTGTTAACTAACTCAACATTTTATTCAGATTTCTCTCCATTTTTTCCTAAGGTCCCTTCCTGTTCCAGGATCTCCTCTGGCTGGAAAGATTTATTAACCAATTTTTACAGATACAGAAACTAAGGTTCAAAGAGATAATAACCAGGCCAAGTTCATCCCGCTAATTAGCAGAACTGAGTTTCTGAACTCGGGTCTGTTTAACTTCAACCCAAGCTTTCCCACTGTGCTGGCCCCGCTCTCCTGGCACCATCAGTCCAAAGGTTCTTCTGAGAAACTTGTTACAGCTGGGAAAACTTGCAGTTCTTTGATTCCTTGTTGACTGCCTCTGCTTGACCTGGCCTAAGACAGGGCCTCCCATTATTCCCAGATCATAAATCTAGCCTCAGAATAAAGGCAAACTCTCTGATGTCATGAATCCTAGCAACTAGCTGGGAGACTCACTGTCTGAAAGCAGAGCTCTAAGCTTTTTAGTACCTCGTGTATTACTGGAAATAACCTCTCTTCCTCTCCAGCTGTCTTGTGCTCTGATTTGCTGCTCCCTAAAGCTTCTACATCGGAGAGGGCTCAAGGAGCCTAAGCATTAGCATCCTGAGACCTGGGAGCAGGACTGGAGGACCCCCCATAATTGCGGGCCAGGCAAACTGCCATGCCAGAGCAGCAAGAGTTTCCCAAGGTGACCAGCCCCTTACCCTCCCATCCCAGAACTGGACACTTTCTTAGGAAGGGCTTTCCCATAGTCAAATCAACAAATCAATGGCTGTCTGAGGAAGAATTCTCAGGGCATATCTCCGTAGTGCTATTTCTTATACCACCACTGACTGGTTATGTGACATCTGGATAAGTTTTTCTCCCTTTTAGTCTTGAATTCAACCTGGAGGTTTTTTCTAAAGGTTCCCAATTCGTGATCTAAGACCACCTTCCACCATCTTCTCGGATACTAACTCCCTCTGCTTGGCTCTACTGACAGACCAGGAAAAAGGCTTGCCCTCTCATACCTTGCATCTCAGAGTAATCGGAAAGATTTACACTATTGGATGGATCAGAGCTCTTCATTTCCATTTCTGCACGGAGGGAGGTGATCTCCATTTCATACTCTCCCCGAATGCGCTCCATGTCATCGAGTTCATTCTGCATCCGGCAGAGATCCTCCTGCAGGGATGCTATGTCACTCTCATGTTCGGTCGCGGAATCCTCTGCTGCTTGCCGCAGATTCTGGATCTCAGTCTGGGCCAAGTGCAACTCCTGTTCTATTTCCTTAAGTTCACTTTCTTTCTCACGCTCTAACAGGGAAATCTCCTCTCGTAGAGACCGCAGCTCACCTGCAAAGCCCAGAGGTTGGGATGGTCAAGAGGATAAGTGAACTCATCTACTATGTTCTAGAGGCAGAAAGTTAAAAGCAGACTTATTTCTCATCTGGAAACTACTGGCAATCTAATCTCTCTACCCCATCAACGAAGTATAGCTTCATCCGCTATGGAATAAAAGGAATACCTAAGGAGAGAATGGAGTGACTCCGTGTAGTAAGATGCAGTAGGAAAAGTAGATTCTGGCACCAAGGCAACATCTTGGGCTACTGCAAACACAAAGTATTAAGTGCTTCTACATTGAAGACGGAAACTAATGCCCAGTATTTTACTGATGCACTGAGTCTTTCCAAAAATTCCCCGACTAAAAAAATTTACACAGGCTACTCTCATCTGTTCAGTCTGGAAGCTTAGAAATTACAGAGCCTCACAGCTCCCATCAACTGCGTGTGGTTTAAGTACTGGCCCCTAAAGTGTATTTAGAGTTCACAGCTTTTCAGCTGTGTGACGTAGGCTCATCAAATGGTAACCAAACACGGTTATGCTCTTCACTTCCCTACTACATCCTTGATGTTAGGGTTCCAATTTCCCTTAGGTTCCCCTCTAAGGTCTGGCCCTAAAAAAAATGGCCTTCTCAGAGCCACTGAAGAATGGAGGAAGGTCTTCCTCCGCCAAGCAAGCTCATAATTTGGAGCGCAAAGGGGTAGGCCCCCCGACCAGGTTAGAGAGGCGGGGCTTGCAGGCCCGAGGGGGAGGGGCTTATCGGAAAATTGGGCGGGGCGGACCCTGGCCGGGAGTTGGGAGGACGGGACCCGGATTCCGAAGACCTAGCGCCGGTTGACATGGGGTCTGGGTCCGTCGGGGCGAAGCCAAGGGCCTGGGAGTTGAGCTGTGGGACAGAGAAGTGGGTTCTTACTCACTGGTTATGGCTTCCATCTCGTCGGCCCCCCTGCAAGCGGTCTCCCTGGGGGGCCCCCCCGCCGCCGGCCGGTCCCGGCCCCCGAGGGGCTGTGGCGGCCGGAACGGCCTGTCAACACCAGCCACCTGAGGCCGCGCGCGCCCCCTCTTGGCGGAAACGGGCAACGCGCGTGCGCAAGGACGGTCTCTACGTCCTCTCGCGGGGTGGGGCTGGGGCGTCTTCACCAGACCCGCATCCCCTAGCTTGCTTGAGAGCTCAGGCTCAGTAGAAACAACCCTACTGAGTGAGGAGTCGCTCCAGAACTTATGTTTTCCCAAGTAGTTGCCTACCTGCCTCTCTACTGACTTCCCTCCTCTTTGTAAAGGAGTATGTCCCTTCTCCAAGCGAAGGTCTTTTTCTGCTCTACTGGATCGTTTCCTTCAATCATACGAATGTGATCTAGTGTAGTGAGTCCTATCTCAAAGCCGCCCCCCCAACAAACTCTCCCCTGACGTCATTTCCATTCCCCTTATTTCTCTGCTTCTCTTCAAAACATGACTCCTACAATGATCTGTACTCACCTTCTCTATTTTACCTCACCTTTCCTCTTTAATCCCAATCCGATCAGGCTTCTGTCTTCACTCAAATATCTCAGAGCCCTCCATCTTGCCAAATCCAAAGGCCATCTTATTTGATTTAGCAACTTTTGACATTGATTGTTATCTTTCTGAAGCACTTTCTGCTCTTGGTGGCCAGGGCGTGAAATGCTTCTGCTTGTTCCTCCTACCTTGATGTCTTTTGTTCCTACCTCCTCTACTGGACTTTTAAATATCGGAGTATCCCTGGGACTGGGCCTTTTCCTCTTCTTCCTGCATCTCTCCCTGTGATTTCATGGTGATCTCTCAGGGATTCAAATGCCGTCCATATGCTAATGACTCCCAAATGTATATCTCCAGCCTTCATTTCTCCCCTTGTTCTAGATTCATATATCCAACTGCCCCCTTATAACGTACTTATTTATTTAGATGTCAATAGACATTTCAATCTCAACATGTAAAAAGATGTCTCCAATGTTTCCCTTAGCCCTCAAACTTGTTCTTTGCCACGTCTTCCCCATCCCAATAAATGACAGCACTGTCCATCGGTTTCTCAAGGCAAAGTCATCTGTTGCGTCTCTCCTATTCCCACCCCTCTCCCACTCTATCCAATTCATCAGAAGTCCTGAGGGCTCCACCTTCAAAATAAGACCCTCTCCTGTCTTTTTACTATACTTAGAATAAAACCAAACCTCCCAGCTGGCCTATAAGGACCTTTGTAATCTGGCCTCAGCCTGCCTCTCAGAATTCTCTCTTACCAGGGTCCTCCCACATGCACTCTGCTTCAGCCGCAAATGGCTTTTGTTCTGTCCTTCAAACACATGAAGCTCATTCCTGCCTCTGAGCTTTTGCAGTTGCTGTTCCTTCTGCCTGGTATGCTATTCCCTCAGATCTTTCTCATTATTCAAGTCTTATTAGCTCAAATGTCATCTTCTCAAAGAGAACTTTTCTAAGTGCCCCATCAAAAAATAATTCCCATCTCACCCCATCTCTCTATATCATATTGTTATGTTGTCTTGATAGCATTTATTGCCACCTGAACTTATGTTGTTTATTTTCTGCCTCTCCTCATTAGAATGTACTCTTCATTAAGGCAGGGACCTGGTCTGTCTTATTCATAGCTTGTCCTCCAAGTACATAGGCACTCAATAAATGAATGATAAACAAATAAATTAGCACCATTTTGCAGATAAGGAACTGCGTCTCAGAAAAGATAAAACTGACTTGCCGAAGATCTTAAAGCTTGTTACATGGCAGAGTTGGGCCCAAGAATCTAGGTGATCTGAGACCAATGGTCACAGTTTTCCCAGCTACCACAAATCTCCAGCCATTTCTCTCCTTCACCCTCTACCCATTCATTGTCTACTTCTCCTGCTTCTACCTTGCCTTATATCTTTCCCTTCTCTTTTCCTCCCCTTCCTACACCTTTGCTTGTTCCTCTCCAGGCCTGGTTCTCGGCCTTCCTTTTTTCTCCATTTATATTTTTCTTTTGGTTTGATCTCAGTTCTCCCTGGAGAGTCCCTGCTGTTTTCTAGGGCAGCTCCCCTAAACCTTCTGGAAACCCATGGAAGTTACAAAAGCTGCCTCTTTTTTTTGGTGGTGCAGTGGAATGTGGGACACCTGCCTTGCTGCCTTCCAGAGACAAAGGGATGTGGGCGTTAGAAGAAAGGGATTTGGGGCCATAAGCTTGGTCCTAGGAAGCAAGAGAAGCGTTCTCATCTGCTTCCCTTAAAAGATGCAGAGTCCCCGTCAGTCACCTCTCATTGGCTCATTGCTCTTCCCGTGGTGTCCTTGTAGGGACAGGGAAAAGCAGTCTGGTTTGGTATTCAGCCCTGATTACCTGCCCCCCTCCCTGGCCTGGAGAACAAACGGAAAGAGATACAGGTGTGAAGGGAGGAAGCTGGAGGAGAGAGAAGGGAGCGTGTCAGCCAGAGAGAGATGTGAAATGGGAGGGCAAGAAAGGGCAGGGGAGGGCAGAAGAGCCAGGTAGCGATGCAAAAAAGAGCAGCTATTAGGTAAAGAAGAGAATGGTGAGAGGAGAAAAAGGTGAGAATAGTAAGCGGAAAATGAAGAGAAAGTACTGAATTAGTTTATATTTGTCTGCTAGGCTTCAGCCAAAGCCTCAGGACAAAAGTACTCGGATGGCCACCTGCCCCCCAGCCCGAGTGCCCGGGAATTACCTTGGAGCTGCTGGATCTGCTTGGTGAACACCTCTGCCTGCTGGGCGCTGGCCAGCCGCTCATCCTCCAGGAGCCCTGCGGGGAGAGGGGGCGCAGGCGTGACGCTGGGACCCGGGGAGCCCAGGCCCTCTGGCCCCCCTCCCGGGCACTCACCCTGCAGCTCCAGGGAGTCGTCCTCATGCTGCCCTGCCAGCTCCCGGGTCTCCTCCAGCTCTGCCACCAGCTGTAGCACCTGGGCCCTCAGCTCTTCCAGCTCCGTCTCCGTGAGGCTCAGGCCCCGGTGCTTGCTGGCGGACAGCGAGCTCACGCTGCCCCCTTTCTGCACTTGTCCTTCCTCTTCCGCCTCTTCTTCCTCCTCTTCCTCTTCCTCCTCATAGAGAGCGGGCAGCAACACTTCCCCTGGAGGAGAAACCCATCCCACCCGGGGCTCAGAGTCAACTTCCTTTCCAGAGTCCTCCAAGGGACTCTGGAAAGCTCATGGTCCCAGGGCAGGGACGGTATAATAGTGCCACCTGGTGTCCCCCAAGGAGCCCCTGGGCAGGACCTGCACTCATGATGAGTCCTCAGGTGTAAGGTCACCCAGCCCCGACCCGCCCCAGGCCCTTTCTGGACCAGGATTGTACCAGGTGGCCTCCTATGACTGCCTTCGGGCAAACTGAGCAGCTGGGGGCGGGTCAGGCACGTGCGCCTGCACAAGGGTACCTGCTTCTTCCAGTCCTGGTGGTCCCTGCGGAGTGGGACAAGTACTCAAGAAACGATTCAGACACTGGGCGTGTCTTTAGGCTGAATGGGGCGAGAGTCACAGTTTGGGGTTTGTCCAAAGTTAAAAAATTATCCAGGTGGCTTGGGAAAAATTAGCCTTTCCATAATAAGAAAGGGTTGCCTATCAGTAGTTAGAGAAAGGAAACACGTGAACGAAAGGATTCTGAATGTCTCACCGGACAAACCGTGGGACCCCTTCAAACATATTCTTTCACATAGCCTTTTTGAAATTTTCTGCAAGGTCCACCTTTCTTTTCTCTGCAGAGTGCCAGGAGGCCTCTCCCCTCCCTCCATGCTGACCCGTAGGGCAGTTCTCAGGTTCAAGTCCAAGGTTGTACATGTGTGTAAAAGAAAGCCTACCATTTTAATGCATTAAGAAACTGGGGTGTAGTGGTCCCCGGCCTCTGGCTGGTGAGTACCCCCTCCTGTGCTGCAGTGCAGTTCCTTGAAATAGCAACATTTTGTCAGAACACTGATTATTTGCTTTGTTTTACAATTCTGAATCCCTCGTCTCATAACAGCAGGCCAAGGTTCATCTGGGACCCCTTGCGTGCGTCATCTGTCCCCCTCAGGGGAGCAGGGTTGCCCACACAGTGTGCACAGGGACCCGGGGACATTTCACAGGAAGTCCTGGGAAGTGGCCCGGCATCCTTTCGGGGGGGCCTGGTGTTGGCAGCAACTGCCAAGTCACATGGGTGCGGTGGGGATACGTGAGTGTTGGGAGGTTGGCCTTCTCACCCGCCCCTTCCTGGGCAATTCTTTCAGGCCCGAAGAGATCCTAGAGAACCAAAGCCACAAGGCTTACAAAGTTAGTGGTGGTGGCAGCAGAAAGAGAATGCTCACTTCCCTGCTTCTCAAAAATATGAGACAGCTTGGGATCTGGGTCGAGTGGCAGTGAGAACAAACCCCCTGCTGAAAGGCTGCTTCAAAGCTCTGTCCGACGAGGCCTCTTTCTCTGCCTGGCAGCTCCTCCTGGGACACACAACCTGGTTAGCTGGTGATTAGGGCCCCAAAGGGATGTACCCAGAACCTCCCTCAAAGCCTGCGCACTGAGGAGGGGTAGGACTCAGACCTGAAGGGTGGAGGGGGCTCAGGTGAGCTAGAGGAGGGACTCTGTCCTGGCTGGGAGTTCTGGGGACCAGATGGGGTAAGGAGGAGGGAAGGGCAATTGGCTGAGGGGAGAGAAACAAAGCTTTTTTGGAAAACTCACCCTCCATGGCTTGCATCCCCCGCCGCTCCAGGGACCCCCAGCGTTGGCCTTTCTTCCTTTCACAACCCTCAGACGCCTCATAGGAGCCTAAAGTGGTCACTGTGGGTCCTGTGAGCAGGGAGAGAGGAGGCGTGGTGGGCTGCTGGGGGGCTGGGGTGCACGGGAGAGAGAAGGGGACGTGCCTCCCAGCCCTCTGGAGCCCTGGAGTTTTTAATCCCGGTGGAAGTGCTTGGCTCACTCTGCCCAGGCTACGACTCTCCTCCCTCAGCCGCCCCTCGAGCGGGGCCTGCGGGGACCCCGCCCTGCGCTGCCCAACCCTCTCAGCATCCCCTGCTCCAGGCTCCTCTCCCAGCAGACAGAAAGGGTGTGTATCTCTTCAGCCGGGGACAGGGAGGAGACGGGCAAGGATGGAGGCGAGGGCAGGGGCCAGGGAAGCTGAGGCTGAAAGGGTGAGGTGGTGCGTGGAAGGGGAACGAGGTGACGCGGCCGGGGGGGGGGGGGGCGTGTGGCAAGGGGTTCTGGGCCGGAGCCGCTCCCCTCCCCTCCATTCTCTCCCTGGACCTCGTCCACCCCACCCTCGCCGTGCGCTCGAAGCCTTCGGACCGGAGTGGGCGCAGGGTCTGGGGCCCCCAGGGCTGGACAGACGGGGTAGAGAGGGGTCGGGGCGAGGGACGGCCAGGGGAGGATGCGACCGGTGTGCGGAAGACCCAACCCGGAAAGATGGAGACCGGGCCCGGGGTGGGGGGCAGGATGGAGGGAGGAAGACGGGACGGAAAGGTGGGAGCTGCGGAGGGAGGGTGGGAGGGGGGGAGAACGAGGGGGTCTGGAGGGAGGAGAGATGGAGAAGAGGAAGGAGTGGCGGTGGAGAGATGAGGGAGGGGCGGCTCTGACCTGGGCCCGGGCAGCTCCAGCCCGCCGCGCCGGCCCCGGCGCCCGCCTCCATGGCCGCTCGCGCCGCCGCCGCCGGGAGGAGACGCCGCAGCCGCCAGGCCGGGGACCCGGAGCCGGGTGCGCAGGGGGAGGGAGGGCGGGCCGAGGGGGCGGGGCCTGGCCGGGCCACCTGACACCGCCCCCGCCCGGAAGCCCTCCCCGCACCAGGCTCTGGGACAGGGTGGAGGCGAGCGGGCGCCGCGAGGCCGAGGGAGCCCGTCCCCCGACGCACCCCAACGCCCGGGCGTGGGAGGGGGGGAGCGGACGGGAGCTACTCGGGGCTTGAGGTTGCCCCAGGAGTGGCCACAAGATCCCGTGGTTCTGGCAAAGGGTCCTGCCTGGAGTCGGCTGCGCGGGCTGGGAGACCCCTCGGGGCCATGGGTCAGAACCCCGTCCCGCGAAGCGATGGGCGGAGGAAGAGGACAGAGAGGGACGAATCCTCCGGTCCTGCTTCCTCCAAAAGCTCGGACACACGCCCACCAAGCAGGGCCCGAGTCCCCCACCTCCGCAGTCAACGCGGACCCCCGGCCACCAGCCCCATTCCCCTGCGGTGGCCTCTGGCGTCCCAGCACTGCGTGAGGGCAGCAGAAGGGAAGCCAAGGCGGAGATCCGTGGACTGCAGGGCCGCGATCTCTCTGCTTTTCTCGCGCCCCCACCAAGCCAGAACCACGGACCCTCTCAGGAGGCCCGCCCTCGCTGCCTGAAGACCTCTTCTCTCCACCGCTCTGCCTTCTCACCCGGCCCCACACCCTCCGAGCTTTGAGCCACGACCACTACCCACCCTGCCTGGAGTGGGCACTACTGATTTTCGCTCTCACACGAGGGCGATGTGGAAACCCAGAGGGCTTATTTCACTTAATCATCCATTCAGGGAACATCGACCGGGTGCGGGATCTTGAGGCAATTGTTCTCACGTCTCTCCAGGTCTCAGCCAGGAAAGAAGCGGGTACACTCAGGAACCAGGCAGTCCCAACACATCCAGAAAAGTATTAGAAGATTCCTGTGTTCACCCCCATAGGCGTCCAGGTTCACAAGCCCTCCATATTCTTCAGGAAAGAGGCCCTTCTTTGCCGGGACATCCCTACTTATTCTCCAACGGTCGCGCGGGAGTCACCTCTAGCCACCTTCCCTGATGCCCACCTTTAGACCAGTGGAGGCCTGCTGTGCCCCACCCATCCTTCCTTTAGGGCAGCCCCTGTCACTTTCAGGTGTCAAGGTTAGGTTTTTACTCTTGTGTCTGCCCAACTTCTGGCAGATTGGAAAGTACTTTAGTCATTTTTGTATCTCCAGCATCTGACATAGTATCCGACACAAGAAATGAGAAAAGTAAATCTCTCAACTACACAGTGAATGCTGTCTTAACATTCAATATACGATTTCACATGGAGTTAAATGTGGCCTATGAAGCATAATGTTGCTCTGCAAGTCTCTCCCTCTCCCCTACCTCCTTTTTCCTCTCTCCCAAACCCCCCAGCCTGGTGCTCTGAGAGATAAGGAGCACAGATCAAGAGGGTTTTATTTGCTCCTGAGAGGACAGGATTATACCCCAGATCCTGTGGTCAAGGTGATCCAGTTGTGGGGAAAGGCCGTTGAACAAGCCCATGAAGACCCCATTCAGAGAATCTGCTGCGGATATCACGCTTGTTCAGACATGGCTGGCGTGAGGGTGGCAAGGTGTCAGGGTGGGGCCATAGAGCTCTGGAGACTGGCACGTGGGAAGGTTGGAAACCCAATGGCTGTTTGCTCTGCCCAAGCACAGCTCATTCTAGTCCTGGCTCAGCCAGCAAGTTCAGTTAACAGTTGACCTTGATGGCCGACTTCTTGGTTCATGAAAGGAGGGGCAGGAGAGGAAGTTGTCTACTAAGACATGCAGTGATCCAGGCTTTCCTCAGGGAGTTCTGATCCTGAGTATTGGGACTAATCTCTCCTTGGCTCCTGGGGTGCAGGTCACCATTCACCCTTGATTTGGGGAGCATTCAGGAGACACCTGAACCAGTCTGTTTTCAGGACCCAAATTTGGGCAAATCCTGGCCAGATCAGTACTGGATTGAGGGTGGGGTGAAGTTAGGAGGCAGGAGGTAAAGGCTTAGCTGGCATGGGGGGAAGGGGACTGTGGTCCAGGGTTGCATATCTGAAGGGCCCCGGAGTCAGCCAGGTAATCAGCTTAGGGGGGATAATCGGAATTAATCCTTGTAATCCCTGGACTCTGGCTCAGCCTCCCCCTAATCCCATCCCATCAGATCATCCCCTCTGAGGATCGATGCAGCCATTTATCCCCCTTTACCCTTATTTCAAAAGGCCCATTAAAAAGAAAAAAAAAATTGAATATTTCAAACATGCAGAAAAGCACAGTACAGAATATAATAACATATTGGATAACAAATATCCATGTACTCACCACCGAAATCCAGCAACTGTTCATTTTTGCCGTATTTGATTCAGAGATAGCCCCTCCATTTATGGTTTCACAGTTTTACTTTATACGTTTGTATCCACAAACAACAAAATATTGATTTGCGTATTTAAAAAATCTCTCTGGGGGATCCTGGCTGCCTCAGTTGGTAGGGCATGCAACCCTTGATCTCCGGGTCCGGAATTTGAGCCCCACATTGGGCATAGAGATAACTTAAAAATAAACAAACATTCTGCAAACTTTCTTCTTCTCTCAACATTTTTTTAAAACATTTTTCTGTGTTTCATTTAGCTCCAGTTAATGAATCTTAACTGCTGAATATTATTTCAGTGTTTGAATATACCACAATTTATTTATTCGTTCTTCTGCTAATGGGCATTCAGGCTGTTTCCAGTTTTCTGTGTTAGAAAACAATGCCTTAGAGGCGCCCGGGGGGCTCAGTTGGTTAAATGTCTGACTCTTGATTTCAGCTCAGTTCTTGATCTCAGGGTTGTGAGATTGGCCAACATGGGCTTCTGCTTGGCCCTCGGTGGGGAATCTGCTTCTCTCCTTCTCCCTCCGCCCTTCCCCTGGCCCCACTCTCTCTCAAATAAACAAACAACTAAATAAATTAATAAATAAAAAGGGAACAATGTTTTAGTGGTATGTGCTGTGCCTGTGTCTTGGGCATATATGTAAGCACTTCTCTAAGGTAGATACTGAGAAGTAGAATTTCTGGGTCACAGAATATGTGTATCTTAAACTTTACTGGTAATTGCCAAATTGCTCTATAAAGCAGTTGGACCAATTTGCATTCCACTAACAGTAGTTTTCAGTGTTCATTTAGAGTCCCTGACATATTTATAAATTTCTCTGTTTACCATTCCTTTGGATTTCACTCCTTGCTTATTTATTCCCTTCTTATGAAGTATATATTTTAGCAGCATGTCAGTGAAAGTCTTTGGTGAACATTCACAAATGTCTTTATTTCATACAATTTCAATAAAAATGTAATGGGCATAGAATTTTAGGTTGACAGCTTTCTCTTGGCCTTTGGAAGATAGTCTATTTTTTTCTATAGTCTTTTGTTGCTAATGCTGTCTTATGCTTTCACTAGTATCTTTTAACTATTCTTTCATATTTCATATCTCATCACTTTCGCCTCTCCATATTTTGAGTGATTTCACCAGCTCTATCTTCCCATTCACTAATTCTCTTATCAGCTGGGTCTGGTCTACTTTTTAATGGGTCATGGAGTCTAATTTCAATGGTGTGTCTTTCACCGTTTTTTTTTTTTTTCCCTAAATAAGGTGCTTTTTTTTTTTTACAGTACAATATTTTCAATATGGTTTATTTTCTTGTCTTTAATAATTTTAAGTATACTTACTATATAGTGTTTTTTATGCGGTTTCCTTAGACACTGTTCTTGGAATGTTGATTCTCCTATTTCTTGCATCTGCTGACTCTTCCTTATGGTGGATTGCTTCCTTGTCTAGTTTGATATTTTACTGTGA